>CM016616.1:114104795-115304795 GCA_005393395.2 Gossypium australe | reverse complement strand
CAAGAGAGCCCAGTACGAGTCAGATGTTGAATCCAACTTTCAGATTAATTCCGATAGATGTTTGATGTTTAAAGATAGAGTTTGTGTACCGAGAAAGGAAGAGCTTATTCAGAGAATTTTGCACTAGGCACATAACGGATGTTTATCTGTACATCCAGGTAGTACCAAGATGTATAATGACTTGAAGCAACAGTATTGGTGGCCGAAAATGAAGAAAGATATTTCAGAATTTGTTTCCAAATGCTTGATTTGCCAAAAAGTAAAGGATGAACACCAAGTACCTTCGGGTTTGCTTCAACCCATTTTGGTTCTCGAGTGGAAATGGGATCGTATTACCATGGATTTTGTAACGGGTTTGCTGTTGTCTCTGAGCAAGAAAGATGCTATATGGGTTGTGGTTGATAGACTCACGAAGTCATCCCATTTGATACCTGTACGAGTGGATTACTCACTCGACAAGCTGGCAAGCTTGTATGTTTCTGAAATAGTAAGACTTCACGGAGTTCTATTGTTAATCATATCTGATAGAGATCCGAGATTCACATCCAGATTTTGGAAGAAGTTACAAGAGGCCCTAGGTACAAAGTTGAGCTTCAGTACAGCTTTTCATCCTCAAACCGATGGACAATCGGAGAGGTTAATACAAGTACTCGAAGATATGCTTCGGTGTTGTATTCTTGAATTCCAAGGTAGTTGGGAAAAGTTTCTCCCATTGGCAGAATTTGCCTATAATAATAGCTTTCAGTCGAGCTTAAAGATGGCGCCTTATGAGGCTCTATATGGGCGTAAGTGCCGAACGCCTTTATTTTGGACTGAACTCAAAGAAAATCAAATTCACAGAGTTGAATTGGTTAGAGAAGCTGAAGAGAAAGTGAAAGTGATACAAGAGTGTTTAAAAGCCGCCTCTGACAGACAGAAATCCTACTCAGATTTAAGAAGAAAAGAGATAGAGTATCAAGTCGGGGACAAAGTTTTCTTGAAAGTGTCACCATGGAGAAAAGTTCTAAGATTTGGCTGGAACGACAAGTTGAGCCCATGTTTCATTGGACCATATGATATTACTGAGAGAATTGGGCCGGTAGCTTACCAATTGGCTTTGCCATCTAAGTTAGAAAAGATACATGATGTGTTTCACGTGTCTATGTTGAGACGCTACCGATCAGATCCCTTACATGTAATTACCCCGTCAGAGTTAGAGATTCATCCCGATATGACTTATGGTGAAGAACCAGTCAAAATTTTAGCTCGGGAAGTCAAGTAACTAAGGAATAAAAGTATTGCCCTAATGAAAGTATTGTGGCAAAGACATGGAATAGAAGAAGCTACATGGGAACCAGGAGAGAGCATGAGAAACCAATACCCAAACCTATTTGCTGGTAAGATTTTCGAGGACGAAAATCCCTAAGGGGGGAGAATTGTAACAGCCCGATTTAGGGCCTAGCCAGAATAGTGGTGCGATACCACAAATTCGAGTTAGTAAAATGAGTTTTTAAGGTATTTGAGATGTTTTCATGATGATATGAAAGTTTCATGTAGAAATTTTATGGAAATTTCCATTAAAGGGTCCATTAGGACTAAATTGTAAAAGTTGCAAAATATGAGTTTCTATAAGCTTTTTGTATTAAATAGCTTTAGAATATTAATTAGAAGTCCTTAAATAGCAATTTTCCCAAATTATAATTTTTGGACAAAATTGGACATGAGTTAGAAATTTGTAAAAGTTTAATGAGAAGGGCATTTTGGTCATTTATCTATTAAATGATTAAAATAGGAAAAAGATGACAAAAATCATTCACATCTTCTTCCTCAAGTGCCGAAAATTTGAAGGAAGCCATAACTAGGGTTCTTCAATTTTTCAAGCTTGCTAGTAAGTTCATCTTAGCCCCGTTTTTAATATTCTTCGTGTTTTTGGAGTCCTCGTAACATGAATTAGCTATTTTTAGCTATAAGTTGAACTAAGATGCATGTTCAAATATCTAACCATGTATGACATGTTTGTAAAATGATGTTTTATGGAAGATTATGAGAGTTTGATGTTAGATAAACATCTTTTTCTAAGTGAATTTCATTAGAAATGCTAGTAAGGACTAGTTTGTAATTATTATAAAATTTGCCATACATGGTAGAAATAGTGAGATTTTGTTATTGCTATAGTTGAGAAAATGAATCAGCTAAGCATGAAGTGCACAAAAGATGAATAAAAATCACTTTACGAGCCTTGGGGCAAAAGTGTAATTATGAGAAAGTTTAGGGGCAAAATAGTAATTTTACCAAAGTATGTGTCAAGAGTCATTTTAATCAATGTGATTATTAAATGATCTAAACTATTATTATAGATCAAGAAAAATGAAGCCCGGATCGAAACCGAGGTAAGAACAAAGTCGAGGACTAAATTGCATATCTACAAACATTCTCTATATCAAGGTAAGTTTGTATGACTTCTATGATTTATGATTATTATCATTGAATTGCTTAGTATAATGTACATTATTACCATAAAAATGCTTAATGCTATGTTAAATAAAGAAATCAACGAGATTAAGCATGAGAAAGTCCCGATTGAAGTTGAATTACTTAGGATACTCAATCTACCACATGAGATAAGAAAGTCCGTATAAGACCAAGCCAAGGCATGGCATCGGCAATCAAGCAAAGTTATCATGTAAGTCCAAGAAAAATCTTGGCATCGAAGAGTTAATATGAGATGAAGACCCATGTAAGCCCAAGCCAAGGCATCGCATTGGTGAGTCTCCAAGCAAAGATGTCATGTAAGTCCAAGACAAGTCTTGGCATTGAAAAGCTATCATGAGATAGAGATCCCATGTAAGTGCAAGCCATGGCATGGCATTGGTGAGTAACAAGGAAGATTTCAAGTAAGTCCAAGCCAAGGGTCGGCATTGACCAGTTCGTGAGTAAAGATACCAAATAAGACCATGTCAAGACATGGCAATGGTAAGTTCCTAAGGGAACACACAAGGAAGACTTTGAGTAAGTCCATGTCAAGACATGGAATCGATACCAAGATGAGAGATCCCATGTAAGACCATCTCTAGGATATGGCTTTGGCATCGAGTTATATGTGGGATGATATTTAGTATCCTTGGTTATTAATAGAAATTCATCGGGAAATGAGTAAAGCTTAAATGAGATAGCAAGAAAATTAAGTAAGCAAAGCTATTATCAAGTTGGAAATGAGTATTATTCATGTTATGAATGATGAATTAGAGATTATGATTATTATAGTAAAATATGCTGATCTATGTGATCAAGTGATACAGGTAACTTGATTACCTCACGAGCATGAGACTAGTAAGTATCATGAGATATGTAAGAATTAGTAAGAGTAAGTAAGCTTAAATAGCTAAAATTATGATGCCATTGTTTATGCCAAATGGTTTATGTTAAACAAATATGATGTTATGTGAATTATATGCAAACTTACTAAGCTAAATGCTTACGTCTTTTGTTCTTTCTTTCCATGTAGTCCCACCAAGCTAATCTCGTGGATCATCGTCACCGGAGCTCGGAGCACACTATCAATCGCTATTTTGGTATAGCCTAGATGTTTATATTAAGTATGGCATGTATAAGAACATTTCATTTTGAGAATATGTCTTAAAAAAAAGGGCAAAAGTATGGGTTATCAATTTTATTATTCTTTTGTATATGGCTAAGTGATTGGCCAAGATTGACTAAGCATGTATGTTTATCGCTATCAATGAAGAATGTAGTATTGTTCATGAAAGATGTAGTAATTTGAGTTGTTGGATTGAATATGAGATTGATCTTGATTTCAGGGTGGCAATTGACTTGGTAAATAGCCTTCAAGTGCCCACACGGATAGACACACGGGCGTGTGTCTAGGCCGTGCGTCCCCTGGACCTTAGTACTTTAAGTTAGATTAGACTACGGGCTAATCCCACGGCCTTTTGTTTAGGCCGTGTGTGACACACGGTCAGAACATGGGCATGTGCCCCAAGCCGTGTGAATATAGTCAGTGTCGACCACGGTCTAAGTCCACGGGCGTGTCAAGGCCGTGTGAATATAGTCATTGTCAACCACGGTTGGAAGACATGAGCGTGTCTTAGGGGTACACGGGCGTGTCCCAAGCTACATAGGCGTGTGACCCCTGTTTTAAGGAAAAGTTTTCGATTGAATTCCGAAAGTTTCCAGATATGTGTTTAAGGCCTCGTAGGCCTATGAGATGTATGAGTTGTTTAAGAAAGAGAAGTTTTTAATTCGGAACAAAATTTTATAGCCCGTAAATACAAGTTTAAGCAAGCTCAAGCATAGTAATGTCTCGTATCCGGTCTTAGCCTCGGATTCGGGAATGGGGTGTTACAAGAGATCCATCACACTATCGAACGATTATATCGGTAGATTTTGATGTCTTGGTTAAGGTTTTAATGGAATGTATAGGTGAACTTATGGATGATGTTTAGTTGAATGTTAGTTGATGTGTTTGGCATGTCTATATCATTTTGGGTGATGTAGCCTTGGTACATTTGGTGCCTTGTTGATATATGTTAATTTAATAATGTGTTAAAACATGTTTGAATGGCCAAAGTGATACATGATGAATTGACCTCAACATGGTCAAGATATTGTATTCTTTGGAAAGGTTTTGAACTAGATATGGCATGAATCTAATATGGTGTGGTGATTATGTAGCAATTATGTTATGTTTTGGCATGGAAACAAGTTAATTGATAAATGGATAAATATGCACATGTATAGGTGTTTTTGGTTGATGTTTTAGCCATTATGTTTTGGCTTGTAAAGTTGGTATTTTGAATGATTGAAATGGTTGATATGTGGATATATGTATATGGCCTTTTGATGGATGAATTTATAGTCTTTATGATGCCTAGACGATGGAAATTGAACATGGTCATTTTGGTATTAAAAATATAGTTGGTATTTATGGCTTATGATGCTAAATGTTAAATGGTAAATTAGGTACATATGAGTGTGGATTTGATATGTGTACAAAATGGTATGTTTTGGCTAAACTATGCATTTAGTTATACATGTTTATTTGTTGTGATTGAGGTGCCTTTTAGGCATATTTGTTGTATGAATATGTACCTATTTGGATAGCTTGTTGTTGTATGGTTTGGTGTACTTTGGGATGCTTGATTACATGTGGTAAATTGGTTATAGGTGTGTGGACAAATAGGCCATTTGCAAAGCCAATTTGCAACCCCAACTTCAATGTACCTACACAAGGAAAAATGATACCATTTCATCATACAATTAGGCAGCCAAAATCATCAACCAAATGCGCAATTCATACTATATCTATTTCCACCATTTCAATATTCAATTTAAAGCCATTTACCTATTCAAATACCTATCAACTCATATTGCTTTAGTATACATAATTCACATATATGACTCATTCAATAAAACCATTCCAAACATGCATTATCAATTCAACCTCACTCATTCATTATAGGTCAATTTACCTAATTCAAAACAAAGCCAATTCATACATCTTTATACATTAACAAAATCATCAACACAAGCCAACTTAATTGGCCCAAAATACATGTTCATCAAACATATCAAAATGAATCAAGCCTATACATGCCATATACCATATATACACCACTCAAAAGTACCAAAATAGATGTCCGATAGTGCGATGAAGTCCCTGACGATCCCCGGATCCGAGCTAGCTTTGAAATACTATGAAACATAGGAACAAATAAACAAAGTAAGCTATAAGCTTAGTAAGTTCGTATATAAATATGAAATAATCTCATCATTCATTAACATTTCTAAATGGATAACATAAATTTCATTAAAGCATCAATCACTAAATTAACATAAAATTCTCGATGTAACACCCCCAAACCCGACCCACGAGCCTTGACCGGATCTGGTATGTCACTGCGGAAAACGTTTGCGAAGAATTTGACTTAAAGGTGAAAACGTATAAATTTATTTTCTTTGGAAAAACATTGTGTATTTAAAAGCCCAATAAAAATTTAGATGTTACAAATTATCCAGATTTAAAACTTTTGTATATATATATTTTAGAATATAAATTGTTAAGAATAAAATCATTTCCAACGTAATCATCAATCCAAATAAAATATAATACGACTTCAAATACTTAAGGCCCTTATTACAATGATTGAATACTTAAAATACTGAAAATAATAATTACTTTAATAAAACAAGTAGAAACATCTTCTTCTGCATGGGCAACCTCGTATCCACTCCAACCCGGTCCGAGCTATATGCATCACCTGTAAGGTTGATAAAAATTGGGTGAGTCATACAGACTCAGTGTGCATTTAGACCACTGAATTCCACCCACACATGAAACCACATATTTACCCACATATCACATATCAATGCACTTATTAACATAATTTCACTCATTGGGCTTGGCCCATTATCACATTACATGTCATATGATAATTCAACTTGTTCACATAATTCCATAATTTGGGCTTGGCCCATTTCCATACCACCTTTCGTATAATAACATATTTAACCACGTGTTTCCACATACTGGGCTTGGCCCAATACCACATTTATCCACTTCACATACTGGGCTTGGCCCATTTCACATTAATCCACATATCATATTGGGCTTGGCCCATTTCCACATTTATTCACATACAAAATTATGAAATTATGAAGCCCAACCCAGCCTAGGGTCCATCCTCTACACACCCTCGTATCCAGCCTACCACACACCAGGGGATTATTAAATCACCCTCCCCTTTTTACTCTAATATGGCAATAAATGCCATCCATGCGAACTTAATCGCAAATAATCCACAACGCGACCTCAGTCAGTGCCAATCCACGATGTAGCCGAAGCTAACATCAAAACCACGATGAGCACAAAGCCATCAATAACCACGATATGGCACAAAGCCTATATCAACCACGTACTCGAAGTACACCCTGTCCTTCATTCATAATCATATCCCACCCATGCACATGCAACATAGAATAGTGTCACTATAATAACAATGCATGGGCATGTTCATCAAGCATATATTCATATATTCACATTAACAGTCATATTCTATCAGATTTGGTACTTACAGGGTTATCGACATACCCCATGAGGGTATCCATATCACAATTTCCACTGCACTAGTTAGCACATACATAACACATACACATATCACATACATAACATATATCCCGGAAAACAGTAGACTAACTACACACCTGATAACTTACAGAACTACGCTCTCAATCCCGATACTATCGATAAGCGACACTACGGCTATCTGCCTACTTTGCTGTTCTGACGCTGGTCCACACCCCGGTGGCCAATCTCGCACTGCAGAGACTGCTCTCCTTTTA
Source organism: Gossypium australe (assembly GCA_005393395.2). Lineage (NCBI taxonomy): Eukaryota > Viridiplantae > Streptophyta > Magnoliopsida > Malvales > Malvaceae > Gossypium > Gossypium australe. The sequence goes on along the minus strand of CM016616.1, from coordinate 115,297,457 downwards.
AAGTTAGGGATAGGGACTATCCCTTGTCCTCCTTGACTGGCATTCGCATCCATCGTAGAACTTTAATCAGAATCAAACGGTTAATTCGAGATCTTAACGAATAACCTATAACTTAACATTTTTACCGAAAATGTATCCGAATCCCGAAACTTGCCCTTATGCCTGTCGATCTGGCCCTAAAACATCATTGTTAGAATCGGCTAACTTTAATACCAAATATGGCCTATGGCCGAATACCTTAACCCATTACCTTGCTTATCCAAATTCCCGAAATACTTGCTTGCTCTTGAAGTTACCAATATCCCTTGATCAATTGAATTCCAAAACAACCCTTAATGCTTCCTTCCTTCGGCTACACACAAAAGAACACAAGATTATGGCTCCATACACATTCGGCCATCCTTAAGGCCTAACTACCTATTTTTGGCACATAGTTAAAAGAGTATCTAAATCGATTACTAGAATAGAAAACACTTACCCCTTACACGCTGCTTTGAAGAGACTAAAGAGAAAGTCGACAACCCCCTTTCCTTAGAGATCCGGCTTTGAGCACAACAATGGTGGTTTCTGCACTTTATGGTGAAGAGAAAAAGAGTAAAGAATGGGGCTATAAGGTTCGGCCAAGCTAACAAATAGAGGAGAAGAAGAGTTTGAAGAACTTTGGCTATGGTAACAAGGAGGGTTCGGTCTTAGCAAAATAAAAGAGCAAAAGAGAGGTAGAAACAGCTTAGGAGAATTCGGCCAGAAACTAAAAGAGAAAGAAAAAGAGAATGGGTGCTTATTAAAAGAAGAATTCGGCACTCCCCTGATACACTTCAAAGCCGAAAATTCCAGCCCCTAAAGTCCTATATTCGGCCACTAGCTCCCCCTTATCATATCCCAAATTAAACTCCTATTTTAACTCTTTATCACTTTAACAAATAAAATAAATTAATCCCATACATTATCTCTTATCTACCTATCTAAAATAAATAAAATAAAATATAATGACATTATCCTACTCTTAGCCGAAAATTGAAAAGAGAATTAAGCTCAATCCTCATCCAATTGAAAGTCCCATGTGTCGTCCACTACTCCTTCTGTATATATATATTTTAAATATAAATTGTTTATGAATGCTTACGATACGAGTACGTCGATTTTCTGATGCCATAGTCCAACTATGGTCTTACTCATACATTGCCAAGGCCCTACCGTGGTTTTTCATTCACATCCCATAACCCGGTTATGGTCTTATTATTCGATTTTGCCATAGCCCAGCTACGGTCTTACTCAGCAACTCGTTTACTTAAACCGTGCATTTAATTTAATATCTCCACAATTATCTAATAGAATAAATACTATCTCAATTTCATTCATCAAAAAAATAGATACACATTTAAGTTCAATTATACGAACTTGCCTCGTATACGAAAATGACTGATCGGATCGACTACTCGATAATCTTGCTTTTCCCTCGATCTAAATTCGAATTCTTTCTTTCTTGATCTATATGAATTCAAAATTAACTTATTCAATCACATATTCTTTCAATTTAGTCCATATCACACTTTAAAGCACTTTTACACTTTTGCCCCAAGTATTTCACAACTTTTATAATTTAGTCCTTATTACACAATATCACAAATTGATGCAATTACATCCAATCATATGCTAGCCAAATTTCCCTAAAACACATATTAACCCACATTTTTCATTAGTAACATATTTAACCGCATGTTTTCACATTTTCTCAATTTAATCCCTATTATGCATTTTCATCAAAAATCACTTAACAAAACATGTAAAGCTATCATCAAGCTTTCCTATTTCAACATTAAACATCAAAGAACACATAGATTCAACAATAGAAACTCTCAAAATCTTTAATAGTTTCAAAATTAAAGGTACGGGCTAGCTAGATTGAGCTGCAACGATTACAAAAACATAGAAATCATCAAAAACGGATCAAAAACGACCTTACAATTGAGCAATGCAATGACCGAACCCTAAATAGCTTACATGGCTTCTTCTTTCCTTGAATTTTCGGTTAAGGAAGTTGATAATGGATGAAAATTTATTTTATTATACTTATTTAATCATTTAATTACTAAATGACAAAATTAACCTTATTACTAATTCAAAATTTCAATAATGCCATGCCAGTATCATCCACTATTATATAATGGTCTATTTACCACTTAAGGACCTTAACTCTAAGGTTCTATAGCTATTAGACACCTTTAGCTAATAGAATGACACTTTTGCATTTTACGCGATTCAATCTTTTTTATCAAATTGACCATTCAAACGATAAAAATAGCTCACAAAATTTTCTCACATATCAAATAACATGCTGTAAATACCGAAAAAAATATTAAAATAATTTTCTGACATCAGACTTGTGGTTCCGAAACCACTATTCCGATTTGACCAAAAATGGGTTGTTACAACTCATCCAATGACATTGTCATAAGTTTGTTACCCTCATAGGATATTCTTGATCTCTTTGGGATAATATATGTTCTCCCAATATGATTCTATTTTATCTCATGGTAGCCATTACATCTTTCTTCATGAAAAGTTAATTACTATCGAATAGTAATTAAGTCATTCATCATAAAGACGAAAGACCCATGACCATGTCTACTTTTCATCAACCATGTAATGCTAATGCAAGGATATCATTTACCTATGTCTTAGGCAATGAATTCTACTATTTTGAATGACGCTACGTACTATACAAGTCATACACCCAACGCACCAGCTTTCAGTTTCTTATCTAATCAAACTCAGACTTTTACTTACATCAAAGTGTACGAGTCTCACATACATAGTCCGACATGCACTCAGGATTTCAGTATGACACACTATGAACTTCACAAGGGAATAAAGCCATAATTGAATTTAGGATCTATTCTATTTGGGTCAAATCTAATGTACTGTCAGTCCAGTCAGTCATTTAACACCCCTAACCCATATCCGTCGCCATATTAGGGTTACGGAGCATTACAGTACCATTTGAACATTAAATCATGCATTTCATACATTGGCATAACATGATATAAAACACTCATTCACATACATATTTTCCCTTAATCGAGCCCACGAGGTTCTAAAAATACTTTCGAAACAACCGGAACTAAATTGGAAACATTTTGAAAGTTTAGGAAAATGTTAGAAAATTTTAACTACAGGGGTCACATGGCCATGTGACTAGGCCGTGTGATTCACACGGGTGAGACACACGTCCGTGTAACTTTTGAAATAGGGACACACGACCGTGTCACATGGCCAAGCCATATGCTCGTGTGCCAGGCCGTGTAACTCTCGAAATGGATCCACACGCCCGTGTCCCAGGTCGTGTAAAAGCTTGACTTGTATGCATTAAAACCTACAGAGGACACACGACCGTTTCGCCTGGCCGTGTGTCACACACGGCTAAGTCACACGCTCGTGTCTCAGGCCGTGTAGACATGAAATTGGCCAAAATCAATTCATTTCAATCACCAAATCAAGCATGTACCTAAAAGCATTTTGAGCACATAATCAAAGCATTAACACCATAACAAAACATGCATATAATGACCAATTCAATAGTCCTAAACCAATCAACCAATATGCCATTCAAGGCACCTCAATTGTAAACATTCAAACTTACCTAAACAAGTATACTTTACCATATTTCAACCATACACATCTAGGTCTATACCATTTCAAAGCATACCATATCTTGACTATATTGAAACCAGTTCATCACATATCATTTTAGTCATTTAAACATGCATAAAAACTTAATCATATGAACACATACTAATAAGGCATCAAAAGTACCAGGCCAGGTAACTTATACAAACCAAAATATCAAACAAATATTGAACTAAACATCATTATAAGTCCACCTATACATGCCATTATAACCCTTAGCCAAAAATGCTCAAAAACAACTGAATTAACTTGTGGATAGTGTGATAGGTCTCCGACGAGCTTCCAACCAAAATTGAACCTTCCGATGATCTACAAGAAAAGCAAACAACTAACGTAAGCAATAATGCTTAGTAAGTTCATAAAAAGGCAACTTAACTACTAACATATTAGAATAAACAACTAAGCATAATTTTTATTATACTTTAAGCTAACTTCCGTTCTCTATTCACTACACCTCTCATGGATAATTTGTCTAACCTTGCATATACATGTATATATATTTCCTTAAAGCATTTCGTATAACCATTTTACTTAAACGTTTCTTGTTGCAAAACACTTACACTTTTAATATATAATCATTCTGTAATTCATCATCTAATTCAAACTTTCCTATAAATATATCATCTTGCAGTCACTTACTTTCACTAAATAAGGGAAAAGCTAAATAAATAAATTAATCATACATGTTATTCATTTAAGAAGCACTTATATGATTAGTATTGAAAATGATTCATCGTATGCTTCCTGTACTATAATAATTCAATCCAAACTCAGACATATATGTGTGTAAACATATATCTTTAACCTAATAATCATCAATATATTGATACTCACATATGATTAAGTAATTCATTGAACATGTAACATTTAACATTTACTAATATCTTGACTATACATTAGCCTTTAACATTAATATAATTTTGTAAATTCCATTCACATTTAGCTCAATGAACTAGTAATTTGACTCATATACTTGGGTAACTACATTACACCAGAGACATCATAGATGCATAACAAGGGCACCGTAGTGCTAACAGGTACACCAAAGTGTATACAGGGGCACTAAAGTGCAAACAGGGGCACCGAAGTGCAAATCCCTGTACAAGCGCAAATTCTAACCCTATTGGCATGCCAATAGATCCTAATCTTTTATTATGTCCAAACGGGCATTTTAACAAACTTATAACTTTCATGAATCAGGTGCGCCTCCATATTTCTCAATACACATGCTATGACAATTCATAATCATTCTGAAATTACATATATCATATTCCATAAATATTCAATAGTTTTCTAATAAATCCTTTCTCACCTTATATTCAGTTATAATATTTCGATTTCCAACTCACAACTTAAACATCATATATATATATTCATAAATCAGCAATAACATTATATATATATAGGTATGTACAATTCTATACCTATGAACTTACCTGGCTAAATTGCATAAAGGAGTAAGTATAAGGGCTATTTGGTAATTTTCTCTTCTCCTCAATTTTCCACTCGTTCTTGATCTAAATTAATAATTCCATTCAATTCATTAATTCAGATAGTAAACCCAATTCCTTTTATGCAATTTAGTCCTTTTTGACATTTTTAAAAAATTACTCTGAACTTTTCATTTTTATTCAATTTAGTCTCTATATCCTAATCATGCAAATAAACCAATTTTATTGAAAACCCATACCACCCGAATGTTAATAGCTTCCAATATAGCCCACATTTGTAACAATTTTACATCAAGTCCTTGAATTATTATTACTTTAGCAATTTAATCCCTAAACATTTAAATTATTAAAAATTACTCAACAAAATACTTATAAATAACAACTAATACTTCAAATTAATCATTTAACACATAAAATCACAAAGATTCATCAATGACAACATTCAAAATCTTTAACAATTTAAAAAACGAAGGTATGGGCTTCTTATATCTAGTTGCAACGATATCAAAAACATAAAAATTACGGGAAACTAGTTCAAAACGGACTTACATTCATGAAATATAGCATGAACAAAGCTTCAAGTTCCCAACCATGGCTTTCGGTTGAAGAAAAAGAAACTAATTTAGGAAGAAAACTTTTGTTTCTTATTTTTTTTTTACCTTTTTCTTTGTTTTAATAATAAAATTAACATATAAAACATTTAAAGTTAAAAGAAATTAAAGCTCAAACCGTCCCGCCATCTTAAAACTAGGTAATTAAAGCTCAAACCGTCCCACCATCTTAAAACTAGGTAATTTATCCATTAAGGTCATTCAATTATGTTTCTTTAATAAATTAACACCTTTAAACTAATAGCGATTGACTTTGTCAACTATTACGGTTTAGTCCATTTTGCTTAGTTAACCATTTAAACATTAAAATTTCGTAACGAAACTTTAATACAACCTTAGTAACATAAATATTTAATAAAACATTTACGACCCGATTTATAGAAATGAAGTCCCAATACCTCATTTTCTAAAACCACTTGACTTTAAGGTCTTACCACTTGAACCTAAATGTTCTCTCAAATAGCATAAAATTACCAAATCAACATTTATTTAATATCATAGTTGACTCGTAAATATTAAATAATAATACTACCAAATAGCATAAAATTACCAAATCGATGGATATTGTGATGAATCTCCAACTAGCTTCCAACTCGAGCAAGCTTCCGATAATCTGTAAAGTAAAGGAAAGATAATCATTTAAGCAATGAATACTTAGTAAGCTCGTATAAACTTTAAACATAACATTTCATTTCATTAATGAACTTTATAGATTAAATATAAACCTATACCAATGCCTCAAGATTTATCGAACCATAATCATCAACTCACAATGGAATAAGTCTATCAACACTACATATACTTATCTTCCTAGCATAGTAGGATTTCATAAGACTTTGAACCCTTCCATTTACTTACTTTAGCTTAAATAACAACATCAATTCATTAATTAGCATATTTGTTCATGAACTATGTATATTCATCCATAACATACATAAAATTCTCACATACAAGTACATTTTTCAACTCATCATTCCCTTTTATTTCATTATATTTCATTTCAACTATGCACTTTCCATTTTCATTAGCTTTTCATACCCGTTTCATATGCATAATAACAAGATATAAGCATAACATCAACCATGACTACGAACTAATGCATTTAACATAGCTCTTCTGGAATCAACTGCATGATAAACCATTTAATAAGAAATTACATACTTTAATTTATACCACCTTTTCATGTACATAAGCATATTACCAATTGAACACTTACTGATTCAATGTATTTCATTAAGACGAAACATGATATAATCCAATCATAAGCTTGGCACAAGCCTAAGCATCATCCACAACTAATATTAGAGCATCAACTCATAAATCACTTGAAATAACATAAGGTAAGTCATATACATGAACAACATCATTTGAAATCTTCAATTTCATGGGCGTAAACATACTTTCATTGAACGTTACCTTTTCATAAACTCATGGCGTAAGTCATTTGAATACTTACTATTCCTTCCCTTTTTATGCTCGTTGAACCACTTAGAATAATATCAGATACGTGGGAAAGCTCACACAAAGTGTGCTAAACATATAGTCATAGCTCATACGAGCTGTCAAATGGGCTTGCTCACACAAGCTATCAGTCGGAATGTAAGCTACATGACACTGCTTACACAAGCTGTCAAGTATCCGGAACTAATGCTGGGCCTCAGCCATAGATAGGACATTCAAGACCAGCACCCAAAACATAGTAACCTGCGTCTACTCACACAAGCTGCCGGTCGGAACGTAGCTACACAGTGCTGCTTACACAAGCTGTCAAGTATCCGTAGGTTAAACACACAATTGTTTTGAAACTACGCTGTAACACCCAAACCTGGCCTAGACGTTCCGACGGATCTGGCATGTCACATAAAAGGGTTGTTTAAAAACTGCGCGTTCGTTAAAAAAACTCCGTATTCTTTTTGTGAAACTCCGAGCTTTGTTGTTTGTGAAAATTCAGATTTGTTTTTAAGGTTTTCTAAAAAAAACGTTGTTATTGCTATTATTATTATTATTATTATTATTGTTATTGTTATTGTTATTGTTATTGTTATTGTTATTTCCAAAAACTTGTTTAAAAAGTAAAAAGGAAATTTACTAAGGTTCCGATGTGTGGCCACCACAGAGTATTCCACAGCTCCAAACCCTCAATGCTGGGGATCACCTGTAAGATTAAAGTAGACGGGTGAGTTACGAGAACTCACTATGTAATCCCCTAATCGGTCATTAACTGGGCCCGAGCCCATACAGAAGCAGACTGGGCCTTAGCCCTATATACATAATAGTGCAACCAGAGCATGTAGCCCAACCCAATAATCCATCCGCTACACACAACCCATACCAGCCCAACTGAAACACCCCAAAACCGGCCCACAAGCCCCGACCGGATCTGGTATGCTTCTTGAGAAAAACTCGTTTTGTCGTTTTGGAAAACATGTGATTTTGTGGTAAGAGAATAGATTTGAAGTACGATCTTGTTCAAAACCGGTTGTGATTTAAGTTTGTATCTTATTAAATCATTAACTTTATGTTTTTAGAAAATTTATTACTCAAAAGAAGAACCGAATTTAAAACTTATTATTAAGTTGAAAACCATTGGTATTTAGGTGTCAAAACAGTTTAATTCGGTTATCGAAAATATTTAATTATTTAGTTGAAGTTGAGCGTAGCAGAATAAAAATTTAAAACGTATAAATAAAACAGTTTATGGCGGCCTTATTACAAAAACATAACCCAAAATAAATCCCGAAATAATAAAAGAAAACATAGTAAGTTTAATTAAAAGAAAACCCATATACTGAGTTGAGCAATGGCCACCACGAAGTTCTTGCTGACCCGGTCCATCACGCTAAGTATCACCTGAAAAAGATATCCCACGAGGGGTGAGTCAACAGACTCAATGTGTAACAATACACTAAAAACCCAATCGATCATAGCAATAAAGCCCATTTAAATCACATTTAGCCATAAGCCCATAATATAGCAAATCAGATAATCACATGTACATATAAGATGAAATGCAATCCTGAGCCCAACCTAGATATCCATCCACTACACACCACCCGTACCTGCCAATCACACCGTGGGGATTACTAAATCAACCCTCCATCCGCTACACACCATCGAAGGCAGTTGTTGCAGTCAACTTGCACATCGCCCTTAAAAATTGTGGCATGGCCACCAGATAATTGTGACAGAGTCACCGGATTCATAATATGTGACCGAAGTCACCAGATTCATAATATGTGACCAAAGTCACCGGATTCATAATATGTGACCGAAGTCACCAGATTCATAATATGTGACCGAAGTCACCGGATTCATAATATGTGACCGAAGTCACCGGATTCATAATATTGTGACCGAAGTCACCGGATATTGTGGTAAAAACCACCGGAACACTCCCCTTTATCAATATCACCCATATGCCTATGCAATAAACATATTATTTCAATATCATGCCATATACCCCAAAATTATAACGAAAACATACACATTTCATATTCATGCTTATAGCATTATTAACGGAGTATTAGGGGTTTAACGTACCTGAATATCATATACCACTGAATGGTACCCGCAATCATTATCAAACATATTTCTTAATAACACATGCAAATATTAATATTATCGATTTATTGGAAGTTTAGTGTAAGGCTACACACCTGATAACAGTGAGAACTATACTTTCCCGCTCGTCGATACCTAAATATTTATCACGCTTGATTAGAACACTAATACTCATAAAACTATACAAATGATAAGTAATCTAAATCCTTACCCTCGGAATCTCGAACAACAACTATATGCGATTTCTCTCCGATTGATGGTTCATAACCTGATGAAGAACCACGAACAAACAATGGCTCGGGGGTACGTACGACTTCAAATAATTGATTTCGCCGGCAGAGGGTCCACAACCCGATGGAAAGTCTCGGATTCCCGACACAGCCCTTCGTTTGAAATTTGAGGGTATAGCAGAACCATCCCTCTTCCAAACACTATATACCGCTCTTTTCGAACCCATTCTTGATTGCCCCAAAATCTAACGTTCACGGAAAAATAATAATAATCGAGCGATAGAGTCCCCTAAAACGAAATCGATTAGTAGTCCATCTAAAACGATATAACAAGTAATATAAAAATCCTTACCTTAACACTTCGATTAAATTCCGAAAATCGTCACTTGCCTATGGAGTTTGTCGAAATCCTTGGATATTTAAATCCCGAATGATCTCCCCCTAAACGTCGGCTACAGAAGAACCCCGAAACTTTCCTTCATGATTCGGCCAAAGAAACTAGGAGGATTAGAGTCTTGATTTTCGACAATCAGAGAAAGATAAAGGAAAAAGAGATTAGCCTAGAAGAGATTCTTACCGAAAAAGAATGATCAAAACGCAAATGGTTAAATGTTCTTGGCTTTTGATGAAATATGAAAAGAAGAAATGAAGGGGATAGAGTGTGATGCGAGTTGGCTTGATGACAAGAGGGAGATTCGGCTTTAACAAAAAGAAGAAGAGAGAGATGGGAGGTTTAAGGTGTTACGGCAATGGTGAACTTTTGGGAGAGAAAGATTCAGCCTAAGCAAAATAGAGAGAAAAGAAAAGAAACAAATGACCCTTATGGTCTTTTGAAGTCTTGGCCAAGGTGAAATAAAAGGGATGAGAGGTTCGGCCTAAACAAAATAAAGAGAAGGGAGAGATGATCAAAAGAGAGAGAGATGCACGAATGGTCACTTATTTGGTTTACGGTCTCAAAAAAAAAGAACACAAAAGCTATCAAGAAAGAAATCGCACAAGGAATTGCCTAAACCTCACAATGCACATTCGGCCAAGAGGAAAAGATGAGAGAAAATAATTTGTTTTTGGAAGAGCAAAATGACCAAAATGAAAACTCTCTCAAGCTACTAACTTTTCCAAAACTAATCACCAAAATTAGGTTCCCCCCTTTTGTCCATAATGCCGTCGATGTTCATGGTCAAAATGGCCATGAAATAGTTTCCAAAACATGCACCTAGATACATGCCTTGTAATCCTCTACTTTCCCAAAGTTAAAGAAATTCTATCCCCACAATCTAGCAATTCTATCCCTTATTTCATGCTTACCATAACCTTAAGTCTTCTTGCCAAAAAAAATGTCCATCTTATCCATAAATACCTCTTGACCGACACTTAAGGAAAGCATGCAAAAATAAAAGTCACCTTATTGCCATCCATGGGATTCGAACCTCTTCCCTCATGCAATAACTCATGCGCCAACTCCACTTTACTACTAGCTCATTTTATGCAAGCTATTTACTCATAAATTTCCATATGTCTTGAAGCTACTTACCATCTCTCCTTAAAGTGCTAAAATACCAAATTTTTCCTAAAGCCCAATTAAACCCGAGACTTCATAAAAACCTCGCAAATCCACTTAACTAATAAGTCCAATTTGCAAAAAAAAAAACAAACACCATGCTCATATTCTTGAATATTTTAAACACTCTTAAGCCTAAGGCCCAATCGGCCCAATCCTACTAGGCCCAATTTCGGGATGTTACACCAACACACCTGTGGGGATTTCTAAATCGACCCACCCATACGCTACACACTAATATGGCAGACAAGCTGCTAATCACAGAATTTGTGGCGAAGCCACCATAATAACAGAATATACATGGTAGAGCCACCAGAATCAGAATGTGTGGTAGAGCCACTAGATTACACTTCCTCCCATCATCAATATCCCAATCCCATGCAGAATGTCCTGTATGCAAAGCACATATCATAATGATGTATGAAATAAATTACCATCATAACCAGTTAAACAGAATACACACAATCATACTAATCAACCCTTAAGGGTATAACAATAATTTACCCAGCGAGGGTATTTTGGTAATTTTACCCTCTAGGGGTATTTCGGTAATTTTACCCTCCAGGGGTACTTCGATAATTTCTCATTCAACAGCCTTTTCTAAGACCTATTGTCGCCTCGAGTGACACAGGACCCCTTTTAGGTCACTACAGAATTATTGGGCCTAAAATCCATCTTAGGCCCAATCAGCCCACACGCTCGTGTGGCCCATTTCGCATGATTTCGGTCTTAGATTTGTAGATTTCTCATTCGAACTTATCATTTGACAGTTTTTCTAACAGTTTTGCCCAAGTGGGCCGGACAGCCCATTGGGCCCTTTTGGCCCGTTTCGGCTCGATCGGGCCCGTAACAGCCTCAGTTTCGCGAGAGTGCTCGTGACACTCTCAATGACTTACTGTCATTATTCGTATTTCAATTTACCACTACGAGCGCTCGCATGCTCGTGTGGTCACGTTTGTTGATTTTTCAGCTTTTCGACTTTTAGCCGTTTCACAGAGCAACACATGTAATTATCTAGTTTGGTGTGAGATTACACACCTGATCACGTTACCTATACCAAACATATCACACAATTAACTCTATAACATAGAAATGGGATATCTTTAATCCAACCACCTACCTATACGATTTACTAGTACTTACCTTCATTCGTACAATTAACTACGATTTGCCTATCTATACCAGAAGCCGACGCCCTTCCACAACCTGGCGGAAAATCTCGAACCGCTAACACCCTACACCGCTTAAACTTGGGAGCAGGGGCTACGAATCCACCTCTATTAGGCACTTTTCCTGATCCCCCCTTAAAATGGTTACCACCAGCCTCCATGAAGAACTCTTGATTAGCGAGCGCCAATCTCCTATCACTTATCGAGTGACCCTAACACCAACCCACATTAGACTTAATAAGAAAAAAGATTTGGCAATAGGAAAAAGTAGGAAACGATACCAATACTTACCCACAAAATGATCTCCTTCAATAGTGTGTCAATATTCGGCTTTGCTTCTCTCTTGGCTAGAGCAACCGATCTCCTACACCTTAGATTCGGCAACAATAGACCCTTTGAACAAGAGAAGTTTAACCATGCATGGCCCTCAGAGATGACGATTAAGTGAAGAGAAGAGTATCCAAACATGAGGACTAGATGAGAATAGATTCGGCAGTTGATCCCTGATAAAATCGACCTTAGATCATAGAAGAGCCGAATGTGGGAGGAGAGATTCGATAACCAAGATTAGCACTATAGCACAGATGGAGCTAAAATTGGAAGTGAAAGAAGGGAACAAGTGTATAGTCAATCGGCTAAAGAAAAGACAAGAAAAAGAGATGAGATGAAAACGAAATGGATGAGAATAGGTGAGAAGGAGAATTTGGCCAACAAAAGAGAACCACAGCTCTAAACGATTTGATGTTCGGCCTAAGTAAAATCAAGTAGGAAGAGGTGTGGCAATTCAGCTTAAAGAAAAGAGACGGAAAACACAAAGTGAAGAGAGGCAAGCAGGAGATGATTCGGCCAACAAATGTTTAGTCTATTAGAAAATGATAAGAAAAGATGCACAAAAGGTAAAAAGTGGAGGAAAAGAAAAGTGCTCAAATTGCTTCTCAAGAGAAAACCCAAAAGAACAACAAAAAGAAAAACGTATCACACAAGGGAGGTTTCGGTTCTACTAACACACTAGGCTGCCGAATTCGCTACACAAAACCCCCTCTAGCCGAAATTTCCCCCGTGCACTTCCCCATATTCGGCCAACACTACCTCTCACCCCCAATCCCTTTATTTACTCCTCATTTTGCTCCCCAACATCCTCTCTATCACCCATTCGAACGGTTTGACTGGGTCTTCAACCACCAAGGCAGAGTTCTAGCTGAACTCTACTTCTTCCACCTGCTCAGCACAAAATAAATACTACCAAATGCTGTCTGTGTGATTCGAACTCTCCACCTCCATGCTTCCCTTGTGACGCCACACCACTGTGCCACAAGCTCCTCTTGTGCTTACAAGATACACCCAATTAAACTTAAGTCCTACTTCTAGTAGCCCTCTCCCTAAAGAGTCAAAAATCAAAATTTTTCCTATGGCCTAACTTGAACCCGAGACTTCATAGCAACCCTGTAACCTTCCAAAATCATCTTCCTAACAGGTCCAACTTGAAATAATCCCGTTCTCACATTCCAAAAAATTTTAAACGCTCATACGCCCAAGGCCCAGTAGGCCCCATTCTCCTAGGCCCAATTTCAGGGCGTTACAATTTTACCCGCTTAAAGAAATTTCGTCGTCGAAATTTCCAGCTATCTAACAGTGGTTTTAACACAGACTACTCTACCACACTACCGCTGCGCACTCTCATTCCAATAAAACTAATACACTTCTAACCTAATCTAGTAACTTCTTCACCCAACAAAATATCTAACCATAGAAGCAAGCAGATATTCATCACACATACCTAAAATTTTCTACATTCTAACACCACATCCAACAAAAACATACCTGACATAATGGTGATGGAACAATCCTGAGCCTTATGCTCCTTAGACCCGCATCTCAAGCATGCTCCTGACCTCTTCCAGCATTCACCCGGATGACGCCTTTTGCAATATCGCAAGCCAAAAAGTTCGGACGTGCCTTCACATGCTTCACAGAACGAGACTGTGACCCTAGAGAACTGTGATCTCTTTTCTTCTTACAATTCACGCACCCAACTCGATGTGTTTCACCCATTTCTTTCACCTCCTCCAATACCTCCCTAACAAGCTGAGTAAGCACATCAGCTCCGGCTTGGTCATGAGACCCCGTCTCAGTTACTGGTGATGCCGGCGCCTCCATTTCAAGCCTATGCCCCCATGCTCAGGATCTCGCCTTGGAACCTCGACCTCAATCACGACCGTGTGTACTTCGTCCACATCCTCTTGTACTCATCTCGATGTCACGCGTTAGTCTGATTAAGAGTTTTATGCATCAGTCTATAATTCCAATAGTTATTAACAAGTATTTTATGGAAAACAGGTATAAGAGTTGTTTTCGCCGATCGAAGTTCCTAATGTTTCAGTCTCTATATGCTTAACTCATATAGCTAACAGTTTTAGTTACTACCACTAACTCTAGTAGTTTTCTATCTTACAAGCATTTCCTCATATAATCAAATGTAAAGTAAGAGAACTTACGGATTTGGTGCTGGAGACTCAGGGTGCCATACTTCCAATAAAGATATATTTTTCTAAACCTTATTTCAAACAAATTTTGAAAAACGTTTTCGAACCCATTCCATAGCCAAGTTTCGCAACCGGGCTCTGATACCATAAAATGTAACACCCCAAACCCGGTCTAGACATTACGATCGGATCTGGCATGTCACATAAAAGGGTTGTTTAAAAACTGCCCGTTAGTTAAAAAAATTCTGTATTCTTTTTATGAAACTCCGAGCTTTATTGTTTGTGAAAATTCAGATTTGTTTTTAAGGTTTTCTAAAAAACCGTTGTTATTGCTATTATTATTGTTATTTCCAAAAACTTGTTTAAAACAGAAATCAGCTTCAATGGATTGCAGAAATATGATATTTTGGAAACATTTATTGTTGTTTTAAGAAAATCCAGAGTTTAATCGCTTAAAGCTTGAACGTAACGAAAATGAAAGCTTAAAAGAAAAATTAAAGTCCAATGGCCTTATTACAAAATCTTATACCCAAAATAAAATAAATCTCAAAATAAATTAAAACGAAAATTTACTAAGGTTCTGATGTATGGCCACTACAGAGTCCTCCGCAGCTCCAAACCCTCAATGCTGGGGATCACCTGCAAGATTAAAGTAGAGGGGGTGAGTTACGAGAACTCCCTGTGTAATCCCCTAATCGGTCACAGACTGGGCCTTAGCCCTATACACATAATAATGCAACCAGAGCATGTAGCCCAACCCAATAATCCATCCGCTACACACAACCCGTACCAGCCCAACACACTTGTGGGGATTTCTAAATCGACCCACCCATACGCTACACACCAATATGCAGACAAGCTGCTAATCACAAAATTTTTGGCGAAGCCACCAGAATAACAGAATATATGTGGCATAGCCACTATACAGATTGTGGCAGAGCCACCAGAATCAGAATGTGTGGCAGAGCCACCAGATTACACTTCCTCCCATCATCAATATCCCAATCCCATGCAGAATGTCATGTATGCAAAGCCCGTATCATAATGATGTATGGAATAAATTACCATCATAACCACTTAAATAGAATACACACAATCATACTAATCAACCCTTAAGGGTATAACAGTAATTTACCCACCGAGGGTATTTTCGTAATATTACCCTCCAAGAGATTTCGATAATTTTACCCTCCATGGGTATTTCGATAATTTTGCATTCAACAGCCTTTCCAAAGTCCCACTGTCGCCTCGAGCGATACAGGACCCCTTTTAGGTCACTACGGAATTATTGGGCCTAAAATCCATCTTAGGCCCAATCGAGCCCACACACTCGTGTAGCCCATTTCGCATGATTTTGGTCTCAGATTTGTAGATTTCACATTCAGACTTATCATTTGATAGTTATTCTAATAGTTTTGCCCAAGTGGGTCGGACAGCCCATTACGCGTATTTGGCCCATTTCAGCTCGATCGGGCCGGTTACAGTCTCAGTTTCGCGAGAGTGCTCGTGACACTCTCAACGACTTACCGTCATTATTTGTTTTTCGATTTACCACTACGAGCCATCGCATGCTCGTGTGGTCACGTTTGCCGATTTTTTGGCTTTTCGGTTTTTAGCCGTTTCACAGAGCAACACATGCAATTATCTAATTTGGTGTGAGATTACACACCTGATCACGTGGAGAACTATACACTCACGATCGGCGTCACCGGTACCAAACATATCACACAATTAACTCTATAACATAGAAATGGGAGATCTTTAATCCAACCACCTACTTATACGATTTACTAACACTTACCTTCACTAGTGCAATCAACTATGATTTGCCTATCTATACCAGAAGCCGACGCCCTTCCACAACCCGGCAGAAAATCCCGAACCGCTGACACCCTACGCCGCTTAAACTTGGGAGCAGGGTCTACGAATCCACTTCCATTAGGCCCTTTTCCTGATCCCCCTTAAAATGGTTACCACCAGCCTCCATGAAGAACTCTTGATTAGCGAGCGCCAATCTCCTATCACTCCCCTAGTGACCCTAACACCAACCCATATCAGACTTAAGAAGAAGAAAGATTCGGCAAAAGGAAAAACTTGGGAACGATACCAATACTTACCCAAAAAATGATCTCCTTCACTAGTATGCCAATATTCGGCTTTGCTTCTCTCTTGGCTAGAGCAACCAATCTCCTACACCTTAGATTCGGCAACAATAGACCCTTTGAACAAGAAAAGTTTAACCACGCATGGCCCTTAAAGATGATAATTATGTGAAGAGAAGAGTATCCAAACACGAGGACTAGATGAGAATAGATTCGGTAGTTGATCCCTGATAAAATCGACCTTAAATCAGAGAAGAGCCGAATGGGGGAGGAGAGATTCGGCAACCAACATTAGCACTATTGCACAGATGGAACTAAAATAGGAAGTGAAAGAAGGGAACAAGTGTATAGTCAATCGGCTAAAGAAAAGACAAGAAAAATAGATGAGATGAAAAAGAAATAGATTAGAAGAGGTGAGAAGGAGAATTCGGCCAACAAAAGAGAACCACAACTCTAAACAATTTGATGTTCGGCCCAAGGAAAATCAAGTAGGAGGAGGTGTGGCAATTCGACTTAAAGAAAAGAGAAGGAAAACACAAAGTGAAGAGAGGCAAGCAGGAGATGATTCGGCCAACAAATGTTTAGTCTATTAGAAAATGATAAGAAAAGATGCACAAAAGGTAAAAAGTGGAGAGAAAGAAAAGTGTTCAAATTGCTTCTCAAGGGAAAACCCGAAAGAACAACAAAAAGAAAAACGTATCACACAAGGGAGGTTTCGGTTCTACTAACACACTAGGCTGTCGAATTTGCTACACAAAACCCCCTCTAGCCGAAATTTCCCCCATGCACTTCCCCATATTCGGCCAACACTAAGTCTCTTTAACACCCCATACCCTAGTCTGAGGCTAAGAACAGATACGAGACATTATTATACTTGGACTTTCTGAAACATGTACTTACAGGCCATAAAATTTCATTTAAGCCTATCACTTACTCAATCTCGGCCTACAATGCCTTAAACATACCTCCGAGAGGTTTCGAGACTAATCCCGAAAACTTTTACGAACTCGAAAAACGTTTCCTCAAAACAGGGGCCACACGCGCATGTTGGTCTAGGGACACGCCCGTGTACCCCTAAGACATGCCCGTGTCTTCCACCCATGGTGGATACTGCCAGATTACACACGGCCTTGACACGCCCATGGCCCTAGCCCGTGTGCCTCACCATGACATACTGACTTATTCACACGGTCTGGAGCACATGCCCATGTGCTAACCATGTGTCACACACGGCCTAAACAAACGGCCGTGTGGTTCGCCCGTGGTCTATTCTGACTTAAAACACTAATGTGCAGGGAACGCACGGCTTAGGCACAAGCCCGTGTGTCTATCCGTGTGAGCATTTATAGGCTATCTACCAAGCCTTTTACCACCCTCATTTGCATACATTCATTTATCAACACAACTCCACATAGCATCAAATTAACTCTTGAATTAAAGACATTTAATCATAAGAGAAATAAAGTCTTCATCCCATACACTAGGGAGAACTATATCCAATACAATTACAAACAACGTAAGCCATCATCTATGGCTATACACAACCAAACTATAAATTCTATTAGGCCAACACAATTTGGCTACATCTATTATAACTTAATCAACTTTACAAGAATCCCTATACATGCCGTGACTCAAAAGAACTTGAAACACCATACCAGGAGTCTACACGATAGTGTGAAAACATCTCCGATGGCCTCCAACCCTAGTTAGTTAAAAACCTATAAGGAATGGGAAAAAGAAAAGGAGTAAGCAAAAATGCTTAGTAAGTTCATATGTATACATTTGACAAATACTGATATTCACTGAATACTCATGACTGTAATGTATTATAATGAGTTTTTCTCATAAACTCATGGTTACTTACTCAACCACTCTTGAAGCTTACTCATTTTACTTCTTATCACATTCTTACCAGGCCCCAAGCCAATTGCTTGTATAGTTAACATACATTCCTGCACTGATCACCACATGATCATATAAAACAACACATTAAGCATTTTCAATCAGCCACTCATACTACTAATCTCTTGGTGGTTTCGCACTTAGCCCACCACTGAATCTCTAATAAGGTGGTATCACACACAACCCACCAATCATTTATACTTATGGTGATTTCGCACTTAGCTCACCAATCATTTATACTTATGGTGATTTCGCACTTAGCTCACCAATCATTTATAAACGATGGTATCGCACATAGCCCACCGATAATATTATAATTGATGGTATCGCACACAGCCCATCATTACCATCAATAAGGTGATATCGCACATAGCTCACCATTATTTTACATTCATGGATAATAATCCACATGTATATCAATATTTCAAATGTTCATCCGAGAACATCCTAACACACTTCTATTCTTACTTAACTTTCTACGATACTCGTTCGCATTCACACAATGCATTAATAAATCTATCGCATGCAATTAAGGTGTATTGCTTACACATAACCCACTAGAGGTTCATCATATACTGAATTCATCTTAAATTGTTAAATAACACTCTTGAGTCTCATACACCTAGTGTCACATTGACATCATACCCTAACAGGGTCTTACTTGCTTTAACATATCGATGCCATGTCTCTGACATGGTCTAATACGAATACTTACACCCAGGCCATATTCCAATATGGTCTTACACGAGACTTTAACTATCATCATATCAGGCTATATACATTTCCCATTACTCTCAATTTCAGTTCTCTTGACATCTCATTAAAAGATATTTCATACATTCATTGAGTAAAAATACATTCCATACAACATTGGAATACTAAATTAACTCATATGTAATTGCCACATTCACACATGAACTTACCTCGATGTTGAAAGGGCCGAAAGAGACTTTTTGCCCACATTTCTCTTTTCACCCGTTCTAGGTCCGAAACTCGTTTCCTTTGATCTAGAACAATGTAATTTATTAATTTAATCACTTATAAATCATAATACATCATAATCTATACCTTAGGCAAAAATGACTATTTTGCCCCTACACTTTTGCAAAATTACTATTTTGCCCCTAGGCTCGTAGATAAATTTTCATCACATTTTCTTATTAAACAAGCCTAGCTAAACATTTAATCCTCTTACAACTATCCATAATTCCATCTATTTCATGCCTTAATGAGCAAATTACAACTTTTGCATTTTGGTCGCAATTAGGTGTTTTCATAACAACACCTTTCACAAAAGTTATTTATCACCATCCTATCATTCATTTTCTTCCATGAAAACTCGTCAAACAACATAAACACTATCATGGTAAGTCCCTAGGCTTTCAACCATGTTGCAAACTAAACCCCCCATTAGCTAGCTTAAGCTTTAGGGACTCCAAAAATATAAAAATCATCAAAAACAACCATCAAATTTACTTACTTGTGAGGAGAAATGCTTGGTGAAATTTTGAGCTTCAAAAACCCCCATTCTTGTTGGTATTTTTGGTGGAAGAAGAGAAGAAATAAAAAGATGATAGCTTTTTGCTTATTTCATGTTATTTTATTTCTTTTTAATTACCTAACATGTCAACATTTAATGCCCTTGTCCCATTTGTCTTCCTTTCATCGGCCAAGCTAATTCCCATGGCCTAATTGCACATTTGGGACCCCTAATTTATAAACCATAGCTATTTGGCACCTTTAGCAATTAAAATAGAACTTTCTCACTTTATGCGATTTAGTCCTTTTTCAGAATTTAGCTAGAAATCGCTAAAATTAAGGCACCAAAATTTTCATGCATCCTTATAAACATATTGTAACACATAAAATAACATGAAAAAAATTTTCTTTAACCTCGAATTAGTGATTCCAAGATCACTGTTTCGACTAGCCGCTAAATCGGGCTGCTACACTCTCACCCTCAATCCCTTGATTTACTCCTCATTTTGCTCCCCAACATCCTCTCCATCACCCATCTAAATGGTTAGACTGAGTCTTCAACCACCAAGGTAGAGTTCTAGCTGAACTCTACTTCTTCCACCTGCTCAGCACAAAATAAAAACTACCAAATGCTGCCTGTGGGATTCGAACTCTCCACCTCCATGCTTCCCTTATGACGCAACACCACTGTGCCACAAGCTCCTCTTGTGCTTACAAGATACACCCAATTAAACTTAAGTCCTACTTCTAGTAGCCCTCTCCCTTAAAGAGTCAAAAATCAAAATTTTTCCTATGGCCTAACTTGAACCCGAGACTTCATAGCAACCCTGTAACCTTTCAAAATCATCTTCCTAACAGGTCCAACTTGAAATATTGCCATTCTCACATTCCCAAAAATTTTAAACGCTCATACGCCCAAGGCCCAGTAGGCCCCATTCTCCTAAGCCCAATTTCGGGGCGTTACATACGGTTTGATCGATAAATCCATGAGCATCTCTTTCCCTTATTCTCTTATTTATATTTCTTTCTTTAACATTGTTAGATGAATGTTTGTGTAAAGATTAGAATCAGTTTATGCTTTCTACATATTTTGCATGTTTCAATTACTTTAACTTAATTAATTGATTAAATGATAGAGTTTCTTAGTAGATCAACTATTTTGGAGAGGAAGAAATTAAACCCTAGGCTTGTTAATTTTATGAAGTCATTTAGGTAGGAATTAACCCAAAATTGGTATGGCCTATCCATGAACACCTTAACTCTAAACCAGTATAGACTGTGAGGTCGAAAGATAAGTTGTTCTTGCTGTCTTGTTATTCTAGTGGAAGATCGAAAGATCCTGCTAGGGTATCGACTAGTTGATTGATTAGAACCCTATATCAATAATTAATCAGGTAAAACAATTGGATCTAGGCTAAAAGGAACTCACGTAGTCAAAACAAGGATTAGGAAATGTCGATTCATGAATCTAGGAGTAGGTTTAGGTTTAGTTAAATTTACTTAGTTTATTGTTATTATCATCTTAATACTTGATTAACACTACTAATTCGTGACTCGAGTAGACTAGTAATTATTTCTAGTAATTTACTTGATAACAATTTTCCCTAAATCGCAATCCTTAGGTACGATCCCCGAAATACTTACCAAGTGTTTTGTTGTAAACAAACTACATTACGACATAACCCGTATACTTGCTGACACCACCTCAAATCCATATCTTTAGTTCCAGTATTCACACTTGGGATGTTGGTACGTCTAGAGGAGATCAATGGCCAGACATTTAAATTCATGCAACTTTAGGACCAAAGAAAAACGATAAGTACAAATTGATATTTTAGCTCAGGTTTTGTATGAAGGTTCATCAAGAAGTATTTTTTGGCTCAAAATAAGCACTAAGGTTCAATGAATAAGGTTAGCCTTTTGGCCTGAGTTATACCAAACAATGCCTTAGGTCATCCCTAGGTATTTTAATATTCACAAATTTCACTATTTGTCATACATACTCGTATGCTCGTTTTTTTTTTTGTATATTCTATCTCATTTGGTATATTTAATTGCTTAATGCTTATTTACAATGTAATATATAAAACTTAGTAGTCTAATAACCAGAAATTTAAAATCATTCACTATCATGCAAAATTTATATTAAATACATTCAACCTATATACATACTTTTAACCTATCACTTGTATTTCTACAAGCTCAAGCACACTTTTACAAGAAAAATAAAAGATAAAGTATGAAAACAAAATAAGAAAAATGAAAAATTTCCTACCCCCCACACTTTAGATAGCACATTGTCACTAATGCGTAGAACCTAAATAGATAAGGAAAGAAGTTTCCCAATTTATGACGTTGTCGCAATCTTCTAGTTATTACTTTTTCCTTGTTCATTGAAAGCTCAAACATTTTGTGCTTCTTTCGTGTGAGATTCCTACATAGAAGAATTTTGAAAAAAATAAATATATTAATCTATTATTAATCCTACTCCTAAAAATTTAATTATCCCAATTAACGGTTTACAATCCAAAAATTAAAATTTAAAAGTTTAGTCAATCATCCTCCTCCTCCTGAGAATCCATCTCATCCCCCTTCTTCTTCAGCTTCCTCAACGTCACTATCTTATGTTTCCTCACTGTCTTGCTCTTATACTTCATGATGGGAATGAATTGAACCAAATATATTTGGCAGATAGTTTGGTACTCTCACGTTGTTCTGCAGTGCAAATTCTTGAAGAAATGGGCCCGTCTCTTACATCCATCTTACCATCCATTCCATATCTAGAATGCTACTCTCACCTATTTCTTTTCGAGATGTTCATTTTTTTTTATGTTTGAGTGAAGTTGGGACGTCCATCTTTTCCATTCGGTGTTTGTTCCAATCCCTTATATGCTTTCGTTGAAGCTCCATATATTGCTTCTATAATGAATATCATATGAGACTCTTGTATGGCTTCATGAATTGCTCAGTGGTTTTCATTGGAACTTCGGCCATTTTTCACAAAGTCGCCACTATGTGTGGGAAGAAAATCCTGACTTTCTAACCAGTAATGCATCGCTTCATATTTTTAGGACTGCCATTTCGCCCCATGACACAGCGAAAAAGTATTTGGCAATCCTTAGCCATGGATCCATGTATGAGGAATGAAACTTGTTGAAATAAGGTTGAAGATATACCTTCTTAACTAAAAAAATGATGAAAGGATGCTACTAATTCAATGTCGATTCAAGCCACAACGAAAATGTCCCGACCTCTACGTAGTTAACCGCGTATTAAAACGAACTAAAAAAACTAACCTGGAACTTTTTCCAGAGAAAATCTCCCAAAAACAGCTGTTAGACCTTTTTTTGTAACACCCCTTACCTATATTTGACGCCGAAATAGGGTACGAGGCATTACCGGACTCACATTACAAGCAATTACACAATTCCAAGTCATAAAATTTCGTCCAAATTAAAACCATCCATATTCGATCATTAAGTCCCTATTACAAGCCTACGAGGCCCAAAACATGCTTTGGAGGTGGTTCGGGACTAAATCGAGAACGCAGGGAATTTTTATAAAACTTAGAAAATATTTGCTAGAAGCAGGGTTCATATGCCCGTGTGGTCCAAGGGACACGCTCGTGTGACGCCGGGGACACGCCCGTGCTTCAGACCATGTTCAAATTAGGGTGCTCTTTAACTTGTGCCAACGAGCGTGGGACACGCCCATGTGCTAGGTCGTGTAGAACACACGGCTGAGACACACGCCTATGTCTCTGCCCGTGTGCTCAATTCTAGACATTCTGTTTCCCAAAATTAAGGTGCAAGGGACACAAGACCGGAACACATGCCAGTGGGGCAAACCGTGTGTCACACACGGTCTAGGCACACGCCCGTGTGGACAAAAAAAAGGCTATTTACCAAGTCATTTTGCCACCCTCACTTGCACACATCAACACAACATCACATGGCACAAATTCAAGCATATAAGAGAAACTAAACAACCACAACCAAGACAATTACATGTCATCCTCATGCCATTATTTATCATGCTTAGAACATCAACCTTTCCACACCAATTCATGCAAGATTCCACATTCACAAATAACATTAGTATATAAATATACTCATAACCAATATTAGCCAACTTCCATGGCTATATACGAAAATGAACCATAAACCATTATAAGCCAACACATATGGCCAAATTAACAATAACACATATAACCCAAAGACCAAATCCCTATACATGCCATAAACACAAAATACTTGAATTCATCAATACCCAAAGTGATAGCTTGATAGTGTGATAGGATCTCCTACGATCTCCAATCCGAGCTAGCTCAATGACACTATAAAACATGGAAAAGGAAGGGGGTAAGCTATATAGCTTAGTAAGTTCATATACAAATAATAAAATACATTATTCATACATTTGACATATAAATAACTTAACATATAACAACATAAATGTCATTAACACTTCATAAATGTCATTTAATATCATCATAACACATATCTACATAATTGTCATATACCAATAACTCATCATATGAATAACATAACACATATCAACATAAATATCATTTAAGTTTCATAAGCACAACTTACATAATCACATTCTTATCCATAGCTTATCATATGAATAACATAACATGCATCACATAAATGTCATTAAACTTCACGAGCATAACTTATTCAATCACATCCTTACCAATAGTTCATCATATACCGAGTCCATTTTTTTTTAGGTTTATGTACATCCCTGTACCAACTCGTAACATAATCACGTTTTTTCTCATTTTCTACATACCGTTGAACATTTCATCAACATTTCCCGTTGAACCATTTGGAAGACTAAAGGATACTCGGGAATCCCGTACACACAGTGTCGTATCAATACCATATCCTAGATATGGTCTTACATGAAATCTCGTATCGATGCCAATAGCCCAGCTATGGTCTTATAAGAAGTCTCATATTGACGCCATATCCCAGATATGGTCTTACACGTAACTTCAGTAATCCTAATGCCATGACATTTGTACCTTATCTATTCCTAAGGTTCAACCGGGATTTCTCGCTTGAACAAAATTTGTTGAATACGTCCAAGGAGTCAATCACAACTCATACAATATTAAAGAATTTAAAACATAAATATAACAATGTATTATTTACATACGAACTTACCACGACATAAAAATGGTGAAAAGGACCTAATCGTCAAATACTTGTTTTCCCCTCGTTCTAATTCCGAACATTGTTTTCCTTGATCTATAATACCAAATGATACGAACTCACCTAAGAAGCCTGTGACGGAAGTCAACCAAGACCCAATCAAGCTACCTAATGGGCCAATTACGCGCGCCCGTGCTAATCAATTCAAGGATGTCGCGTCGGCTTTGGTGACACAAATTTGGAATACAGATAGAAAAGAGCCCAAGAACATGCTGAACTCTTACAATTTATTTGAATTTGAATATACTAGCTAGTTCGACTGCTAGTTTATTTAACACTTTATTACGCATGTTTGATTTATTTTCAGTCATTTAATTAGTTTACTGCATTTTCTTAGTTCGTGTTACTTTATCTAGGTAGTACAAGTTTTTTATATGTCCTTTGTCGAAGTTGAATGTTAGTGTGTTTTACCTAGTGTTTAAATAAAGTGATTAAAATTTGTGCTAACTATGGTTAGCCGAATTTTAATAATAATGTTGGTTTATATGTTTTGTAGTTTGCTCCACGTTTTTATGCAAGTTGGATGATGGATTAAACCATGATGGACGGCAACAAATGGAAGGCACAAGGTAAGTGGTTGGAATAATTTAACCAACATGATGGCACACCCAGGAGCTTGCGGCACTAGCTACAAATGGAGCAAGAGTGAAGAATTTTAAAATGATTGAAGCATCACATAGATTAGGAGACGGCAACAAGGCACAAGGAGCTCATTGATTATTTTATTCAAGCATGGTTGAATGAATTTCAAATTCTTCAAAGTATGGAACGGCAAAGGTGGAGCAAGCCATGATCTGATTTTTAAAATTTAAATGAGGCATAAAGGACCAAGCATGGACGGCTATAGTGGAGTGAGTCATCAACAATTAAGACATGTGCTTATGAAACAATAAAGAAATGGAGCATGTGATGGCTAGTGAAGCATGGACGGCACTATGTGGAATATTATGGTAGAATTTTGAGATACTAAAATATGGAAGCATGCTTGGTTGGATATAATAAAATAAACAAAGGTTTAAGCTATTGGAGTGGATGGGTGAAACGGCAACATGAGTTAAATATTCCCTTGTCTCTTGTGAGTAAATGGACGACAATGAGAAAGAATATGCAGCCAAATTTCAAAGCTTAAATGAGGACACATGGTAGGCTGAATTTTAAATCATTTAGCAAATGATAGTGGAGATGCATGGACAAGTTTTTTGAATAAACTAAAGAGCTATCCTCTTCAATGCTTGGACGGCAACCAAACACAAGAACAAATGGATGCATGAAATTAAAAAAAATAGAAGAATGGACAAGTGTATGGTGCATGAACGGCACAAGCATTTGATTAACCACCATGATGACACTAGTGGAGCAAACGGTACAACAATATGAAGGAATAATGTGAAACAATTAAATTAATCAAGCATGTGTGTGTTAGTGGGTGAATTGATTTCTTTTTAAAATTGGTTGGCACCTAGCATGGGACGGCTAAAGGGAGCAAGATTGAATGATTTTAATTACTAGCACATACAAGTTGACTTTCATGAAATTATTCAAGCATGGGGACGGCTAAAAGCATTCCTTGGCCGAATTCCAAGCTTTCATGAATTTAAGCTTCTTGAAGACCATTTGTCCTATAAATAGGTTGGACCTTTGTCATTTGTAGGGGGAATTTTTGATGAATGAATATTTTCTTTTGGTGAGTTTAATTTGCTCTCCTAATTCTCAAAGTTCGAATTGACTTATCTAGTTCCTAGTGGCGTCGTTCTATCCTTGTTTCGAACTTATCACCCTTTCGGGTGTGGCGTTCATTTATCTATAACGTTGGTTCCTATCTTGCTAGATAGTGGGTCTCGGTTTATTCAGAACTCCTTTCATCAATTTGAAACTTATAAGATTCGGGTCTTTAATTTTTTATTAAAGGTTCTTTCTTGTTTCAAATTCGTATCCATCTCAACCACTTACCTATCTTATTTTTCAAAGACATTATCAATTAAATTACCCCTTTTGTTATCTAAACGAAAAACTACCTAATTTATGATCGGGCAACATTTACGATTCGTTTTCAAACTCAAGACGATTCGTATCAGTTGGTATCAGAGCCAATTAAATTAGGCACGTTTTGATCATCTCGAGTGTTTCCGAGTAAGTAAAAAAACAAAAACAAAAATTCGTAATATCTGATTTTCAAACTTTTCATAATTCACCACCTCTACTATCGAGCCTTAATTTCCGACACCACCTACCAACCTTCTACCCTTTTAAAACCTACCCTTTTCAGAAACAATTTCACCCTTTTAACTCTTTGAAATGACCTACGAGTTGCTAGTAAGTCGAAGACAACCTTCTAGAATCTAGAAGAGTGAATTCGAGCGGTAAAAGGTGAGAGAGATTACGTTGAAAGAAAAGTCGAAAATTGAGTTAAACACGAGTGTGAGTGTTGAAAATTTCTTTGTGAGTGAACAAGTGAGAATTGTAGTGAGGATTCATTAATTTTGTTTAACATGTCTAGGAGCCCCGAACGTCGAATAGTAAGCGAAGAAGCATCAGATGCCGCCGAGGGTGGAAGAGATTTGCAACCCCGAAGGAATGATCCTGAAGGAAGAGATCCTGATTTGCAAACCGTAATGCGAGAAATCACACGATTGTTCCAATCAATCAACGAGCGATTGGACCAAAGAAATGAACGGAGACCTCGAACAAACACCCCTCCAATTCCGAGAAAGGGACGAGAACAACCTTGGCTACATGACGACAACATCTACATACCGAGCCGAGCCAAAGAAGCAAGTGGCGCACCCAAGTTTAATAAGCCAATCGGTGAAACGAGCAAGGGCAAAATGGAAGTTATTCTGAATCGATCCCGAGACATTAAGTGTTTCAAATGTTTGGGTCGAGGCCATATTACAAGTCAATGTCCAAACCGAAACACTATGTTTATTCGAGATAATGGTGAGATTGAATCCGAAAGTGAAAGGGTGGTTGATGCTAGTGAGACGTCCCAAGACGAGGAAGAAGTAGAACAAGCCGAAAATGGAGAGATCTTAGTGGTAAAAAGGAGTCTTAGCTTACAAGGCGTCGAAAATGAACAACAACGCGAAAACATCTTCCATACGCGTTGCCAAGTACAAGGGAAGATTTGTTGCGTCATTATTGACGGAGGAAGCTGTACTAATGTGGCCAGAACCATATTGGTGGAGAAACTCAGATTGCCTACCACCAAACATCCCCATCCGTATAAACTACAATGGCTTAACGACGGGGGAGAACTTAAGGTCACAAAACAAGTTTTCGTTTCCTTTGTAATAGGGAAGTATCAAGATGAGGTCTTGTGCGATGTGGTACCGATGTAAGCGGGACATCTCCTGCTTGGGCGACCTTGGCAATTTGACAATCGAGCGATCCATGATGGCTACACTAACCGGTACACTTTCAAACACTTGGGCCGAAACGTGACACTAGCTCCGCTAACACCCAAGCAAGTTTACGAAGATCAATTGAAGATGAAGGCATCAATTGAAAAATCAAAAGAAAGTAAGCGAAAAAATGAGAAAGAAAAAGAAAAGAATTTAGAAAAAAAGTGGGGCAAGAAAATGAGTGATAAAAAAAGAGAGTAGGAATAAAAAGAAAAGGAAACGAAAGATGAGAGTGAAAAAGAAAGTTTTTATGTTAAAGAGAAAGAAATCTGGAAGGCTATGTTGTTAAAATAGCCTCTGTTGGTACTTATGTACAAGGAAAGTCTCTTTGGAACTAACGATTTTGATGACAAGTTACCTTCCCCTGTTTTGTCTTTGTTACAGGAATTCCGAGACGTATTCCCGGAAGAGATGCTAAGTGGATTACCTTCTATTCGTGGAAGAGAACATCAAATAGACTTTGTGTCGAGAGCCGCAATTCCAAATAGACCAGCTTACCGAAGCAATCCGGAAGAGACGAAGGAACTTCAAAAACAAGTGAATGAACTTCTTGAAAAGGGGTATGTACGCGAGAGCTTAAGCCATTGTGCTGTGCCCGTCTTGTTAGTTCCCAAGAAAAATGGAACATGGAGGATGTGCGTAGATTGTCGAGCCATCAACAAGATCACGATCAAGTACCGACACCCTATCCCGCGATTGGATGACATGCTCGATGAATTGAGTGGAGCGAACTTATTTTCAAAAATCGACCTTAAAAGCGGATATCATCAAATACGTATGCGCGAGGGTGACGAGTGGAAGACTGTTTTCAAGACCAAGCAAGGACTCTATGAATGGCTCGTTATGCCATTCGCGCTAACAAATGCCCCAAGCACGTTCATGCGACTCATGAACCACGTGTTGCGATCATTCATCGGTAGATTTTGTGTCGTATACTTTGACGACATACTTGTCTATAGTAAAACTTTAGATGGGCACGTGAAGCATTTAAAGTCTATCCTGGAAGTTTTGTGAAAAGAGACCTTATATGCAAATCTACAGAAATGTGATTTTTGTACTAACAAAATTGTGTTTTTAGGTTTTGTTGTCAGTTCGGAAGGCCTTGAAGTTGATCAAGAGAAGGTTAAGGCGATCCAAGAATGGCCCCGTCCGACAAATATTTCCCAAGTTCGAAGCTTTCATGGACTGGCTAGTTTTTATTGATGGTTCGTACCGAACTTCAGTACATTGGCCGCACCGTTGACCGGAGTAATCCGTAAGAATTCTAACTTTGTTTGGGGAGAAGAACAAGAGAAAGCATTTTTGACTCAAGCACCATTATTGGCTTTACCAAACTTTGACTAAACTTTCGAGTTAGAATGTGATGCCTCAGGATTAGGTATTGGCGCCGCAAGACGGACGCCCCATTGCGTACTTCAGCGAAAAGCTCAACGATGCTGTCTTAAACTACCCGACATATGACAAGGAATTGTATGCTCTAATTCGAGCCTTGGAGACATGGCAACACTACCTACTGCCCAAAGAATTCGTGATTCATACCGACCACGAGTCCTTGAAGTATTTAAGGGGGTAGCATAAACTCAACAAGCGACGCGCTAAGTGGGTAGAATTTCTCGAATCATTTCCTTATGTCATTAAATATAAAAAGGTAAGGAAAATGTAGTTGCTGATGCACTATCCCGAAGGTATGCTTTGTTAAATGTGTTGGATTCTAAATTGATGGGGTTTGTATTTCTTAAGGACCTATATGAGAATGATACTGACTTTGGTGAATTTTTCAAGTTATGTGAAAAAGGAGCCTACGAGAAATGCTACCGCCATGACGGATATCTGTTCCGAGAAGGTAAACTATGCATTCCGCAAGGATCTGTGCGAGAGTTATTAATAGACGAGGCTCATAATGGCGGATTGATGGGACATTTCAGAGTTGCTAAAACTTTAGCCACCCTCCAAGAGCACTTCTTTTGGCCTAAGATGCGACGAGATGTAGAACGATATTGTGGGATATGCGTTACCTGTAGAAGGGCTAAATCTCGAACTAATCCGCACGGTTTGTATAAACCTTTACCCATTTCTGAAACTCCTTGGACTGATGTTTCTATGGATTTTGTACTAGGCTTGCCAAGGAGCAAGAATGGACGAGATTCGATATTTGTGGTTGTGGATAGATTCTCTAAAATGGCTCACTTTATAGCTTGCCATAAAACTGATGATGCTGTGAATATTGCTAATCATTTTTTTAAGGAAGTGGTTAGGTTGCATGGCATGCCTAAGACGATCGTGTCCGACCGGGAAGCAAAATTTCTTAGCCATTTTTGGAGGACACTGTGGGGACAATTAGGAACCAAGTTACTATTCTCTACCACCTGCCACCCGCAAACGGACGGTCAAACCGAGGTGGTAAATCGAATTCTTTCAACATTGGTACGAGCAATCATTCGAAAGAATTTAAAGACATGGGAAGATTGCCTACCACACGTGGAGTTTGCTTACAATCACTCTATACACTCTGCTACTAAGTGTTCCCCATTTGAAGTTGTGTATGGTTTTAATCCATTAACACCGCTTGATCTAATACCTTTGTCTTCTAATCAACTTGTGCATGTAGATGGAAAACGCAAGGCTGAATATATTAAACAGCTGCACCAAAAGGTTAGGGACAACATAGAGGAAAAAACTAAGGAGTACGAGCAACGAGCCAACAAAGGTCGTAGGCACATTCGCTTTGAACCGAGGGACTGGGTTTGGGTTCATATGCGAAAATAAAGGTTTCTCGCGCAAAGACGATCCAAACTTCTTCTGAGGGGAGATGGTCCATTTCAAGTCCTTGAGCGAATAAATGACAATTCTTATAAATTGGACTTACCAGGTGAGTATAATGTGAGTGCAAGTTTTAATGTCTCTGATCTGTCTCCTTTCGGTGTAGGTGATGATTCGAGGATGAATCAACTTAAAGAGGGAGGGGATGATACGAACTCACCTAAGAAGCCTGTGACGGAAGTCAACCAAGACCCAATCGAGCTACCTAATTGGCCAATTATGCGCGCCCGTGCTAATCAATTCAAGGATGCCGCGTCGGCTTTGGTGACACAAATTTGGAATACAGATAGAAAAGAGCCCAAGAACATGCTGAAGTCTTACAATTTATTTAAAGTTGAATATACTAGCTAGTTTGACTGCTAGTTTATTTAACACTTTATTACGCATGTTTGATTTATTTTCAGTCATTTAATTAGTTTACTGCATTTTCTTAGTTCGTGTTAATTTATCTAGGTAGTACAAGTTTTTAATATGTCCTTTGTCGAAGTTGAATGTTAGTGTGTTTTACCTAGTGTTTAAATAAAGTGATTAAAATTTGTGCTAACTATGGTCAGCCGGATTTTAATAATAATGTTAGTTTATATGTTTTGTAGTTTGCTCCACGTTTCTGATGCAAGTTGGATGATGGATTAAACCATGATGGACGGCAACAAATGGAAGGCACAAGGTATGTGGTTGGAATAATTTGATCAACATGATGGCACACCAAGGAGCTTGCAGCACTAGCTACAAATGGAGCAAGAGTGAAGAATTTTAAAATGATTGAAGCATCACATAGATTAGGGGACGGCAACAAGGCACAAGGAGCTCATTGATTATTTTATTCAAGCATGGTTGAATGAATTTCAAATTCTTCCAAGTATGGAACGGCAAAGGTGGAGCAAGCCATGATATGATTTTTAAAATTTAAATGAGGCATAAAGGACCAAGCATGGACGGCTATAGTGGAATGAGTCATCAACAATTAAGACATGTGCTTACGAAACAATAAAGAAATGGAGCATGTGGTGGCTAGTGAAGCATGGACGGCACTATGTGGAATATTATGGTAGAATTTTGAGATACTAAAATATGGAAGCATGCTTGGTTGGATATAATAAAATAAACAAAGGTTTAAGCTATTGGAGGGGATGGGTGAAACGGCAACATGAGTTAAATATTCCCTTGTCTCTTGTGAGTAAATGGACGGCAATGAGAAAGAATATGCAGCCAAATTTCAAAGTTTAAATGAGGACACATGGTAGGCTAAATTTTAAATCATTTAGAAAATGATAGTGGAGATGCATGGACAATTTTTTTGAATAAACTAAAGTGCTATCCTCTTCAATGCTTGGACGGCAACCAAATACATGAACAAATGGATGCTGAAATTAAAAAAAAATATATAGAAGAATGGACAAGTGTATGGTGCATGAACGGCACAGGCATTTGATTAATCACCATGATGACACTAGTGGAGCAAACGGCACAACAGCATGAAGGAATAATGTGAAACAATTAAATTAATCAAGCATGTGTGTGTTAGTGGGTGAATTTATTTCTTTTTAAAATTGGTTGGCACCTAGCATGGGACGGCTAAAGGGGGCAAGATTGAATGATTTTAATTACTAGCACATGCAAGTTGGCTTTCATGAAATTATTCAAGCATGGGGATGGCTAAAAGCATTCCTTGGCTGAATTCCAAGCTTTCATGAATTTAAGCTTCTTGAAGACCATTTGTCCTATAAATAGGTTGGACCTTTGTCATTTGTAGGGGGAATTTCTGATGAATGAATATTTTCTTTTGGTGAGTTTAATTCGCTCTCCTAATTCTCAAGGTTCGAATTGACTTATCTAGTTCCTAGTGGCGTCATTCTATCCTTGTTTCGAACTTATCATCCTTTCGGGTGTGGCGTTCATTTATCTATACCGTTGGTTCCTATCTTGCTAGATAGTGGGTCTCGGTTTATTCAAAACTCCTTTCATCAATTTGAAACTTACAAGATTCGGGTCTTTAATTTTTATTAAAGGTTCTTTCTTGTTTCAAATTTGTATCCATCTCAACCACTTACCTATCTTAAGTTTCAAAGACATTATCAATAAAATTACCCCTTTTGTTATCTAAACGAAAAACTACCTAATTTACGATCGGGCAACATTTACGATTCGTTTTCAAACCCGAGACGATTCGTATCACCAAATTCATCTCATTTAATCATCATATTAATCAATTCAGCCCAAAAGTTGTATTATGGAAAAATTACATTTTTACCCCTAAACTTTTAACATTTTACACTTTAGTCCCTAGGCCCGTAAAATGAAATATATTAAATTTCTTCAAAACCCAAGCCTAGCTGAATCATTTTTATACTCATAACAGCCCACGTTTTCCATTTATTCATATTTTTCTACTATTTTATAACTTTTACAAATAAGTCATTTTTGACATTTTTACTGAAAATCATTTAGCAAAAGTCGTTTACAAACAACAAACATGTATTTTCTACCATCAAACATCAACATACACACATGTTTAATATGGGTCAAACCCTAGACCTTGATCATTTCTTAAATTAGTGGTAGAAAAAGATAGATCGGGTTACAACGACTTCCAAAACGTAAAAAGCATTAAAAACGAGGTAAGAACGGACTTACAATCGAGCTTGGAAGCTTGAAAAAACCTAGCCATGGTTTCTTCTTGGTACATTCGACCATAGTATAGAAGATGAGCAAAAAATTTAGCTTTTAATTTGGATTTTTAATTCATTAAATTACCAAATTACTAAAATGCCCTTAATGAAAAACTTTAGAAACATACCTAACCATGTCCATTCTTGTCCACCAAGTTAACCAATGGTCTAATTACCATATAAGGACCTCCAATTTAAAATCTCATAGTAATTGGACACATTTAACAAATAGAATTCAAGTTTTGCACTTTTTGCAATTTAGTCCCTTTAACTAAATTGAGTGCCCAAACGTCAAAATTTTCGAACGAAATTTTCACGAAACCGTTCCATAAAATTGTAGACCACAAAAATATAATAAAAATAATTTTTTCTACATCAAATTTGTGGTCTCGAAACCACTGTTTCAACTAGATTGAAAATCAGGCTATTACATTTTTCTTATTTTCTTTAAAAACACTCTTACCCTAATTCGAGATTTTTGGTATCCATATATTGAAAACGAAATAATCCTATAGAGAACATATAGAAAGCATTAAAAATGTTATATTCTTTCCAAAAATAATTATAACTACCATGTTTCAATGTTTGACTGAAATCATATTTATAATAACTTATTATAATAATTTCGGTAAACTATATTCTGTTAAAATTTTATATGAATCAAATTCATATATTAATTTTAACTATGTTCTCTATTTGTGTACATCATGTAATATCCCGGGTTAGGGGCTATTTTATTGTTGCATGATATTGCATGTGTTGGTGTGCTGCGTTGCTGTTTGTGTAGTGTCGGGGCTTAATTGTAGGCTAGGAGTGTGCCTGAGTAGGTAGGAAAATTTTAGTTTTTGGGCTTAGGTGAGAGGAGCTGAAAGAACTGGGGTTTAAGGATTTTATTTGTTGTTTTACTGCACAAATGAAGAGCTGGCAAAGTGGCAAGGTATGTGCTACTTGGGAGCTAGGTGTGGCGTCATCTACATAAGGTGGAGGTCTAGAGTTCGAGCTGCGAAATCCCCCATTTTGACTTTAATTTTGGACGGCATGGAGTAAGAGGTAGAAGGCAAGTGGAATTCTATCATGGATTTGGTCAAACCGTTCAAAAGAAAGGTGGAGAGTGATTGTAGGAGTAAGACTTGGTAAACACATTTGAAATGTGTGGAGTGGAGTGTTTGGGGGGATATGGCTGAATGTTGGGGAGTTGGGGGAGAGGGTGGCCGATTTTGGGAAGTGGGGAGTGAGAGTGCCGTTTTTCTTTTGGGAATGTTGTGCATATTCGGCTTTTTGGGTGTCAAAGAAAAGGGGTTTTCTTTTTGGCTTTTGTGTATCGGGTTACAAGGGAATTTCTCTCATTTTTGTTCTTCATCTTTTGAAACCGAAAGACTAAGTTTTCAAAGGCTGCCGAAAGTTGCATTGTTGTCCCTTAGAATACTTGATAGCTGAATATCCCTTCTCAATTCTTCCCCTTTTCTTTCAGTGAGGTAAACCGAAACTTCTATCCTCTCTGGTCATATTCATTTTCTTCTTCTTTGCTTAAAAACACTATAGCCGAAACTTTATGTTCCAAGCACTTTCTCCATTCCTTTCTTCTTAAACCGAAAGCATCTACCCTTGTGCACTTTTCCTTTTCTTCTCTGAACCTTGGCCGTTTCTTTTCTTCTTGAGCATACCTTTCTTTTACTTCATTTTTTAAGATATTAGCCGAACCCTCCCTTGGTGATTGCCGAAATTTCCTTCTAGCTTGTGTTTTCATTTTGGCCGAATCTCTCCTCTCCCTTGTAGCTCTCTTGGCCGAATATTAGTGAAGGGTGATCTTGGGTGGTTGTTCGATCAGTGGTGGGGTAAGTTCTTGGCCGAAGGGTCATTCTTTTTCTTTCTTTCTTAATCAAATGTGAGTTGATTAAGGGCCGTTTTCAACATTGGTGGAGGGGTACTAATCTCTTGTGTTTAATCGACTCTTGTTATAGGACATCTGGATTTTGAAGGCAAGCAAGAGGAGCCTTCTTTCTCTGTTAAGCAATCGGTAGGTATTGGTAACGGCTAGTTCTATTAGTTAATTCTTTTCATTCCGTTAAGGCAAGTTGTTAAAGGTGTGATGGTTGTTGTTTTAGGAGGTGGTCGATATCAGAGGAACCATTAATTGATTCGGATATTGGTTGGAAACCAAACCATTCACACGGTAAAGAGTTAGCATTAACTCCTGTTGGTTTGTTAGTATTGGCCGAATGGTCTAGATGTCTAACCCCTATGTTGGCCGATTGTTATAGGAGCCTGATAATCGAGGAGCCTTAGATAGTTTCGTTGGGATCTTTAGACTCGTATTTACCAGGTGTGTAAACTAACACACTTCTATTTAGTAATGTGATTGATAACCTTGTTGTAATTAATGAAGCAGTAATGATTGATATGATACCCTATTGGGTATGATCTTGGACTCGGGTAAGTCAGTACTATTATAAGTTTACTGATGATCTATATGATACCATGATTATGGATGTATGATGTGGGATATGATGTTAAACATATTAGCATGATATGTATGATTTGTATGATATGCATGATACATGAGTTGGTATGAGGATGGGTGATATGAGTGGAGGGGGCAGTGATATTTTGTGCTGGCGAGCACCAGTGTTTTGGTAACACACTTTGTGACTTTGGGTCACCAGAGGTTTGGCACCTCCAGAGGTTTGGCACCTCATTGCGACTCGTCCCTGTGGTTTGACACCACCGTGGGTTGGCCCCACTTGAGATATGGGATAGTCTGCTAGTGATTTGGTATCACACGATGGGTTGGCCCCATCACTCGATTATTGTGACTACGGTCACCAGTGGTTTGGTACCACATTTGTGTCTTTGGGACACCAGAGGTTGGGCACCTCATTGCGACTCGTCCCTGTGGTTTGACACCACCGTGGGTTGGCCCCACTTGAGATATGGGATCGTCTGCTAGTGATTTGGTATCACACGATGGGTTGGCCCCATCAATTGATTTGTGACTTCGGTCACCAGTGATTTGGTATCACAATCGTGTCTTTGGGACACCAGTGGTTTGGCACCACATTGACGGATATTGTGTCTTTGGGACACCAGTGTTTTGGTAACACATTGTGACTATATGTCACCAGTGGTTTGGCACCACCAGTGGTTTGGTACCACACGGGGTAGAAAAGGCGATACGGATGGTTAGGATCGGGTTGCATTAATTATGTTGCTATGTATGATGTGTGTTAGCATGTTGTTTTACCGGGTGCGGGATTTACGCACTGAGTCATTCGACTCACCCTCTCCTTTGACATTTCAGGTGACTCGTAGACGCGGACATGGAGCCGGGATGGACTCGGGGTACTCATGCCATGTTTAATAAAGTTTTACTCAGACTCTAACATTTGGGTACTTTAGTTTAATTACTTTTATTTGGGTTTTATTTTGGATTGTAAAAGGCCTTCAAATTATGTTTTATGATGTTTATGCTTTAAGATAGATTTTTAACATGCTTTAACAAAATAAGTTGGTATGAATTTTACTAAAACTTGGAAAGACAACGTTTTCAAAACTGTAACGCAATGTGTTTTCAATTATACCATCGGGTATTATACTATGTTTTGATATTAAGTAAACTCAAATGATTTTCAAATCAAACTAAATTTTCTACCAAGTTAAAAATGTTTTAAGTAACACTCAGAAGCTACTTGAAACTTTAAATGAAATAAACTCACTTTTCACTACACCCTTTGATCTCAAGTACGTTTTCCCCGTAACATACCAGATTCGGGCGTGGTGTCTTGTCCGGGTTTGGGGTGTTACAATTGTGGTATCAGAGCTAAGTTCAAAGGCTCGGCTGTGGGCCTGAGGCCCAAAAAAAAAGTTTTTAAGAGTTTATTTTAAGTGTTTTTATGGTTTGAAAGGCATGGCACCGAGTCTCCGGCACCAGTTCGCCCAGGTAAGTACCCCTTACTTTTGATTGTGATTTTTGATGAAATGTGATTGGATGGTTAGTAATAGTAAGATTACTTTAGAAACCGGAACCGATAGGATTCTGTGAACTCGCGGAAACAAAGCTTCCTTATTATGCATAAAACATTGCTTTTAAAGATAGTGGAATATATACTGATGCATAAAACTCTTAAATCAGATACGTATAGATTTAGTCATGAGCACTCGGGGTGGACGTGGTCGTAATACTCGTGGTCGAGGTCGGGGTAGGATGACAGTTTCTGAGCCCGTAGGATCTGGTCAGGGGTCAGAAAATGAGATACCGGTTTCGCCACCAGCTGGAGGTGGTGAGTTCCAAGATCAGACTGGAGACGATGCGGTATCACAGGCGATGCTGCGAGTGTTAGAAAGAGTAGCTGGGGTTAGTGGTGGCGCAGGAGTTAGGAAATCTGTGCCTGAGCGACTTCGGGCAAATGGGGCCGAATTCTTTCGAGGGGTATCTGGTGTTGCTCCCAGCACTGCTGAGTATTGGCTGGAGGCAACTGAGCGGATCATGGATGATCTGGACTTAACTGCTGAAGAGAAGCTGAAGAGCATCGTATCGCTTCTCCGGGATGAGTCATATCAGTGGTGGCTCACGGTTCGGGACAGTGTGGCAGCAGAGGATCTGACATGGGATTACTTCAGGGCTGCATATCAAAAGAAATACATTGGAGCTAGTTATATTGACTCCCAGCGAAAGGCATTTCTGAGGCTTGTTCAGGGGAGTAAATCTGTTTCGGAGTATGAGGCTGAGTTCTTGAAGCTCAGTAGGTATGCCAGGGGCATTGTGGCCACTGAACATGAGAGGTGTGTTCGTTTCGAGGATGGTCTGCGAGACGAATTGAGACTGCTGATTGCTCCACAGCAGGAGCGCGAGTTTGCTGTCTTAGTTGAGAAGGCTAAGGTAGCCGAGGGTGTTAAGGAGTCAGTGAGGCAGGGTATGGACATAAATAGGCATAAGAGGAGCTTTGGGTCTTCTGGGTCATCGGGTAATCCGCAGAAGAGGGCTAGACCGAGTGGGCCGAATCAGTCAGCTAGGTTTGTTGCTGCTAGGCAGGGACCGCCACAGTGTAATCAGTGTGGGAAATCTCATTGGGGTGGCTGCTGGACCGGGGGAAAAGGTTGTTTTGAGTGTGGTTCTCTGGATCATCGCGTGAGGGACTGTCCGCGTAGGTTGGCTAGGATTCAGTCTGAGAGTCAGGGCCGTAATCAGTTCAGGGGTAGTGGACCGCCACAGCAGAGGGGCCGTGGTAATGGCAGAGGTGGTAATGGTTCTGGTCGGGGCCGTGAAGCACCGGGCAGAGGTGCGGGTAGTTCTGATGCCAGACAGCCTGGATTAGTGTATGTAGCGAGGTGCCGAGAGGAGGGCGACGCACCGGACGTCATAACCGGTACGTTCTTGATCTTTGGTTCTTCTTATACTGCTTTGATTGATGTGGGTTCGACGCACTCTTATGTTGCCAGTAGTATAGTAGAGACCATGGATTTAGACTCTGAGATATCTTCTAGGCAGATGACTGTAATTAGCCCTTTAGGTCACTCTGTAGTAGTAGATAAGCTGTTTAGAGATGTACCCCTAGAACTCCAAGGGGTAGTGTTTGCTGCTGATCTGATGGAACTGCCGTTTGGGGAGTTCGATCTGATTCTTGGGATGGATTGGTTGGTCAAGTACCAGGCGAGGTTGGATTGCGCAGCCAAGCGCATGGTTCTTAAGACGATTGAGGGTGATGAGGTGGCTATGATAGGTAATAGGAGAGATTACTTATCTAATTTGGTGTCTGCTCTGAAAGCTGAGAAGATGGTCAGGAAGGGTTGTGAAGCGTATGTGGTTCATGTGTATGCCTTGGAGGCTAAAGAGTCTGCTGTGGAGAAGGTTCGTACTGTTAAGGAATTTGCTGATGTGTTTCCTGAGGAGCTTCCGGGTTTGCCGCCAGATCGGGAGGTAGAGTTCGAGATAGATCTGTTACCCGGGACTGCGCCAGTGTCTATTGCTCCGTATAGGATGGCGCCAAAGGAATTGGTGGAGCTTAAGGCTCAGATCCAGGAGTTACTGGATCGAGGTTTTATCAGGCCAAGTGTTTCGCCGTGGGGTGCGCCGGTACTCTTTGTTAAGAAGAAAGATGGTACGATGCGGATGTGTATAGACTACCGCCAGTTGAATAAGCTGACGATTAAAAACAAGTATCCGTTGCCACGGATAGATGACTTGTTTGATCAGCTGAAGGGTGCTGCGGTATTTTCGAAGATCGACTTGAGGTCTGGGTATCACCAGTTAAAGGTTAAGGAGGCTGATATCCATAAGACAGCGTTTCGGACTCGGTATGGGCACTACGAATTTCTGGTAATGCCGTTCGGGTTGACTAACGCACCGCAGCGTTTATAGATATGATGAATAGAGTGTTTCAGCAGTATCTGGATCAGTTCGTTGTGGTTTTCATAGACGACATCTTGGTGTATTCGAGAACAGAGGAAGAGCATGATAAGCATCTGCGGGTGGTGCTACAGATTTTGAGGGAAAAGCAGTTCTATGCTAAGTTCAGTAAGTGCGAGTTCTGGCTTAGAGAAGTGACTTTCTTGGGTCATGTAGTGTCGGCTGAGGGATTAGGGTAGATCCTCGTAAGATTGAGGCAGTTTTGGATTGGAAGCCGCCTAGGTCAGTGGCTGAGATTCGGAGTTTTCTGGGTTTGGCCGGATACTACCGAAGGTTTGTTGAGGGTTTCTCGTTGATAGCAGCGCCGATGACCAAGTTGTTAAGGAAAGAAGTTCCGTTTGTATGGACTGAGAAACAGCAGGAAAGCTTCGATAAGTTAAAGAAGATTTTGACTGAGGCTCCGGTTTTAATTCAACCTGAGGCTGGTAAGGAATTCACAGTCTATTGCGACGCATCACATACGGGCTTGGGTTGTGTACTGATGCAAGAAGG
This sequence comes from Gossypium australe, assembly GCA_005393395.2. NCBI lineage: Eukaryota > Viridiplantae > Streptophyta > Magnoliopsida > Malvales > Malvaceae > Gossypium > Gossypium australe. Next base: position 115,256,214 of record CM016616.1, on the reverse strand, counting down.
TAAGGTTGTGGCTTACGCTTCTCGACAGCTGAGGCCGCATGAGGTCAACTATCCGACGTACGATTTGGAGCTAGCGGCTGTAGTCTTCACCTTAAAGATCTGGAGGCACTACTTGTATGGAGAGAGATCGATAGTCTACACGGATCATAAGAGTCTGAAGTATCTACTGACTCAGAAGGATTTGAATTTGAGGCAGCGCAGATGGGTTGAGTTGTTGAAAGATTACGACTGTTCGATTGAGTATCATCCGGGCAAGGCTAACGTGGTGGCAGACGCGTTGAGCCGTAAGGTTGTTTCCGACTTAAGAGCGATGTTTGCCCACTTGAGTTTGCATGGCGATGGAAGTATTCTGGCAGAGTTGCAGGTTAAGCCTACTTGGGTTGAGCAGATCAGAGAGAAACAGTTAGATGATGAGGTTCTGAGTGCGCGAAGGTTGCAAGTGCAGGATGGTGGTTTGGAGGGTTACAGCTTGTCTAGTGATGAGGTTCTGTGTTTCCAAGGTAAGGCTTGTATGCCTAAAGATGTTGAGCTGAGGCAGAAGATTCTTCAGGACGCACATAGCAGTCCTTATGCTATGCATCCTGGAGGTAGCAAGATGTATAGAGATCTTAGAGAGCAGTTTTGGTGGCCTGGTCTGAAGAAAGAGGTGACAGAGTTTGTTGGGAAGTGTCTGACTTGTCAGCAGGTCAAGGCTGAGCACCAGTTGCCGTCAGGTTTGCTTCAGCCTGTAAAGATTCCTCAGTGGAAGTGGGAAAGGATAACCATGGATTTCGTCAGTGGATTACCGCTCACGCCAAGCAAGAAAGATTCAATTTGGGTAGTGGTGGATCGTCTGACTAAATCAGCTCACTTCATTCCGGTGAGGGTTGACTACTCACTTCAGAAGTTGGCGAAGCTGTATGTTTCAGAGATAGTGAGGTTGCACGGTGTACCAGTTTCGATAATCTCGGATAGGGATCCTAGATTTACGTCAAGGTTCTGGAAAGCGTTGCATCAAGCTCTGGGTACTCGTTTGGATTTCAGCACGGCTTTTCACCCGCAGTCTGACGGGCAGTCAGAAAGAGTTATTCAGATCTTAGAGGATATGCTGAGAGGTTGTGTCCTGGATTTCAGAGGTAGTTGGGAGGAGTTTCTACCACTAGCTGAGTTTGCCTACAACAACAGTTACCAAGCGAGCATCAAGATGGCACCGTATGAGGCGTTGTATGGTAGGAAGTGTCGCTCACCTACGTGTTGGACGGAGTTGGGTGAACGTCAGTTGTTGGGACCAGAGTTAGTTGCTGAGACTGAAGATAAGGTTAAGTTGATTCAGGCTCGATTGAAGGAAGCTTTGGACCGGCAAAAGTCTTATGCCGATCTTAAGCGGAGAGATATAGAATTTGCTGTTGGGGATAAGGTCTTTCTGAAGGTCTCGCCATGGAAGAAGGTGTTAAGGTTCGGGAAGAAAGGCAAGCTAAGTCCGAGGTTTATTGGCCCGTATAAGGTATTGAGGCGAGTGGGACCAGTAGCATATCAGCTGGAGTTGCCAGCAGAGCTTAGTCAAATTCACGACGTATTTCACGTTTCGATGCTTTGACGTTTTCGTTCAGATCCGTCGCATGTGGTAGCAGTGGAAGAGATCGAGGTGAATCCAGATTTGACCATGGAAGAAGAACCTGTGCAGATTCTTGATCGGGATGTGAAGGTTCTGCGTAGAAAGTCTGTGCCTTTGGTTAAGGTACTCTGGCGGAATCATGGCGTAGAAGAAGCTACGTGGGAACCCGAGGATGTGATGAAACAGCAATACCCACAACTCTTTTGATCAGGTAATTTCGAGGCCGAAATTATTTTTAAGGGGGGTAGAACTGTAATATCCCGGGTTAGGGGCTATTTTATTGTTGCATGATATTGCATGTGTTGGTGTGCTGCGTTGCTGTTTGTGTGGTGTCGGGGCTTAATTGTAGGCTAGGAGTGTGCCTGAGTAGGTAGGAAAATTTTAGTTTTTGGGCTTCAGTGAGAGGAGCTGAAAGAACTGGGGTTTAAGGATTTTATTTGTTGTTTTACTGCACAAATGAAGAGCTGGCAAAGTGGCAAGGTATGTGCTACTTGGGAGCTAGGTGTGGCGTCATCTACATAAGGTGGAGGTCTAGAGTTCGAGCTGCGAAATCCCCCATTTTGGCTTTAATTTTGGACGGCATGGAGTAAGAGGTAGAAGGCAAGTGGAATTCTATCATGGACTTGGTCAAACCGTTCAAAAGAAAGGTGGAGAGTGATTGTAGGAGTAAGACTTGGTAAACACATTTGAAATGTGTGGAGTGGGGTGTTTGGGGGGATATGGCCGAATGTTGGGGAGTTGGGGGAGAGGGTGGCCGGTTTTGGGAAGTGGGGACTGAGAGTGCCGTTTTTCTTTTGGGAATGTTGTGCATATTCGGCTTTTTGGGTGTCAAAGAAAAGGGGTTTTCTTTTTGGCTTTTGTGTATCGGGTTACAAGGGAATTTCTCTCATTTTTGTTCTTCATCTTCTGAAACCGAAAGACTAAGTTTTCAAAGGCTGCCGAAAGTTGCATTGTTGTCCCTTAGAATACTTGATAGCCGAATATCCCTTCTCAATTCTTCCCCTTTTCTTTCAGTGAGGTAAACCGAAACTTCTATCCTCTCTGGTCATAATCATTTTCTTCTTCTTTGCTTAAAAACACTATAGCCGAAACTTTATGTTCCAAGCACTTTCTCCATTCCTTTCTTCTTAAACCGAAAGCATCTACCCTTGTGCACTTTTCCTTTTCTTCTCTAAACCTTGGCCGTTTCTTTTCTTCTTGAGCATACCTTTCTTTTACTTCATTTTTTAAGATATTAGCCGAACCCTACCTTGGTGATTGCCGAAATTTCCTTCTAGCTTGTGTTTTCATTTTGGCTGAATCTCTCCTCTCCCTTGTAGCTCTCTTGGCCGAATATTAGTGAAGGGTGATCTTGGGTGGTTGTTCGATCAGTGGTGGGGTAAGTTCTTGGCCGAAGGGTCATTCTTTTTCTTTCTTTCTTAATCAAATGTGAGTTGATTAAGGGCCGTTTTCAACATTGGTGGAGGGGTACTAATCTCTTGTGTTTAATCGACTCTTGTTATAGGACATCTGGATTTTGGAGGCAAGCAAGAGGAGTCTTCTTTCTCTGTTAAGCAATCGGTAGGTATTGGTAACGGCTAGTTCTATTAGTTAATTCTTTTCATTCCGTTAAGGCAAGTTGTTAAAGGTGTGATGGTTGTTGTTTTAGGAGGTGGTCGATATCAGAGGAACCATTAATTGATTCGGATATTGGTTGGAAACCAAACCATTCACAAGGTAAAGAGTTAGCATTAACTCCTGTTGGTTTGTTAGTATTGGCCGAATGGTCTAGATGTCTAACCCCTATGTTGGCCGATTGTTATAGGAGCCTGATAATCGAGGAGCCTTAGATAGTTTCGTTGGGATCTTTAGACTCGTATTTACCAGGTGTGTAAACTAAAACACTTCTATTTAGTAATGTGATTGATAACCTTGTTGTAATTAATGAAGCAGTAATGATTGATATGATACCCTATTGGGTATGATCTTGGACTCGGGTAAGTCAGTACTACTATTATAAGTTTACTGATGATCTATATGATACCATGATTATGGATGTATGATGTGGGATATGATGTTAAACATATTAGCATGATATGTATGATTTGTATGATATGCATGATACATGAGTTGGTATGAGGATGGGTGATATGAGTGGAGGGGGTAGTGATATTTTGTGCTGACGAGCACCAGTGTTTTGGTAACACACTTTGTGACTTTGGGTCACCAGAGGTTTGGCACCTCCAGAGGTTTGGCACCTCATTGCGACTCGTCCATGTGGTTTGACACCACCGTGGGTTGGCCCCACTTGAGATATGGGATCGTCTGCTAGTGATTTGGTATCACACGATGGGTTGGCCCCATCACTCGATTATTGTGACTACGGTCACCAGTGGTTTGGTACCACATTTGTGTCTTTGGGACACCAGAGGTTGGGCACCTCATTGCGACTCGTCCCTGTGGTTTGACACCACCGTGGGTTGGCCCCACTTGAGATATGGGATCGTCTGCTAGTGATTTGGTATCACACGATGGGTTGGCCCCATCAATTGATTTGTGACTTCGGTCACCAGTGATTTGGTATCACAATCGTGTCTTTGGGACACCAGTGGTTTGGCACCACATTGACGGATATTGTGTCTTTGGGACACCAGTGTTTTGGTAACACATTGTGACTATATGTCACCAGTGGTTTGGCACCACCAGTGGTTTGGTACCACACGGGGTAGAAAAGGCGATACGGATGGTTAGGATCGGGTTGCATTAATTATGTTGCTATGTATGATGTGTGTTAGCATGTTGTTTTACCGGGTGCGGGATTTACGCACTGAGTCATTCGACTCACCCTCTCCTTTGACATTTCAGGTGACTCGTAGACGCGGACATGGAACCGGGATGGACTCGGGGTACTCATGCCATGTTTAATAAAGTTTTACTCAGACTCTAACATTTGGGTACTTTAGTTTAATTACTTTTATTTGGGTTTTATTTTGGATTGTAAAAGGCCTTCAAATTATGTTTTATGATGTTTATGCTTTAAGATAGATTTTTAACATGCTTTAACAAAATAAGTTGGTATGAATTTTACTAAAACTTGGAAAGACAACGTTTTCAAAACTGTAACGCAATGTGTTTTCAATTATACCATCGGGTATTATACTATGTTTTGATATTAAGTAAACTCAAATGATTTTCAAATCAAACTAAATTTTCTACCAAGTTAAAAATGTTTTAAGTAACACTCAGAAACTACTTGAAACTTTAAATGAAATAAACTCACTTTTCACTACACCCTTTGATCTCAAGTACGTTTTCCCCGTAACATACCAGATTCGGGCGTGGTGTCTTGTCCGGGTTTGGGGTGTTACACATCAAGCTTGTACATTTATTTCATTTAATATTTAATTGTCAAAATAAATTAATTCAATAATTAATTTAATTCATGTGACAGTTAACCGCAATGCCAACTATGTTTCGATTTTGTTCATTTTAACCATATGGTGTGACCTTGTAGGTTCTTGTAACATTAGTAGTAATGCTATAACATTTCTAATAATACAAGCAATGCATCATTACTACCTAAGTTACAAGAAGCCGTAATTCGACATAACCTTTCTATGATAAACCTTTCACGTATTACATTCTTTTGTCCATTATATCTATATTGGACACAAGTCATGGAACATCACATTTTCATAATCCAATCTCATGTTTCTTGAACTATCGAGTAGAGTACAATAAAAAATTAAGTATGATATCTCATATCAATTTATTCGAGCATGGCCATGCATTTCTAGTCTCATTCAATCAAGTGGCCTAAGATATTGCTCCCATTATGTAGGAGGGACAAATCCTATATTGATCAACCATATCCCATGTCATTTCCCAAAATTCTATTAAATGTTTTTAGTTATTAAACACACATGAGAAGTGGTGTAGTGGTTAAGTAGTGCTTTAGTAACTTTTAAAAGACCCAAGTTCTAGCCTCCATAATATCATTTTTTTTAAATTCACGCAAAATTTAGTCAACCTTTTTTCCATGTAAAAACTGTCCATCCTTTGCATGCTCATAATTTTTTTTTTTTAACTCCATACTTTTAATTTTGAAAACATGAAACTCCTAAAGCTATTGTGCATTACTCTCCCTAATTCTCTTGTCTCCCCTCTTAAATGCTTTGTTGGGAGCTTACCCTTGGTGACCGTTCACTCCTTCATCTCTCACACTTTCATTTTGTTTTCTTTTTATAAAATTTTCTCTCTTTTCTCCTAATTCTCCTCCTCCCTTGTGCCGCCCATATTGGTTGCTTCTTCTTGCATTTTTCTTTCATTTTTGCTTAATTCTCCAACTTCGTACTGATTCACCACTTAATAACCACCAAATCACCACTCTACCACCACCGAACCACCACCATACAACCACCACTCCACCACCATTCAACCACCGTAGAACAACCACATCACCAACACATTAAAACCAAACCATTTGTAACGACCCGAATTTGGGCCTAGTAGAATTGGGCCCAATGGGCCTTGGGCGTAGGAGTGTTTAGAATTTTTGAGAACAAAAGAATGGCATTATTTCGAGTTGGACTTATTAAGAAGGTGATTTTGGAAAGTTACAAGGCTTCTAGGAAGTTCCGGGTTCAAGTTGGGCCTTAGCAAAATTTTTGTGTTTAAGCACTTAAATGAGAGAAGTTAAATGGCATAAAGATTTAAGGAAATAACTGTGCATTTTTCTAGCACAAGGAGTCTATTGGTAAAGGTGGAAAGTGGCGTGTGGAGTGTACTAATGGTCTGAGGTTCGAATCCCACCTAGTGCAAATATTTTGGATTAAATATTTCTTTTTGTACTATAAGGTAAGTGTCGGTCAAGGTTTTAATAAGGGAAGGAAGACTTTTTAATTTGGGAAAGGAGGCTAAGGAATATGGTAAGGAGGAAGATAAGGGAAAAATAAGGAAGGAAATCAAAGAAAGGGATAAGGGAGGGGGACATATTGGCCAAGTATTAGGAGTTGCTAGGATAGAATTTTTGGTCAACCCACACATATCTTTTTGGTAAGGTAGTACACGGTTTCGAAAGGGAGACTTAGGGAGCCGAATTTATTGAGGCATTTAGTAAAGCTTGGTGCATAGAAGGCCTATTTTTCTTTTTAGCATACTTGGTGTTTCTCTTCCAATTCTTTTCCCTTGGTATGCCAAAATTCTAAATCCATTTCTTCATCTCATTTTTCTCTTTTGCTTTGGTCAAAATCTCCTAGTCCATTTTTCCATTTTTCTCTTTTGTTTTGGCCGAAATCTTCTTAATTCTTTTCTCATCAATAGCCGAATTTCAATCATCTTCTCTTCTCCATCTTGCTAGTTGAACACATCTTTTTTGATCGAATCGTGTTCTAGTGTGTGGTCATAAAGCACATTCTTGCCGATTCCTCTCTAGTCTTAAGTCAATCGATTGAAGTCGGATATATCATCATTAAGGTAAGGGGTTCATTTTTGGATTTTTCGTTATATCTCTATTTGGCTATGTTCCAAATCGGATTGAAGTTTCGACTAATCGATTATGTTTTAGGGACGAAATCACTCAATATATTCTATTTGCTAGTCATTCGGATATAGTGGTAAGTGATTCAAGTTTAAGTAATACGTTGGGTATGAAATCTTTTGGAAATCCGAGGCTAACTTTTGGTTGGTATTGTTCTAAGGTCAACGAAGAGTGGTTCTTTAGGAAATCCAAATCAGGTGTGTAATCCCGTACCTTCCCAATACATGTTTGAAATGGTGTGTAATCTCACATCTCTCTGAATGTTTGCATGAAATATTCTGTGATTCGGTCGAAATACCGAAGAAACCAGAAACCAACATCAGAGACCACTCGGGCGTGCGTATGTTCGTAGTAGTAACCATAGTTTGTAATGAAACAGTTTTTGGTTAACAGCAGTGACGTGAATTTGAAAAATCATGAAAAATAAGAGAAAGGGAATTAGAAAGTGAATAAGACATAGAATGAAAGCTTACTGTGTCAATTTTTATATGAAAGAAAAGGATTAGGAAGAGGAATTTTATATTCTGTGATATTCTAATTTTAGCGAGACTGGTTCTGATTGACTTTGTGGTTCCCTGTTCTGTCTTGGAAAAATCTTTTAAAATTGTACAAAGTTAATTATGGGTTATAATTTATATGTATAGATTCCTTAGTGAGCCTATTTTCAATAGAAACAAGTGGGAGCAACATATGAAAACCGTACAGTGAGATATTTGAATTTAGGGTAAGAGAGGTCAGAATCGTTAGTCAGTGAAACAAGGGAAAATTTAATGAATAAACTGTACTAAATGGCCAAGCCAAAAATTCTAGAAACATTACAGTAAGAAGGTATATGAGTCTAGTCTCAAGGAAAATTTACGGATCTAAATTTCGAGTTTCCTAACTCGATTTATAGTCAATTTAGTCAGTATGACGCAGATGGACAGTTTCAAATTTTATGCCCCAAATTAGTAGTTAAGACCGGGGTTACGAAATTACCAAAATACCCTTGGAGGGTAAATTACCGAGTTACGAAAATGACCCTATGGGTCGAGTTACAAAAATGCCCCTATGGGCCGAATTACGAAAATGCCCCGATGGGCCGATTTACCAAAATGCCCCTAATGGGCCGATTTGCTAGAATGCCTTAGTGGGCCGAATGACAAAGTGCTATAATGTCGTTTATATATATGAATATTATGTTTTATTATTTATGTTGCATTTGCATATTTTGCATGGGTTGGGAAAACTGTTAAAGAAGAGAAGTGTAGCCTGATGGCTCTGCCACATTCTGATTCTGGTAGCTCTGCCACGTATTCTGGTGGCTCTGCCACAAATTCTGATAACGGCTATGTGCCTAGCATATGAACTAAGGACTCTGTGTCGATCATATTTACCCAAGGCTGTGTGCCAATTATATTACCGTATATGATATCTGGTAGCTCTGCCACAATCTGTATAGTGGCTATGCCACGCAAAATTCTGACTCTATGGCTCAGCCACAAATATTATAAATGGCATCTTGTCTGCGTTTATAAATGGCCACTGGCCTGCAAATTATTATATTAAATGGAATTTAGCCTGCGTTTTGGTGTGTTTGGCAGGGTGGGTTGACTTGATCCCCACAATGTGATGGGATGGTACGGGTGGTGTGTAGCGGATGGATTACTAAGATGGGTTGGGTTGCATACATTGCATGTATGTATATTCTGTTATGTAAATGGGATTTGGCCCAAGATTATGCTTTATGGGCTCAGGCCCAAGTTTTTCCTAAATGGGTTCAGACCTAGTGGATGACGGTAAGGGGATTATACACTCAGTTCTTGTAACTCACCCCCTTTCTTTTCTTAATCCCTATAGGTAACGCTCAGTGACGAGGACTTGGGGCCATGGATGACCCGGTGGAGGCCATACTTCATAAATGATGTTTGCAAACATTAGTAAACTATTTTTCCGTATTATTTCGTTACCTTTAATATTTCAAGTTTTAAAGTTGTAATAAGGCCTCTGGGATAAACTTTAATTTGCTTTATGTTTGGACGTATTTATGATTTTGCTTGAAATATTTTTAAATGGGGATTTTCTAAAAGCATAACCAACGATTTTCCAAAATAGATTAACAAATTGATTTCAAAACAAACTTTTACAAATAAATTAACACGGAAATTCTCTTTCGAATTATCAACGAAATTTTCAAAAGACTCGGATTCTCTTTGGAATTTTCAACGTCATTTTCAAAAGTCATGGTTTTAAAGTTCACTACCCCAATTTTCGACTCATCAATCAACCATTCAAGAATAGTTGTATTTTATCAAATATTTACATGCAAAACTTGTTTATTTAAACACAACCAAGTAACGCCTATTCTAGTAAGAATCATATGATGTTTTACACTTTCTTCATGTGACATACCAAATCCGCTCGTAAAGCATGGGCCGGGTTTGGGGTGTTACACCATTATTCAAATTTCACTACTCAAAAACACATTTCTTTACTTGTTCTTCTTCTTTTCTATTTCTATTTTCTTAGGTCATCTTTTTGAAAACTTCATTTCTTTTCTTCTACCAAAATTCCCAAGTGCTTTTTGGATTCATCTTCCATCTCGGAAATATTGTCAAATTTTAGGTAACTCGTATCTTTTACTTTTACTTTTTTTTTTTTAAAAAAATATTCTTTCATCTATTCTATTGTAACACCCCAAACCCGGCTTAGAAGTCTAGACCGAATCTAGAATGCTACATTGATCACCGAAGTGATCGTAGGAAAATTTAACAAAAACCAGTCGTTCAAAATTCCATTACTGAAAATATTTATCTCAAAACAAACCAAAATGTTTATTCATTTAAAAATATCGTTCGCGAACGTAACAAACATAATGTACGGACAAAGTTTAAATCAATAATGGTACCACAGTATTAAAAATCTTTACAGTTCAAAACCAAATGTAAAAACTAGAAAACACAAACTGGTAATACAATTTGTTGAAGCTGTCCGAGACATCCGCGTACCGAGTCCAACATTAGAAATCAAAATTGTACCTAAAGGGGGAAACAGAAGAGGGGGTGAGCTATTCAAGCTCAGTGTGAGATCAAATAGACTACCTACAGAATCGTAAACAATAAGCCAGAAAGTAGTTCAGAAACGGAACATGCTTACGGAGCTATACAGATATAGTTGGTACGTTCGAAACGGACGTACCAGCATATAGAAATACGTAGTGCATATTACAAATGCACTCAGTAAACACAGTCGCAATACTAACCAATCACATAATCAGTAACTCTCATTTAGTCATAGGTCTCAATTCATTCAGTCAGATTCAATCAGAGTTTAACAAAATTCACATAGGCACAAGTGCCTTTCAGCAGTACAATCAATCAGACATTTCAGTCGAACAGTGCAGTCACATTCAGTCACATAGATTCATTCAGATGCATATGAGTGCAAATGAGATATAAAATAACCACCCATCCAGCCAACACACCATCTTCTTCCAACCCTACACTTATTGTGGGGATTTAATCAACCCACCCATCCCTGCACTCCGAGTAGGACCTCGAAAAGCCCATCCAACCTTATACTCTATGGGATGTCATCCCGGGTTGACCCGGCAACGATGATCATCAGCATTGTCCTCGACCCTCAGGGAATTGGGATCAATCAGTGTGCAGATAAACTGCCAGTCTCATATATTACGCAACAAGGCTAGTGTATAAGCTGTACTGTGCAATACGGTAAACCGTGGTACATACATGCAGTACAGTGCAATACGGTAATCCGCTATACCAATGAGTTGCAGTAAAACTGCCAGATCAGATCGTAAATCTTCCTTCTCTTCAAAATCCCAACCCAAAATACTTTGTATGCAGAAGTATGTATGCAAATATGTGTATGCAGATGCATGAATGCAGATACAACATATCAGAATACAATTTCAGGTAGTCATTCAGAAGCAGTTACTTGCAGACAGTCAATTAGTTAAAGCAACATGCACACTTATGCTCTCATTTTCAGTACATAGCATAGCACGCATTCCCTTACAAGCAGTACACAATTTGAAGTTAGAACAGAATCGTATTCACCCTCAGTAAGCTTAGTCGAGGGGTTGGAACACATAGACTCACAATGGCATTCGATTTGCCCAAAAATTAGAATTTGGTGAGTTAGGGCCACACGCCTGTGTGCTCCGACCGTGTGGAGCAATCCAGGCCGTATGGGGATCCACACACCTGTGCGAGGGGTGGAACACGGCCATGTGCCAGAGGCACATGCCCATGTGGTGTAGGGACACGGCCGTGTGAATAGGCCGTGTAACTCATTGTTCAGCTTCACTAAAATCAAGTGTAGGGCAGACACATCAGTGTGAAGGTGTCACACGCCCATGTGGCCATCAGACACGGTCGTGTGTCTCATAACACACGCCCGTGTGGAATCCCTAGGCCCTAAATCAATCACATGGCCATGTATCCCGAAACACACGGCCGTGTAAAAGCCCTAATTTCCCCAAATAAGTCACACGGCCGTGTGGCTAGGCCGTGTGACCCCTAAACTCAAAATTCCTAATTCTCAAATCCACACGCCCGTGTGCCCAAATGACACAGTCGTGTGAAAATTACAAAATCCCCAAAACTAGCCACACGGCCCTGTGGCCGTCGGGGCAGCCATAAAACCTCTCTGAAACAACCTCGAAAACCCCGTTTAAGACACAGTAACAGTCCCTAACCATTGCCCTATCAACATATATCAGAAAACAACGTTTTCCCTTCACTTTTAATATCAAAAAGCTCAAAAAAATGACGGGGTTATTGCATAGTTACGAATAGATGAGAGAAAATGATTCGTAACACAAGATAACAATTGATTTAAGAGTAGAAGGTAGTAACTAGATTAGAATCCCACACCTGATTTGATGATGAGGAGAACGGCGGAGGAGTGACAATCTCGAAATTCGCAGGCAAACTGCTTAACATAAGAAAAATCAGGTGGAACCAATAAAAAAGAAAAAGAGAAGAGAAGGGGAGAGGAAACGTGAAACTGATAGAGAGTAATCCCAAAAATAGAAAAAATATGTCTTGTAATAATGACCTTTTAAAAAAATGAAGAACATAACTTAGATAGCTCTAAATACAAAAATAACACTCACGCAAAGACTTGAACACGTGACCTTCAACACTCCAACACTCCACTTAACCACCAGACCAGCAGGCCCATTCTGACACTAAATTGCACAATTATGCACATATGTGCCACATCCTTACTAGCCCTAAGCTCAAAAACCCTAAACTTCTAGGCCTAAAATTCGGGGCATTACATCTATTTTCATTTCATGAACACTAATTCAATTCTTCTAAACTTTTCATTAAAATAGGTTCTCTCATCAATTTAAGTCCTCAATTATATAAGTGCTCATCTTGGTTCAACTTGAAAATAAAGGAGTAAGTATTAAGTTGTGAAGTTGTGGATGATTTTTGTCATGGATAATCCTTTTATTGGAGATAAAAGAATACTAATTTTATGAACGATTTCTTTAGGTGCGAATCAAAGTCATACTTCTTTTGGATTGGAGGCAATCAAGCATTAGTTGGATTTATGATATAAATTGGTTAAGTTGTGCATTTCATGCAAGTTAAAAACACAAGGTTTTAACTAAAAATTTATCATTTTATTATACGATTTAAATCTTCATAAAAGACATACTAGGACGCCTCCTATTCCATATCTCATATGCTTTCTTTTGAACCGATTTAGACGGAACATGATTTAGTGTGAAAGCAACTGTCTCAAGTGCATGTTCCCCCAAAAAGAAGTAGGAATGTAATAGTCCGGTTTAGACTCTAGTCGGAATGGTGGGTTCAGGACAACAAATCTGAGCCAAAAAATATTTTAATATTATTTTCCGTGCTTACAGTATATGATTAAGCATGTGTGAAAGTTTCGTAGATTAATTTGCTCGTTTGTGTGTTTAAATTGAGAAAAGGACTAAATCACATAAAAGGTAAAAGTGGCTTTCAATTTGTTAAAGTACATTAATGTTATGTTCTTTTAATATGAAGGCCTTAAAATGGAATTAGGCCATTATATTATGGCATGGACGGTAGTGGACATGCATTTTAAAGATTTTATAAAGTTTCATTAAGGGCAAATTGGTAAATGATGAATTAAATCATAATTAAATAAAACAAAAAGCATGAAATTAGCTATTTTCATCATCTTTGTGCTGAAAATATAGAAGAAAGGAAAAGAAAAAGAACAAGTTCATTCGGCTAGGGTTAAGCTTGATTAAAGGTTAGTTTTTGTTCGACTTTTGATAATTTCTATGTTTTTGTAATCGTTGCGTCGAACACTTCAAAACCCATTCTTAATTTTGAAATTTGATGATGATTTTGAAATGTGCCATTGATGAATGTTTGAGCTTTGTGATGTTAGTTGATGAAATATGAAATATATGTGTTAGATTAACATGTTTTGTCTTTAGATTTTTGGTGAATTTGAGTAATTTGGACTAAATTGTGAAAATAATATTTTGAGGGACTAAAACATGAAATAAATGAAATGTATGGACTTTTATGATCATGTTGAAAATCCAGCTAAGCATGGGTACAAGGGAATTTTGTGTTTTAGGTGATTTTGTGAAATAGGGACTTAAATGTTACAATGTGAAAATGTGAAGGCTAATTTGTAAAATGCCCTAAATGTGTGTTTTTGGATTGAATTGAATGATTTGGTAAATAAAAGAGTTAAATTTGAATATGTATAGATCAAGAACCAAAGAAAATGGATTTAGACCGAGGGAAGTCGAAAGTGATCGAGTAGTCGAATTCGTCTATTTATATCCGAATACAAGGTAAGTCTATATACAAATAAATGTAGTTAAGTCGAGTTATTCATGTTAAATTAATATTGAATTGTGATGAATGGCTTTGGATGATATTCGTGTGATATCCGAGAAAGTGTCTACAATGTGTTAAGGTATGAAAAGTCCCGTACGAACATTAGGAATAAATAGGATTCATATGTCATGACATAGGGATCCCGATATGTCATATCATGTAAGATCACGTCTGGGACATTGGCAATGATTTGAGATTTCGTGTAAGACCACGTCTAGGACAGTGGCATCGATATTTGATTACATGTAAGACCATGTTTGGGACATTGCCATTGTACGAGTATTCCGAGTATCCTATTTGTTTCCAAATGGTTCAACGGGCAATTTTGAGAAAAGAAAGGCTATGTAAAATATGTGACCGTTTCAGGTACGTTTGAAGTGTATGCTATGATTGAGTGTGAAAGGTAAGTATATGTGAATGTGCACAAGTGAGATATGTGCATAGACTTGTTGAGACAAATGTGATATATGTATGATTGTGCTATGATCAAAAGAGATACTTGGGGATGAGAATTGTTGATAAGCAATGGCTAAATAAATGAGCCAAAGAAGAGTTATGAATTTGCAAATGAGTTATATATTAATGATCTTGTATTTGATATGAATATGATTGTTTTTATGTTAAGTTTATTTGTATATGGCCTACTAAGCTTTTGAAAGCTTACTCTGTGTGTGTTTGCATTGTTTTTATAGATCGTTAAAGCTATGGAAGGCTCGGGGATCGTCAAGGATCATCACCACACTATCAATCTCTATTTTGATACCTTTTGAATGTGTATATATTAAAGTATGGCATGTATAGTCTAGTTGAAATGGTTAATGTTTTAAGTTGTATATATAAACTATGTGATATGGCTTGTAAATGGATGTGCAAATGGTAATATTTGATCTATGTTTTGTGATGCAAAGTTGGTTATTATAGATGAAAGGATGTTATAATGAATTGGTAAGTTTGTGGTTGAATTTTGGTTTAGAAATGCTTGTGTTTAGATTGAGCTAAATGGCACATAAGTTGGTGTGTTTGAAATGTTCTTGAATGGTTAGAAAATATGGTCATTTTGGTATGTTTTGTTTGCATTGGACATGTGATTTGAATTGGTATAATGGTTGTAGGTATAAACCAAAGTGTGGGTTGCAAATTGGCCTTGCAAAAGGCCTATATTTGCCCATACAGTTGAGCACACGGGCGTGTGGATCGACCGTGTCCCTCGTGGCTGCATTTCAAAACAAGTCAGTTTTGACCATGGGCTGGACACACAGGCATGTGACTGGCCGTGTGGTGCAAGTCAATGTCGACCACAGGTGAGGCACACGGGGGTGTCTCAGGTCGTGTGGACAAGTCAGCATGTATGCCCTGTTTTGCCACGGCTTAGAAGAACAGGCGTGTGTGAGGCCGTGTGCCTGCCCACACGGGCGTGCGATCTCTGTAGCTTTGAAAAATGTTTAATTTTTAGAAATTGTTTTATGTGTTCAGTTTAGTCCCGACCTCTTTCTAATGCATGTTTAAGGTCTCGTAGATCTGTTTAAGGGACACTTTGATTTGATTGGTTAAATTATGACATGAAATGTTTGTATAAGATTCGATTTGTCCGGTAATGCCTTTAACCATAGACCGGCGATGGTTACGGGTTAAGCGTGTTACAAGGAAGATCAGTATGACTCATCATTGGTCGAACCATGTCTAATAGTGTTCAATTTCTCCTCTCAGAAACCCCATTCCATTGTGGCGTACCAAGAGGTGTAAGTTGTGGGACAATCCTACATTCCTTCAAAAGCTTATCAAACTCTAAGCTTAAGTATTCTCCTCTTCGATTTGATCGAAGTGCCTTAATACTTTTGCCTAGTTGGTTTTGTACTTCATTCTTAAATTCCTTTAACTTTTTAAGTGTTTTAGATTTATTGTGCATAAGATAAATATACCCATATCTACTAAAGTCATCAGTAAAAGTAATGAAGTATTGAAAACCTCCCATGGCTTGTGTATTCATTGGTCCACATACATCACTATGTATTAAACCCAACAAATCACTTGCTCGCTCACTTTTACTATTAAAAAGGGATTTAGTCATTTTACCCAACCAGCAAAACTTACATACATCAAATTTTTCGAAAACAAATGAATCTAAAAATATATCTTTATGGAGCTTTGATATGCGTTTCTCACTTATATAGCCTAAACGAAAATGCCAAGGATAAGTTTGATTAGAGTCATTTATTTTTTACCTCAAAGTATTTATGTTATAAATGGGCATATCCTGATCGAAAATGTAGAGGTCATTTACTAACTGTGTCGAACCATAGAAAACATTATTGAGATAAAATGAACAACGGTTATTCTTAATAATTATCTCAAAACTAATTTTGTCTAAATAAGAAATTGGAATGATGTTTCTAGTTAAACTAGGCACAAAATAACAATTCTCCAAAATTAAATCAAGTCCACTAGGCAATGATAAAATATGTGTTCTTACAGCTAATGCGGCAACTATTGCTCCATTCCCAGCTCGCAAGTCTACATCTCCTTTAGTCAGATTCCTACTCTTTTGCAATCCTTGTACAGAGGTACAAATATGAGAACCACATCCGATATATAATACTGTCACATCCCGAGAACCGGGTTCGTAGAATTGGACATTAGATTATGGGTTCAAGAGAAAAATCAGATTTTCTGTTGTAGGAATTAAAATAAGATAAATAAATATTTAGTTAATAATAGTAAAAATAATAATTAAATTAAATAATTATGGTATTAAGAATCGGGAAATCAGTAAAGATTAATAAAGAATAATTTGGAATGGTGGTTAAATGTGTAAATTTAAAACTAGTGGTTAAAAGAAGAGCTATTAGAACAAGGGAGAAATAAGAGAGGACTAAGAGGGCAAATAGCCCAATTTAAAAAAAATTGGTTGGCTATACACCCATTGTCTGTTTGCTTTTATTTTGTTTCTCTCCATCCTTTTTCATTTTTAAAAACTTGTTACATCTAGATTAGAAAATTTTCTTTCAAAAGTTTCTACATCTCTTATATTTTATTGGCATCTGAACACTCTTTATTCTTTCAATTTTGCAAGAAAATCACTCTTTTGTCTCAAATTTCTCACCTAAACTTAGCTCGTTTTTGCAAAATTGGTACAAATTCGTAAGATGTTTTCAAATTAAAGGTAAATCTATTATTTTATTATGTTTTAAATTTTTATTAGGTGTCTTTAGTTTGAATTTTCATAGATCTAAGCAAGAAAATCAAATATCCATGGTTTTTAAATATATCTTTTGCATAAAAATGGCAAATCTCATAATAAAGAGCTAAGAGATGTTTTTAAAATAATTTTCAGTATATTCTGACGAGATTAAGTGGTTTGCAAATTATATTTAATAAAATCTTTAAGTAATTGCATGATTCACGATGTTGGATTGCTAGAGTTACCCCTAGCGTGGCTGAATATTGGATTGATCTTTAAGTAATAAAATTCTATTTAATTTCCTCAATCCAATCTTTAAGTAATCCCATGTCACTCGGTCAGTCTTGAATAAGCGGATTCGCGATGTTTCCACGTCTCGATGTTGAGATGCTACCACTCTGATCCTATACACATTGTCCCAGTGGAGGAGATTGGGGTTAGGCCAGACTTACTTTTTGAGGAAGAGCCGGTTCGGATTTTAGACTGTGATGTAAAAGTTCTGAGGAGGAAGACGATTCCACTTGTTAAGGCTCTATGGCGTAACCATGGTTTAGAGGAGGCCACGTTGGAGCCTGAGGATGCTATACGACAGCAATATCCTCATCTGTTCTAATCAGGTAAAATTTTGAGGCCGAAATTTTCTTTAAGGGGGTAGAGTTGTAACGCCCAATAATTCTTAATCTTTATTTTCGTATGTTGTGACACAAATATCTGTCAGCTTTAGTGGTATCAGAGTCAAGTTGCAAAACTCGGTTGTGGATTGGGTTTTAAAACTTGAAATTCTAGAGAACTACTTTCAAATGAATTGAAGTGTTTTGAAATGTATTACTAAATGTGTGGCACATCGAGTCTCTGATGCCGATCCTGTAAGTTCCCACTAAAAACTGCGTTATGATTTTGACTGAAACTGTTAAATGTTCTAAACTGAAACTGTTATAGGTAGTACATCCTACAACTACTATAGATGGACTGTACTGAAAAACACTTCAATGTGACATTGCCAGATTCGGCATAAATGTAACACCCCAAACTCGGCCCAGACGTTATGCCGAATCTGGCAATGTCACATTTAAGTATTTTTCGAAAACATAGTTTATTTGGAAAGAATTCATGCTTATTATTATGAATCTTAATAGAAATTTAAGGTATCTTGTTCTTTTAAAACTCAAGTTGTTTTTGACAAAACGTTGATCATATCAGTTTGTTACCATACTTTAAAACAATGTTTGATGCGGAAGCTTTTATAGTATGTTACGAAAAACACTTCAATGTGATATCGCCAGATTCAGCCATAACGCCTGGGCCGAGTTTGGGGAGTTACATTTAGTGGTGTCAGAGCTAGGTTCAAAACTTGGCTATGGTTTTGGAGTTCTTCTAAAAAATTAGAATTTTCAAAAAGAACTATTCCAAACTATTTGGAAGCATTTTGAAATATTTTTACCGAATGTGTGGTACACCGAATCATCGGCGCCGATCTGGTAAGTCCTCTGAAACTTCTGTTTGTTTGAAGTGAAATACTGAGACTACTGTAGGTAGTAGACTGTACTGAAATATTCTGGTTAGGGAAAACTAAACCTGTAGTAAGATTGCGTTCTACAAAAACAAACTCTTAAATACTGATACTTGTAATATCCCGAAATTGGGCCTAGTAGGTTGGGCCTTGGGGCTTTAGGAAAATTTTGAGTATTATTTTATTATTTGTGTTAGCTCGGGTATGAATTATGTATGTTTAGCATAGTCTTGTGAGGGCTTGATTTTATTAATGAGGCTAGAATAATTTTTAGTTGAAGAAATTAGTGAAGTGGAGTAAGTGAGCTTGACACTTAAGTTAATTTAAGTGTTAATTAAAGCACATGAGGAGTTAGTGGCTTAGTGGTTAAGGAGCTTGAAAGGTTGCTTGAGGGAAGTGGTTCGAGTAGCATGGAAAGCATATTGAGGATTTTATTTTTGTACATTGTAGCATTGATGGACGGTCAAACTCTATTATGGTAAGTTAGACTTTAGATTTTATGGCAAGTTGAATAGCAAAATAAGAAAGCTTGTATTTTGGGATAAGAATCAAGAGGTTAAGGTAGGATAAGGGGACAAAGGGCTTGGATGATGGAAAGTTGTTTTGGAAATATTTTTTTATGGTCATTTTGTCCATGAATATGGACGGCTTCTTGGACTATGGGGGTTGGCTTAAGTTTTGTGAGTGAATAGGAGGAAATAGGGAGAAAATTAGGAGTATGTTTAATTCAAAATTGTTGACAAGAGGCTTGAATGTTGGAGAATGTTTTGGAAACTCTTTGATGGCCTTTAGTCCATGTATTTGGACGATTTTGGAGCTTGGGGGGGAGTGACCGAATTTTGTATTGTTGATTTCTAGTTGGTGCCAAAATTTCTTTTGGTTATTGGTCATATTCGGTTAGTTAGGAAATACTTTGCATTTCTTGTTTTGAGCCATATCAAATCCCTTTTGAACTTTACCAATTTTTCTCTTGAGTGCACCAAAATGAATCAAAACCGAATGTCTTTTAGTGTTTGTTGTTTTTCTTCATAGGCATTTGGCCGAAACCATTTGGAACTTCCCTCTCTTCTTTCAATTCTTTGTAGCCGAAAAGAACCTCTATTGGTTCTCATCTTTCTTTTCTTTACTTCTCATTTTTGTTAACACTTACAAATCTTCTTTTACTCTCTTTTGGCCGAACCTCTTTCTTCCCCAAATTCTCTTTTCTTTTCTTCCATTGTTGCTTAAGCCGAATCCTCCCTCTCTTATTTCTATTTTCCTTGCTACTCACATACTTCATTTCTTTCTAGCCACAAATCAATTGCTTTATTCTTTCAAAACCATAGCCGAAACTTCCTACTTCCTTCTTGATTTGACTTGGCCGAATATCAATAAGTGTAGGATTTCTTTTGGTTTTCTTCAATCGGTTTTGGAAGATAGACTCCTCGGGACTTTGGATGCAATCGTTCTAAGCCTCAAATCTTTGACAATCTTTTTGGGGTAAGTCAATAGGTAAGACTGGGTATTACGTTCGATAACCCTTCGGGATTTATTGGTGTGGCTGTATGGCCTTGTTTGTAGTTTTGTGGCCTGGCCAAATGTTCTTAGTGCCATAAAAGGTGTTCTTTTGTGTGTAGCTAAAGGAAGGGAACTCAGAGTGTGATTTGGGATTTGGTAGGAGACCAAATCGGCTTTAAGGGAGAAGGAAGAACCACGTTTTGAGATCGTGTTAGATTCGAGTAGTTCGGGATTTCAGTAATAGGCAGGTGTGTGATTAACCCACCGTTTTTCGGGTTTTTGCTATATTTGTATGTGTTGATTATGTACTAACAAGTGCAGTAAAAGTTATGAGATAAATACCCTTAAAGGGGTATGTCGATAATCCGGTAAGTACCAAATCTGATAAAAAGTGATTTCTAATATGAATATGTGATAATATGCTTGATGAACATGCTCATGCATCAATATTTTATGTCATTATGGAATGTTGCATGTTCATGGGTTGGGATATGATATGAAAGAAGGTACGGGTGTACTTCGAGTACGTGGTTTGATGTTAGCCTTGAGCTACATCGTGGATTGACGTTGACTGAGGTCACGTTGTGGATTTATTTGCGATTAAGTTCGCGTGGCTTGATGAGTGGCTGTGTGCCTCATCGTGGTTGATATCGGCTATGTGCCATATCGTGGTTGATGAGTGACTATGTGTCCCATCGTGGTTTTGGTGTTAGCTACGGCTACATCGTGGATTGGCGCTGACTGAGGTCGCGTTGTGGATTATTGTGCTTAATTGCACGTGGACGGCATTGATTGCCTTTTGGAGTAAAAATGAGAGGGTGATTTGATAATCCCCTGGTGTGTGGTGGCTGGATACGGGGGTGTGTAGAGGATGGACCTAGGTTGGGTTGGGTGCATTTTGCATAATCTCAATGGATATGTGAATTAATGTGAAAATGGGCCAAGCCCAGTTTATAAATGTGGATCAGTGTGGAAATGGGTTAAGCCCGATATGTGGAATTATAGGGTTAATTACCCTGTTACCTGATATGTGATATGAATGTGGGCCAAGCCCAGAATGTGGTAATATGTGAATATGAAATTTTGTTATCTGATATATGGATTAATATGTGGTTAACATGTGGGTGGAATTCAGTGGATTAATTACACACTGAGCCTGTGTGACTCAACCAATTTTTCTCAAACCTTTCAGGTGATGCATAAAGTTTGGACCGGGTTGGGAGTGGATACGAGGTGGCCCATACAGAAGATAAATTTATTTGTTTTACACATTTTTCTTATGAAAGGTTATTTATTGTAATAAGGGCCATTTAAAGTATTTAAGGACTTTTATTATGTTTTAAGTTGGATTGTCGATTATATTATTATTTGAAAATGTTTTATTTTAAACAACTTAATTTTATTTGGAATTTTAATTACACAATGTTTTAGTAAAGACAACAAAATTTTATGTTTTTAACTCTAAGTCAAAAGTTTTTCAAACGTTTTCCGCTGTGGCATTTCAAATTCGGTCATAGCGAATGGGTCGGGTTTGGGGTGTTACAAATTGGTATCAGAGCTCGGTTCAAAACTCGGCTTTGAGGGTTTTGGGCCCAAAAACATTTTTTTTAAAAAATGGGCTTTTCAAAGATTTGGGCTTTCACAAATTTTTCAAGTTTATTCTGGCATGGCACCTGTATCTCCGACCTGAAGTCCACCAGGTAAGTACCTCTGACTTCTGAAGTGAATTGTAATTGTGAACTGGATGAGCAATATGGGAACGTAGATTAGTAGATTAGGGCTATTGAACCCTATGACTAGTCTACTCAAACACAAGTGCATAAGACTTAAGGACTATCAAACAAACCTATGAGTAAGTCGCCGAGTTCGGGTGTGGGAACCATTGTGCGCATGTCTAGGATTGGTTTCGGTGGGAGCTTGGTATTTAAGTAGTCCTAGCGACTCACCTCCTCTCCACTCGAATCCTACCTGGTGCGTAGTAACGGTTCACCCTAACCAAGAGGACTTATTCACGGGCTAAACCCGATAACTAAAACCCGAAAGGGACTAGCCATACTGTTTTATAAAAACCTTAGTTTTTAAAATCACTACATTACCCCTTTTGATTTGTAGCAAAATTTATTTTGAAAATTTTTTCAAAAATGATTCCGATTTACAAAATTACCTAAATACCCCTGAGCGGTAAAATTATGAAAATGCCCCTAGTTTATAAAATTACCATGTTACCCTTGACTTTTATGAAAAACATTCTTACTTTACAAAAATATCAAAAACTCCTATTTTACAAAATAGTAAGATACCCTGATTTGGGAAAATTTACTAAAATGCCCTAACTTCCAAAATTACCAAAATAACCCCGATTTCTGAAATTTCTGCAATATCATTGATTTGGTAGAATTTTCAAAATAATCTCGAGATTTGTATATTTTGGAATGCCTTTGATTTGTAAAGATTTTCAAATTGACCCCGATTTATTACTAAAATACCCCTGTAGGGAAAAATGACGAAATTACCCCCGGGTTGGGAATGGACAAGGATGCCCATAGTAGCATGGTAAATGTTGTGGATGAGTGAATGTGTTACTATTGATGTGAATGAATGTGAATGTGTGATTCTCTGAGCTAGAATAGTGAACTGGAACTAGAAACTTGGATTGATCGAAAGAACTACTCCTGAAAATTCTTTTCATAAAATTGTTCGCGCATAAACAAGTGGAACAAAAGTACTAATGCATAAAATTTCTTAAGTCAGATTAAATCGCGACGCTATATATGAGTTCTAGGGGACGTGGTCGTCGTGGACGCGGTAGAGGCTAAATGGCTGTGTCGGAACCATCGATAGTGAAGCATCTAGAACCTTGAGTGTGAACTTGGAGACTGTGCCTAGAAGATAAGATAGTTTTACTAAGATCAGAGTGCGCAGCATAAGCATAGTGTGATGAGTAGGATTGCACGACTGCTAGTTAGTAAGTAATTTCGAGGACGAAATTTCTTTAAGGAGGGTAGAATTGTAATATCCCGAAATTGGGCCTAGTAGGTTGGGCCTTGGGGCTTTAGGAAAATTTTGAGTATTATTTTATTATTTGTGTTAGCTCAGGTATGAATTATGTATGTTTAGCATAGTCTTGTGAGGGCTTGATTTTATTAATGAGGCTAGAATAATTTTTAGTTGAAGAAATTAGTGAAGTGGAGTAAGTGAGCTTGACACTTAAGTTAATTTAAGTGTTAATTAAAGCACATGAGGAGTTAGTGGCTTAGTGGTTAAGGAGCTTGAAAGATTGCTTGAGGGAAGTGGTTCGAGTAGCATGGAAAGCATATTGAGGATTTTATTTTTGTACATTCTAGCATTGATGGACGGTCAAACTTTATTATGGTAAGTTAGACTTTAGATTTTATGGCAAGTTGAATAGCAAAATAGGAAAGCTTGTATTTTGGGATAAGAATCAAGAGGTTAAGGTAAGATAAGGGGACAAAGGGCTTGGATGATGGAAAGTTGTTTTGGAAATATTTTTTTATGGTCATTTTGTCCATGAATGTGGACGGCTTCTAGGACTATGGGGGTTGGCTTAAGTTTTGTGAGTGAATAGGAGGAAATAGGGAGAAAATTAGGAGTATGTTTAATTCAAAATTGTTGACAAGAGGCTTGAATGTTGGAGAATGTTTTGGAAACTCTTTGATGGCCTTTAGTCCATGTATTTGGACGGTTTTGGAGCTTAGGGGGGGAGTGACCGAATTTTGTATTGTTGATTTCTAGTTGGTGCCAAAATTTCTTTTGGTTATTGGTCATATTCGGTTAGTTAGGAAATACTTTACATTTCTTGTTTTGAGCCATATCAAATCCCTTTTGAACTTTACCAATTTTTCTCTTGAGTGCACCAAAATGAATCAAAACCGAATGTCCTTTAGTGTTTGTTGCTTTTCTTCATAGGCATTTGGCCGAAACCATTTGGAACTTCCCTCTCTTCTTTCAATTCTTTGTAGCCGAAAAGAACCTCTATTGGTTCTCATCTTTCTTTTCTTTACTTCTCATATTTGTTAACACTTACAAATCTTCTTTTACTCTCTTTTGGCTGAACATCTTTCTTCCCCAAATTCTCTTTTCTTTTCTTCCATTGTTGCTTAAGCCGAATCCTCCCTCTCTTATTTCTATTTTCTTTGCTACTCACATACTTCATTTCTTTCTAGCCACAAATCAATTGCTTTCTTCTTTTAAAACCATAGCCGAAACTTCCTACTTACTTCTTGATTTAACTTGGCCGAATATCAATAAGAGTAGGATTTCTTTTCGTTTTCTTCAATCGGTTTTGGAAGATAGACTCCTCGGGACTTTGGATGCAATCGTTCTAAGCCTCAAATCTTTGACAATCTTTTTGGGGTAAGTCAATAGGTAAGACTTGGTATTACGTTCGATAACCCTTCGGGATTTGTTAGTGTGGCTGTATGGCCTTGTTTATAGTTTTGTGGCATGGCCGAATGTTCTTAGTGCCATAAAAGGTGTTCTTTTGTGTGTAGCTAAAGGAAGGGAACTCAGAGTGTGATTTGGGATTTGGTAGGAGACCAAATCGGCTTTAAGGGAGAAGGAAGAACCACGTTTCGAGATCGTGTTAGATTCGAGTAGTTCGAGATTTCACTAATAGGCAGGTGTGTGATTAACCCACCGTTTCCGGGTTTTTGCTATATTTGTATGTGTTGATTATGTACTAACAAGTGCAGTAAAAGTTATGAGATAAATACCCTTAAAGGGGTATGTCGCTAATCCGGTAAGTACCAAATCTGATAAGAAGTGATTTCTAATATGAATATGTGATAATATGCTTGATGAACATGCTCATGCATCAATATTTTATGTCATTATGGAATGTTGCATGTGCATGGGTTGGGATATGATATGAAAGAAGGTACGGGTGTACTTCGAGTACGTGGTTTGATGTTAGCCTTGAGCTACATCGTGGATTGACGTTGACTGAGGTCACGTTGTGGATTTATTTGCGATTAAGTTCGCATGGCTTGATGAGTGGTTGTGTGCCTCATCGTGGTTGATATCGGCTATGTGCCATATCGTGGTTGATGAGTGACTATGTGTCCCATCGTGGTTTTGGTGTTAGCTACGGCTACATCGTGGATTGGCGCTGACTGAGGTCGCGTTGTGGATTATTGTGCTTAATTGCACGTGGACGGCATTGATTGCCTTTTGGAGTAAAAAGGAGAGGGTGATTTGATAATCCCCTGTTGTGTGGTGGCTGGATACGGGGGTGTGTTGAGGATGGACCTAGGTTGGGTTGGGTGCATTTTGCATAATCTCAATGAATATGTGAATTAATGTGAAAATGGGCCAAGCCCAGTTTATAAATGTGGATCAGTGTGGAAATGGGTTAAGCCCGATATGTGGAATTATAGGGTTAATTACCCTGTTACCTGATATGTGATATGAATGTGGGCCAAGCCCAGAATGTGGTAATATGTGAATATGAAATTTTGTTATCTGATATATGGATTAATATGTGGTTAACATGTGGGTGGAATTCAATGGATTAATTACACACTGAGTCTGTGTGACTCACCCAATTTTTCCCAAACCTTTCAGGTGATGCATAAAGTTTGGACCGGGTTGGGAGTGGATACGAGGTGGCCCATACAGAAGATAAATTTATTTGTTTTACACATTTTTCTTATGAAAGGTTATTTATTGTAATAAGGGCCATTTAAAGTATTTAAGGACTTTTATTATGTTTTAAGTTGGATTGTCGATTATATTATTATTTGAAAATGTTTTATTTTAAACAACTTAATTTTATTTGGAATTTTAATTACACAATGTTTTAGTAAAGACAACAAAATTTTATGTTTTTAACTCTAAGTCAAAAGTTTTTCAAACGTTTTCCGCAGTGGCATTTCAAATTCGGTCATAGCGAATGGGCCGGGTTTGGGGTGTTACAATACTGCTTTTCATAAGATATCTACTAACCAACACTGGAACTGTAAATTGATGCATAAAATTGTTAAAAATAGATAATACGCAAATAGATAATGAGCACCAGAGGTACCCGTGAAAGGGGTAAAGGAGGCTGTGGCGGAGGCCGTAGAGGTACTCGGCCTGGGTCTTCGTCTTCAGGCCACATGCCTAACGCTGAAGCTAAAAAGACACCGGCTTCACATGTGATTGAGACTGGGTTTCACGATCGAGCGATTGGGGACGACGCATTGTCCCAAGCTATGTTGCGAATTCTGGAGAGGGTCGCTGGGCCTAATACTGGTACTATGGGCCGTGGGTTGGTCATGGAATAACTCCGGTCCAATGGGGCTGAGAGTTTTAGGGGTATTGTTGGAGTTGCCCCTGCCGTGGCTGAATATTGGATTGAGGCCACAGAGAGGATCATGGATGACCTCGACTGCACCCCTGGACAGAAACTAAAAGGTGCGGTGTCATTATTACGAGACGAAGCCTATCAATGGTGGCTTACAGTTAAAGAGGGTACTCAGGCTGACCGAGTGACATGGGAATTCTTCAAGACTGCTTTCCAATGGAAGTATGTGGGAGCTAGTTATGTGGATGCCCGGAGGAGGGAATTTCTAAATCTGGCTTAGGGGGATAAATTAGTGGCTGAATATGAAGCTGAATTTTTGCGATTAAGCCGCTATGCACGTGGGATGGTGGCAACTGATTATGAGCGGTGTGTTCATTTCGAGAACGGCCTCAGGGGTAGTCTGAGAGTTTTGATAGCTCCAAAAAGGGAGCGACATTTTGCCACACTGATAGATAAGGCGAAGGTCGCCAAGGAGGTGAAGCGTAGTGAGCATCTAAA
The DNA here is from genome assembly GCA_005393395.2 of Gossypium australe. Lineage (NCBI taxonomy): Eukaryota > Viridiplantae > Streptophyta > Magnoliopsida > Malvales > Malvaceae > Gossypium > Gossypium australe. Next base: position 115,229,246 of record CM016616.1, on the reverse strand, counting down.
CAGAGAAGAGGGTAGGAATAAGAGTGATTCGGAGCCCTCAAGTTCCATTCAGAGGCCGAATAAAAAGGCCAGAGTCGATGGGCCGGTCAGAGTTGGGGCCCCCATTGCTCCTACTGAACCGCAACCATGTGTTGGCTATGGTAGACGCCATCAGGGTGAGTGCTGGAAAAGGATTGGAGCATGTTTGAGGTGCAAATCACTAGAGCACCGTATCAGAGATTGTCCACGGAGGCCCGAGTAGATGCAAGCTACAGGTCGGGCTATTGTTCAGCCACCAAGAGGTGCTCTGTGACATCCCTAACCCATAACCTTTGCCAAATTAGGGTTAAGAGGCATTACAAATCATTTCCAAATGTTTCATATCTTTTCACAACAAAATATGTCAATTCACATTCATATAGTCCCTTATATAAGTCAACGAGACCTTCAACATGCTTTAAAATAGGGCTAGGACTAAACCGAACACACGTGAAAATTTATGAAATTTAAACATTTTTTCTAAGTTACAGAAGTCACAAGCCCATGCGTCCAAGCCGTGGCAAAACAAGGCATACATTCTGACTTGTTCACACGGCCTGAGACATGCTCGTGTGCCTCACCCGTGGTCGAAACTGACTTGCACCACACTGTCAGTCACATGCCCGTGTGTCCAGCTCGTGGTCGCTACTGACTTGATCCACACGGCCAGTCACACACCCGTGTGTCTTACTCGTGGTCGAGTCTGACTTGTTTTAAAACACAACCTCGAAAGACACGGTCGAGCCACACTCCCGTGTGCTCAACCGTGTGGGCAATTATAGGCCATTTTCAAGGCCAAAATTACCATCCACACTTTGGAATTATCTATGAACATTAAACCAATATCAAGTCATGCTTCATTTGCAACCAAAACATACCATCTATTCTTATACTCAATTCTTACTTAAATAAATCTATTCAAAGCACCATTTTCACAACTCAAGTCATGTAAGCTAAACATCATTTAGTCAAGCCACAAATTCACACTTAAAACACCATTTCCATCAACTAATTCAAGCATGAAATATACCATTTCGAACCTCACTATTTCATACCACATTCATCATTTACATATTCACACATAACAACCAAAATCATCTAACACCCAAGCCATATCACATGGCAAGGTCCAACACATCAAAATGCACCATATTTACTAGCCTATGCATGTCATATACCAAATATGTACATCTTTCAAAAGTGCCAAAATAGATAGCCGATAGTGTGATAGAGTCACTAACGATCCCCGGATCTGAGCTAGCTTTACTGACACTGTAAAACAGAGAAACACATAACACAATAAGCTTAAAAGCTTAGTAAGTTTGTAATATAATACATACTACTCAATAATGCAACATCAATACATAATTAAATCATCACATAGATAGATGCACAATTAAGTACATTATCATCTGATAAACCATAATTATAACATATTTTAATCCCATATTTATCTTATTTTTGGATAATTTATTCCTCAATTCATGTAAAAAGGTGCTCTTAATCCTTTCTTTTCATGTCTTATACCCAGGATAGCACCCGAGGATGAAAAGAACATAAAACGGTCCCAAAACGGAGTAAATGGGCCATATCACGAAATCGACACAGCCTGGCCCAAAGAGTACACGGCCATTCCTTGTCAAGCATCTAGAACACGGCCTCACTCCCGATCTACACGGTCGTGCCTCAACTTAGAAATTCGAACACGGCCTGAAGATGAGTCACACGGGCGTGTGACATGGTCGTGCCCCTGTCGTGGCTTTAGACAATTTCAGTCAGAAAATGATACTTAGGGAGAAAGAATAGTATTCCAAGAGCCTATAAATAACCCCTAAATACCACCTTTGAAGCGGGCGTCGAGCTAGGCTAAGGAGCCAAGCCGGAAAGGTCAGAGTTGAGGAAATCGCTCGAAGTTAGCCAGTTGATCCATCCCAAGAAGCTGGAATTCTACTCAAGACAACGGGTTTCTCCTTCAATTCCTTCAGGGAGTTTTAGGGATTTCTTATGTTTTATTTTATCTTTTCTCTTGAAATGTTTTCTTTATTTGTTATGAACTATACCCCTCAGATACCTGAAGGGGATGAAACCTAGATGAATCTTGTTATCGTTTTCTGAATTATATGATAAATACTTAGTTTGTTCTTAATTATGTGTGCTTAATTCTTGAGTTAATATTTCGCGGATATTGATTCAAGTTTGATGTGCTTAGGTGGAGGAGGAATAGACCCTGCTTAAGAGTAGATCTAGCATAATTAATCGGAGTTGATCGCACGCCTAGAGATAGGGTGACGAGATTTTGCCGGATTAGGGTGAAACCTAATATGGGAATCCATAGATCGATTTACTGCTATTCTAGGGGGTTATTATAAGAGAACGTGAGTTCCACTAATTAATCTAGGGTTAGACGTTATTCGCCTTGAGAGAGGGTTTAATATACATTAGGGAGTCCTACGGATCAAACTAAGTGAATAAATCGTATGGTTCAGTGTTAGATAACAAGTGAAGTCTAGGTGGATTCTTCCTGAGGGTATTGTCGTGATCAACTGAGTTTTTCTTCTAGTTATTTCCCAATTCGTTCTTTTTGTCTTTGCGTCTTTAGCTTAGTAGTCGTTAATTTAGATTTAAAGCAACTTCACATTATTTTAGGCTAAATAATAAAAAGAAAGTTAGTATTAGTACTTTTAGTTCCTTTGGGTTTGACAATCCGGTCTTGCCTAAGCTATACTACTGTTCGATAGGTACACTTTCCTTTAATCATTGTAAGAGTTAGTTTCCAGGTTTGATCATTAATTTTATAAATTTTAAAGCTCTGATTTCAACGATCAAGTTTTTGGCGCCGTTGCCGGGGAACAAAAATATTAAGAAAGGTCTATTTTTATTACTTTAGCCATTATTTATTTTATTTTTTGCAATTTACTTTTATTTTTATTTTCTAGGTTAAATTTTAAATTTTTGCTAAATTTTCCTTCTTTTTCTTTTCTCAGTAGGTACCCCTAGTTTATGACTAGAAGGAACCCGAGCGGACCTTTGGTATACGATAGTGAAATTGAAGCTATCGTTCGTAAGGCCCACAGAGAAATCAGGCGAGCCCTAAATTATACAGAGGAGGATCAAGAAGGCAGATCCAATCCTACTGAAGGGATGGACGAGAATAACCCACCACCACATGATGTGGGGGAGAACAATGCTCCACGCACTATGTTTGATTATGCTAAACCGCATTTAACAGGAGCGGAATCAAGTATTGTTAGGCCTACTATAGCTGCTAACAATTTTGAATTAAAGCCTAACACAATACAAATGATTCAACAGTTTGTTCAATTTGATGGTTTGCAGGACGAAGATCCAAACACGCATATAGCTAATTTTTTAGAGTTCTGTGATACCTTCAAAATAAATGGCATTTTTGATGATGCCATACGTCTTCGGTTATTCCCTTTTTCATTAAGGAATAAAGCCAAACAGTGGTTAAACTTGTTACCACGAGGGTCAATCACTACATGGGAATAGACGACCGAAAATTTTTTATTGAAATATTTCCCACCGGCCAAAACGGCCAAATTACGAAATGATATATCTTCTTTTGTGCAGATGGATCTAGAGACATTATACGACGCATGGGAGAGATACAAGGATCTCTTGAGAAGGTGTCCACACCACGGTCTACCCTTGTGTCTACATGTCCAAACATTCTATAACGGTGTAAACCCCTCAACGAGACAACTAATTGATTCAGCCACCGGTGGAACCTTTAACAACAGAACTCCTGAAGCAGCCTACGAATTCATTGAAGAGATGTCACTGAATAACTATCAGTGGCAAGTGACAAGGACGAAACTGACAAAATCAGCCGGAGTTTACCACCTCGATGCGATAACCATACTATCAACATAGGTAGAGATGATGAATAAAAAGATTGATACTTTGTGTTCTTCACAGGCACATCCAGTCATGCAGTGCGACGCAAGTGGAATCATGGCGAATCTTGAGTACCCACCCTACCAACCAGACGTAGAGAGTGAATAGATGAACTATATAGGTAGTAATTTTAGATCCAATAGTAATCCTTATAGTAATACTTATAATCCAGGTTGGAGGAACCACCCAAATTTTTTGTGGGGAGGTCAAGGAAACCAAAGGCAACAACCTTCTCAAAACTTCCAAAAACAGCCTTATCCACAAGAGAAGAAGCCAAACCTCAAAGAGATGCTATCAAAATTTATGGCAAACACGGAAAACCGTTTCCATGAAACTGAAAGAACAATTAAGAGCAACGAGAACCGAGTTGGGGAACTTACTAAGTTAGTCAAGGAAGTCGCTAATGCAGTTGAGCAACTTAAAAGCTAATGCCTGAACGACCGCAAGGACGTTTACCAAGCAACACTGAGATTAACCCTAAGGAGCAAATTCAAGCCATCACAGATCACGATAGCAAAGGGTTAGGCGAACCAAACCAAGAGATAGACGAAGGTAAAAAAGAGGTAACAAAAGAAAAGTCGAAACTGGTAATCAAAGAGTACCAACCTCGTATACCTTAACCCGAAGCGACGAAAAGAGACGACTCAGAAGAACAGTTCGGTAATTGTACCACCCCAAACCCGGTCAAAACGCTACAACCGAATCTGGTATGTCACAGGGTAAAACATTTTTGGAAGACAAGTCTGTTGAGTCAATTTGCGAAGAAAACACTTAATCTTATGAAAACCAAAGTTGCGTTAAGTAGTTTATTAAAATCATCTCAAAGTTTGTTTTAAAGAGAATCGAGTTGACTTATCGTTGTTACAAGTTCACTTATTTACCCGATGGTAAAGTTTAGGAAAAATCTCGAAATTTATTAAGGTTGTGAATACATTCATTTTATAATTTCTTTACTTGTTAGTCATGCTTTAATGTTTAACACAAATTCAAATAAATAATTAAACCCAAAGCAAAATATAGATGGCCTTATTACACAACCAAAACCCCAAAATTTAAAACAAAGTAAAATCGAAATTTAACCGTTTAAAATGAAGCCAACTATTGAGCATGGCCACCTCGAGTCCATCCCGGCTCCATATCCACGATCTAAGAATTATCTGCAAAATGTAAAGGAAGGGGTGAGTCACCGAGACTCAGTGTGCAATTCCCCATCCCGGAGATAACAAGCCCTTACATAGTTCATAAACAAGTATGTATGTCATGCAACCCAAAAACCTAACCATCCGAAACTTCTGATTCTACCCCGTGTGGTACCAAACCACTGGTGGTGCCAAACCACTAGTGACCCAAAGTCACAAATAAACATATGTGGGGCCAACCCACTGTGGTGCCAAACCACTGGTGACAATCCCTTTTAATATAATATGTGGGGCCAACCCACTGTGGTGCCAGACCACTGGGACGAGTCACGAAGATAACATATGTGGTACCAAACCACTGGTGGTGCCAAACCACTGGTGACCAAAAGTCACAAATAATCATATATGGTACCAAACCACTGGTGGTGCCAAACCACTGGTGACCTGAAGTCACAAATAATCATATCTTCCCCCTCCTCTCATCATACCCATGCAATATGACATAATAATTCGTGTATGCAGTATGTCATGTATGGTAACATATATCAAATATAAGTATAACATGAATTACCATCATAATCAGATAGACATAAACAACATAATCACACTAATCAACCTCTAAGGGTATAACCGTAATTTTACCTACCAAGGGTATTTCGTAATTTACCCACCAAGGGCATTTTTGTAATTTACCTTTTAGGGGTATTTTGGTACTTTACCCTTCCAAGGGTATATCAGTAATTTCGCACCTGCAATGGCCTTTCCGAAGGCCTAATGTCGCCCTGAGCGACACAGCTACCATTTCTGGTTGTACCGGACTATTGGGCCTAAAACTCAATTTTGGCCCATTCGGGCCCACACGCTCGTGTGGCCCACCTAAAACAAATCTACCCACGTATATAAGTTCCACCTAGTCTAGTTCACTTTATATTACATTATCATACAATTTATTCAATTGAGCCCACGGGCCCATTGGCCCACTTCGGCCCATCGCGGCCCTAAGCAGCCTCAACCCACAAGAATACTACTGATGGCCTCAACTATCGCGTCGAAGCCCCACACGTGCGCTCGCACGCTCATGTGGCTACTATTGCCGTGACCGGTACTTTGGCATTTGCCGCTCTACGACTAGGGTAGAGAGAGTTACACACTTGATAGGAATCTGAATCTGCTAAACCGCGCTCCGAGCACTCCTTTGCCCAATGCCAACCAGGTATGTTAACTCTCCTCCTGGAATGCTCTTTATATAGCTAGCTCTTCACTCTTCTTCTTTGTATCTTTTCGATGTGGGATCCCTTCGTCAGTAGAGTTTAAATTTAACTAAAACTCTTGCTGTCCAATCCGCAAAATAAATACTCCCTTGCTTCTCATAAGATTCGAACCCAGGCTCCCTTACAACATAATCCACGCCGCTAACCACTTGGCCACAAGCTCCTCTTGTGTCTTAAACCATGCGCAACTAAATTTAAACCTATAGCCAAATTCTAAGGTCCAAGTAAAAAGAAAACCAAATTGCAAAAGCCTAGACTTGAACCTTGGACCTCCTTCCTTCCTTGTGGCGTCAGCCCCTTGTCTCTTATGTGGCGTCACTTTGACACTACACTACACACTCCACTTGTTTCATTTTCCTCCACATTTTATTCTTAAGGCCTACCTGCCAACTTCCAGAGCGTTTTTCACCTAAAACCAAAATTTCCCCAAAGCCAAAGTTCAATCCCGAGACTTCATAGAAGCCGTCTAAGCTTCCAAAATCACTTATCTAATAAGTCCAACTTGTATTTAAGCCGATCTCTTGTTCTCTAAAAATTTAAATGCTACTACGCTCAAGGCCCATTGGGCCCAATTCTTCTAGGCCCAATTTCAAGATGTTACAAATCTACCCTCCTTAAAGAAATTTCGTCCTCGAAATTTCCAACTAACTAACAGTCGCACATCCTAACTTCCAACACTACGCCCACGCTGCGCACTCTGATTCTAATAACTCTAATATACTTTTAACTAGAATTTAGAACTCCTACACATACTCAAAAACACCTAGCCATTAAAACAGACGAATATTTCATACGCAACCACCTCTATATCCGAACATCACATCTAAACCAAACACACAGAATAGATACCAGAAATACAGTATATAACAAAGCAAAGTATCAGGAAACTTACAGTGCGGATTGGTGCCGGAGACTCGGGTGCCACACTTCCAGAAAATAGATATATATTTTTCTAAACCATTTTCCAAACCATCCTTTGAAAACATTTTTGAACCCAAACCCACAGTCGAGTTTTTGGAACCTAGGCTCTGATACCATAATTGTAACACCCCAAACCCGGTCAAAATGCTACAATCGAATCTGGTATGTCACAGGGTAAAATGTTTTTGGAAGACAAGTCTGTTGAGTCAATTTGCGAAGAAAACACTTAATCTTATGTAAACCAATGTTGCGTTAAGTAGTTTATTAAAATCATCTCAAAGTTTGTTTTAAAGAGAATCGAGTTGACTTATCGTTGTTACAAGTTCACTTATTTACCCGATGGTAAAGTTTAGGAAAAATCTCGAAATTTATTAAAGTTGTGAATACATTCATTTTATAATTTCTTTACTTGTTAGTCATGCTTTAATGTTTAACACAAATTCAAATAAATAATTAAACCCAAAGCAAAATATAGATGGCCTTATTACACAACCAAAACCCCAAAGTTTAAAACAAAGTAAAATCGAAATTTAACTGTTTAAAATGAAGCCAACTATTGGGCATGGCCACCTCGAGTCCATCCCGGCTCCATATCCACGATCTAAGAATTATCTGCAAAATGTAAAGGAAGGGGTGAGTCACCGAGACTCAGTGTGCAATTCCCCATCCCGGAGATAACAAGCCCTTACATAGTTCATAAACAAGTATGTATGTCATGCAACCCAAAAACCTAACCATCCGAAACTTCTGATTCTACCCCGTGTGGTACCAAACCACTGGTGGTGCCAAACCACTGGTGACCCAAAGTCACAAATAAACATATGTGGGGCCAACCCACTGTGGTGCCAAACCACTGGTGACAATCCCTTTTAATATAATATGTGGGGCCAACCCACTGTGGTGCCAGACCACTGGGACGAGTCACGAAGATAACATATGTGGTACCAAACCACTGGTGGTGCCAAACCACTGGTGACCAAAAGTCACAAATAATCATATGTGGTACCAAACCACTGGTGGTGCCAAACCACTGGTGACCCAAAGTCACAAATAATCATATCTTCCCCCTCCTCTCATCATACCAATGCAGTATGACATAATAATTCGTGTATGCAGTATGTCATGTATGCTAACATATATCAAATATAAGTATAACATGAATTACCATCATAATGAGATAGACATAAACAACATAATTACACTAATCAACCTCTAAGGGTATAACCGTAATTTTACCTACCAAGGGCATTTCGTAATTTACCCACCAAGGGCATTTTTGTAATTTACCTTTTAGGGGTATTTTGGTACTTTATCCTTCCAAGGGTATATCAGTAATTTTGCACATGCAATGGCCTTTCCGAAGGCCTAATGTCGCCTCGAGCGACTCAGCTACCATTTCCGGTTGTACCAGACTATTGGGCCTAAAACCCAATTTTGGCCCATTCGGGCCCACACGCACGTGTGGCCCACCTAACACAAATCTAGCCACGTATATAAGTTCCACCTAGTCTAGTTCACTTTATACTACACTATCATACAATTTATTCAATTGGGACCACGGGCCCATTGGCCCACTTCGGCCCATCGCAGCCCTAAGCAGCCTCAGCCCACAAGAATACTACAGATGGCCTCAACTATCGCGTTGAAGCCCCACACGTGCGCTCGCACGCTCGTGTGGCTACTATTGCCGTGACCGGCACTTTGGCATTTGCCGCTCTACGACTAGGGTAGAGAGAGTTACACACCTGATAGGAATCTGAATCTACTAAACCGCGCTCCGAGCACTCCTTTTCCCAACGCCAACCAGGTATGTTAACTCTCCTCCTAGAATGCTCTTTATATAGCTAGCTCTTCACCCTTCTTCTTTGTATCTTTCCAATATGGGATCCCTTCGTCAGTAGAGTTTAAATTCAACTGAAACTCTTGACGTCCAATCCGCAAAATAAATACTCCCTTGCTTCACATGAGATTCGAACCTAGGCTCCCTTGCAACATAATCCATGCCGCTAACCACTTGGCCACAAGCTCCTCTTGTGTCTTAAACCATGCGCAACTAAATTTAAACCTATAGCCAAATTCTGAGGTCCAAGTCAAAAGAAAACCAAATTGCAATAGCCTAGAGTTGAACCTTGGACCTCCTTCCTTCCTTATGCCGTCACCCCCTTGTCTCTTATGTGGCGTCACTTTGCCACTACACCACACACTCCACTTGTGTAATTTTCATCCACATTTTATTCTTAAGGCCTACCTGCCAACTTCCAAGGTTTTTTTCACCTAAAACCAAAATTTCCCCAAAGCCAAAGTTCGATCCCGGAACTTCATAGAAGCCCTCTAAGCTTCCAAAATCACTTATCTAATAAGTCCAACTTGTATTTAAGCCGATCTCTTGTTCTCCAAAAATTTAAACGCTACTACGCTCAAGGCCCATTTGGCCCAATTCTTCTAGGCCCAATTTCAGGATGTTACAGTAAGTTTCTTAAACTTTTAAAGAAATTACATATTAACTTACCTCTTCTTGAAGCTCTTTTTCAGATGCCAGACTCGAGGAAATTTCTAAGACAGCTCTTCACAAACAAACGCAGAATAGATGAAGAGCACCATGTGGAATTAAACGTAGTATGCTCAGCAATGTTACAGAATAAACTACCGCGAAAGCTAAAAGATCCAGGGAGTTTTACTATTCTATGTTTAATTGGTAGTTTAACTATTGATAATGCGTTAGCTAATTTAGGGGCAAGCATAAATGTCATGCCTTATACATTGTTTAAATGACTAGGTCTAGGGAAGCCCAAACAAACTAGGATGAGCATTCAATTAGGTGATAAAACAGTTAGAATACCTAGGGGCATTATCGAAGATGTTCTTGTCAAAATCAATAAATTTGTTTTCCTAGTAGATTTTGTTGTCTTAGACATGGATGAGGATAGTTCAATCCCCTTAATTTTAGGAAGACCTTTCCTAGCAACTGCCAAAACTAAAATTGATGTTGCCACAGGCGAACTCATTCTTTGCGTAGGTGACGAATCACTCAGTCTCCAAGCTCTTGACTCGGCCAAGAAAACAGTCGATGAAGGTAAGAAAGTCACTTCATTTAATAATCAAATTGTTCAAATTTCATCATAGGAAACACCACAGGAATACAACCCTGAGCCAAATCTTAGACCCCAAACCAACAAAGATAAATTACATGAGGAACAAAGCCTTAGGGTCGACAAATTAGAAGAGCAGAAGACACATGTGAAAGAAGAACCGGAACTACACAAAGCAAAACAGAAGGAACCACCTGAAGAACTCGTAGGAACATCAAATCACTTTAAAATAGGAGACCAGTTGCTGTTAGACAAAATCGATCCTCGCATCACCACATCAGACTTGAACGTAAGCAAGGAAATTCCTCTCAAGGTACATGATATCTTCCCCCACAGAACAGTCGAGGTAAGCAATCCAACATTCGACACTTTTAAGGTAAACGCTTCTCGACTTGAACTTTGTCAAGAAAATAGAACTGCAAGTATGAGGGAAGATATTCAAACCTTTAAACCTCCCTGATTTTTTTCTTTCAAGGAAAGTCTAGCTTAAGACTATAAACGAGCGCTTCTCGGGAGGCAACCCGAGCACTAACATTATTTACTTTCAAATTTATTTTCAGTTTCTTTACTTTCCTTCTTTGTTTCCTTTTAAAACTAACCAAAAGTGCAGAATTTCAAGGCCACACGGTCTTACACACGGTCGTGTTCGTGACTGTGTGGACCACCAGAATCTCCGTACTGACTTATCAGAGGCCGTGCAAATCAGTCCCAACCATGTTTCGACGTCACGGATCCAACTACTACCCCATAGGCTCTGAAAAAGTGGCACGCCCGTGCCTTTCGACCGTGTGAAGCTACTGACTTACACGCCACGGGTAGAACACGCCCGTGTCTTACAACCGCGCGAGATTACTGACTAGTCGACCACGGGCAGAACATGCTTGTGCCTCCCAACCGTGCTGACATACTGACTTCACATACACGGGCGTGGTTAGCAGAAGAACGACCAGGGAGATACAGCACGCACAGACACACGGCCGTGCGAGACGGCCGTGTAAATCGACACGCCCCTGGTCCACGGGCGTGGGAACATGCTAGATTTGAAATCCTATTTAAACCCCACAGCCCTTCCCCTTCTCCCCATCTGATTTCTTCATTCTTTTCTTTTCTCCCTTCTCCCTCTCAGACTTGTTCCTCTTTATAATAAATCTCTAGATCCTTGAGCCATCCAACATCATGTCGAAGAAGTGAAAAAGGCCAACCATAGTCTTCTCAAAGAAGAACGATCAACTTGAGTTCATGCCGGGAGCTTCGTCTACTCACCAAGCCAAGGGTCTTTGAAACCAATTAATTTTTATTTTTCTTTTCGCTTTTGCTTCAATTTCCTTCTCTTTGACAATCTTATGCTTAGTTTAGTTTAACTTATTTTAGTTTCTTAGTGTCAGGTTCGCCAGGCTGCTAGGGAATCACGCCACTTCCGCCACCGCCACCACCTCCGCAGCCCTAGAAGTCACACCCACCTCGCGAACCATCCATCAATATCTGGTCCATCCACCTTTCCTTTTATTTTTATTTTCCTTCTTAGTCTCCTTTCTTTTTTCTTTCTTATATTAAATTATATATTTAGGTTATTTTAAATGTGTCTTAATAATCCCTGGCAAATCCTCTACGAGCTCTTCAATTTCTTCATCTAGCACAGGTTCGTCATCCAGACCGACCTCTTCAAACATATACACCATGACCTCTACCATCCTCCAAGGACACCATCCAAAATTCAGGGAGTATCATTTCCCCTTCTGTTTTGATTTATCCCATAAATATTATACCTATCTTTGTACATTGAGGGCAATGTACATCTTAAGTGTGGGGGGTGAATATTTAGCTAAAAGAAGGGCCTAACTTTCTGCATTATTCTCAAATCCGGCCAAACTTTTTTCATTATTCTCAAATCCCTAAATTTAGTCTTGTTTTCAAGTAAATTTTTCATATTACTAATTAGGATGAAATTTCTGATAATTTCTGATTGTTATTGACATGTTTTAGATTAAGTCATTGATGATTGTGCATTGATAATTAAATTTTAAAGATATTATAGAATCAAGCATGACAAGTCTATTTTTCAGAATAAATATTTTTTTGCTAGGTTGTTAACCTAAATTTGAATATTGCTTTGAAATTTGAAATTTATGAGATTGATGTCAAAACACCCATAATTTTTGTGAGATTTTGAGCCTTATAGAGCATATATTCTTGTTCGTGCTCACTTTTTGATTATGAGTATGTCAACTTTGAACTGTTATTCTAGAACTTGCCTCGTTTATACATGTTGAGACCACATTGATGATTTAATATACAGAGATGATAAAGGCACTTAGGATTTACCCCACTTACACCACTAAAAGGCCTACCTTCATAAATTAACCCCTAGTGAACCCCGTTTAATCCTAACAACCCTTTCTATTGGCTCACCCACTAATTTTAACCCAAAACCCTTTGTATTTCTTATCACCATTCCTTTTTAACTACCCTTTTTGTCGAGATTTGATTTTGAACAGTTTCCTAACTATGGTCTATATTTCAGTTGTAAAAGTTCTTATTATTATAATTAGTTTGTTCTTAAAAAAAAAGTGAAGTATATTCATTATTAGTCAGGTGAGCTTATACATGAAAATTTCAAGTCTTGAAGAAAAAGCTCGTATTAGAGTATTAGTATTACAAATTTTCATTTGATGCAATTACTTATCATTAGTTCGTATTTCTAGTTAGGTAATTTGTCAGGTCAATCTTGATTCTAACCTTTTAATTCAGCCTTTATCCATACCCTTAACCTAAGCCCCGTTACAACCCTAACAAAGACCTTTTGATCTGTTTATATCTCATTTTACAGTAGTGGAGATTTTATTTTCAGGCAAGCATATGGGATTAACTTTTCAGGTTAAACGTATGAGTGCTTCTTTTTATGAACCTTAAACACTTTGAGTGATTTGAGTGAATCTTTTAGTGAGGATATCAACTCTTGTCAATTTTGAATTAAAGGTAATTATCCAAATAAGGGGAGACACCTACGTTTTCGAACTACAAATGAATGACTTATCATTGTTTGAATCTTTAAGACTCTTTGAATTGAATTACCCTTGTATAAATTATCTATGAACTATGATAAGGCATTGTCAATAGGAATTGTGAATTATGGAAAGTTTGTTTTAATTGCATGTTGAGAATTTTGCTTGAGGACAAGCAAAAGCTAAGTGTGGGGGTATTTGATAAACCGTAATTATAACATATTTTAATCCCACATTTAGCTTGTTTTTGGATGATTTATTCCTCAATTTATGTAAAAAGGTTCTCTTAATCATTTCTTTTCATGTCTTATACCCAGGATAGCACCCGAGGATGAAAAGAACATAAAACGGGCCCAAAACGGAGTAAATGGCCCATATCACAAAATTGACACGGCCTGGCCCAAAGAGCACACGGTCGTGCCTTGCCAAGCATCTAGAACACAGCCTCACCCCCCATCTACACGACCGTGCCTCAACTTAGAAATCCGAACACGGCTTGAAGACGAGTCACACGGGCGTTGAGCTATAAATAACCCCTAAGTACCACCTTTGAAGCGGGCGTTAAGCTAGGCTAAGGAGCCAAGCCGGAAAGGTCAGAGTTGAGGAAATCGCTCGAAGTTAGCCAGTTGATCCATCCCAAGAAGTCGGAATTCTACTCAAGACGGCGGATTTCTCCTTCAATTCCTTCAGGGAGCTTTAGGGATTTCTTATGTTTTGTTTTATCTTTTCTCTTGAGATGTTTTCTTTATTTGTTATGAACTAAACCCCTCAGATACCTGAAAGAGATGAAACCTAGATGAATCTTGTTATCATTTTCTGAATTATATGATAAATACTTAGTTTGTTCTTAATTATGTGTGCTTAATTCTTGAGTTAATATTTCACGGATATTGATTCAAGTTTGATGTGCTTAGGTGGAGGAGGAATAGACCCTGCTTAAGAGTAGATCTAGCATAATTAAGCGAAGTTGATCGCACGCCTAAAGATAGGGTGACGAGATTTTTCCGGATTAGGGTGAAACCTAATATGGGAATCCAGAGATCGATTTACTACTATTCTAGGGGGTTATTATAAGAGAACGAGAGTTCCACTAACTAACCCAGGGTTAGACGTTATTCGCCTCGAGAGAGGGTTTAATATACGTTAGGGAGTCTTACGGATCAAACTAAGTGAATAAATCGTATGGTTCAGTGTTAGATAACAAGTGAAGTCTAGGTGGATTCTTTGAGGGTATCATCGTGATCAACTGATTTTTTCTTCTAGTTATTTCCCAATTCGTTCTTTTTGTCTTTGCGTCTTTAGCTTAGTAGTCGTTAATTTAGATTTAAAGCAACTTCACTTTATTTTAGGCTAAATAAGAAAAAGAAAATTAGTATTAGTACTTTTAGTTCCTTTAGGTTTGACAACCCGGTCTTGCCTAAGCTATACTACTATTCGATAGGTACACTTGCCTTTAATCGTTGTCAGAGTTAGTTTCCAGGTTTGATCATTCGTTTTATAAATTTTAAAGCTCTGATTTTAGCGATCATCATCCTCAACCATATGCTCAAATATCCTTTCATTCAACCATTAAAAATATCATCAACCACATAGGTCCAAACATACCTTTACTAAAACTTAGTTAATAAACGTTCCTGCTATTCGATGCTCGATACCATATTCATACACTGCTCAATATCTTTTCAACTCAATCGCACACTTAGTGCCCAAATCATAGTCGAAACTTAGTTAACATCACACACTTAGTGCCTAGATACAAAACCGAACTTAATTTGGCATCACACACACAGTTCCAATCAATAAAGTCGAAGCTTCCAGTACTTTGCACACACAGTGCTATTCATCTCTATCTTGATTTCAGTTACGCACACTTAGTGCCACATTTCTCAATCTCATATTTAACATTTCTAATTCAATAATTATACATTCATTCAATTTTCATTACATAGACATAATTTAACAGCTAGTATTATATCTAAACTTACCTCTGACGTCGAAATACCAAAACTAGCCTATTAGTCGAGTACTTTGTCTTTGCCTCGATCTCGATCCAAATTTCTCCTTTCTTGGTCTATACATATTCAAATTTAACTTATTCAATCAAAAATTCATTCAATTTAGTCCAAACACACATATTTAGGGCATTTTACAAAATAGCCCTCACATTTTCACATTGCAACACTTTAGTCCCTAATTCATCAAATCACAAAATACACAAAATTTCTATTCATATAAGCTTAGCCAAATTTTCCTTGTGCTTATACAAGCCCATATATATCATTTATTTCACATTTTAGTCCCTCAAAATAATATTTTCACAATTTAGTCCAAATTACTCAATTTCATCAAAAATTCAAATACAAACTATGTTAACCCAACACTAAACTTTCATATTCCACTAACTAACAACACAAAACTCACATATTCATCAATTGCATATCTCAAAATCACCATCAATTTCTAAAATTAGAGCATGGGTTTGATAATACACTAAGCAACGATCATAAAAACGTAGAAATTATCAAAAAACCGAACAAATTTCGTACCTCAACCAAGATCTCAAGTGTGCCGAAACCCAAAGCTCTCCCTTGTCTTTATTTTCTTTTTTCATTTGATTGAGATGAAGAGAAATTAAAGATGATAAAGCATTTGTGTTAGTTATTATACATTTATGCTTGTTTTACCATTTTACCCTTGATTAAAACATTATAAATTCACCTATTATATACCCATTTATGTCCATTCAAAACATTAATGGTCCATTTACAACATAAAGACCCCTTGTTTAAAAAGCCATGACAATTAAGCACTTCAACAATCCGCACACAGCTTTTGCATTTTATGCTATTAAGTCCTTTTTCTCAATTCGGCACACAATCAATAAAATTTTCACATAGAACTTTCATACATGCTCAATCACATATTATGAACACCAAAAATAATATTAAAACATTTTTTCGATCTCAGATCTGTGGTTCCAAAACCACTATTCTAACTAGGGTCTAAACCGGGCCGTTACATGTTCAGCAGCCGCCGAGAGGCCAGGGTCAGGCTAGAGATGTAAATGGTATGGGCCGTGGTCATGGAGCACTGGGCAGAGGTGCTGGTCATACTAAGGAGAGGCATCTAGCTCTGGTTTATGCTGCACATCACCGAGAGGACGAAGACGCCTCAGATGTTATTACTGGTACGTTCTTTATCTCTAATGTACCTTAAACTGCACTGGTTGATGTTGGGTCTATGCATTCGTATATAACATGCTTGGTGTCTAAGACTTTGGGTATAATGGTTGAAACCACTGCAAATGCGGTTACTGTGTTGAGTCCCTTAGGGCAATCTGTTAAGGTAAACAAATTGTTAAGAGATGTACGTTTGGAGGTTCAGGGAACCATCTTTTTGACAGATTTAATGGAACTTCCTTTTGGTGAATTCGACTTAATATTGGGCATGGATTGTAACAACCCGATTTAGACCCTGGTCGGAATAGTGGTTTTGAGACCACAAATCCGAGGTCAGAATTTTAATTTAATGTTATCTTCTGTGTGAATAGTATGTGATACAGTCTGTGTGAAAATTTTGTGTGATAATTTGATTGTTTGTGTGTCGAATTAAGAGAAAGGACTTAATCGCGTATAAAGTAAAAGCTATGTGCTGAATTATAAGTACTTAAATGTTGATGGCTTTTTAAGGAGGAGGCCTTATGTTGTTAATAAACCATTGTTAAGATCGTGTGGTGTTAAATGACTAGATAACCATAATGCTAATTTGTCTTATATGTTTATTAAAAGGACAAATTTGTAAAATGTTTAATAAGGTATTCATACTAAAACAAAAGCATGAAAAATTGATGAGTGTTCATCTTTCACCCACCGAAAATTTGAAAAGAAAAGAAGGAAGAAAAGCTTTGAAATTTCGGCTAGAGTTGAGCTTGATTCAAGGTATGTTTTAGCTTGGTTTTTTATAATCTCTATGTTTTTGTGATTGTTGCTTTGTGCTCTTTAAAACCCATGCTTAAATTTTGTGAATTGATGATGTTTATGAAATGTGCTATTGATGAAATGGTGAGCTTTGTGATGAGTGTTGGTGTTAAATGAAAGATATGTGTTTAATGAACATGTTTTATTCTTGACTTTTGGATGAATTTAGCTAATTAGGGCTAAATTGAGAAAATAACATTTTGAAGGATTAAAATGTGAAATAAATGAAATGTGTGGGCTTGTATGAATATAGTGAGAATTCAGCTAGGCATGAGTGCAAGCTAATTATGTGTATTTGATGATTTTATGAATTAAGGACTAAAGTGTCGAAATGTGAAAATGTGAGGGCTATTCTGTAAAATGCCATAAATATGTGTGTGGACTAAAATGAATGATTTGGTGATTGAATGGATTTAATTTAAATGTCTATAGACCAAGAAAGAAGAAGTTCGGATCGAGATCGAGGCAAAGATAAAGTGCTCGATTAATCGATCGTTTCGATAGTTTGACGTCCGAGGTAAGTTCGGATATAATACATGTTATTAAGATATGTTTTAGCATTTTGGAATAAATATGTACATGATTATGAGATTGAGATGCTATGGGCAAGAATTAGTTAATGGCACTAAGTGTGCGAAATTTAAATCGAAACAGAAATGAATGGCACTGTGTGCGCGATGTTATGAAAGCTTCGGCTTATTGATTTGGCATTGTTTGTGCGATAACGAGATAAGTCAGCTAAAAGAATAGGCACTAAGTGTGCGATGACAAATGTATTACGATCAAGAATATGGCACTGAGTGTGCGGTTAAATTAAATGAATATCAGAGGATGATTGACATGTAATATCGAGCATTGAATAGTTAAGAAGTTGAATAGCTATGTGGTAATTAAGGTATGTATTGAACCTTTGTGGTTGATGAGTTTATTGATAAAGCTATGAATAGGTGAATGAGTATTTTAGCTATGGTTGATATGGTATGAATGTGAGAAAATTTGTCTATGTGTGGTTTATTGTATACATTGGTTTGAATTGATGAGATAATTATATTATATTTTCGAACTTACTAAGCTTTGGGAAGCTTACTGTGTGAATTGTTTCTCTGCCTTGCAGTGTCAGTAAAGCTAGCTTGGATCTGGGATCGTCAGCTTCTCAATCACACTATCGGCATTCTATTTTGGCACTTTTGTAAGGATGTACATATTTGAAATATGGCATGTATAGGCTTGTTATTTTGAAATCATGATTGAGATTGGTGAGTAGCCATGAGATGTGGCTAGATATGTGTTAATTTTAGCATGAATGACTTTGGTATATTTATATATGATGCATCTTTTGGCATGGATTGTGAGTTGATAAATTGACTATGAATGGAAGTTCTTGTGATGGTAAAATGTTAGTATGATTTAGTGAAATGGAGAATGAATGAAGTTTAGTATATGAATGTGTTCAATGTTGTATATGTTAGCTTATAAGATGATATGTTTGAAAATGAGATTGTATGGGTTAATAGATTGATTATATGATAGGAAATGGTTGCCAATTTGTGGGTGTAAACATGCTTAAATGTGCTTGTAGTGATTGACCCTAAGTGGGTGGCATTTTGGGTCTTGTAAATAACCTATAATGTCACACAGTCATGGCACATGTGCGTGCCTGGTGACCGTGGGCGTAAGTCAGTATATGGCCTAGTAGTACACGGCCTTAGCACGGGGGTGCTTGATAACTGTTTTGGTTTTGGCATGATCGGCCACGGTCAGGGTACACGGCCGTGCTTTGTGACCGTGGGGGCCAAGTCAGGATAGTCCACGACCAAGGCACACGGACGTGCTTGGTGGCCGTGGGAGTGTAGTCAGGATAGACCACGGGAAGGACACACGGGTGTGTCTATTAGCCGTGGAAGGCACACGGCCTGCCCACACGGGCGTGTAAGCCCTGTAACTTAGAAAAGTTTTAAATCTTGAGAAGTTTCTGTATGTGTTTCGATTTAGTCCCGACCCCTCCCTAGCATGTGTTTAAGGTCTTATACGCCTTAAAAAGGGGCTATTTGTTTATGTTTGATATATTATGATGATGAATGACTTTGTGTCGTAAATGGGTTGTGAAATGATCCTATTGTCCGGTAATGCCTTTCACCCTAATCCGGTGACGGTTTTGGGTTAAGGGTGTTACATGGATTGGCTGGTTAAGCATTAAGTGAATTTGGATTGTGCTGCTAAGTAAGTGGTACTAAAAACTGTGGAGGATGATGAGGTGGTGGTAATAAGGGAATGTCAAAATTATTTGTCAAATGTGATTTGCCTTGAGGGCTGAGAAGTTCGTTCGTAAGGGTTGTGAGGCGTATTTAGTCTACATCAGTAATGTTGATTCTGAGGTTCCATCTGTTAAAGATATCAAACTGTCAGAGATTTTTTGGATGTTTTTCCCGATGAACTACATGGATTACCCCCAAACCGTGAAGTTGAATTTGGGATTGAGCTCCTACCGGGTACAGCTTCGGTCTCCATCACTCCATATAGAATGGCACCGAAAGAGCTAGTGGAGCTTAAGTCTTAGATTCAAGAGTTACTGGATTGAGGGTTCATCCGCCCTAGTGTGTCTCCATGGGGAGCACCGGTGTTATTTGTGAAAAAGAAGGATGGATCCATGCGTATGTGCATCGACTACCGGTAATTGAATAAATTGACTATTAAGAATAAGTACCCCTGCCAAGGATTGATGATCTATTCGACCAGTTTCGAGGAGCTTCGGTCTTCTCTAAGATTGATTTTCGATCGGGGCACCCTCAACTGAGAGACAAAGAGGCTAATGTTCACAAGATAGCGTTGAGGACTCGTTACGTTCATTACGAGTTCCTTATGATGCCATTTGAACTGACGAATGCACCAACAACTTTTATGGATGATGAACTGAGTGTTCTAGCCTTATTTGGATCGATTCGTAGTGGTTTTTATAGATGACATCCTGGTATATTCGAGAACTGAGGATGAACATGACGCTCATCTCTGAGTTGTTCTACAGATTCCGAGGGAGAAACAGTTATACGCTAACTTTAGCAAGTATAACTTCTAGCTGCGAGAGGTAACATTTCTAAGCCATGTGGTATCTATTGAAGGGATTAAAGTTGACCCTCGAAAAATTGAAGCTGTTTTGGATTGGAAACTGCGTAAGACGGTATCTGAGATTCAAATTTTTCTGGGTCTGGCGGGATATTATAGATGTTTTGTGGAGGGGTTTTCGTTGATTGCTGCACCTCTGACTAAATTGTTGTGTAGAGGGGTACCGTTTGTCTGTACTAATAAGCAGCAAGAGAGTTTTGAGAAACTTAAGAAGGTTCTGACGGAGGCCCCTGTCTTAATACAGCCAAAGTCTGAGAAAGAATTCACTGTCTATAGCGATGCATCACATGTAGATTTGGGATGTGTATTGATGCAAGAGGGTAAAGTAGTGGCATATGTGCTTGCCAGCTTAAGTCTCATGAGGTGAATTATCCGACGCATGACTTGGAGCTAGCCGTAGTGGTATTCGCATTGAAAATCTAGAGGCATTACCTATACGGTGAAAAGTGTATCATTTACACAGATCATAAGAGCCTCAAATATCTCCTCACTCAGAGGGAGCTAAATCTTAGGTAGTGTAGATGGATTGAGCTGCTTAAGAATTATGACTGTTCGATTGAATACGATTCTGGTAAGGCCAATGTGGTGGTCGACGCACTGAGCCGTAGGGCTATGACGGATCTGAGAGCGATGTTTGCTCGTCTCAGCTTATTTGATGATGGTAGTTTGTTGGCCGAACTTCAAGTTAAACCGTCATTGATTGAACAACTTAAGGGTAAACAGATGGAAGATGGGTCTGTGGGTCCTCGATTCTGACAAATTAATGGTGGGGAAACTTCAGATTTTGGTCTTAATAGCGAAAGAGTACTGTGTTTCCATGGGAGAGTATGTGTACCAAAGGATACTGATTTGAGGCAGTCTATACTGCATGAGGCGCATAGTAGTCCTTATGATATGCATCCTGGTAGGAATAAAATGTACCGAAACCTTCATGAGTTATATTGGTGGCCAGGTCTTAAGCGTGAAGTTATCGACTTTATGAGTAAGTGTCTTGATGGAGCTCGAAACTAACTATTATTTCAACAAAGGCAAACGCATCTATCAAATAGTAGTATAGCTGTGGTGAGTCCAGAATATCATATCCTCAAGGACAAAGAGTACTAGTATTAACTATCTTTTTATTATCTAGCCTAATAATTAAGGGAATTTGTTTTTTAATCTAAAATTAACTAACTATGGAAGCGACTGAGAGTAAATTGGGAAAATACTTTTGGACAACTTATATGAGATCGGCAATACCTAAGGAAGAATCCACCTAGACTTACTTACTACTTTTGATTCATGCGATTTATTCACTTGGCTTAATTCGTAGAAATCAATAAATTATATTAATACCTCTCTCGAGGCTACTAATAACTGACTCTAGGTTGATTAATTGAAATCTCTTTCTAATTAAAACCCCTATTGTCGCATTAACTCGATCTATGGATTCCCTTATTAGGTTTGACCTTAATCTGACAGATTTTTGTCACCCTATCTCTAGGGTTGCAATCTACTCCGCTTAATTGTGTTGATCAACTCTTAGACAGGGACTTTTGCTCCACTAAATAAGCACATTCGACTTGAATCAATAACCTGAATTATCAAACAAGAATAGGAACTCACAATTAAGAATAAGCACAAGTATTTATCTCATAAATCAAATAATAATAAGATTCATCTTAGGTTTCATCCCCTCAGGTATTTGAGGGATTTAGTTCATACGAAAAGAGGGAAACATCATAAAAGAGGAAAAACAACAAAACATAAGAAAACCCAAAAACTTCTAAAAAACTTGATTGGAGATCCTTTGTCTTGATGGAGATCCTTCTTCTAAGTTGTTCCCGATAGCTGTCTTGGAGTATTTTCTTCTTCTACTCGGCATCTATTCGACGTCCTGTCGAACTCTCTTTTTAGGTTGCCCCCTAAGATGTTTATATAGGCTTCGAGATGCCTTTTTTAGCCTACAAGTATCCTAATCTGGGTAGAATTCATCCTAGATTCGACAGGGACACGCCCGTGGTCGATAGCCCAGGCCGTGTTCAATCCGACTTGCCACACACGACCGTGCGGTCCACCCGTGTGCGGTGGTCCAGGCCGTGTAGGCCCATTTTGTCCCTTTTCAGCCCTTTCTCGTTCTTTTTGACTCCTAAGGCCTCCTGAGTATAAAACATGAATTTAAAGTATTAGGAGCATCGAATTCATCAAATCCAATGGAAAATCATCCAAAATTTAGACAAGCATGAGGTTAAAATATGTTTAAATTATGGTTTATCAAATATCCCCACACTTAAGCCTTTGCTTGTCCTCAAGCAAAATCCTCAACTCACAATTAAAATTAACTTCCTCAATTCATAATTCTTATCAATAATGTTTCATCATAATTCATAGGTAATTCATACATTGATAATTTAACTAAAAGAGTCATAAAAATTCAAACAATCTATGTCATAATTTTTTTTATAGCACGAAAATATAGGTGTTTCCCCTTACCTAAATGATTACTTCTAATTCAAAAAAAGACAAGAATTGACATCCTCACTAAAGAATCACTCAAATCACCCAAGGTGTTTAAGGTTCAAATTAAGCACTCAAAAAGTCAAACATGAAAAGTTAATCCTCTAAGCTTGCATGAAAATCAAATCTCCACCACTAAAAAATGAGATGATACACAAATCAAAAGGTCTTTAAAGGGTTGTAATAGGGCTTGGGTTAAAGGTGTGGATGTAGGCTGAATTAGAAGGTTAGAACCGAGATTGAATTGAAAAATTACCTAACTAGAAACAATGAACTAATAATGAAAAATTACATTAATAACACGAGCTTTTTCTAAAGATGTGAATTTAACTGTTTAAGCTTAAGAACATAGAACTAATGATGAATATACTTTCAACTTTTTTTTAAGAATAAGCACATACAATAATAAGATAGAATCTAACAACGGAAATAGAGAACATAGTTAGGTAACTGTTCAAATCAAATCTCGACAAAAAGGGACGTCAAAAGATTAGGAGAAGTAAAAATTTTGGTTTTGAGTTAATATTAATGGGTGAGTCAATAAAAACGGTTTATTAGGATCAAAGGGGTTTACTAGGGGTTAATTATGAAGGTAGGCTTTTTATGGAGTAAGTGGGTTAAAACCTAAGTACCTTTATCATCTCAATATATCAAATCAAAAGTGTGGTCTCGACATGTATAATAGAAGCAAGTTCTAGAACAACAAATCAATATTGGCACACTCATAATCAATAAAGTGAGCAAGAAAATATAAATGCTCTAAAAGGCTCAAAATCTCACAGAAATTATGGTTTTTGATGTCAACCTTGTAAATTTCAAACTTCAAAGTGATATTTAAGTTTAGGGAAACAACCTAATATAATTTTAGTTCTGAAAATAGACTTATCATGTTTGATTCTCTAATGTCTTAAAGTTTAAACCATCAATGCAAAATTAACTATAACTTAATCTGAAACATATCAAAAAAAATCATAAATCAATGGAAGTTTCATTTTAATAGTAAATATGAGAAAGTTACTTAAGAACAAGACATAATTCAAGGATTTTCTGATTATCAGTTAAATAACCTCCCCACACTTAAGATGTCTATTGTCCTCAATGTACAAAGATAGATATAGACAATATAGTTAGAAATCATGAGAGAGGGAGAAAAGTGAAACTTCCTAAATTATGGATGAAATCCTTAGAAAATAACCAATGATGAACATGATAACTAGGCAGAGGTGAAGGTGGGGGAGAATACTCCGGTGATGTGTTCGTTCCTTTAGTGGCACCTTGAACCTTTGTAAAATGTGAAGTCATCAGTAAATTTTTAGGGAGTTCTATTAGAGGATGTTGTTATGTATACTCGAGAACTAAACAGCCAGAGATAAAAGAAATCGAATTATACTAATAAAAGTTTTAAACAAGAAAGGTGAAGATTTGAACAAACAAATGAAATTAAAAATAAAATTGAAAATAAAAATAAAAACAAAAATAAAAGTAAAAATAGAGGGACTCAAAGGTCCTCATCATCAGCTGGGTCGCTAGGTGGTAGTGGCGGCGATATATGAAAATGCTGACAAATCTGATGAAGTGTCACCTTAATGCCGTCAAACCGTCGAGCGTTGTTATCGAATTGCTGAGTACAGTACTGCTCAAACTGAGTGAGGCACTCAGAGATGTCCGAAAGTGAAACAGCCGCATGAATTGGTCAGCGAGGGGAGTGTGGTGCCGAAGGTGGCTCTTCGTGCTGTGGAGGGACATCATCAGTAATGTCCTCTGGGTCATTAGTCGCTTGTGATAGTCTATACTGGGGAGAATCGAACCCACGGTGGTGCTCAATCATCTTCATGTGGAGCATTGATCGGATGCCCTATGGGGACATCTATCCTATCAGGGTGAGTGAGGAGGACTGAGCGGCGGTGTTGAGGAGCCCAAAATACCGAGCCAGACGTGTGATGTAGGGACCCATGGAGATGACCCCTCTCCTATGCTGCTTCGTCTGATGTTGTATGGCGAGAGCTAAGACGTAGGCTAAGTCGAAGACGTGTCCGTTCTCCATGCACCATAGGAAGTAGGCGTTCTGAGTGTTGACGACGCCAATGCTCTCTCGCCTTTCTGTCGGTGTATGAGCTAAGATGGCGTGTAAGTACCTCAGGGATGGGGCGAGAGCTGTCGCCTTGGAGCAACTGGGGTCTTAGGTGGCCGAGACGAGGGCTAAGTTGTTCCAACACCTAGAAGGGGATTTATGGATGTGGTGATAGAGGTTATCGAGATCATTGTCCTCCATGAACTTGTCGGTGCAGAGTCCCAAGGCAGCCCCGAACTTTTGGACACTGAGCTCATGTATGATGCCTCCGAGACAGAATTAGACTGTGCCGGGGTCATTGTCGTTTGTCATCACCATCTGGAGGTGGAATGTGGAACAGAGCTCCAAAGTGAGCTCTAGGTATGTGGGCTCGATGATCTCGAAGAATTGCCCCATGGGTCAGTAGTCAGGAGGACCCAGACGTCGTCGGCTAGTTGGACCTGCTCCAAAGCAGCCAAATCAATGCACCTCCCCACACCGAGGGGTCACGCTCGAGGTATCTAAAAAAGGTCTTCCTGGGATCCTAGAGGAAACCGTAGGAATGGATGGCGCACTTCGGCGGAGGCGCTCGAGGAAGTTGCACTGGGTCCCTTCCGCTTTTTAGTGGCGAGGACGGCAGTCTTTTTTCCACGTGGGGGAGTCATTATATACCTAAAAATGTACAAAATTCTTAATAAATCACATATTATTGCCATCCAAAATATGTATTATTCTATTAATTCTGATGTAACACCCCTTAACCCTAAACTGTCACCGGAAAAGGGTTACGAGGTATTACCAAAGTTAAACATAAATAAACGAGTAAATTGGGACATAATCCCGAGGCACAAATTAAAATTTTACAAATTTCATCTTTACGACCCTAATATGGCCCTACAAGACCCAAAATATGATTAGGAAATGATTTGGGACTAAAATAGAAACTTTAGAAACTTTTTCTTGAAAATAGGGGCACATGCCCGTGTGGTTTGGGACATGCCCGTGTGGCCTGCCCGTAGGGAAATCACATGGCCGTCGGTAGCCCGTGGACAGATTCTGACTTGCTACACACGGCCGTTGGACTAGCCTGTGGGCGATTCATTTTGATTCTGACTTTGCCACACGGGCTGGGCACACACCCATGTGTTTAGGCCGTGGGAAAACTACAATTTTCACCATTTTTAAGTTATTAAAACCCACAAAATACACCTAATTCATACATAATCATAATCATCCATTGTTTAAACAAAACTTAACCATTTCATATGCATCAACTCATATCAAAATTTGTATCATATAGCTCATTCATTCAAGCATTTATCAACTCAAAACTTGTCAAAACACATGACTAAGTTCACTTCAAAATCATATACACATATCTAGCCTATACATGCCATATTAAGCTATATACATTTTCAAAAGGGTACCAAAACGAGTTTAGAAGTGTGATGATGATCCTTGACGGTCCCGAGCCTAAAGCAGTTTTAACGACATATAGAACAGAGAAAACACACACATAGAGTAAGCTTTCCAAAAGCTTAGTAAGTTAATATACAAACAAACTTAGCAAATTATCACATATATGCTGTGATTCATATACTTTTGATCACATTTACTATATTCACAATTCAAGAATCACATAAACATATAACTCATTTAAACAAAACTTTACATATCACATTATCAATTCCATATTCATAGCATCATAATAAGATCACATAGATGCTTACCTTGTATACACAATGAGTGTATAATCAACGTACCTGAAATGGTTTTACAATCACATATTTGTTCATAGCTCAGATTTTCAATACGTATCACAAATTTTCCCGTTGAACCAATAGGAAACTAGTAGGATACTCAGAAAGCTCGGAATAGTTGTACAATGCCAACGTCCCAGACGAGGTCTTACATGCACTCAGATATCAGTGCCACTGTCCCAGACAGGGTCTTACACGAATCAATACGATGCCGATGTCCCAGACATCGTCTTACATGTAAAAGTCATATTGATGCCAGCGTCCTAGACGTGGTCTTATCCATAAAGCTGATATCGATGCCAACGTCCCAGGCGTGGTCTTACACGAGTCTTAGATCAATGCCAACGTCCCAGACGTGGTCTTACATGATAAAACAAAATAGACACCGATGTCATGACATACCTAATCCTATCTATTCCTAGGTTCGTACAGGACTTCTCGGACTTAGTCACTATATCGAATTTATCCCATATTTCATTTGCATACCTTCTCATGAATAACCATATTCAATAATAGTCATAAGAACAAATATAATATCATATAAATACATTTATTTGCATAGTGACTTACCTCGGATTCGATTTATTGGAATGAAAACGGCTACTTGATTACTTTCCCCCTCCCACGATCTAAGTCCGTTTTCTTCGGTTCTTGATCTAAACATATTCAAAATTAACCCTTTTATTCACTATTTCATTCAATTCAATCCATATACACATATTTTGGGCTATTTACAATTTAGCCCCCACATTTGTACATTTTACCAATCTAGTCCATTTTTCACAAAACATCAAATTCAAAAAATCCACACATATACATGCTTGGCCGAATACATATACATCACATACAATCCCACATTTTTCATCAAATTTTCTATTTAGTCCCTCAATTTATCATTTTCTCAATTTAGCCCTATTTAGCTAAATTCATCAAAAATTCAAGAACAAAATATGTTCATCTAGCACATATCTTTCATTTAACACCAAAAATCATCAAAAAGCTTGACATATCATCAATGGCATCTCACATAAACATCATCAATTCATCAAATTAAAACATGGGCTTGATAGTAGGAGAAGCAACAATTACAAAAACGTAGAAGTTATCAAAAATCGATCAAAAACTAACCTTGAATTAAAGCTTGTAAATGCCGAAATTCAAAAGAACTAAACCCTTTCTTCTTTCTCAAATATTCGGCCATAAGATGAACTAATAATGGCCATTTTTCATGCTTTTATCAAATATATCATACATAATAATCTATTTACTAATTTAACCTTAAAATATAAAATATTTATAACATCACGAACAAGGTCATTTTTTATCAAAACCATCCACTAACTAAGTTTCTTTTATTATAATATAATTATAACTTAATGAATAAGTAATAATATATTTATAACATATAATATAAACTAATAATCATATAAAAATATGCTTGTGCCACATTTATTACCGTCCACTATCATAGAATTGGCTTATTTGCCACATAAGTCCTCACATATATAAAGCCACAACACATAGGTGCTTTAGCAAATAGCAAGCAACTTTCACATTTCATGTAATTTAATCCTTTTGACAAAGCAACTTTCACATTTCATGTAATTTAATCCTTTTGACAAATTAACCACACACAATCAAATTAACTTACGGAAATGTAACACATGCAAAATCACATATTAACAGCACAAAATATAATATTAAAAATATTATTCGGACTCAGATTTGTGGTCCTGAAACCATTGTTTCGACTAGGGTATAAACCGGACTGTTACAATTCTCCCCCCTTCGGGATCTTCGTCCCAAAAAATCTTACCGTTAAACAGATTCGGATGTTGCTATCTCATTGAATCCTAAGGCTCCCACGTAGCCTCTTCAATTCCGTGTCGATTGCACAATACTTTCACTAACGGAATTCTCTTGTTTCTCAACTCTTTCACTTCACGAGCTAGGATACGTATCGGTTCCTCTTCATATGTCATATCAGATCGAATTTCAATTTCAGATGGAGTAATCACATGCAACGGATCGGATCGATATCTACGAAGCATCGAGACATGAAATACGTTGTGCATCTTTTCTAGCTCAGAGGGCAACTTTACTCTATAAGCAACAGGCCCATCACGTTCAATGATCCCATACGGTCCGATGAATCTCGGACTTAACTCGCCTTTTCGCCCAAAACGGAGTACTTTCTTCCACGGTGATACTTTCAGAAATACTTTGTCAGCGATCTCAAATTCTATATCTTTTCATTTCAAGTCTGCATATGACTTCTGATGATCAGATGCTGCTTTCAAACAATCTCGGATCAGTTTCACTTTCTGTTCTATATCCTTTATCAAATCAACCCCGTGTAACTTATTCTCACTAAGTTCAGTCCAATATAGAGGTGTACGACATTTACGTCTGTACAAAGCTTCATATGGTGCCATTTAAATATTCGTCTGAAAACTATTGTTATAAGCAAATTCAATCAGTGGCAAATACTGTTCCCATGAACCATGAAACTCAAGTACACAACATCTTAACATGTCTTCAAGAATCTGAATAGTCCGTTCAGATTGTCCATCTGTTTGCGGATGAAAAGCGGTACTGAAGTGTAATTTCGTGCCCAAAGCTTGTTGCAATTTCTTCCAAAATCGCGATGTAAATCTCGGATCTCTATCTGACACAATAGATAGCGGTACCCTGTGTAATTTCACAATCTCAAAAATATAAAGCTCTGCTAATCTCTCAAGTGAAAAGTCAGATCTTATCGGAATAAAATGGGCAGTTTTAGTTAAACGGTCAACTACAACCCATATTGCATCTTTCTTTCTTGGAGTCAGAGGCAATCCAGAAACAAAATCCATTTTTACTCTATACCATTTCCACTCCGGAATCAAAATTGGTTGTAACAAACCAGACGGAACTTAATGTTCAGCTTTCACCTGTTGACAAGCCAAACATTTCGAAACAAAGTCAGAAATGTCTCATTTCATACCAGACCACCAATAATGTTGCTTCAAATCATGGTACATTTTATTACTTCCCGGATGAACAGATAAACGACTATTATGAGCTTCATTCAAAATCAACTGAATCAACTCCGAATTTCTCGGAACACAAATACGATCTTGAAATCTTAAGCAATCATCAACAATTTGAAATTCAGATTCAGAATTCGATTCAAACTGAGCTCGTTTCAATATCTATTCATTATCAAACTTTTGAGCATCACATATTTGCTGTACAAACAACGGTTTCGCTTTTAATTCTACTAACACAGAACTATCATCAGACAAGTCTAAATGAGCATTCAAAGCATTTAGTGCAAACAATGATTTTTCGCTCAATGCATCAGCAACAACGTTTGCTTTGCCCGAATGAATCTATCACAAGCTCATAATCTTTTAACAGGTCTAACCATCTTCTTTGCCGCAGATTCAAATCTTTCTGAGTCATCAGATATTTCAAACTTTTATGATCTAAAAATACGTGACATTTCTCACCGTACAGATAATGACGCCAAATCTTAAGTGCAAATACAATCGTAGCTAATTCAAGGTCGTGAGTCGGATAATTCTTTTCATAAGGCTTCAACTGTCTCGAGGCATAAGCTACAACTTTGTTTTCTTGCATCAAAACACATCCCAGACCGTTTAGCGAAGCATCACTGTATACAATAAATTCTTTACCCGATTCTGGCTGTACTAACACTGGAGCTTCTGTTAATAGAGTTTTCAACTGATCAAAACTTTTCTGACATTTATCTGACCATTCAGATCTGACATCTTTCTGAAGTAATCTAGTCAACGGAGTAGCTATCGCTGAAAATCCTTTTACAAATCGACGGTAATAACCGGCCAAACCCAGAAAACTACAGACTTTAGACACGTTTTTCGGAGGTTTCCAATTCAAAATAGCAGAAATCTTACTCGGATCCACTCGGATTCAAGAAGTCGACACGATATGTCCCAGAAAACTAACCTCGTGCAACCAGAATTCACATTTGCTGAATTTCGCGTACAATTGCTTTTCTCTCAGAGTTTGCAATACAATCCTCAAGTGTTCAGCATGTTCATTTTCATTTCGTGAATAAATCAATATGTCATCTATGAATACTACATAAAATTGATCTAAATACGGTTTGAAAATCTTGTTCATCAAATCCATAAAAACAGCAGAAGCATAAGTTAGTCCAAATGGCATAACGAAAAACTCATAATGCTCGTACCTCATTCTGAAAGTAGTCTTCGAAATGTCTGAATCTTTAACTCTCAACTGGTAGTATCCCGATCTCAGATCAATCTTAAAAAACACAGTAACTCCTTTTAACTGATCAAACAAATTATCTACTCGGGGCAATGGATATTTATTCTTTATTGTCACCCTATTCAACTGACGATAATCAATACACATCCTTATCGTGCCATCTTTCTTCTTTACAAACAGAATAGGAGCACCCCAAGGCTAAAAAACTTGGTCTAGCAAACCCTCTATCAGTTAATTCCTGCAACTGTGACTTTAATTCTTTCAGGACTGTTGGTGCCATTATATAAGGAGCTATCGTTATAAGTGTAGTACCAGGCAACAAATCAATACCAAACTCAACTTCACAAATCGGAGGCAAACCCGGTAACTCTTCAGGAAACACATTTTAATACTCACAAACAATAGGCACTGATTCAACTTTCTTCTCAGATACTTTTGAATCAATCACATAAGCACAATATGCCTCGTAACCCTTTTTCACATAACTCTAAGCTTTCAAAACAGATATTACAGTAGGCAATCCATTCAAATCATCAGACTCAATCCGTACAATATCATCATTCAGACATCTCAAATCTATAGTCTTTCTTTTACAGTTCACAATAGCATCATGCATAAACAACCCATCCATACCCAGAATAATATCGAACTCATCAAGCGACAAAAGCATCAAGTCAGCAGGGAAGCAGATAACTCGAAACATTAACGGACAGTTCTTGCATACTTTATCAACAAGGACACTTTTACCTAAGGGGTTTGATACTTTTATAGCAAATTCAGTAGACTCTACGGTCAAAGTCTTACCATATACTAAATTCATGCATATGTACGAATGCATAGAACCAGGGTCTATCAAAGCAATCACAGAAGTATCATAAAGAGTACAAGTACCCATTATAACATCAGGTGATGAAGCTTCCTCACGAGCTCGGATAGCATACGCTCTGACAGGTGCTCTAGCTTCAGACTTAATAACATTCTCTCTTGTAGTTCTCTGACTGCCACTGACATTTCTTACATTCTTCAATGGTCTACCTCTCGCAGGCGTATTATCAGATCTCAAATTCTGAACAGTTTCTGGATCGACAGTCTCAGGACAATATCGGATAAAATGATCAAGCGATCCACATCTGAAGCAAGCTCTATCGTTTAATCTATGGCTTCTCAGATGTCTTTTGCCATAATGTTTACATTCGGGTCTCTCGGATCGAACATTTTCAACATTGGCCACTGAGGTTGCTGGAGTTTTGGAACTCATTTGCGATCTAGCTCGATTTCTGTTCAAATGTCCCACATTATCTCTAGAACGACTTTGATCATCTCGGAATCTTTTCGGAGCAGACTGAAATGATTTATTCTGAAACCTCTTTCTTACATCTCGGGCTTCAGACTCCACTTTTCTTTTATCTTTCTCGAGAGCCTCAGTTTGCAAGCTCGGTCTACAAGTATAACAAACTCTTTTATTTCTAAAATCCGGACTAGCAAACGAATGTCTTCATTGAGGCCATCTTCAAACCTTTTGCACATTATTGCTTCAGATGATACGCATTCTCGAGCATACTGACTCAGTCTCACAAATTCTCGTTCGTATTCTGATACAGTCATTCGGCCTTGTTTGAGTTCCAAAAATTCCTTCCATTTTTGATCGACAAATCTCTCACTGATATACTTCTTCCGAAATTCAATCTGAAAGAAGTCCCACGTGACTCGCTCTTTCGGAACGACTGAAATCAAAATTTTCCACCATTGATATGCTGCATCTCGAAGTAATGATACAACACACTTTATGCATTCTTCTGGAGTCAGAGACATCTCATCAAATACCCGGATAGTAATTTCAATCCAGAATTCGGCTTTCTCAGCATCGTCATCTTTAGTACCCCAGAATTCTTCGGCCTCATATTTACGGATCTTGTCAACAGGAGGCTTATTCAACAGATTCGGATGCATAACTTGTGGCACATTTGTAGTCTAAGGGAGATTAACCGAGGGCGGGGGTTGTGAAGCAGTCGGGTTATTTTTTACGAATTGAGTGAACCACTCACTCATCATTTGGAAGAAAGCTTGTTTAGCTTCTCCCTCGTGACCGCTAGTAACCGGTCTCGAATCAGAGGGTGCTGTCCCTTGCACGGGAGCAAGCGTATTACTTTCTACGTCGTCAGCTACGGCTCTTTCAGGATCCATTACTATACGAAAATCACATTTTATACGTCAGGATTCATCACACTATCACAATTTATATATATGGCATGTATAGCTAGACTCTGACACGCTACGTTAGTCCAAGAATTGGCTAAACCGTAGCTCTAATACCAATCAAATCTAACACCCCTTAACCCTAAATAGTCGTTGGAACAGGGTTACAAGGTATTACCGAAGTTAAACATAAATAAACGAGTAAATTGGGACATAATCCCGAGGCACAATTTAAAATTTTACAAATTTCATCTTTACGACCCTAATATGGCCCTACAAGACCCAAAATATGATTAGGAAATGATTTGGGACTAAAATAGAAACTTTAGAAACTTTTTCTTGAAAATAGGGGCACATGCCCGTATGGTTTGGAGCATGCCCATGTGGCTTGCCCTTGGGGAAATCACATGGCCGTGGGTAGCCTGTGGGCAGATTCTGACTTGCTACACACGGTCATGGGACTAGCCCATGGGCGATTCATTATGATTCTGACTTTGCCACACGGCCTGGGCACACGCCCGTGTGTTTAGGCCGTGTGAAAACTGCAATTTTCACCATTTTTAGGTTATTAAAACCCACAAAGTGCACCTAATTCATACATAATCATAATCATCCATTGTTTAAACAAAACTTAGCCATTTCATATGCATCAACTCATATCAAAATTTGTATCATATAGCTCATTCATTTAAGAATTTATCAACTCAAAACTTGTCAAAACACATGACTAAGTTCACTTCAAAATCATATACACATATCTAGCCTATACATGCCATATTAAGCTATATACATTTTCAAAAGGGTACCAAAACGAGTTTAAAAGTGTGATGATGATCCTTGATGGTCTCGAGCCTACAGTAGCTTTAACGACCTATAAAATAGAGAAAACACACACATAGAGTAAGCTTTTCAAAAGCTTAGTAAGTCAATATACAAACAAACTTAGCAAATTATCACATATATGCTTTGATTCATATACTTTTGATCATGTTTACCATATTCACAATTCAAGAATCACATAAACACATAACTCATTTAAACAAAACTTTACATATCACATTATCAATTCCATATTCATAGCATCATAATAAGATCACATAGATGCTTACCTTGTATACACAATTAGTGTATAATCAACGTACCTGAAATGCTTTTACAATCACATATTTGTTCATAGCTCGGATTTGCAATACGTATCACAAATTTGCCCGTTGAACCAATAGGAAGCTCGGAATAGTTGTATAATGCCAACGTCCCAAACGAGGTCTTACATGCTCTCGGATATCAGTGCCACTGTCCCAGACAGGGTTTTACACGAATCAATACGATGTCGATGTCCCAGACATGGTCTTACACGTAAAAGTTATATTGATGCCAACGTCCCAGACGTGGTCTTATTCATAAAGCTGATATCGATGCCAACGTCCCAAGCGTGGTCTTACACGAGTCTTAGATCAATGCCAACGTCCCAGACGTGGTCTTACATGATAAAATAAAACAGACATCTATGTCATGACATACCTAATCCTATCTATTCCTAGGTTCGTACAGGACTTCTCGGACTTAGTCACTATATCGAATTTATCCTAGATTTCATTTGCATATCTTCTCATGAATAACCATATTCAATAATAGTCATAAGAACAAATATAATATCATACAAATACATTTATGTGCATAGTGACTTACCTCGGATTCGATTTATCGGAATGAAAATGGCTACTCGATTACTTTCGCCTTCCCACGATCTAAGTTCGTTTTCTTCTAGTCTTGATCTAAACATATTCAGAATCAACCCTTTTATTCAATATTTCATTCAATTCAATCCATACACACATATTTTAGGCTATTTACAATTTAGCCCCTACATTTGTACATTTTACCAATCTAGTCCATTTTTCACAAAACATCAAATTCAAAAAATCCACACATATACATGCTTGGCCGAATACATATACATCACATACAAGCTCACATTTTTCATCAAATTTGCTATTTAGTCCCTCAATTTACCATTTTCTCAATTTAGCCCTATTTAGCTAAATTCATCAAAAATTCAAGAACAAAATATGTTCATCTAGCACATATCTTTCATTTAACACCAAAAATCATCAAAAAGCTTAAGAGGTCATCAATGGCATCTCACACAAACATCATCAATTTATCAAATTAAAACATGGGCTTGATAGTATGAGAAGCAAGGATTACAAAAACGTAGAAGTTATCGGAAATCGATCAAAAACTAACCTTGAATTAAAGGTTGTAAGTGCCAAAATTCAAAAGAACTAAATCCTTTCTTCTTTCTCAAATATTCGGCCAAAAGATGAACTAAAAATGGCCATTTTTCATGCTTTTATCAAATATATCATACATAATAATCTATTTGCTAATTTAGCCTTAAAATATAAAATATTTATAACATCACTGACAAGGTCATTTTTGACCAAAACCATCCACTAACTAAGTTTCTTTTATTATAATATAATTATAACTTAATGAATAAGTAATAATATATTTATAACATATAATATAAACTAATAATCATATAAAAATATGCCTTTGCCACATTTATTACCGTCCACTATCATAGAATTGGCTTATTTGTCACATAAGTCCTCACATTTATAAAGCCACAACAAATAGGTGCTTTAGTAAATAGCAAGCAACTTTCACATTTCATGCAATTTAATCCTTTTGTCAAATTAACCACACAGACAATCAAATTAACTTACGAAAATTTAACACATACAAAATCACATATTAACAGCACAGAATATAATATTAAAAATATTATTCGGACTCGAATTTGGGGTCTCGAAACCACTGTTTCGACTAGGGTATAAACCGGACTGTTACATCTGATGCCAAGAAAAATGACATTTTTCTGTAACAAATTAGCATATATATTAGTTGCTATTACTAAACAAGAAAGGAATGATAAACTAACAATCTAATAATGAGATTAGAAAATATGAATGATAAAGATAAACATAGTTCTAGACTACAGAAAAGAAATATAATAGCAATGATAATAATGAAATAAAATGGAGGGAAAAAGGAAAGGTGACCGGTGAAGAGTAGTGATCGCGTGTCAGAGTCTTAAAAATTTATCAAAAGAATGATCGAGCCTAAAAACTAACTATGACAACGATTGATGCAAGTGCACCTATCAAACAATAGTATAGTTTAGCGGCAAGACCGGATTGTCGATCCCAAAGGAACCAAAAGTACTAATACTAACTTTCTTTCTATTATTTAGCCTAAGAATTAATGGAATTATTAATTAATCTAAAATGAACTAACTATTAAGCTAAAGATGCTAAGACAAAGAGAATGAATTGTGGAAAATACTTGAGGGAAAGACCAATTGATTAAGACAATACCCGAGGAAGAATCCACCTAGACTTCACTTGTTATTTAACTCTGAACCAGACGATTTATTCACTTGACTTGATCCGTAGGATTCCCTAATTTATATTAATATCTCTCTCGAGGCTATTAACGTCTAACCCTAGGTCGATTAATTGAAATCTCTTTCTAATTAAAACCCCTAGAATTGCATTAACTCGATTTATGGACTCTCATATTAGGTTTAACCCTAATCCGGCAGATTTTCGTCATCCTATCTCTAAGGTTGCGATCAACTCCAATTAATTATGCTAGATCTACTCTTAGACAGAGTCTATTCCTCCTCTACCTAAGCACATCAATACTTGAATCAATATCCTGAAATATCAAAATAAGATTTAAGAACACATAATTAAGAACAAATCAAGTATTTATCATATAGTTCAGAAAATAATAACAAGATCCGTCTTACGTTTCATCCCCCTCAGGTATTTGAGAGGTTTAGTTCATAATTATAAAAGAATACATCTCAGAAGAAAATATGAAACAAAACATGAGAAAAACCCTAAAACCCCTGAAGGAATTTGAAGGGAAGATCCTCCGTATTGAGTATGGTTCCGGCTTCTTGAGATGAATCAACTGGCTTTCTTCGAGTAAATTCCACAATTCTGGCGTCTCTAGCTTGGCTCTTCGGCCTAACTGGACGCCCCCTGAAGGTTGGCCTCTAGGGTGTTTATATAGGCTTTTGGATTGACTTTCTTTGCCTCTAAGTACCCTAATCCAAATGAAACTCAAACAGATCACGTCAGGGACACGCCCATGGCACACACCCGTGTGAATCGTGGCCAGGCCGTGTTCGGGTTTGTTAAGGAGGCACGGCCGTGTGGTCTTGGGCCCAAGTTGTGTCGATTTTGTAGGTTGGCCCATTTACTCCGTTTTGGGCTCGTTTCTCGTTCTTTTCATCCTCCGATGCTTTCCTAAGTATAAAACATGAAATTAAAGGATTAGGAGCACGAAATTCCACAATTCAAGGAATAAATTATCCAAAAGTGTTCTAAATGTGGGATTAAAATATGTATATGTTACGGTTTATCAAATACCCCACACTTAAGCATTTGCTTGTCCTCAAGCAAAATCCTCAACTCACAATTAAAATGAACTTTCTTTATTCATAGTATTCATCAATAATGTTCCATCATAATCCAAAGCTAATTCATACATTGATAATTTAAGTAGAAGGGTCCTAAAGATTCAAACAATCAAAGTCATAGTTTTTGTAGCATAAAAACATAGGTGTTTCCCCTTACCAAATTAATTACCTTCAATTCAAAATCGACAAGAGTTGATATCCTCACTAAAGATTCATTCAAATCACTCAACGTGTTTAAGGTTCAAAATTAAGCACTCAAAAGTCGAACATGAAAAGTTAATCCCATAAGCTTACCTGAAAATCAAATCTCCACCACTGTAAAATGAGATGATACACAAATCAAAAGGTCTTAAAAAGGGTTATAATGGGGTTTGGGTTAAAGGTGTGGATAAAGGCTGAATTAGAGGGTTAGAATTGAGGATGAATTGACAATTTACCTAACTAGAAAAATGAACTAATCCTGAATAATTACATCAATTGAAAACATGAAATACTAATAACATGAGTTTCTTCTCAAGATGTGGAATTTAAACGTATAAGCTCAATTAGATAGAGTTAATATTGAATATACTTCGTTGTTGTTGTTTTTTTTAAGAACAAATCAAGTATAGGAAAGAACTTTTACAACTGAAATATAGAACATAGTTAGGTAATTGCTCAAAATCAAACCTCGATAAAAAAGGAGTCAAGGAATGGTGATAACAAATACAAAATGGGTTTTAGGTTAATTTTAGTGGGTGAGTCAATAAAAAGGGTTGTTAGGATCAAAGGGGTTCAGTAGGGGTTAATTGTGAGGGTAAGCTTTTTAGTAGAGTGAGTGGGTTAAATCCTAAGTGCCTTTATCATATCTGTATATCAAATCAATAATGTGGTCTTGAAATGTATAGTCGAAACAAGTTCTAGAATAACAAATCAATATTGACATACTCATAATCAAAAAGTGAGCACGAAAGAATGTATGCTCTAAAAGGCTTAAAATATCACAAAAATTATGGGTTTTTGATATCAACCTTGTAAATTTCAAACTTCAAAGTAATAATTAGATTCAGGTAGACAAACTAATCAAAATTTTAATTTTTGAAAATAGACTCATCATGCTTGATTCTCTAGTCTCCTAAAGTTTAAATCATCACTGTACAATTATCAATGACTTAATCCAAAAGATATCAATAAAAATCATGATCCAAAGGAAATTTCATTCTAATCATAATATGAGAAAATTACTTAAGAACAAGTTATAATTCAAGGCATAATTCAGGGATTTGAGAATAATGCAGAAAGTTAGGCACTTTCTCGAAATAAATATTCACCCCCACACTTAAGATGTACATTACCCTCAATGTACAAAGATATATATGAAATTTAAGAGATATGGAGAGGTGAAACTTCCTGAATTCGGATGGCTTCCTTGAGTTGAGAGTGCCGTGGTGTGGTGTCCACCGACAATCCCTGCGCTAGATGAAGAAATCAGGAAGCTCGTGAAGAATTAGCCAGGAAATAATGATAATAATTCAAAATATACTAAATATATATTTAAAGACAAGAAAGATAAAGAGAAAGAAAATAGAAAGTAAAATAAAATTAAAAGAAAAGATTAATGGACCGAAGAGTCCTTATTGTTAGATGGTTAGCGAGGTGGGTGTGATTTCTAAGACCGTGGTGTGTGAATCCCAAGCAGCCTTTAGAACCTACATCAAAGAAAACGAAATAAAATAGATTAAACTAAGTAAAAGAAAACTAAAGAAAAGGAAAAAAAAAAGGAGAAGGGAAAATAAAAAGAAAAGTTAAATGGACTCAAAGGTCTTTTCCCTGTCGAGTTAATGAAGAGGCTGGCATGAACTTATGGAGATCGGTCTCATAGAGGAAGACTGTGCTAGGATCCTTCCACTTTTTCGACATTGGTATGGTTAGATCTTGAGTTAGGGGAATGAAGAAAAAATGAAAATGAAGAGTTAAGAGTGTAAAGGGTTATAGAAGAAGAAGAAGAATAGGGAGTAGGTGAGAAGGGGAGAGGGGTGGTTTAAATAGAAATTTCAGGTTTGGTACATCCCCACGCCCATGTACCGTGGGCATGTTGTGTCACACGGCTGTGTTATGCTTTATTCGTTTCTCCCACGCCCATGTGCAAGTCACCACACACGTGCTTCTAAAACAGTGTCGGCCACAACCGTGGTGTTCAGTTGAGGGTCGTGGCTTGAAGATATTTTTCATTCTGTTTCGTACTATCTTTGCCATGTCAGTACGAAAATTTGTAGTATCCACATGGACACGGACACAGCCGTGTGTGAGGCCGTGTGGTATAGTAATCTGCACTTGCTTAGTTTATAGGTAGGTGCTAAAAAGGAAAACTTAAAGAAACAATAAAAATGTAAAAATTAATGGGGTTAGTGCTTGGGTTGCCTCCCGAGAAGAACTCGTTTAAAGTTTTAAGCTAGACTTACCTCTCATTTGCATAATCATGGTGGTTTGAGGAGTTGAAAATCCTTTCTCATGCTATCAGTCCTATTATCAATATGTAATTCGAGTCGAGTAGCATTTACTTTAAAAATGTAGAATATATGATTACTTACCTCGACTGTTCCGTATGGGAAAACCTTGAGCACCCTAAAAGAGATTTCCTCGTTTGTATTAGGGTCAGGAGGAGATATTCGAGGGTCTACTTTATTTAACAATACCTGATCTCCGATCTTAAATTCTTTGTCCCACGGAATGGTGTTGGTTCTACTTTGTGTATTCCTAATTTCTCCTTGAAGTGTGTCTTCCACTCGTCTAGTTCATCGATCTGAAGC
This sequence comes from Gossypium australe, assembly GCA_005393395.2. Lineage (NCBI taxonomy): Eukaryota > Viridiplantae > Streptophyta > Magnoliopsida > Malvales > Malvaceae > Gossypium > Gossypium australe. The sequence continues at coordinate 115,188,745 of CM016616.1, read as the reverse complement.
CTTCGTTCCTCATGAGTTATTTCCTTGTTGGCATGAGGTCTAGGATCTACTTAGTTGTGTAGTTCCGTGGTGCTTCCTGAAAAGAAGGTTTAACCGAATGGTTATTAATAGAATTTATGTTTTCACCTTGATTACTCGATGTCCTAGCCGAGTCAAGAGCTTGAAGACTGATTGATTCGTCACCTACACAAAGTATGAGTTCACCTGCGCTGACATCAATTTTAGTCCTGGCAGTTGCTTAAAAGGGCCTTCCTAAAATTAAGGGATACTATTGTCCTCATCCATGTCTAAAACGAAGAAGTCTACTGGGAATACGAATTTATCAATTTTCACAAGAACATCTTCAATTATACCCCTAGGAATTCTAATAGTTTTATCACCTAATTGAATACTTATCCTAGTTTGTTTGGGTTTCCCTAGACTTAGTTGTTTAAACAATTTATAAGGCATAACATTGATGCTTGCCCCTAAATCAGCTAAAGTATTATCAACAGATAAACTACCAATTAAGCATGGAATCGTAAAACTCCCTGGATCTTTTAATTTTCGTGGTAGTTTATTTTGCAACATTGCTGAGCACACTGCTTTTAATTCCACATGTGATTCCTCGTCTAACTTCCGTTTGTTTGTCAAAAGCTCTTTTAAAAATTTCCTTGAATCTGGCATCTGCGAAAGAGCTTCAAGAAACGGTAAGTTAATATGTAATTTCTTTAAAAGTTTAAGTAATTTACTATTTTTTTTGTCTGTGTTGTCCTTCTTCATCGTATCAGGATAAGGTATATGAGGTGGGTACTCTTTAATTACTGGTTTTAGCTTCTCGTGACTTACCTCGACCTTACCGTTCTCTGCCAAATTCTCTCGGCTTAATTTAGGCTCATCTAACCCTACACTATCCTGAGCTGTTATGGCTTGAAGTTGCTCCTTTGGGTTAGTCTCAGTGTTGCTTAGCAAGCTGCCTTGTGGTCGTTCAGAGATCAGCTTAGCGAGTTGACCTAATTGGTTCTCGATCCTTTGAATCGATGCTTGTTGATTTTTAAGTGTTGACTCGGTGTTTTGAAAACGTGTTTCTGACACCGCTATGAATTTCGTCAGCATCTTCTCAAGGTTTGGCTTCTTTTCCTGTGGGTAGGGCTGTTGTTGGAAGTTTGGAGGGGGTTGTTGTCTCTGGTTTCCTTGACCACTCCATGAAAAATTGGGGTGGTTCCTCCAACCTGGATTATAAGTATTACTATAAGGTTTTTTTTGAGATTTAAAATTGTTACCCATATAGTGAACTTGTTCGTTCTCAGCGCTCGGGTAGTAAGGTGGATATTCTGTATTACTCATCCCTCCTCCATTCGTATCACACTGCATAACTGGACGTACCTGTAAAGAATCACATAAACCATAAATCTTTTTATTTGTAATTCTACCTGGTTTGATAGCATAGTTACTGTGTCGAGGTTGAAAACACTGGTTGCTTTTGTTTGCTTGGTCCTTGTGACTTGCCACTGATAGTTATTCAGTGACATCTCTTCAATGAACTTGTAAGCAGCCTCAGGTGTTTTGTTATTTAAGGTTCCGCCAGCGACTGAATCAATTAATTACCTGGTTGAGGGGTTCACACCATTATAAAAAGTTTGGACCTGTTGCCACAAGGGTAATCCATGGTGTGGGCACCTTTTCAATAGATCTTTGTATCTCTCCCATGCATCGTAAAGTGTTTCTAAATTTATCTGTACAAAAGAAGAGCTATCATTCCTTAACTTGGTCGTTTTAGCTGGCGGAAAATATTTTAATAAAAATTTTTCAGTCAGTTGTTCCCATGTAGTGATTGATCCTCGTGGAAGAGAATTCAACCACTGCTTAGTTTTATTCCTCAGAGAAAAGGGAAATAACCGAAGACAAATGGCATCATCAGAAACGCCATTTATTTTGAAGGTATCGCAAAATTCTAGAAAATTCGCCAAGTGATTATTTGGATCTTCATCCTGCAAACCATGAAACTGAAAAAATTATTATATCATCAAACAATAACAAAATCCGTCTTAGGTTTCATCCCCCTCAGGGATTTGAGATGTTTAGTTCATAATTATAAAAGAATACATCTCAGAAGAAAATATGAAACAAAACATAAGAAAAACCCTAAAACCCCCTGAAGGAATTTAAAGGGAAGATCTTCCATCTTGAGTATGATTCCGGCTTCTTGAGATGAATCAACTAGCTTTCTTCGAGTAAATTCCACAATTCTGGCCCCTCTGGTTTGGCTCTTCGGCCTAACTGGACGCCCCCTGAAAGTTGGCCTCTAGGGTGTTTATATAGGCTTTTGGAATGGCTTTCTTTGCCTCTAAGTACCCTAATCCGAATGAAATTCAAACAGGTCACGTCAGGGACACGCCCATGGCACACACCCGTGTGAATCGTGGCCAGGCCATGTTCGGGTCTGTTAAGGAGGCATGATCGTGTGGTCTTGGGCCCAAGGCGTGTCGATTTCATAAGTTGGCCTATTTACTCTATTTTAGGCCCGTTTCTTGTTCTTTTCATCCTCCGATGCTTTCTTAAGTATAAAACATGAAATTAAAGCACTAGGAGCACCAAATTGCACAATTCAAGGAATAAATCATCCAAAAGTATGCTAAATGTGGGATTAAAATATGTATATATTACGGTTTATCAAGCAAACGTCAGAACATGGGCGTGGTCTGCATGTGGTGTGCATGGAGAAGACAGACGAAAGAGGAAAATAGGGTGAAGGGAGATGGAAAGAGCGGAGGTGGAGTTAATGGTGGTGGCTGGACTGTAGGAGGTGAGTAGATAGGGTAGAGGGTGGCTAGGGCTTTTGGGAGGGGGATTTGGGGGGAAGTGAACAGAGGGTCAATTTAAATAGAAATATGGGCACACGGTCAGGGAACATGGTCGTGTGCCTTACTGTTCAGCCCGTGTGTTTCGTAAATTTTGAATTAGGGCGCGTCTGAGTTGTGTACCACACCCGTGTCCCATGGGCATGTTGTGTGACACGGTCGAAACGCACGACCATGTGCATCATCGTTCACTTCTCCCACGCCCATGCATATGATCATATGCCCGTGTTCGTTAATCAGTGTCGACCATGGCCTTGAGGCACGGGCGTGTCGCACACCCGTGTCATTTACTTAATGTCATTCATGGCTTTGAGGCACGGGCGTGTCGCACGCCAGTGTCATTTACTCAGAACTGACACGGCTGTATCTTACGGTCGTGGCCCTTTTATCGCATCCCGTGTTGGGGAAAAGTTTTTCTTCCTTGACTTGCACGGCTTTCGCCACGCCTATGTCTCTTCCCGTGGTTTCCACACGGCCACGGACACGCCCGTGTGCTATACCATGCGTGTAACATCCTTAAATCGAGGTCTCTGCATTTTTGTGTTTTGCATGTGATAGCATGTTTGTTGTGCTAGTTTAGGGTGTTTCGGGGTCCAGGCATGAGCTTAGGGTAGGCCCGAGCCATAGCGAAATTTTTATTTTTGTGTACTTGATAGGGGGAGCTGAAGGATCTAAGTGTTAAGAGAATTGTATAGTAAGTTTTGGCACAAGAAACCAAGTGGTAAAGTGGCAAGGAGGGCGTCACTTAAGGCATGGAAGTGACGCCACAAGCAGGGGGAAGGAGCCGTGGTTCGAGCTGCAGGAATCCCTCTTTGGGTATTTCTTTTTGACGCTAGAACTGAGAGGAGTTGTGCTCAGGTGGAACTGTGATGGATAAATGTTGAACAAGTCAACAGGGTCAAACGGGTGGAGAAGAGAAATCTGAGGAGTTTGACTCATTCAAACGGATTTGAATGGGTAGTCAGGAGGAATTTGTGGAAGTTGTGCATGGGAGCTTAGAGTTGGTCGAATGGCAAACTCTAAGAAAGAATGAGGAATCGATTTTGGTGGCTTAGGGGGTGCCGATTTTCAATAGCTAGCTTAGGAGAGTACTTCCGGCTAGGCACTCATTTGTTGCACATTGTTTTGTGGCAAACAGAAACCCCATAGCATCCTTGTCATTTTTCCTCTCATGTTTCAAAACCGAAAACTTCTTCTAAGCACTTTCTCCTCCTTTTCTTTTTACTTCTTTTGGGTATTTGGCCGAAACTAGTTACCCTCATTCTATATCCTTCCTTCATATTTCTTTTCTTCCATCTACTCAAACCCGAATGTCCTCTTGAACCTTTCCTACTCTTCCATTTCGTTTTGGCCGAATTTACTTTGATCTTCATCCATCAATTGTGTTGCAACCATTTCGCTTTCTTCCTCAAAGCCATAGCCGAATCTTCTTGAGTACCCTATTGTCTCTTTTCTCTTTCAATCGATTCAGCAAGTGTCGAAATCCCATCATCCATCTTCTATTCCTTTGGGTTCTCATAGCTGAATCTCAACCTATAGGCAGGTAAGGTTCCTTTGTTTTCGTTTCTTTCTCTCTTCTCTTGATCTTATGACCGGATCTCCCTGACATACTCTCATCCCTTTTCCTTTTTCTATCTTGGTTGCTTTAATGAGAAAAGCCGAAAGCTTTGTCGCTCAAACTCTCTCGTTGGACTCAGGGTTTCTGTGGATTGGCACCGATTAACTATTCACTCTCAATCGATTTCATTAGTAGTGTCGTAAGTGTTCCTGTCGACAATCAATTCTTATTTTGTTAATGCCGAAGGCAGATACCGCATGTTATTTGATGCTTGGTCGAATGCAGGAAGCGGTGTTGACGACATCTTGTGTGGAGTTTTCAGGATTTGTAGGTCGTGAGTCAGGCCTAGAACTTTCGGGATTTGTCGACTTAGGTAAGGGATCTAACTTCGGGTTCTAGTTCTTTATGATTTGGTTCACTGCTTTAACCCGACTTAGTGATAAAAGTATGGATTCAAAGGCTAACAAACGTTTGGTGGGGTTAGATTTGATACCCCAGCCCCTAAGTTCAAGAAGAGGGTAGTCTCAGCGGTTCGTGATTGGCCACCGGGGTGTGGACCAACATCCGAGCAGGAGAGTAGACAAATCGCAGTTGTGTCGATTAACGACAGTACCGACGTAGAAAGTGTAGTTTTGCGCGAAATCAGGTGTGTGACTCTTACACACTTCGTAGGTTAATATGATTTTGTTATGTGATTTGTTAAATGCCGGAATAGTGGCGTAAAACGATGTTTTATGATGTGCTACCCTCATGGGTATAAGCGAGGACTCCGGGTAAGTCCCTTCTGATTTGTTTGATGTTAAATGCCCTGGTTAAAAGCTCTATATGCCATGATACGTGACTATTGTATGCTAAGCTTGACATTCATGCCATGAAAAGTATATTCATTGATGCGGGTATGATGAGAGGAGGGGGAATGATGATTTCAGACTGTCATCAGTGGTTTTGACCACACAGTGGGTTGGCCCCGCTTTCTATATTTGTGACTAAGTCTCAGTGGTTTTGACCACCAGTGGTTTGGTACCACATATTGCTATCTTTGTGACTCGTCCCAGTGGTTTTAACCATAGTGGGTTGGCCCCACATATCGATATACGGGATTGTCATCAGTGGTTTTGACCACAAGGTGGGTTGGCCCCACCATATTATTTTGTGACTACGGTCATCAGTGGTTTTGACCACACTCATCTTAATTGTGACTACGGTCGTCAGTGGTTTCGACCACCAGTGGTTTTGACCACACGGGGTAGATACAGGAGTTCGGATGGTTAGGTTGGGTTGCATGACTTGCATATTGGCTTATGAAATTGTGTAAGAGCATTGATAATTTCGGGATGAGGATTTGCACACTGAGTCTCGGTGACTCACCCCTTCCTTTACATTTTACAGATGATTCATAGATCGCGGATGTGGAGCCGGGACAGACTTGAGGTGGCCATGCTTATTGCTTTGGGTTTTGATTTAAATTATAATCTGGATTTTGCTTTACTTTTAATTTGGTTTTTGAGTTGTAACAAAGCCATTAACTTTCACTTTAAAGTTTATCTATCTGCTTAAAATATCACGGAAATTTTGTATAAGTTAAACAAAATGGCATGCCTAAACAACCTTTAAAATGAAAGTTTTCTCAAATTCACAACTTATCGGGTTTTCTAAAACTTTACCATCAGGTAATGACAAACGAGCAGCATCAATAGGTTAACTCGGTTTTCTTAAAAACTGCAAACGTTTTAGAGAACTGGGCTAAAACTATTTCGGATTTTCAATAAAAACCAAGGGTTTTCTTAAAATAAGAAACTACACACAACTTTCCAAACCATGTTTTTACTAAATCAAACAACTCGTTTTAAATAATGACCCCTTCTTTCAAAATTAAATCTACCAACTGTTTTCTTAGAAATTGTTTCCTCCCGTAACATACCAGATTCGGTCGTGGTGTGTTGACCGGGTTTGGGGTGTTACAATTGTGGTATCAGAGCCAAGTTCAAAAGCTCGACTGTGGGCCTGAGGCCCAAAATGTTTTAATAATCAGTTTACAAAATGGTTTTAAATAGAAATGCATGATTTTGGGAAGCATGGCACCAAGTCTCCGGCACCGATCCGCCCAGGTAAGTACCCCTAACTGCTGTGTACTTGATTATGATGTTTGTGAGATGAGTAATAGTAGTAGGATATTACTTTAGAGACTGAAACCCGTAGGATTGTGTGAACTTCCGAAAACAATCTCTATAATAACTGTTCATAAGACTGTGCTGTAATAACAGTGGAATAAGTCTAATGCATAAAATTCTTAAATCAGATTAATTCGTAAACGCCAGTCATGAGTACTCTAGGACGTGGTCGTAACACGCGGGGACGAGGTAGAGATATGATGGCTTTGTCTGAGCCAGCTGGGTCTGGCCATGGGTCGGGAAATGAGGGACTACCGCCGTCAGCTGAGGGCCCTGAGTTTCAAGATCAGACGGGTGGTGATGACGCGGTGTCACAGGCGATGCTGCGGGTTCTGAAGAGAGTAGCTGGAGCAAGTGGAGGAACGAGAACTCGAAAATCGGTGTCTGAACGACTCCGGGCTAATGGAGCTGAGGTATTCAAGGGTGTGTCTGGAGTGGCTCCCAATACGGCTGAGTATTGGCTAGAGGCGACAGAACGTATCACGGACGACTAAGACTTTACGACTGAAGAAAAGCTGAAGGGGATAGTATCTCTTCTCCGGGATGAATCTTATCAATGGTGGCTCACGGTTCGGGATGGTGCGACAGCTGATGATCTCACTTGGGATTTCTTTAAGGTAGCTTATCAAAAGAAGTACGTTGGGTCTAGTTACATTGATGCGCAGTGTAAGGCAGAGTAAGATAGTATCGGAGTATGAGGCCGAGTTTTTTCGGTTAAGTCGTTATGCTCGGGGTATTGTGGCTATGGAACACGAGCGTTGTGTCAGATTTGAGGATGGGTTAAGAGATGAGCTGCGAATGTTGATTGCACCACAGTAGGAGAGAGAATTTGAGGTCTTGGTAGAGAAGGCCAAGATTGCTGAGGAAGTGAAACAGTCAGTGAGACGGAACCAGGATAGGAATTGGTCTAAGAGGAGTTTTGGGTCATCAGGGTCTGTTGGGAATTCACAGAAAAGGGTTCGATATGGTGGGCCAAATCAAGCTGTAAGGCCTGCTGTTACTACTCAGTGGCTGCCACGGTGTGCTCGTTGTGGGAAGTTTCATAAAGGAGAATGTTGGACCAAAAACAGAGGGTGTTTCGAGTGTGGGTCAATGGAACACCGGGTAAAGGATTGTCCGCGAAGATCAGCTAGGATTCAGTTTGAGGGTCAAGGTCGTACGCAATTTCAGGAGGGATGGACAGCCACCTCAGAGGGGTCGAGGTTTAGTCAGGGGTGGTAATGGTAATGGACGAGGTCGCGGGGCACCGGGCAGAGGTGCCGGGAATACTGATGCAAGACAGCCTGGATTGGTCTATGCAGCGAGGCGTCGAGAGGAGGGTGACGCACCGGACGTCATAACCGGTACGTTCTTAATTTTTGGACTACCTTATATTGCTTTAATTGATGTTGGTTCGACACACTCGTATGTTGCCAGTAGCATAGTGGAAACTTTGAACTTAGCCTTTGAGATTTCTTCTAGGGAGATGACAGTAATTAGCCCTCTAGGTCACTCTGTAGAAGTAAACAAACTTTATAGGGATGTACCCCTAGAACTCTAAGGGGTCGTGTTTTTGGCTGATCTTATGGAACTGCCATTTGGGGAGTTCGATTTGATCCTAGGGATGGACTGGCTAGTAAAGTACCAAGCGAGTTTGGACTGCGCAGCTAAGCGTATGGTATTGAGAACCGTTGAGGGTGAAGAGGTGGTGATGATAGGTAATAAAAGAGATTATCTATCTAATGTTGTGTCTGCTTTGAAGGTCGAGAAGATGGTGAGGAAAGGATGTGAGGCGTACATGGTTCATGTTTGTGCTTTGGAGGCTAAGGAATCAGTGGTAGAGAATGTTCGCACGGTAAAGGAATTTACCGATGTATTTCCAGAGGAGCTTCTGGGTTTACCCCCAAATCGTGAGGTTGAGTTTGGGATAGATCTGTTACCGGGAACCGCGCCAGTGTCTATTGCCCTGTATAGGATGGCGCCAAAGGAATTGGTGGAACTGAAGGCGCAGATCCAGGAATTATTGGACCTGGGTTTCATCTGGCCAAGTGTTTCGCCTTGGGGAGCGCCTGTGCTTTTTGTTAAGAAGAAAGATGGTACGATGCGGATGTGTATAGACTACCGCCAGCTGAATAAGTTGATGATCAAGAACAAGTATCCGTTGCCGAGAATAGACGACTTGTTTGATCAGCTTAAGGGGGCCTCAGTCTTCTCTAAGATCAATTTGAGGTCGGGATATCATCAGCTTAAGGTAAAGGAGGCTGATATCCATAAAATGGCATTTCGCACTCGGTATGGGCACTACGAATTCTTGGTAATGCCGTTCGGGTTGAACAACGCGCCAGCAGCGTTCATGGATATGATGAACCGGGTGTTTCAGCCGTATTTGGACCAGTTCGTCGTGGTGTTTATAAACGACATATTGGTGTACTCAAGATCTGAGGAGGATCAAGATACGCATCTGCGGGTGGTTTTGCAGATTTTGAGTGAGAAGTAGCTATTTGCCAAGTTTAGTAAGTGCGAGTTTTGGCTGAAGAAGGTGACTTTCTTGGGTCACGTGGTGTCAGCTGAGGGGATAAGGGTGGACCCTCGGAAGATTGAGGCAGTGTTGGACTGGAAACCGCCTAAGTCGGTAGTAGAAGTTCAGAGTTTTCTGGGTCTGACAGGGTATTACAGAAGATTTGTGGAAGGGTTTTCCTTGATAGTAGCACCGTTGACCAAGTTGCTGAGGAAAGGAGTTCCATTTGTGTGGTCAGACAAGCAGCAGGAAAGTTTTGATAAGTTAAAGAGGATTCTGACAGAAGCTCCGGTTTTGATTCAGCCTGAGGCAGGAAAATAGTTTACGGTATATTGTGATGCATCGTATACTGGTTTAGGATGTGTACTGATGCAAGAAGGGAAAGTGGCGCCATATGCGTCTCGACAGCTGAGACCGCACGAAGTTAACTACCCGACACATGATCTAGAGTTGGCTGCAGTGGTTTTCGCCCTGAAGATTTGGAGGCATTATTTGTACGAGGAGAAGTCTAAAGTCTACACGAATCACAAGAGTCTGAAGTACCTTTTGACTCAGAAGGACTTGAATTTGAGGTAGCGGAGGTGGGTCGAGTTGTTGAAGGACTACGACTGTTCAATTGAGTATCATCTGGGCAAGGCCAACGTGGTGGCAGACGCGTTAAGTCGTAAGGTAGTGTCAGACTTGAGAGTGATGTTTGCTCATCTCAGTCTGTATGACGACGGGAGTCTATTAGCAGAATTGCAGGTAAAGCCGACTTGGGTAAATCAGGTGAAAGAGAAACAGCTAGTAGATGAGGGTCTGAGTGCTTGGAGGATTGCAAGTGCAGAATGGTGGATTGGAGGGTTACAGCTTGAGTGGTGATGGAGTGTTAAGTTTCCAAGGGAAGGTTTGTATGCCGAAAGACGTTGAGTTAAGGCATATGATTCTCCAGGAGGCACATAGCAGTCCATACGCTATGCATCCTGGGGGTAGCAAGATGTATCGAGACTTGAGGGAACAGTTTTGGTGGCCGGGGCTGAAGCGTGAGGTAACGGAATTTGTGGGTAAGTGTCTGACATTCAGCAAGTCAAAGCTGAAAATCAGGTACCTTCGGGTCTACTGCAGCCGATCAAGATTCTGCAGTGGAAATGGGAAATGATTACGATTGATTTCGTTACTTGGTTACCTTTTACGCATGGCAAGAAGGATTCAGTTTGGGTGATTGTTGATCGTTTGACTAAGTCGGCTCATTTTATACCGGTTAGAGTGGATTATTCACTTCAAAGGTTGGCTAAGTTGTATGTGGCAGAAATAGTGAGGCTACATGGTGTACCAGCATCGATTATTTCGGATAGGGATCCCAGATTCACGTCAAGGTTTTGGAAAGCGTTGCATCAGGCTTTGGGTACAAGACTAGATTTCAGCACGACATTTCATCCGCAATCAGATGGGTAGTCGGAAAGGGTAGTCCAGGTTTTAGAGGATATGCTGAGGGGTTGTGTTTTGGACTTCAGGGGTAGTTGGGAAGAATATCTACCGTTGGCAGAGTTCGTGTACAACAACAGCTATCAGGCAAGTATCCAGATGGCACCGTATGAAGCACTGTATGGGCGTAAGTATCGTACTCCTACGTATTGGACAGAGTTGGGTGAGCGTCAGATATTTGGTCCAGAGTTAGTGACGGAAACAGAAGATAAGGTTAAGCTGATTCGAGCTCGTCTGAAAGAGGCTTCAGACAGGCAGAAGTCTTATGCCGATCTCAAGCGAAGGGATATAGAGTTTGCAGTGGGTGACAAGGTCTTTCTTAAGGTATCGCCATGGAAGAAGGTGTTGAGGTTTGGTCGGAAGGGCAAGCTGAGCCCTAGGTTTATTGGGCCGTATAATGTATTGAAGCGTGTGGGACCAGTAGCTTATCAGCTCGAGTTGCCAGCAGAATTGAGTCAGATCCATGACGTGTTTCATGTTTCTGTGCTTAGGAGCTATCGATCAGATCCATCGCATGTTGTGCCAATGGAGGAGATTGAGGTGAGTCCGGATTTGTCCTTCGAAGAAGAACCAGTGCAGATTCTGGATCGGGACGTTAAGGTGTTGCGTAAGAAGACGGTTCCATTGGTAAAGGTATTATGGCGAAACCATGGTGCGGAAGAGGCCACGTGGGAGCCAGAGGATGTGATGCGGCAGGAATACCCTCAACTCTTCTGACCAGGTAATTTCGAGGCCAAAATTATTTTTAAGGGGGGCAGAACTTTAACATCCTTAAATCGGGGTCTCTGTATTTTTGTGTTTTGCATGTGATAGCATGTTTGTTGTGCTTGTTTAGGGTGTTTTGAGGTCCAGGCTTGAGCTTAGGGTAGGCCCGAGCCATAGCGAAATTTTTATTTTTGGGTTCTTGATAGGGGGAGCTGAAGGAGCTAAGTGTTAAGAGAATTGTACAGTAAGTTTTGGCACAAGAAACCAAGTGGTAAAGTGGCAAGGAGGGCGCCACTTAAGGCATGGAAGTGATGCCACAAACAGGGGGAAGGAGCCTTGGTTCGAGCTGCAGGAATCCCTCTTTGAGTATTTCTTTTTGACGCTAGAACTGAGAGGAGTTGTGCTCAGGTGGAACTCTGATGGATAGATGTTGAACAAGTCAACAGGTTCAAACGGGTGGAGAAGAGAAATCTGAGGAGTTTGACTCATTCAAACGGATTTGAATGGGTGGCCAGAAGGAATTTGTGGAAGTTGGGCATGGGAGCTTAGAGTTGGCCGAATGGCAAACTCTAAGAGAGAAGGAGGAATCGATTTTGGTGGCTTAGGGGGTGCTGATTTTCAATAGCTAGTTTAGGAGAGCACTTTCAGCTAGGCACTCATTTGTTGGACATTGTTTTTGGCAAACCGAAACCCCATAGCATCCTTGTCATTTTTCCTCTCATGTTTCAAAACCGAAAACTTCTTCTAAGCACTTTCTCCTCCTTTCCTTTTTACTTCTTTTGAGTATTTGGCCGAAACTAGTTACCCTCATTCTATATCCTTCCTTCATATTTCTTTTCTTCCATCTACTCAAACCCGAATGTCCTCTTGAACCTTTCCTACTCTTCCATTTCGTTTTGGCCGAATTTACTTTGATCTTCATCCATCAATTGTGTTGCAACCATTTCGCTTTCTTCCTCAAAGCCATAGCCAAATCTTCCTGAGTACCCTATTGTCTCTTTTCTCTTTCAATCGATTCAGCAAGTGCCGAAATCCCATCATCCATCTTCTATTCCTTTGGGTTTTTATAGCTGAATCTCAACCTATAGGCAGGTAAGGTTCCTGTGTTTTCGTTTCTTTCTCTCTTCTCTTGATCTTATGATCGAATCTCCCTGACATACTCTCATCCCTTTTCCTTTTTCTATCTTGGTTGCTTTAATGAGAAAAGCCGGAAGCTTTGTCGCTCAAACTCTCTCGTTGGACTCGAGGTTTTTGTGGATTGGCGCCGATTGACTATTCACTCTCAATCGATTTCGTTAGTATTGTGGTAAGTGTTCCTGTCGACAATCAATTCTTATTTTGTTAATGCTGAAGGCAGATACCCCATGTTATTTGATGCTTGGCCGAATGCAGGAAGCGGTGTTGATGCCATCTTGTGTGGATTTTTCGGGATTTGTGGGTCATGAGTCAGGCCTACAACTTTCGGGATTTGTCGACTTAGGTAAGGGATCTAACTTCGGGTTCTAGTTCTTTATGATTTGGTTCACTGCTTTAACCCGACTTAGTGATAAAGGGTGTTATGGATTCAAAGGTTAACCAAGCATTAGGTGGGGTTAGATCTAAGATCCCAGCCCCTAAGTTCAAGAAGAGGGCAGTCTCAGCTGTTCGTGATTGGCCACCGGGGTGTGGACCAACATCCGAGCAGGAGAGTAGACAAATCACGGTTGTGTTGATTAATGACAGTACCGACGTAGAAAGTGTAGTTTTGCGCGTAATCAGGTGTGTAACTCTTACACACTTCGTAGGTTAATATGATTTTGTTATGTGATTTGTTAAATGCCGGAATAGTGGCGCAAAACGATGTTTTATGATGTGCTACCCTCATGGGTATAAGCGAGGACTCCGGGTAAGTCTTTTCTGATTTGTTTGATGTTAAATGCCTTGGTTAAAAGCTGTATATGCCATGATATGTGACTATTGTATGCTAAGCTTGACATTCATGCCATGAAAAGTATATTCATTGATGAGGGTATGATGAGAGGAGGGGGAAGGATGATTTCAGACTGTCATCAGTGGTTTTGACCACATAGTGGGTTGGCCCCGCTTTCTATATTTGTGACTAAGTCTCAGTGGTTTTGACCACCAGTGGTTTGGTACCACATATTTGTAAGAGTATGCCCAAAGATCATTCATGAGATGGTTGTAATAACATACTTAATTTACCATGTTTATTAATATAAAGCGTTGTCATTATTATTTCAGTTTTTCTTTCTGTGTGTATAGATAAACTGTTTTATAATAATGTCCTGAGAATAATATGATTATTCTTAAAAGATCCTTAGTCGAGTATTATTGTTGACTAGGACAATAATAATGCATTAAGACTAACATGTAGTTGATTGATGATAAAGAGTTGTCATTGATATGGAGTGTCAAAATCAATGCATGAATATGTGTGTTAGAGAACAACATATTGGATTGACCCGCTATGAGTATGTTTCTTGGATTATTATGTAATTGTCACAACATTACTCATAGTGATTAATATGTATATGATCCTCAGACTTGAGATCATTATCATCCCAGCATCGTGAGTTGTATATTTTGATACAGTCAAACGTACACCATAATAGGTTGTTCTATAAAGGCTGATGTTGGATATACCACAATCTATGTAGAGGGATATGGTTGATCAATAAAGGATAAGTCTCTCCTACATAATAGGAGTAATATCTTAGGCCACTTGATTGAGTGAGACTAGAAATGCATGGCCATGCTTAAATAAGTTGATATGATATGTCATACTAATTTGTAGATCATAGTCTACTCAAGATATCAAGAAACATGGGATGGACTATACAAGTGTGACTATCCCATGACTTGTATCCATTCCAGAGATAAAGGACTTAAGGATTAATGCATGAAAGGTTAATCACAAAAGATTATGTCGAATCATGATTTCTTGTAACTTAGATAGCAATGATGCATTGCTAGATGCCACTTATTGTCTGTGACAATAGAATCGTTCTAGTATTACTGCTAACGTTGCAAGAACCTACAGGGTCACACCCTATGGTTGAAATGAACGGAATAAAATATAGTTGGTATTGTGCTTGGTTGTCACATAAATTAAATTAATTAAAGAATTAATTTAATTGGGCAATCAAATATTGAACATATTATATGTACAAGGATGTTGTACACATAATGATAACATAATTTTATCAATATATGAATTTGATTCATATATAAATTTAAATAAATATAGTTTACCGAAATCCTTATTATAATTAATGTAATTATAAATTTAGGATATAATTAATGTAATTATAATTTTCGGTTAAAACTTTATTATATTATTTAATCTTATAATACATTCAAGAGATACCAATTATAAAAGGCCCAATTAAAAGGATACCAATTATAAAAGGCCCAATGAAAAAGACACCCATTATAAAAGGTATTAAAAGGAGACAAAGCTTGACATAAAAAAAAACCCTAAGTGATTGCTTGTTAGGTCTAGCAGCCGTCAAGCAAATAAACCTCCAAAACAGTTTTGGAGATTTCTTCCGTTCATAGTCAAACCGGGTGGATTACGTAGAGGCTGACATCAGAAAAGGTTGAGGCTTGATTCGACAGTAGATCAAAACTCTTGTTGCCAAGGCGTCGCTGTCTACTCAGATTGAAGTTTTGGTAATTTCGAAACCTTTATTTCACCCCGACTCGTTCCTCACACATGGATCCATGATTTGGATCGCCGAATCTAATTTTATTCTGCTGCGCCATGGGTACCGGCGTTCCAACATTGGTATCAGAGCCACTTGTGTGATACGAACTCGGGTTTAAACACTTGGGTGATGCAATTGTATGAGATGCATGTTTTGATCTTATTGTATTTTCGATTGTTTAAATCGTTTAAGCATAACTTGATAACTGTTCCTTTCGGTAATTGATTAAATGTTAATCATGGTGTTGTGGCCTATTCGATTTTATGTTATTACTGTTAACTATTAACAAATCTGTAATAATGCGACGGTGGTATTTATAGTTTCCAGTAAGTGTTAACTGGCTAGTGGAACAAGGGTTGTTCCGATATGAAACCTCAAGGATTAAAATTCTAAAAACACGATTCTGTTGATAAAAGTTATCAAACCTCCTCAGACCCCCCGCAAAAAGTTTTGTTAATAAAAGAAATTTATAAACTTGATGGGCCACAAAAGGTTGAAAGGATATTTTATAATTCACCTTAGCAAAATAAAAAAATGAATTATGTATGCTATTTTTGACATGCACGGTGTTTGAAATGCATAGTTATAGCCCAATGACCCATTCGATAAAAGGTTGTATTTTTTTTTTAAATACGGCCTGCGTGTCGTGCCTTACTTCTATTCTCTTGTATTTCTCTTCTCATCTTATTCCCTCGTATGTAAAACGAGTTTCTGCATATTGTAATTTGCAAGAGTTGCTATGGGCCAAACGAGAAGGAAGGTGGGACAATGATTGTGAATGATAGCTTGTGAAATGGCTTACACCTTTAGGTTTCTTTTTGGTTTTCCCATTGGCTTGGGTTGAACCACCTTAGTTTATGGGCTATAACTATTGCATTTATTTATTGCTTTATTTATTCATGTATGAGATACTATGGATGTCTAAAGCATGCCTATTATATATATATTAAAACTTGGTGATAATAAACCCTATTAATTGATGAGATCGATTAGAAGACTAAATGGGCTAAAGTAGACCATAATTGGTGAGATGCAACAACCTTAATAAAATCCCTCTATTAAAATATTAAGTCAACATGGCCTTCCAATTTTGCCCTCGTTAAGGCCTCGATCAATACTATGTAGGTTCTTCCAAAGCGAAGTACTAGTATTTATCTTGGTTAAACGCGAAGAATAAACAAGTGATATTCGCTGGTTAAAAAATTGGTTAATGACTTAACTAGGTTACTCTAATAGGATTAGAAACCTAGAGGCAAGTAAATTGGATAAATCATAAGATGATTAGAACAAGAGTTGTTCACCAAATATTAGGAGTTACATATGATGTAATTAGCAAATGTTGCTTACCTAAATAACCATAATTTTAAGAGTAAAGCCAAAACTGACTTAAGAGGTGGTGAAATATGGATCCTTAACCTACTAGAAATGCTTTTGAGAAAGTTTTTCCGAAATTAATATACGAGGGTTATTAATTTTGAAATAAAATAGTGGGAACATCATTTAATAAAGTCTTTTTAATGATTGATATAAAATTGGTAAATTTACTCACATGCATATTTAATTGTTGTAGATATATTATGGCTGCAAACACTAGCACACTCTCATTGCGATCGGTCCTTGAGAAGGACAAATTGAATGGTTTGAATTTTCTTGATTGGTTCTGTAACTTGAGGATTATCCTTAAACAAGAACGGAAATTATATGTCATTGAACAACCACTTCCTAATGAACCACCCGCTAATGCCTCGAGGACTGATAGAGATGCTTACAAGAAGTATCTCGATGACATGATAGATGTTGGATGTCTTATGCATGCCACTATGAATCCTGAACTTCAGAAGCAACATGAGGACATGGTTGCTTATGATATGATCGAGCACCTGAAAGAACTTTATCAGGAACAAGCACGGCAAGAGAGGTTTGATATCTCTAAGTCCCTATTCCAATGTAAGTTGGCTGAAGGAAGCCCAGTAGGACCTCATGTCCTTAATATGATTGGCTATATTGAAAGCCTGTCTAAGCTTGGGTTTCCATTGAGCCAAGAGTTGGCCACTGATGTTATTTTACAATCGTTGCCGGATAGCTACAGCCAGTTTGTCCTCAATTTCAATATGAATGAAATTGACAAGACTCTACGACAATTGCTCAGTATGTTACGAACTGCTGAAGGCAACTTGAAAAAGGTTGGACCCAAGCCCATACTGATGGTCCGTAATAACAAGGGCAAGAAAAAGGCCAAAGTTCAAACAAAGCCCAAGGGTAAAGGTAAGCCCAAATTTGGAAAAGGAAAGGCTGCACTAAAACCTAAAAGTGGGGTGTCTAAGGAAGGAAACTGTTTTTATTGTGGTGTGACTGGACATTGGAAACGGAACTGCCCTGTCTATCTTGAAGAAGTCAAGAAGGCTAAAGCAAGCAAAATGTCTGCTTCAGGTATTTATGTTATTGATATTAATTTATCAACTACTACTTCTTGGGTATTAGATACTGGTTGTGGTTCTCATATTTGTACTTCTGTACAGGGACTACAAAGGAGTAGGACTTTGGCTAGAGGAGATGTGGACCTACGAGTTGGAAATGGAGCAAAAGTTGTTGCATTAGCTGTGGGAACATATACTTTATCTTTGCCTAGTAGACTTGATTTATGTTTAGAGGATTGTTATTTTGTGCCCAGTTTGACTAAAAACATTATTTCAATTTCTTGTTTGGACAAAATTGGTTTTGAGATAATTATTAAGAATAATTGTTGTTCATTTTATCTCAATAATGTTTTCTATGGTTCGACACAATTGATTAATGGCCTCTATATTTTAGATCAGACGAATCCCATTTACAACATAAATACTAAAAGATCTAAAATAAATGACTCAAATCAAACTTATCTTTGGCATTGTCGTTTGGGCCACATAAGTGAGAAACGCATATCCAAACTCCATAAAGATGGTCTCTTGAATTCATTTGTTTTTGAACAATTTGAAGTATGTGAATCTTGCTTATTGGGAAAAATGACTAAATCTCCTTTTACTGGTAAAAGTGAAAGAGCTAGTGATTTATTGGACCTAATACATTCTGATGTATGTGGACCAATAAATACACAGGACAGAGGTGGATTTCACTACTTCATTACTTTCACTGATGATTTTAGTAGATATGGGTATGTTTATCTCATGCGCCATAAGTTTGAGTCCCTTGAAAAGTTCAAGGAATTCAAAAATGAAGTACAAAATCAACTAGGCAAAACTATCAAGTCCCTTCGATCTGATCGAGGTGGAGAGTACTTGAGCCTAGAGTTTGATGATCTTTTGAAAGAATGTGGGATTGTCTCACAACTTACTCCTCCTGGTACTCCTCAATGGAATGGAGTATCTGAGAGAAGAAATCGAACTTTGTTAGACATGGTTCGATCCATGATGAGTCATGCTGATCTACCGACTTCCTTTTGGGGACATGCACTTGAGACAGTTGCTTTCACACTAAATCGTGTTCCATCTAAATCAGTTCAAAAGACGCCATATGAGATGTGGACTGGGAAACATCCTAGTATGTCTTTTATGAAAATTTGGGGCTGTGAAGCTTATGTTAAACGTCAGACGTCTACTAAGCTTGAACCCAGATCTGAAAGGTGTATTTTTGTGGGGTATCCAAAAGAAACCAAAGGATATTATTTCTTTAATCCCACTGAGAACAAAACGTTTGTTGCTCGGACTGGTGTCTTCTTAGAGAGAGAATTTACTTCTAGAAAAGGAAGTGGGAGAAAGATTGAACTTGAAGAAATTCGAGAATCACAAGATACCACTGAACCAGAGATTGAACAACAACAAATTCCACAAGAAATTGAGGAACAAACAACTGTTGTAGAAACACAACCACCGCGTAGATCTTTAAGAGAACGCCGTGCACCTGAGAGATATGGATTTCTCATTACAACGCATGGTGACGTTCTTCTTATAGATCAAGATGAGCCTAGGACTTATCAAGAAGCGGCGACGAGCCTAGACTCTGAGAAATGGCTTGAGGCCATGAGACCTGATATGGATTCCATGTATGAAAACCAAGTATGGACTTTGATTGACCCACCCGAAGGGGTTAAACCTATAGGGTGCAAATGGGTTTTCAAAAAGAAAACAGACATGGATGGTAATGTACAAACATACAAAGGGCGATTAGTCGCTAAAGGTTTTCACCAAATTCATGGTGTTGACTATGATGAAACCTTTTCTCCTGTAGCTATGTTTAAATCCATCAGGATCTTGCTCGCCATAGCTGCATTTCATGATTATGAAATCTGGCAGATGGACGTCAAAACAGCTTTCCTTAACGGGAAACTTGAAGAGGATGTGTATATGACACAACCTGAAGGTTTTGTAATCCAAAGGATGCTAGAAAGATATGTAAGCTACAAAGATCCATTTATGGATTAAAGCAAGCTTCTCGAAGTTGGAATATTCGTTTTAACGATGCAATCAAAGAGTTTGGTTTTATCAAAAATGAAGATGAACCATGTGTTTACAAGAAAGTTAGTGGGAGCACTATCACATTCTTAGTACTATATGTGGATGACATACTTATCATGGGAAATGACATACCTACCTTGCAGTCTATTAAGACTTGGTTAAGAAGTTGTTTTTCTATGAAGGACTTGGGTGAAGCCACTTATATCTTAGGAGTCAAGATCTATAGAGATAGATCAAGACGACTACTAGGTCTAAGCCAAAGTACATACATAGATAAAGTACTGAAAAGGTTCAGTATGGAAGAATCTAAAAGAGGATTCCTACCTATGAGACATGGTATTTCACTCTCGAAGGAAATGTTTCCTTCAACCCCACAAGAGAGAGAACGTATGAGTAAAATTCCATATGCTTCCGCTATTGGATCTATCATGTATGCTATGTTATGTACCCGTCCAGATGTCTCGTATGCCTTAATTATGACGAGCAGGTATCAAGTAGATCCTGGTGAAGGTCACTGGACCACAGTCAAGAGTATCCTTAAGTACTTAAGAAGAACTAAGGATACGTTCCTATTATATGGAGGTGAGGAAGAGTTAAGTGTAAAAGGTTACACTGATGCCAGCTTCCAAACCGACAAGGACGATTCTCGATCACAATCAGGTTTTGTGTTTTGCCTTAATGGTGGTGCTGTGAGCTGGAAGAGTTCAAAGCAAAGTACAGTAGCCGATTCTACAACAGAGGCTGAGTATATTGCAGCCAGTGAGGCAGCAAAGGAAGCGATTTGGATCAAGAAGTTCATTACTGGACTAGGGATTGTGCCTAGCATATCAGATGCTATAGAACTCCGTTGTGATAACAATGGAGCTATTGCACAAGCTAAAGAACCCAGATCTCACCAGAGATCCAAACATAGACGCTACCATCTTATTCGAGAGATTATCAATCGAGTGGATGTAGAGATATGCAGAGTACCTTCAGATGATAACATTGCTGATCCCCTGACCAAGCCTCTGACACATCAGAAGCATGATCGTCACACTATGTCACTTGGTATTAGATATATGAGTGATTGGTCTCAGTGCTAGTGGGAGATTGTAAGAGTATGCCCAAAGATCAATCATGAGATGGTTGTAATAACATACTTAATTTACCATGTTTATTAATATAAAGCGTTGTCATTATTATTTCAGTTTTTCTTTCTGTGTGTATAGATAAACTGTTTTATAATAATGTCCTGAGAATAATATGATTATTCTTAAAAGATCCTTAGTCGAGTATTATTGTTGTCTAGGACAATAATAATGCATTAAGACTAACATGTAGTTGATTGATGATAAAGAGTTGTCATTGATATGGAGTGTCAAAATCAATGCATGAATATGTGTGTTAGAGAACAACATATTGGATTGACCCGCTATGAGTATGTTTCTTGGATTATTATGTAATTGTCACAACATTACTCATAGTGATTAATATGTATATGATCCTCAGACTTGAGATCATTATTATCCCAGCATCGTGAGTTGTATATTTTGATATAGTCAAACGTACACCATAACAGGTTGTTCTATAAAGGCTGATGTTGGATATACCACAATCTATGTAGAGGGATATGGTTGATCAATAAAGGATAAGTCCTCCTACATAATAGGAGTAATATCTTAGGCCACTTGATTGAGTGAGACTAGAAATGCATGGCCATGCTCAAATAAGTTGATATGAGATGTCATACTAATTTGTATATCGTCTACTCAAGATATCAAGAAACATGGGATGGACTATACAAGTGTGACTATCCCATGACTTGTATCCATTCCAGAGATAAAGGACTTAAGGATTAATGCATGAAAGGTTAATCACAAAAGATTATGTCGAATCATGATTTCTTGCAACTTAGGTAGCAATGATGCATTGCTAGATGCCACTCATTGTCTGTGACAATAGAATCGTTCTAGAATTACTGCTAACGTTGCAAGAACCTACAGGGTCACACCCTATGGTTGAAATGAACGGAATAAAATATAGTTGGTATTGTGCTTGGTTGTCACATAAATTAAATTAATTAAAGAATTAATTTAATTGGGCAATCAAATATTGAACATATTATATGTACAAGGATGTTGTGCACATAATGATAATATAATTTTATCAATATATGAATTTGATTCATATATAAATTTAAATAAATATAGTTTACCGAAATCCTTATTATAATTAATGTAATTATAAATTTCGGATATAATTAATGTAATTATAATTTTCGGTTAAAAACTTTATTATATTTATTTAATCTTATAATACATTCAAGAGATACCAATTATAAAAGGCCCAATTAAAAGGATACCAATTATAAAAGGCCCAATGAAAAAGACACCCATTATAAAAGGTATTAAAAGGAGACAAAGCTTGACATAAAAAAAAACCCTAAGTGATTGCTTGTTAGGTCTAGCAGCCGTCAAGCAAATAAACCTCCAAAACAGTTTTGGAGATTTCTTCCGTTCATAGTCAAACCGGGTGGATTACGTAGAGGCTGACATCGAAAAAGGTTGAGGCTTGATTCGACAGTAGATGAAAACTCTTGTTGCCAAGGCGTCGCTGTCTACTCAGATTGAAGTTTTTGTAATTTCAGAACCTTTATTTCACCCCGATTCGTTCCTCACACATGGATCCATGATTTGGATCGCTGGATCTAAATTTATTCTGCTGCGCCATGGGGTACCGGCGTTCCAACAATATTGCTATCTTTGTGACTCGTCCCAGTGGTTTTAACCACAGTGGGTTGGCCCCACATATCGATATACGGTATTGTCATAAGTGGTTTTGACCACAAGGTAGGTTGGCCCCACCATATTATTTTGTGACTACAGTCATCAGTGGTTTTGACCACACTTATCTTAATTGTGACTACGGTCATCAGTGGTTTCGACCACCAGTGGTTTTGACCACACGGGGTAGATACAGGAGTTCGGATGGTTAGGTTGGGTTGCATGACTTGCATATTGGCTTATGAAATTGTGTAAGAGCATTGATAATTTTTGGATGGGGATTTGCACACTGAGTCTCGGTGACTCACCCCTTCCTTTACATTTTGTAGATGATTCGTAGATCGCGGATATGGAGTCGGGACAGACTCGAGGTGGCCATGCTCATTGCTTTGGGTTTTGATTTAAATTATAATCTGGATTTTGCTTTACTTTTAATTTGGTTTTTGAGTTGTAACAAAGCCATTAACTTTCACTTTAAAGTTTATCTATCTGCTTAAATTATCACGAAAATTTTGTATAAGTTAAACAAAACGGCATGCCTAAACAACCTTTAAAATGAAAGTTTTCTAAAATTCACAACTTATCGGGTTTTCTAAAACTTTACCATCGGGTAACGACAAACGAGTAGCATCAATAGGTTAACTCAGTTTTCTTAAAAACTGCAAACGGTTTAGACAACTGGGCTAAAACTATTTCAGATTTTCAATAAAACCAAGGGTTTTCTTAAAATAAGAAACTACACACAACTTTCCAAACCATGTTTTTACTAAATCAAACAACTCGTTTTAAATAATGACCCCTTCTTTCAAAATTAAATCTACCAACTGTTTTCTTAGAAATAGTTTCCTCCTGTGACATACCAGATTCGGTCGTGGTGTGTTGACTGGGTTTGGGGTGTTACAATGCGGATGAGAAATCCTGCGTCTGTTAAATTGGTTAGTTCTTAGTTAGATGCTAAAACCAAAAATATGGATGTTAGTGAGATTAGTGCTCGGGTTGCCTCTCGAGAAGCGCTCATTTAAAGTCTTAAGTTAGACTTACCCTGTTTTCATTCCTAAATGAAGGTTCACGGAGCTGAAGCTCCTCTCTCATATCCCTAAAATCTTCACCATTATAAAATTTTAGTCGCTGACCATTTACCTTGAATGTGCCATGAGTCGGATGAGTTACCTCGATTGTGCCATTAGGAAACATAGTTTTGATTACGAATGGACCTGGCCATCTTGATTTCAGCTTTCCAGGAAACAATTTGAGCCTTGAATTGTATAGTAGAACTAGATCCCCTACTTCGAATTGCTTCGGTTGCTTTAAATGAGCATCATGGCGTCGCTTTGTTGCCTCCTTATATAGATGTGAGTTCTCATAGGCATTAGCTCGCCACTCATCTAGCTCGTTCAACTGCATCATTCTTTTCTCACCTGCAAGTTTAAGATCGTAATTTAAGAATTTTATAGCCCAAAAAGCTTTGTGCTCTAATTCAAATGGTAGATGACAACTTTTTCCGTAGACAAGTCTGTGTGGGGATGTTCCTATGGGGGTTTTAAACGCTGTTCTATAGGCCCATAAAGCATCGTCTACTTTTAATGCCCAATCTTTCCTGTTCGATTCAACTGTTTTCTCTAGAATACGCTTAAGCTCTCGATTTGCTACTTCCATTTGTCCACTAGTTTGAGGGTGATAAGGGGTAGTTATTCTGTGGTGTACTCCATATTTCATTAAGACCTTGTCAAATTGATTATTACAAAAATGAGTACCCCTATCGCTAATAATTGCTCTAGGTGTTCCAAATTGAGAGAAGAGTTTCTTAAGAAATCTTACTTCCATTCTGGCATCATTAGTAGGTAAAGCTTGAGCTTCCACCCATTTTGACATATAGTCCACTACTACTAAGATGTGTTTATTCCCAAATGAGCTAGGGAATGGACCCATACATCAAATATTTCACATGATAGCATATATGTTTGAGGTATTTCATCGCGTTTAGAGATATTACATGTTCTCTAACATCTATCACATGAAGCAACATACCTGTTACTGTTTTTGAACAGGGTGGGCCAATAAAAACCTGATTTGAGCGTTTTATGTGCTGTCCTGATCCCGCTGTAATGTCCTCCTGAAGGTCCTGAATGGTAATGTTCTAAGATTTTTCTTGCTTCTGCCTTTGTAACACATCTCCAATTACTTGATCTGTACATATACGGAAAAGAAAAGGGTCCTCCCAAAAATAGTTTTTCGCATCAGCAAAGAATCGCTTTTTTTGATGATGTGTTAACGTTTTTGGTAGGATAATAGCAGCTAAGTAATTTGCAATGTTTGCAAACCAGGGTACCTCAGAGTCAGATATAGCAAATAGTTGTTCTTCAAGAAACGAGTCATTTATCTCACTCTCATCGAGTTATTCGATATGTAGATTTTCAAGCCTAGAAAGATGATCTGCTGAAAGATTTTCAGCTCATTTCTTATCTTGAATTTCCGAACCAAATTCCTGTAAGTGTAAAATCCATCTTATGAGTCGAGGTTTTGCATCAAATTTAGTTAAAAGATAACGAAGAGCTGAATGGTCAGTGTAAACGACAACTTTAGATAGTATTAAATACTGTCTAAATTTATCAAATGCAAAAACCACGACTAGCAATTCTTTTTCTGTGGTGGTGTAATTTTCTTGTGCGACCGTCAATGTTTTGCTAGCATAATAGATTGGTTGAAAATGCTTGTCTCTTCGCTGTCCTAAAACTGCACCTACTGCAAAGTCACTCGCATCATACATTAGTTCAAAGGGTAAATTCCAATCAGGTGCAATTATAATTGGTGCATTTATCAATTTAATTTTGAGGGTATTAAATGCATCTAAACATTCCTAATCAAAATCGAAAGGCACATCTTTTTCTAGTAGTTTTGTTAAAGGGTTAGCTATTTTAGAAAAATCCTTCACAAATCTTCTATAAAATCTAGCATGTCCTAAAAAGCTTTGAATAGCCTTAACTGAACTAGGAGGAGGTAATTTTTCTATGGTTTCAACATTTTCTTTATCAACCTCAATCCCTTTATTAGAAATTTTGTTGCCTAACACAATCCCCTCTCGAACCATAAAGTGTCACTTTTCCTAATTAAGCACAAGGTTTGTTTCCTCACATCTCATTAAAACTGGTTTTAAATTTTTAAGGCAAAGATGGAAAGAATTACCAAATACCAAAAATTCGTCCATAAATACCTCCATAATATCTTCCACGAGTTCATCAAAGATGGCTAGCATGCAGCGCTGAAAAGTAGCAGGAGCATTACATAATCCAAAAGGCATTCTACAATAAGCAAACGTACCGTATGGACATGTAAATGTTGTCTTTTCTTGATCATCAGGAGATATTGGGATTTGGAAGTAGCCAGAGAGTCCGTCTAGGAAGTAGTAGTACATATGTCTAGATAATCTTTCTAACATCTTATCAATAAAGGGTAAAGGGAAATGATCTTTTTCGTGGCATCGTTCAACTTCCTATAGTCAATGCAGACTCTCCAACCTGTGACTGTTCTTGTAGGAATCAATTCATTCTTTTCGTTAGCAACAACAATCATGGCTCCTTTCTTTGGAACAACCTGCACAAGGCTCACCCAATTACTGTCAGAAATAGGATAAATAATTCCAGCATCTAGAAGTTTAATTACCTCAGCTTTAACAACTTCTCTCATGTTGGGATTCAATTGTCTTTGAGGTTGTAGACATGGTTTATACTCATCTTCCATTAAAATTTTGTGGGTGTAAAACGATAGACTTATCCCTTTAATGTCAGAAATTTTCCAAGCTATGGCTCTTTTATGTTTCTTTAGTACCTGCAGCAACTCGTCTTTCTCTTTGGGTTCTAGTTCTGAAGAGATGATTACTGGTAGTGTAGAATTATCTCCGAGGAATGCATATTCTAAGTGATTTGGTAACTGTTTCAATTCCAATTTAGGTGGTTCTTCAATAGAGGGTTTTTGTTTTAGTTCGTCGTTTATTTCAATGCCATCGTCTTTCTTTTGTCTAGGGGAAGATGTATTAGAATTCAACTCATTGGTATCATCATCTGCCCCCTCACCTTGGGTAAGACACAGTTCCAATGTGTCGTCATGTATGATTTCCTACAAAGAATCTTGAATAAAATGATCCATGGCATCAATAAAATAACAAGAATCATCTTGCTCTCTAGAATATCGCATAGCGTCGTAAATTTGAAAAATAATTTCCTCGTCGCCTACCCTTAGCGCAAGTTTACCATCACCTACATCAATAACAGTCCTAACAGTAGCTAAAAAGGGGCATCCCAAAATTAAAGGTACATCAACATCCTCATCCATGTCAAGCACAACAAAATCAATATGGAATATAAATTTATCAACTTTTACCAGAATACCCCTAGGATATTTAATAGATCTATCAGCTAATTGAATACTTATCCTAGTGGGTTTTGGTTCCCCAAGACCAAGCTGCTTGAACATTTTATAAGGCATTAAGTTAATATTGGCACATAGATCAGCTAGTGCTTTCTCAATGTTTAAACTACCAATTAAACAAGGAATAGTGAAACTTCCTAGATCTTTCAATTTTGTTGGTAGCTTATTTTGGAGAATAGCTGAACATTCCTCATCAAATTCCACGGTTGATATCTCTTCAAAATTCCTTTTATTTGTTAGAAGCACTTTTAGGAATTTTGCGTATGTCGGCATTTGCGAAATAGCTTCACAAAAGGTAAGTTAATATGTAACTGTTTAAAAAGTTCAAGAAATTTACCGTATTGTGCGTCTAAGCGATCTTTCTTCAACTTTGTCAGATATGGGATTGGTGGTTTATATTCTGTAATTGCCGATTTTGGTTTATCATGGCTTACCTCAACCTTACCTTCCTCGACCACATTCTCTTGCCTCAATTTTAGTTCATCTAACCCTTCACTATCATGAGCGCTAACGGCATGAAGTTGCTCCTTTGGGTTTGTTTCAGTGTTGCTTGGCAAGCTACCTTGTGGTTGTTCAAAGATTAGTTTAGCAAGCTGTCCTAATCTGTTCTCGATCCCTTGAATCGATGCTTGTTGATTTTTAAGTGTTGTTTCGGTGTTTTGGAAATGATTTTCTAACACCGCGATGAATTTTGTTAGCATCTCTTCAAGGTTCAGCTTATGCTCTTGTGGTTAGGGTTGCTGTTGAAAGCCAGGGAGGGGTTGTTGTTGAATCTGATTTCCTTGGCCACCCCATGAGAACTTGGGATGGTTCCTCCAACCTGGATTGTAAGTGTTACTATAAGGGTTATTCTGAGGTCTAGAATTATTACCTATATAGTTCATCTATTCGCTTTCTATGACACGGTTGTAGAAAGGATATTCTGTGTTGTTCATTCTGCCTCCATTCATATTGCACTGTATAACTGGATGTACCTGCGAAAAACCACACAAACCATCAATCTTTTTATTAATAAGCTCTACCTGATTTGATAGCATGGTTACTGCATCGAGGTTGAAAACACTTGTAACACCTTGGAATTAGGGGCTTGGCATTGTTGTATGTTGTTGTGTGTGGTCATGTTTTGTTTGTTGTTTTGATGTGTTTGGGGGTCCCGGGAAGGCTCGGGGTTAAGCCTGAACCTTGGTGAAAAGTTTACTTTTAGGCACTTTAGGAGGGAGAGCTAGCTGAGGCAGGCCTTAAGGGTATTTAATTGTGCTTTGTCAGCACAAATAATGATATGGTAAAGTGGCATGGAGGCGCCACTTAGGGTGCTTGAGGTGGCATTACATGGGAGAAGCTGCAGGGAGAGGGGGTTCGAATCACGTCGTCAGCAAAAGGGGGACTTTATTTTTGTGCCTAAGGAGCCTGGGTAGTGGATTCGGCAAGGGCACTACATGGTTAGGGGTTGAAGGAGTCAAATAATTTAAAAGGGTGGCCAGGAGAGAAATGTGGAGTTTGAAATATTCAAACTCATTTGAATGGGTGAACAAGAGTGAATTAAGGAGGAAAATATGGGATAGGATGTTGGTGGAAAATGATGGCCGAAATTTGGATGTTGGAAGGGGGGAGAAGTCGGTTTTGACTTTGTAGGGTGTGTGTCGAATTCTTAAGGCTAGTGGCTTGGTGGAAAGTGACTACCCCTTACGCCTACGAAAAAGGACACGGTGTGGGTAATTATGGATCGGCTGACGAAGTCTGCTAATTTCATACTGGTTCGGGTTGATTACTCATTACAGAGGTTAGCCAAACTATATTTGGCAGAGGTTGTGAGATTGCATGGGGTACCTATGTCCATTATATCAGATAGAGACCCCCAATTTACGTCAAGGTTCTGGAATGCATTGCATCAAGCTTTAGGTACAAGATTAAATTTCAACACAGCCTTCCATCCACAGACGGATGGTCAATCGGAGAGGGTAATTTAGATTTTGGAAGATATGTTGAGAGTTGTGTTATTGATTTTTGGGGTAGTTGGGAGGAGTTCCTACCGCTGGCGAAATTCGCATACAACAACAGTTACCAATCTAGCATTAAGATAGCACCCTATGAACCGTTGTATGGTCGAATATGTCACACTCCTACTTGCTGGACTGAGTTGGGTGAGCGACAGTTTTTGGGTCCAGAGTTGGTGTCTGAAACAGAGGAAAAGGTTCGCTTAATCCGGACTCGGTTGAAGGAAGCTTCTGACAGGCAAAAATCTTATGCAGATCTGAAGCGTAAAGGCGTAGAATTTGCAGTGGGTGACCAGGTCTTCTTAAAGGTTTCATCGTGGAAGAAAGTTCTAAGGTTTGGACGGAAGGGCAAGCTGAGCCCCAGGTTCATCGGGCCTTACCGTGTGTTGAAGCGTGTAGGACCAGTAGCTTATCAGCTCGGACTACCTTCAGAACTAGGACAGATCCATGATGTATTCCATGTTTTGATGTTAAGGCGCTACCGTTCAGATCCAACTCACATAGTGCCGGTAGAAGAAATCAAGGTTAGACCTGATTTATCTTTCAAAGAGGAACCAGTTCAAATCCTAGACCGAGACGTTAAGAAGTTGTGGAGGAAGTCGGTTCCGTTGGTTAAAGTGTTGTGGCAAAACCACGGTTCGAAGGAAGCCACGTGGGAACTAGAGGATGTGATGCGACAGCAATACCCTCACCTCTTTTGACCAGGTAAAATTTCGGGGCCAAAATTTCTTTAAGGGGGTAGAACTGTAACACCCTGGAATTAGGGGCTTGGCATTGTTGTATGTTGTTGTGTGTGGTCATGTTTTGTTTGTTGTTTTGATGTGTTTGGGGGTCCCGGAAAGGCTTAGGGTTAAGACTGAGCCTTGGTGAAAAGTTTACTTTTAGGCACTTTAGGAGGGAGAGCTAGCTGAGGCAGGCCTTAAGGGTCTTTAATTGTGCTTTGTCAGCACAAATAAGGATATGGTAAAGTGGCATGGAGGCGCCACTTAGGGTGCTTGAGGTGGCGTCACATGGGAGAAGCTGCAGGGAGAGGGGGTTTGAATCGCGTCGTCAGCAAAAGGGGGACTTTATTTTTGCGCCTAAGGAGCCTAGGTAGTGGATTCGGCAAGGGCACTACATGGTTAGGGGTTGAAGGAGTCAAATAATTTAAAAGGGTGGCCAGGAGAGAAAGATGGAGTTTGAAATATTCAAACTCATTTGAATGGGTGAACAAGAGTGAATTAAGGAGGAAAATATGGGATAGGATGTTAGTGGAAAGTGATGGCCGAAATTTGGATGTTGGAAGGGGGAGAAGTCGGTTTTGACTTTGTAGGGTGTGTGTCGAATTCTTGAGGCTAGTGGCTTGGTGTGCCGTTTTCTTCCAGGGTCAAAATCGATTCTAGAAAACACTTCCCTTCTCTTTTTCATTTTTGGACCTCTCAGCCCATTTCTCTTTGGTGATACCGAAATCAAGTAGCTAGTCATAATTCCTTCCTCTTTTCTCCTCTTTTGTGCTCTAGTCGAACCCTTGGGGAGTATCCACTCATGCACTTCAATCGAAACTCTCACCCAATTGTTGCTTCATCTTTCTTTAAGGTTGGTGTGTGGGCTAGCCAAAATATTCTCTTCTTCACACTCTCCCTTTACCTTGAGCCGCATATCTTTCCCTTGTACCATCAAAACCCACTTGTCATCATTCTTTTCTAATAGCCGAAACCCAATCTTCATTCTCCTTGCTCGGTCGACCAATCTTTCTCATCTACTTTTTTCCCTGAGCCGAATCTTTTGAGGGCCAGTCGACTTCTCTACTGGGGGTAAGGGTCTTATCTCTCATCTTCTTAGTAACAACCTTTGTTTTATTTCCTTTTCTCTTTATGAAGTCGAATCTGTTCTGGTAGTCATCTAAATGCTTTCCTTCCATTTTGAGGCCTTTTAGCCTAACACAAGAAGGAGAGTGCAGGAATCTCAGGCTGTTGAGAGCCTTTGCAATCGAGTTTGTGAAGGTAAGAAGTGGTTCTTTTGTTCTTTCTTTCTTTCTTTCGGTTTTATGTGCCCAAGGCCGAATGGCTTGTTAGCATGGGGTTCTATCTTCGGTTAATTCTTCTCTCCTTTTCTTTTCTTTCGATTGGGATGTTTCTTTGGAAACCTCGGTTGCTGAACAGTGTGGTTCGAACCCTGAAGGTTTGTTAGTTGCCGAACTTTACCTTTTCCATCCAAATTCCTGAGGTAAGAGATTTCCCTGATTATTTGTTATGTACTTCTTACTTCCCTTTTCGTTGCCTTAACCATACGTTCTCTTCTTTAAGTACTGATCACATCTCTTCATGGATTCAACTGCTAGTCAACCTAAGGAAGGGGGTGAACCTTTAGTGTCCGTTCCTAAGTTTAAGAAACGTGTTGTGTCGGCAGTTCGGGACTTTTCGCCGAGCTGTGGGAGAGAACCAACATCGGTTTGGGATAGACAGATAGCTGTCGTTCCTGCGAGTGAAAGCATCGACGTAGAGGGTATCACCTTACACGTTATCAGGTGTGTACCACTCACACGCCTTCATTACTGCTGTTATTGCGTTATTAATTGAAAAGGGTGAAAAGCCAAAATAACTAACATGAAAGGTTAAATACCCTTATGGGTAAGGTTGGAGATGCCGGGTAAGTTCTCGATACTGTTATCATTATGATTAATCTGTATGTACGTATGTTTCGGATGTTATGCATGTAAAGGATCTGCTATTCACTGTGAAATAAGTTGCATAAATATTGCGCATGACATGAAAGAGCGTGGGCTGGGGAATGGTTGAAATGAGGAGGGAGAAAAGTGACTAATTTCACGAGTGGCTACGGTCACGAGTGGTCTAAGTACCATGGTGGTTAATACCACGATTGCTTATAACAGTGACTTTTCTCGGTGGTATATGACCATAGTGGGTTGGCCTTACATATGCAATTGCTAGAGATCGTCATGGTGGTCTATGACCACGGTGGGTTGGCCCCACGATTATATTACAGTGACTCTGTCACGAGTGACAACGGTCACGAGTGGTCTAGAACCACGGTGGTTATGAACCACAGTGGCATAATGCCACGGGAGTTTGGATGGAGAGCTAATCTGGGAAGGGCTACATAGCATATATATATCATGTGCTGTACTGTGTCGGCTAAGGCTCAATTTGCGCTACATGGGGATGTACACACTGAGTCTTGGTGACTCACCCCTTTGTTAATTTTGCAGGTAATCAGTAGATGGCGGATCAGGGGCCGAAACAGACTCGAGGTGGCCATGAGTTGCATTATCTTCAATAAATTCGAACTTTACTTAAAGTTATTTCTATTTGGGGATTTTAAATTGTAATAAGGCCGCTTTATATTTTATTCTAATTATGGGCTTTATCATACGCTGATTTTTAACATGCAAAGGTTCATAAGGAAAATGAGTTTTCTTAAAATGTAAATAAAGGTTTTTCAAAAAGGTTGACAAATGTAATATAAGCCGTGAATAATTTAACTTGGTATTTCCCTCAAACATTGCTAAACCTATTTTCAGAAGATCACACGCCCCAACATTGTTTTCCAAATGTCATTTTACAAAATCTACTAAATTTCGGTTCCTTCTTAAAGAAAGAAAAAAAAAACAAACCTACCGGTTTTTATCATCTGGTCACCCTTATCAAGAGTTTAATAAGTTCTAACTTAACTAGATTTTTAATAGCCCTTAAACCTATAATTACTACAACTAGGAAATTTTCTTCAAATCGGGACGTTTCCAAAGTTTTCAAAACCTACTTCCTCTGTAACATTTCAGATTCAGTCGTAACGTATTGACCGGGTTTAGGGTGTTACAACATCGACGGCTTTTGTTGGCTTTGTCCTCGTGACTTGCCACTGATAGTTATTCAGTGACATCTCCTTTATAAACTCATAAGGCGCTTCAGGGTTTTGTTATTCAAGGTTCCACCGGCGGCTAAATTAATCAACTGTCTGGTTGAGGGGTTCACACCGTTGTAAAGGTTTGGACCTGTAACCACAAGGGTAACCCATGGTGAGGGCACCTCCTTAGTAGATCCTTGTATCTCTCGCATGCGTCGTAAAGTGTCTCTAAATCCATCTGCACAAAAGAAGAGATATCATTCCGCCACTTATCCATTTTAGCCTGCCGAAAATATTTAGCAAAAAATTTTCGGTCATTTGTTCCCATGTAGTGATTGATTCTCGTGGTAACGAGTTCAACCACTGTTTACCTTTGTTCCTCAATGAAAGGGGAAACAACCGAAGGCGAACAACATCATCAGAAATGCCATTGATTTTGAAGGTATCGCATAATTTTAGGAAATTGGCTAGGTGATTGTTTGGATCCTCATCCTGCAAACCATCAAACTGAACAAACTGTTGAATCATCTGTATAGGATTAGGTTTCAGTTCAAAATTATTTGCGGCAATAGCAGGTCTAACAATACTTGACTTAGTTCCTGTAAAATTAGGTTTAGCATAATCATACATAGTACGAGGAGCAGGATTTTGATTCACCGGATTTGCGGCAACCACAAGAGGTAGCGGATTATTATTAGCCATCTCTCCAGTAATATTGGTTTCGTCTTCTTGCTCTTCTTCTATGTATTGTAAGCTTCATCTTATTTCTCTGCGGTTTCTATGAATGGTACCTTCTATATCACTGTCAAAAGTCAAGGGTCCTAACGGGTTCCTTCTAGTCATAAACTAGAATTACCTGCCAGAAGCAAAGAAAAATAGCAAAGTAATAAAAATTTAGTTTTCCTAATATTTTAGTCCCCAGCAACGGCGCCAAAAACTTGATGGAGCTCGAAACTAACTATTATTTCGACAAAGGCAAGCGCGCCTATCGAACAGTAGTCTAACTGTAGTGAGTCTGGAATATCGTATCCTCAAGGACCAAGAGTACTAGTATTAACTATCTTTTTATTATCTAGCCTAATAATTAAGGGAATTTGGTTTTTAATCTAAAATTAACTAACTATGGAAGCGACAGAGAGTAAATTGGGAAAATACTTTTGGACAACTTATATGAGATCGGCAATACCTAAGGAAGAACCCACCTAGACTTCACTTATTACTTCGGATTCATGTGATTTATTCACTTGGCTTAATTCGTAGAAATCCGTAAATTATATTAAAACCTCTCTCGAGGCTACTAATAACTGACTCTATGTAACACCCCAAACCCGGCCCATTCACTACGACCGAATTTGAAATGCCACTGCAGAAAACGTTTGAAAAATATTTTGACTTAGGGTTAAAACATGAAAATTTATTGTCTTTAATAAAACGTTGTATATTTAAAATCCTAAATAAATCAAGTTGTTACAAATTCTTCGAGTTGAAAACTTTAATATATATCTTTAAGATATGAGTTGCTAAAATTAAAACATTTCCAAACAATAATAATTGTCAATCCACTTTAAAAACATAATAATAAACTTCAAATCCCTTAATTGGCCCTTATTACAAAAACAAATAATTAACCAAAGTACTTAATAATAAACTGCATGGAATAAAATGTCTTCTGCATGGGCCACCTCGTATCCACTCCAACCTGGTCCAAGCTTATGCATCACCTGCAATGTTGGTAAAAATTTGGGTGAGTCAAACAGACTCAGTGCATAGTTATTTCATATGTCCCCACATATGGGCTTGACCCATATCCACACAGTTCACATACAAAAAAATTATGCAATTATGAAGCCCAACCCAACCTAATGTCCATCCGTTACACCTACCTTGGCAGACCTGCTGCCCAAGGCCGTGGCTAATCCACCGATCAACCAAGTGATCCCACATATCCTACCTTGGCAGACCTGCTGCTCAAGGCCGTGGCTAGGCCACCGATCACCTAAGTGATCCCACATATAAATCAGTCCACGGTGATGCACACAGCTATCAACCGCCAAGATGTGGCACCTAGCCAACACCTCCCTTGATGAAGCACACAGCTAACATCAAGCACTAATGTAGCACAAGGCTAACATTAGACCACGTACATAAATATGTACACCCTTTCCTTCGATTTTCACATCCCAAATCCCATGCATATATGTGTATCATGTCAGATTAACATTTAGAGTAAGTATTCATCACATGCTCACCACAAATATCACACATATATCATAGGCAAAATAGAGCACTGACCTGATTAATCGATTACCCACTACGGGTATCCACCATCTTAGCCCTTATTTCCGGCTAACATACACATCATAAACATACATACATAACAACATACAAATAACAGGAGAATAGTGCGATAACTACGCACCTTTTCTTTGGCACAATCGATCAAATCCCGAAACTTGCCCTTATGCCTGTCGATTTGCCCCCTAAATAACCATAATAAAAATCGATCACACTTAAACCCAAAATATGGCCTTAGGCCGAAAGTCCTAGATCACTTACCTTGCTTACTAAATCCCGAAACCACTAATTCCTCCTGTTGTTGCCGAAATCCCTATATGCCTTTGTTAGAATCGACTATACACAAATCTATGGAAAGTGGCCCTTGGCCGAATTCAACATGACACTTACCTTGATCTCGCAAAACCTGAAAGACCCCTTGAATGCTCCTTAATGTCACTACAAACAAAAGACACATCATTATGACCTATGAAGATTCGGCCAACCTTACAACCAAGGCCAAAACACTTGATTTCGGCACCCCAAAGAATAAGAGCCCAAACCGATTTCTAAAGAAATACTTACCACTATCATTGCTTACCACTAACGATCAACTTCCCGAATCACCCTCCTAGGTTCGGCCACAACCAAGAAATAGAACTAGATCTCCAACTTCCGGCTTCGAAGGGAACAAAAGAAGAAAAGAAGTGATAAGGGGTTCCAAATAAATATTCGACTATGGCTTAACAAATGGTGATTGCACCTTCGGCTAACACAAAGAATAGGTTTGAAAGTTGGAGAAAATAAGAAATAGAAGAATAATGAAGGCTTAGGAGAATTCGGCCTTAGCAAAATAAATGAGAAAAATGAGAGGATTTTCTTGGCTACCAATTTCGGCAAGAATCACTAGAGAAGAAACAAATAAAATTCCACCCTTAAGCCCCCTCCATGACCGAATATACTAACCCCCAAGGAGACCCACAATCGGCCACCTTATCAAATCCCACGCCTTTCTCCCATTATCACTTCATTTAAAATTAAACAAATAAGCCACCATTATCTCTTATCTTACCCATACAAAATAAATTAAAAATAATTCCATCACTTCTATATTATCTCACACACTCAAAATAAATAAATTAAATCCACCCTCACTTTATCCCTTATCATCCCATTTGAAAAAAATAAATAAAATAAAGCTACACTTATCTTCTATCTACCAACTTAAAATAATAAACCTTTATCACATATCCCAACCAAAATTAAAAAAAATAAAACAAGCCTTATCTCATCCTTCCCAAGGTCCATGTGCCGTCCAACACTTCCCTTCCCTGCTGACGCCAAAAGCCAAAAATAAAAGCCACCCCTTTTGCTGCCCCCAAGATTCGAACATGAGACCTACTGGAGCCCTTTGACACAAGCTTCCTTGCTCCACAGATAACGCCCCAAGCCACTTTGCTGCTAGTTCTTTTGTGTCATAAACTCCCCACAATTCCTTTTAAGACCTCCTTCACCTAGCTTCCTCCTTGTCTTAACGCCAAAAGCAAAATAAAATTACACTCCTTGCTGCCAACGTGGTTCGAACCAAGGCCCTTCCCATTGCGTGAGGCGTCAATCACCAAGGCCCTAAGTGGCGCCTTGCAGCCATTTCACCAAGGCATTTCTTATGTCCAAAAGCGCCTATAATTTTCCCTTAAGGCTCCTTCAGCCTAGCTTCTCCTTTAGACTTAAAATTCTAATATTTTTCCAAGACTTCCTCCTACATCTTTAGGTTTTCAAAACCTCCCAAACATATCCAAACACACTCCATGCCTACTGTCACTTGAATTATGCACTAAATGCATAACCCCAAATCTAGGATATTACAGTTCTACCCCTTAAAAATAATTTCGTCCTCGAAATTACTTGGCTAACGAGCAATCATACATCCTAATTCACCACACTACGCTATTGCTGCGCACTCTGATCTTAAAGAACTATCATACTTTCTAGGCACATTCTCTAAGTTCACAATCAAAGTTCCAAACACTTCACTAGCAAAAGAAGAACGAACTGACCTTATAGCGAGCAAAGCAATGAAGGATATTCTAGAAATAAGAACTTACCCGTTGTCACATCTGGCACATCACCATCCTCGCGATGGCCGACTGCATAAACCAACCTTGGTTGCCTCGCATCTGCACCTTCAGCATCTCTGTTTGGTGTTCCACGACCTCGGTTGGAACCATTCCCTCCATGATTCGGACCACGACCCCTCGTCGCTTGCTGACCATTCCTACCCGGCTGTTCATAACCTTGGCCTGCTGTCCGAGCCCTGTTCGGATCCTGAGGACAATGCTTAATCAAATGAGACTTGGACTTACACCTAAAACATTCTCGATCTCGATTCCAGCACTCGCCAACATGATACCTTCCACACCGAGCACACGGACGGTCCGGATTTTCAGTAGCTGGCTTAGAAACACGAACAGATTTCTCAACCTTCGGTATTTTCTGAAAATTCTCAGATGATTCTGACGGTCCAAAACTCCTCTTATCCCGATTCCTATCCTTATCTCTGTTCTGTCTTACAGCGTCCTTAATCCCTTCAGCTACCTTAGCCTTTTCCACCAATACGGCGAACTCCCGCTCTTGTTGCGGAGCTATCAACAACCTCAAGTCATCCCTTAGTCCGTCCTGAAATCGGACACATCGCTCATGCTCCGTAGCCACTACTCCTCGAGCATATCGGCTTAACCTTAGAAATTCAGCTTCATATTCCGCTACGGACTTGTTCCCTTGAACCAGCCCCAGAAAAGTCTTCCTCTGCGCATCAGTATGATGGGTACCAATATACTTCTTTTGATATGCCGCCTTAACATACTCCCAGGTCAGATCCTCAGCTGTGGCACCATCCCGAACTGTGAGCCACCATTGATATGCTTCATCGTGAAGCAGCGCCACCATTCCTTTCACTTTCTTCTCAGGGGTCAGATCCAACTCATCCATGATTCGCTCGGTCGCCTCCAACCAATACTCGGCAGTACTGCGTGCCACACCAGATACGCCACGGAACATCTCAGCTCCATTGGCTCGGAGTCGCTCGGGTACAGACTTCCTAGCTCTCATATTTCTACCTGCTCCAGCCACCATCTCAAGAACTCGCAACACTGCCTGCGATACAGCATCACCCCCATCTGATCTTGCTGCTCAACACCAAAAGCTGGTGGTGGTGGTACCTCATTCTCAGATCCTTGACCCGACCTAACAGGTTCCGACACAGCCATTCTACCTCTACAGCGTCCACGACAACCACGTCCTCTAGAACTCATATCTAACGTCGCAATTTAATCTGATTAAAAAGTTTTATGCATTAAAAATTTTGTTTCACTGTTTATCCACGAGCAAATTTTATGAAAAGAAGTTTCCAGAAGTAGTTCTTTCGATCAATCAAAGTTTCAGTTCAAGTTCACTATTCTAATTCAGAGAATCACATTCACATTCACATTCATCCACAACATTCCCTTCACTACTTTGGGCATTTCTGATCATTCCCTACCCCAGGGGTAATTTCGCCATTTTTCCTATAGGGGTATTTCGGTAATACATCGGGGTCAATTTGAAAATCACAAAAGTCATTCCGAAATTTCTAAAACTCATGGATATTTTTTTTTTTTTGAAAGAAAGATTTTCCCAAATCAAGGTATTGCAGAAATTTTGGAAATCAGGGTTATTTTGGTAATTTCATAAACCAGGGGTAATTTGGTAAATTTCCAAATCAGGGTACCTTGAATTTTTTGCAAAACAAGGTTTTTGGATACTTTTACAAAGTAAGAAAATTTTATTAAAATCGAGGGTAGTATGGTAATAAAGATTTTCCAAGCCAGGGGCATTTTAGTAATTTTACAACCAAGGGCATTTTTGTAATTTTGTAAATCGGAGATATTTTGTAAAAATTTTCACAATAATCTTTTGCTACAATTAAAACGGTAATTTAGGGATTTTAAAACTAGGGTTTTTATAAAACTGCATGGCTAGTCCCTTTCGGGTTTTAGTTATTGGGTTTAGCCCGTGAATAAGTCCTCTTGGTTAGGGCGAACCGTAGCTACGCACCAGGTAGGATTCGAGTGGAGAGGAGGTGAGTCACGAGGACTGCTTAAATACCAAGCTCCCACCGAAACCAATCCTAGACATGCGCACAATGGTTGCCACACCTTAACTCGGCGACTTACTTCACAGGTTTGTTTGATTGTTTTTAAGTCTTATGCATGTGTTTGAGTGCACTAGCCCTAGGGTTCAATAGCCCTAATTTTCTAATCAACGAGCCCAATTATGCCCATCACATTTCACATACAAATCACTTCAGAAGTCAGGGGTACTTACCTGGTGGACTTCGGGTCGGAGATACAGGTTCCATGCCAGAATAAACCTGAAAATTTATTCATAAAAGTCCATATTTTTGAAAAGCCCATCTTGAAAAATGTTTTTGGGCCCAAATCCCTCAAAGCCGAGTTTTGAACCGGGCTCTGTTACCAAACTGTAACACCCCAAACCCGGCCCATTCACTACGACCAAATTTGAAATGCCACTGCAGAAAACGTTTGAAAAATATTTTGACTTAGGGTTAAAACATGAAAATTTATTGTCATTAATAAATCGTTATATATTTAAAATCCCAAATAAATCAAGTTGTTACAAATTCTTCGAGTTGAAAACTTTAATATATATCTTTAAGATATGAGTTGCTAAAATTAAAACATTTCCAAACAATAATAATTGTCAATCCACTTTAAAAACATAATAATAAACTTCAAATCCCTTAATTGGCCCTTATTACAAAAACAAATAATTAACCAAAGTACTTAATAATAAACTGCATGGAATAAAATGCCTTCTGCATGGGCCACCTCCTATCCGCTCCAACCCAGTCCAAGCTTATTCATCACCTGCAATGTTGGTAAAAATTTGGGTGAGTCAAACAGACTCAGTGCATAGTTATTTCATATGTCCCCACATATGGGCTTGACCCATATCCACACAGTTCACATACAAAAAAATTATGCAATTATGAAGCCCAACCCAACCTAATGTCCATCCGTTACACCTACCTTGGCAGACCTGCTGCCCAAGGCCGTGGCTAATCCACCGATCAACCAAGTGATCCCACATATCCTGCCTTGGCAGACCTGCTGCTCAAGGCCGTGGCTAGGCCACCGATCACCTAAGTGATCCCACATATCAATCAGTCCACGGTGATGCACACAGCTATCAACCGCCGAGATGTGGCACCTAGCCAACATCTCCCTTGATGAAGCACACAACTAACATCAAGCGCTAATGTAGCACAAGGCTAACATTAGACCACGTACATAAATATGTACACCCTTTCCTTCTATTTTCACATCCCAAATCCCATGCATATATGTGTATCATGTCAGATTAACATTTAGAGTAAGTATTTATCACATGCTCACCACAAATATCACACATATATCATAGGCAAAATAGAGCACTGACCTGATTAATCGATTACCCACTACGGGTTTCCACCATCTTAGCCCTTATTACCGGCTAACATACACATCATAAACATACATACATAACAGCATACAAATAACAGGAGAATAGTGCGATAACTACGCACCTTTTCTTTGGCATAATCGATCAAATCCTGAAACTTGTCCTTATGCCTGTCGATTTGCCCCCTAAATAACCATAATAAAAATCGATCACACTTAAACCCAAAATATGGCCTTAGGCCGAAAGTCCTAGATCACTTACCTTGCTTACTAAATCCCGAAACCACTACTTCCTCCTGTTGTTGCCGAAATCCCTATATGCCTTTGTTAGAATCGACTATACACAAATCTATGGAAAGTGGCCCTTGGCCGAATTCAACATGACACTTACCTTGATCTCGCAAAACCCGAAAGACCCCTTCAATGCTCCTTAATGTCGGCTACAAACAAAAGACACATCATTATGACCTATGAAGATTCGGCCAACCTTACAACCAAGGCCAAAACACTTGATTTCGGCACCCCAAAGAATAAGAGCCCAAACCGATTTCTAAAGAAATACTTACCACTATCGTTGCTTACCACTAACGATCAACTTCCCAAATCACCCTCTTAGGTTCGGCCACAATCAAGAAATAGAACTAGATCTCCAACTTCCGGCTTTGAAGGGAACAAAAGAAGAAAAGAAGTGATAAGGGGTTCCAAATAAATATTCGGCTATGGCTTAACAAATGGTGATTCAACATTCGGCTATCACAAAGAACAGGTTTGAAAGTTGGAGAAAAGAAGAAATAGAAGAATAATGAAGGCTTAGGAGAATTCGGCCTTAGCAAAATAAATGAGAAAAATGAGAGGATTTTCTTGGCTACCAATTTCGGCAAGAATCACTAGAGAAGAAACAAATAAAATTCCACCCTTAAGCCCCCTCCATGACCGAATATACTAACCCCCAAGGAGACCCACAATCGGCCACCTTATCAAATCCCACACCTTTCTCCCATTATCACTTCATTTAAAATTAAACAAATAAGCCACCATTATCTCTTATCTTACCCATGCAAAATAAATTAAAAATAATTCCATCACTTCTATACTATCTCACACACTCAAAATAAATAAATTAAATCCACCCTCACTTTATCCCTTATCATCCCATTTAAAAAAAATAAATAAAATAAAGCTACACTTATCTTCTATCTACCAACTTAAAATAATAAACCTTTATCACCTATCCCAACCAAAATTAAAAAAAATAAAACAAGCCTTATCTCATCCTTCCCAAGGTCCATGTGCCGTCCAACACTTCCCTTCCCTGCTGACGCCAAAAGCCAAAAATAAAAGCCACCCCTTTTGCTGCCCCCAAGATTCGAACATGAGACCTGCTGGAGCCCTTTGACGCAAGCTTCCTTGCTCCACAGATAACGCCCCAAGCCACTTTGCTGCTAGCTCTTTTGTGTCATAAACTCCCCACAATTCCTTTTAAGACCTCCTTCACCTAGCTTCCTCCTTGTCTTAACGCCAAAAGCAAAATAAAATTACACTCCTTGCTGCCAACGTGATTCGAACCAAGGCCCTTCCCCTTGCTTGAGGCGTCAATCACCAAGGCCCTAAGTGGCGCCTTGCAGCCACTTCACCAAGGCATTTCTTATGTCCAAAAGCACCTATAATTTTCCCTTAAGGCTCCTTCAGCCTAGCTTCTCATTTAGACTTAAAATTCTAATATTTTTCCAAGACTTCCTCCTACATCTTTAGATTCTCAAAACCTCCCAAACATATCCAAACACACTCTATGCCTACTGTCACTTGAATTATGCACTAAATGCATAACCCCAAATCTAGGATATTACACTCTAGGTTGATTAATTAAAATCTCTTTCTAATTAAAACCCCTATTGTCGCATTAACTCGATCTATGGATTCCCTTATTAGGTTTGACCCTAATCCGGCAGATTTTCGTCTCCCTATCTCTAGGATTGCAATCAACTCTGCTTAATTGTGTTGATCTACTTTTAAACAGAGACCTTTGCTCCACTGAATAAGCACATTCGACTTTAATCAATAACCTGAATTATCAAACAAGAATAAGAACTCACAATTAAGAATAAGCACAAGTATTTATCTCATAAATCAAATAATAATAAGTTTCATCTTAGGTTTCATCCCCTCAGGTATTTAAGGGATTTAGTTCATACTAAAAGAGGGAAACATCATAAAAGAGGAAAAACAACAAAACATAAGAAACCCAAAAACTTCTAAAGAACTTGATGGGAGATCATCCGTCTTGATGGAGATCCTTCTCCTAAGCTGTTCTCGATGGCTACCTTGGAGTATTTTCTTCTTCTACTCATCGTTTATTCGACGTCCTGTCGAACTCTCTTTTTAGGTTGCCCACTAGGGTGTTTATATAGGCTTTGAGATGCCTTTCTTGGCCCACAAGTATCCTAATCCGAGTAGAATTCGTCCTAGATTCGGCAGGGACACACCCGTGGCCAATAGCCCAGGCTGCGTTCAATCCGGCTTACCACACACTGCCGTGTGCGGTGGTCCAGGCCGTGTAGGCCCATTTTGTCCCTTTTTGGCCTGTTTCTCATTCTTTTCGACTCCTAAGCCCTTATGAGTATAAAGCATGAAATTTAAAGGATGAGGAGCACCGAATTCATCAAACCCAATGGAAAATCATCCAAAATTAAGACAAGCATGGGGTTAAAATATGTGTAAATTATGGTTTATCATGTCTAACTTGCCAGTAGATTAAGGCTGAACATCAGTTACCTTCAGGGTTGCTTCAACCAGTTAAAATTCCACTTTGAAAGTGGGAGAGTGTAACTATGGACATTGTTAGTGGGCTGCCCTAAACGCCTACTAAGAAGGATGCAGTGTTGGTCATCGTGGATCGGTTGACCAAGTCAGCCCATTTCATACCAGTCTGTACTGATTACTCTTTGCAGAAGCTGACTAAACTGCATGTGGCAGAGATAGTGAGACTGCATGGGGTACAGGTTTCCATCATATCAGATAGGGATCCTCACTTCACGTCTCGGCTCTGGAAGAAGTTATATGAGCCTTTGGGTACTAGATTGGACTTCAGTACTGCATTTCACCCCCAGACAGATGGTCAATCAGAAAGGGTTATTCAAATACTGGAGGATATGTTAAGGTGTGTTGTATTAGATTTCCAAGGCAATTGGGAAGACTATTTGCCATTGGCAGAGTTTGTATATAAAAATAGCTACTAGTCTAGCATACAGATGGCACCTTATGAGGTATTATATGGCCATAGGTGTCGTACTCCGTTGTGTTGGACTGAGTTGGGCGAGTGGCGTGTTCTGGGCCCTGAATTAGTTTCTGATACCAAGGACAAAATTAGATTAATTCGGGATTGATTGAAGGCAGCATCCGATAGACATAGGTCGTACGCAGATTTGAAGCCAAGGAGATTGAGTATTATGTGGGGGGCTTCATGTTTCTTAAGGTCTCGCCATGGAAGAAGGTATTGAGATTTGGACTGAAGGGCAAGTTGAGCCCTAGATTCATTGGGCCTTATTGTAAATTGAAACTTATGGGACCGGTTGGTTATCAACTTGAGTTACCTCCAGAGCTGGACCGGATATATGATGTGTTCCACGTCTCTGTGCTAAGGCGTTATCGCTCTGATCCCACACACGTGATTTCGACTGAGGAGATTGAGGTTAGACTAGACCTGACTTTTGAGGAGGAACCGGTTCAGATTTTAGATTGTGATGTGAAAGTTTTGAGGAAGAAGTCTATCCCATTGGTTAAGGTACTTTGGCGCAATCACAGCTCAGAGGAGGCCACGTGGGAATCTGAAGAGGCGATGCGTCAACAATACCCTCATCTATTTTGATCAGGTAAATTTTGAGGCCAAAATTTTATTTTATGGGGGTAGAGTTGTAACGCCCTAAAAATCTAAGTATTTATCATTGCATGTTTTTAGCACAACTACTTGTTTGCTTCAGTGGTTAAGTGATTTGGGTGTGTTTGGGAGTGTCTGAGAAGTTTTGGGTTCAAACCTAGGCTTGTGCAAAAAGTTTTATTTTTAGGTAATAAACCATTACCTATTGTTAGTAGGCTTTTAAATAATTATGGGTAAAGCA
The DNA here is from genome assembly GCA_005393395.2 of Gossypium australe. Taxonomy (NCBI): domain Eukaryota; kingdom Viridiplantae; phylum Streptophyta; class Magnoliopsida; order Malvales; family Malvaceae; genus Gossypium; species Gossypium australe. The sequence continues at coordinate 115,144,438 of CM016616.1, read as the reverse complement.
AGACATAAAAAGTCAGCTGGTCTAGGGGTAAGTGGCGTGTTACCTATGCCAGAGGACTGAGGTTCGAATCTTGGTGGAGGCAAGGGAGTATTTATTTTGCTGCTGTGCAGTGGGAGGTGTTGTGGTTTGACTAAAACACTGAAGTGGTTGAGAGGAATTCAAATTGAATGGTTGAGGGAGGTGTATTCTGTAACACCCTAAACCCGGCCTAGAAGTTAGGCCCGAATCTGGCGTGTCACATGGAAGTGTTTTTGAAAACCCTATTTCTTGTTGGTAAAACTTGTTTGAGAGTTAAAGCCTCTTCGTTAAAACTCAAAACACTTAAGAAAATGCTATCCCCTTGAAAACCGAATTACTTTTAAAACATTATCTATTTAAAATAAACAATTTACGAAAATGTGACGTTTAGATATAAAGTTGCAGAAGCATTTTGAAAACGTTGCGGAAACGTAGTGTTTTGAAAACAATTATCATTTTGGAAACCGTATTCCACCTTTAGCAGTTAGAAAACATCGTAAATAAATATCAGAAATAATAAGTTAAAAATAGAGAGGCCTTATTACAAAATCATTAACCCAATAAGTTAAAAGAAAATGAAATAAAGTCGCTAAGTTTAACTTTAAAGCATATCTCCCTCGCAGCTCCAAACCGTCCAAGACAGGGGATTACTTGCATAGTTAAAAACGGGGTGAATTTAAGAAAACTCAGTGTGTAATCCCCTTACTAGAGTAACAGTCAGTATACAGAAACAGAAACTGAAACAGTCTGGGCCAAAGCCCTTTAACAGTAACAGTATAGTCCAGTTCAAAGCATAGTGGGCCATAACCCACTACCATATCATATGGGTCACAGCCCATACAGAATCAATTGGGCCTAGCCTAAACCAATAACAGAACAAGTGGGCCTAAGCCCAGTATAGTGACAAATCTCATAAACAGATATGAAATAGTATGAGGATGCATCCCACCCTGATCCAGCCAACACACCACCCACACCAACCAACACACCATGTGGGGATAAATTGACCCACCCAGCCCACACACCAAGCTTAGCACCGGTTACGGCACTAGGTCAACAAAACGGCTCAGCACCGTAAATAGAACGGCTAAAAGCCATAAATATCGTAGTAACGCTGCTAGTTAACAGAACAGCTAAAAACAGTAAACATAATGGTTATAAACCATAAACAGGATGGCACAGAGCCATAATCAGGATGGCACAAAGCTATCGATGACTATAATAAGTTTGGCACATAGCCATCAGCAACGGTAATATAATCGGCACATAGCCATGGGTAATTATGATTGACACAGAGTCATCAATATATATGTTAGGCACATAGCCATGGGTAAATAAAGTTGGCACAAAGCCATAATCAAGATGGCATAGAGCCATATTTAGGTTGGCACAAAGCCATAAATATCGTAGAAAGGCTGAAAGCCTTGTGCAGAACGGCAATGGGCCGTACACTTCCTCCGTAACTTTATCCCAACCCCATGCAATATGTCGTGTATGTTATGCTCAATCATCACAGGTGTATGCAGAATGACCATACTCATTAATAGTCATTTAAACATGTAATAAAAGCATATCAGTCATACAACCACAGTCAAGTTAGTTAAAACACAATCATACGATCACAGTCAAGTCATGGCACCAAATTAGTCTTTTACCCTCAGGGGCAAAATAGTTATTTTACCCTATAAGGGTATTTCGGTAATCCTACCCTACAGGGTTAATTTGGTAATTCTACTCATAACTAATCCATGTATGCAGTGCATCTCAAACATAATCAATCATACAATTAACACATTCAACAGTGGTACTACCACGAGGGTAAAATGATCATTTTGCCTTGTAATTCGCCTCGTAAGGGCATCTCGATAATTTTACTCGTCGAGGGTATTCCGGTAACTTTATCCATAAAGGGTATTTCGGTAACTTTACCCATAGAGGGTATTTTGGTAAATTCGCAAAATAGGGGTATTTTGGTAATTTCACAAATCGGGGTATTTCTATAATTCTGTAAACTAGGGGTATTTCAGTAATTTCAAAAATTAGGGGTATTTCGGTAGTTTTGCAATTCGAGGGTATTTCGACACTTTCACAAATTAGGGGTATTACAGTAATTTTACAGTATGAGGGTATTTCGATAATTTCACAAATCAATGGTCTTTTGGTAATTTCACAAATTAGGGGTATTTCGTTAATTTGCAAACTGAGGGTATTTCGATACTTTCACAAATCAGGGGTATTTCGGTAATATCACAAATCAGGGGTATTTCGTTAATTTCACATATTAAGGGCATTTCAGTAATTTTGTAAACCAAGGGTATTTCAGTAATTTGTAAACCAAAGGTCTTTCAGTAATTTTAAACCAAGGGTATTCTAAACAGAGATAACGATGTGAATAGGCCTAGGGCCCATTCTCGGCCCAAATGGATCCATACGCTCGTGTGGCCCATTTAGCCCAAATCTAGCCATAGATATGAGATTCACATAGACCAGTTCAATATCTACTACACAATCATACAATTTATTCATATGGACCCGCAGGCCCATTAGGCCCACTAGGCCCCTTTTGGCCCAAATAGCCTAAACCCACAAGAACACCCATGATGGCCTCAACTATCGCGTCGAAGCTCCCACACGTACGCTCGCACGCTCGTGTGGCTACCATCATCCTGTGACCGGCATTTCGGCATTTGCCGCTCTACAGCTAGAGTAGTGTGAAATACACACCTTATAGGAATCTGGAGTTGACCGCGCTCCGAACACTCCTATGCCCAAACTCCAACCAAGGTATGCTTTCTCTCCTCATAGATTGCTCTATTTAAAGCCAGCTTCTCACCTTCCCTCATGCTAGCTTCCCGATGTGGGATCCCTCCTTCAGAAGAGTTTAAATCCATCACAACCACTTGCCGTCCCAACTTAGAAAAATAAGTATCCCGTTTTGCTTGCAATGGGATTTGAACCCTTGCCCTCTCCTATGCTCCAGACGCTACATGCCACCACAACACAAGCTCCTTTTGTGTCTAAAATCATTCGCAACTACATATAAGTCTATGGGCCAAAGTCTAAGTTCATTTAAAAGGAAATCAAAATGAATTGCAAGCGCCAAGACTTGAACCTTGGACCCCTTGCTTCCTCTATGGCGTCACTTCCTTATCTTCAATGTGGCGCCATTTGCCATTAGATCACAATCTTTTTGTGTCATTTTCCTCCACATTTTATTCTTAAAGCCTACTTACTAACTCTCTCGGTTTTATCCACCTAAAACCAAAATTTTCCTAAAGCCCTGGTTTGACCCTGGGACTTCATGGAAGCCCCCTAACCTTCCAAAATTACTCACCTAATAGGTTTAACTTGCATTAGTGACGTTCTCTTGTTCTCAAAAATTTTAAACGCTTCCATGCCCAAGGCCCAATGGGCCCAATTCTACTAGGCCCAAATTTCGGACGTTACAATTCTACCCCTTTAAAGAAATTTCGTCCTCCAAATTCCAACTATCTATAAGTCTTTTAACACAGACCACCTTACTACGCTGCCGCTGCGCACTCTCATCCCAATAACACTAATACACTTTTAACTTAATCTTGAAATCTCTTACACATAACCAAACATCTAACCACAGAAACAAACAGATATTTATCACACATGCGTACAATTTCTATATTCAAACATCACATCCAAACAAAACGCACACAGAATAAATACCAAAAAAAAATACAGTCCAATATCTGAAGAACTACCTTACTTCTAACATACTGTATTTAAATTTCTAAACAGTCAAAAGTATTCAAAAACTTACAGATTCGGTGCTAGAGACTCGGTGTACTACATTTTCAGAAAACGGCCAATCTAACTTCAGAACATCAAATCTTTTCAAGCCTTGTTGATTTTTAAGTGTTTTTGAAACAATACTTTCAGAAATTCAATTTTTTAAACCCAATCTATAGCCGAGTTTTGCAATCGGGCTCTGATACCATAAATGTAACACCCCAAACCCGGCCTAGAAGTTAGGGCTGAATCTGGCGTGTCATATGGAAGTGTTTTTGAAAACCCTATTTCTTGTTGGTAAAACTTGTTTGAGAGTTAAAGCCTCTTCGTTAAAACTCAAAACACTTAAGCAAATGCTATCCACTTGAAAACCGAATTACTTTTAAAACATTATCTATTTAAATAAGCAATTTACGAAAATGTGAAGTTTAGAAATAGAGTTGCAGAAGCATTTTGAAAACGTTGCGGAAACGTAGTGTTTTGAAAACAATTATCGTTTTGGAAATCGTATTCCACCTTTACCAGTTAGAAAACATCATAAATAAATATCAGAAATAATAAGTTAAAAATAAAGAGGCCTTATTACAAAATTATTAACCCAATAAATTAAAAGAAAATGAAATAAAGTCGCTAAGTTTAACTTTAAAGCATATCTGACGTGTGGCCACCTCTGAGTCCCTTGCAGCTCCGAACCGTCTAAGACTGGGGAATACCTGCACAGTTAAAAACTAGGTGAGTTTACGAAAACTCAGTGTGTAATCCCCTTGCTAGACTAACAGTTAGTATACAGAAACAGAAACTGAAACAGTCTGGGCCAAAGCCCTTTAACAGTAACAGTATAGTCCAGTTCAAAGCATACGTGGGCCATAACCCACTACCATATCATTTGGGGTCACAGCCTATATAGAATCAATTGGGCCTAGCCTAAACCAATAATAGAAAAAGTGGGCCTACGCCCAGTACAGTGACAAATCTCATAAATAGATATGCAATAGTATGAGGATGCATCCCACCCCGATCCAGCCAACACACCACCCGTACCAACCAACACAACATGTAGGGATAAAACCGACCCACTCAGCCAGCACACCAAGCTTAGCACCTGTTGCTGGACTAAGTCAATAGAAAGGCTGAACGCCGTAGACAGAATAGCTAAAAGCCATAAATATCGCAGCAACGCTGCCAGTTAACAGAACTGCTAAAAGTCGTAAATAGAATGGTTATAAACCATAATCAGGATGGCACAGAGCCATAATCAAGATGGCATAAAGCTATCGGTGACTGTAATAAGTTTGGCACATAGCCATCAGCAATGATAATATAATCGGCACACAGCCACGGGTAATTATGATTGACATAGAGTCATCAATATAGATGTTAGGCACATAGCCACGGGTAAATACGATTGGCACAAAGCCATAATCAAGATGGAAAATAGCCATATTTAGGATGGCATAGAGCCATAAATATCACAGAAAGGCTGAAAGCCTTGTATATAATGGCAATGGGCCGTACACTTCCTCTGTAACTTTGTCCTAACCCCATGCAATATGTCATGTATGTCATACTCAATCATCACAGGTGTATGCAGAATGACCATACTTGGCAATAATCATTTAAACATGTAATAAAAGCATATCAGTCATACAACCACAGTCAAGTTAGTTAAAACACAGTCATACAATCACAGTCAAGTCATGGCACAAAATTAGTCTTTTACCCTCAGGGGCAAAAGAGTCATTTTACCCTAAAAGGTATTTCGGTAATCCCACCCTATAGGGGTAATTTGGTAATTCTACTTATAACTAATCCATGTATGCAGTGCATCCCAAACATAATCAATAATCCAATTAACACATTCAACACGAGTACTACCACGAGGGTAAAAACGGTCATTTCGCCTCCTAAGGGCATCTCGATAATTTTACAAGTCGGGGGTATTTCGGTAACTTTACCCATAAAGGGAATCTCGGTAACTTTACCCATAGAGGGTATTTTGGTAAATTCGTAAACCAGGGGTATTTTGGTAATTTCACAAATCGGGGTATTTCGATAATTCTGTAAACCAAGGGTATTTCAGTAATTTTACAAATTAGGGGTATTTCGATAATTTTGCAATCTAAGGGTATGTCGACACTTTCACAAAATTAGGGATATTATAGTAATTTAACAATCTGAGGGTTTCACAAATCAATGTTCTTTTGGTAATTTCACAAATTAGGGGTATTCCGGTAATTTTATAATCTGACGGTATTTCGATAATTTCACAAATCAGGGGTATTTCGGTAATTTTGCAAATCAGGGGAATTTCGTTAATTTTACAAATTAAGGGTATTTCAGTAATTTTGTAAACCAAGGGTATTTCAGTCATTTCTAAACCAAGGGTATTTTAAATAGAGATAACGATGCGAATGGGCCTAGGGCCCATTCTCGGCCCAAATGGACCCACACGCTCGTGTGGCCCATTTAGCCCAAATCTAGCCATCGATGTGAGATTCACATAGACCATTTCAATATCTACTACACAATCATACAATTTATTCATATGGACCCACAGGCCCATTGGGCCCACTTGGTCCCTTTCAGCCCAAACAGCCTAAACCCACAAGAACACCCATGATGGCCTCAACTATCGCGTTGAAGCTCCCACACATGCGCTCGCACGCTCGTGTGGCTACCATCGCCGTGTGACCGGCATTTCAGCATTTGCCACTCTACAGCTAAAGTAGTGCGAAATACACACCTTATAAGAATGTGGAGTTGATCCGCGCTCCGAACACTCTTATGCCCAAACTCCAACCAAGGTATGCTTACTCTCCTCATAGATTGCCCTATTTAAAGCCGGCTTCTCACATTCCCTCATGCTAGCTTCCCGATGTGGGATCCCTCCTTCAACAGAGTTTAAATCCATCAAAACCACTTGCCGTCCCAACTTAGCAAAATAAATATCCCGTTTTGCTTTCAATGGGATTCCAACCCTTGCCCTCTCCTATGCTCCTGACGTTACATGCCACCACAACACAAGGTCCTTTTGTGTCTAAAATCATGCGCAACTAAATATAAGTCTATGGGCCAAAGTCTAAGTTCATTTAAAAGGAAATCAAAATGAATTGCAAGCGCCAAGACTTGAACCTTGGACCCCTTGCTTCCTCTATGGCGTCACTTCCTTGTCTCTCATGTGGCGCCATTTGCCACTAGACCACACTTTTTTTGTGTCATTTTTCTCTACATTTTATTCTTAAAGCCTACTTACTAACTCCTAGGGTTTTATTCACCTAAAACCAAAAATTTCCTAAAGCCCTAGTTTGATCTTGGGCCTTCATAGAATCCCCCTAACCTTTCAAAATCACTCACCTAATAGGTCCAACTTGCATTAGTGTCGTTCTCTTATTCTCAAAAATTTTAAACACTCTCGTGCCCAAGGCCCAATGGGCCCAATTTTACTAGGCCCAAATTCGGGGCGTTACATGATCAGATGGAGAGGTTTGAGGAGGGATTTTAGGAGAAAATCAAGGGATGATGGGAGAGGGAGTGTTGCGCCGAATTGGGACTATGGGCACTCAACAATTTCGGCCAGAGTGGTATACCCCTCAGTTGGTATACTCCTCGTTTTGGGCTTTTCGTATTGGTGTTTTTCTCTCTTTTGCTTGAAGCCGAATGTGGTAGGGTGTTTGCATATTCTTCTGTTACACTTTTGACAACCTTTTTTCTTATTGTCATCTCATCTTTTCTCTTTTTCCTGATGCTGGCTGAATACACCCTCTTCCTCTCTTTGCCTCTTCTTGTTTCTTTTCTCAAGTAATTCTTCTATTGGCCAAATATACCTTCTTTCCTTTTTCATTTTCTTTTCCCTCTATCGAAACCTCTTCTCCCCTAAACCGATTCTCTTCTTTTTCTCCCTCAAGTGTTGTGCTACCAATTTCCAGTTTTGATCACTGCCGAAACCATTCCTCTTCTTCTGCCGATTGACTTTGCTCCTTTCTTTTCGGTAAGTGAGTAGTTTCAACTTTTGACTTATTAAAGTGGGGTTTGTTTAACTATTTTTGACAGCTTTAAATCGAGGGTGAGGGGATGTGCTAGTGCTGAATCCTTGCTCTCTTTTGGTAAGTACTATAAACGAATCATTATTCCCTTTCTTCTTCTGCCTTAAGTGATAACTAATAGCAATTGTATAGCAGTTAAGGAAGGATTCGGGGAATTCCTAATCAATTGCTAGAGACTAAGATTCGTGGCAATCATAGTAGTTCGATTGAAGGTAACGCTACTTTATTCTATGAATGGACTGTTGATTTCGGGTTTCTTGTTAGTCATAAAGTAGGACTGATGCTGGTGTTTGATTGTCCAAAATGTAGGTTGGTGAGTGCTTGAGCGACTGTTCGTGACGAATTGAAACCAGGTGTGTAAACACTGCCCAAATCGTAAACTAGCAAAAGCCAAAAAAAGTATGACAATTGACGCTACACGAGCGTGCGCTTACTCGTGTGGTAAACCGAACGTATAAAACATGGGCATTAGACTGTTGAGGCCACCAAAAGCGATATAGTGGTCTTAGGCCATTTTGGCCCACGTTGGGCTTAAATGGGTCGTGTGGGCCCTACACGGGTAAACCACATGAACGTGTAGAGAATATTGGGCCAAGCTATAAAAATTACATGGCCGAGAGCATTTCTGGGCTATGTGGGGCACATGTGGGCCTACATTATGGGCCTTGGGCCCATTTTCACTGTTTGACTGTCAAGGTTGCACGGGTCACCCGAGACGACTCTGGACCTACTGATGGTCGGTAAGCATACTTAGACTTCAAACTGATAAAATGATTGTTATGCCCCTAAGATATAAAATTGACTATATGACTTATGTTATCTATGACTGTATATGAGCATGCCATAATATATATATGTTACATTCATGTATGATGTAAAGCCCCAAATTTTTGGGCCTAGTAGAATTGGCCCTATTGGGTCTTGGGCATGGGAGCGTTTAAAATTTTTGAGAACAAGAGAACGACACTGATGCAAGTTGGACCTATTAGGTGAGTGATTTTGGAAGGTTAGGGGGCTTCCATGAAGTCCTAGGTTCAAACCTGGGCTTTAGGAAAAATTCTGGTCTTAGGTGAATAAAACCCTGAGAGTAAGTAAGTAGGCTTTAAGAATAAATTATGGGAAAAAAATGACACAAGGAAGTGAGTGGTCAAGTGGCAAGGTGTCATTAAGGTTACAAGGGAGCATGGGTTCAAGTCTTGGCGCTTGCAATTCATTTTGATTTCCTTTTAAAGGAACTTAGACTTTGGCCCATAGGCTTATATTTAGTTGCGCATGTTTTAAGTCACAGAAGGAGCTTGTGTTGTGGTGGCATGTAGCGTCTGGAGCATAGGAGAGGGCAAGGGTTCAAATCCCATTACAAGCAAAAAGGGATATTTATGTTGCTAAGTTGGGACGGTAGGTGGTTGTGATGGAATTAAACTCTGCTGAAGGTGAAATCCCACATCGGGAAGCTAGCATGAGCGTAGGTGAGAAGCTGGCTTTAAATAGAGCGATCTATGAGGAGAGTAAGCATACATTGATTGGCGTCTGGGCATAGGAGTGTTCAGAGCACGGATTAACTCCAGATTCCTATCAGGTGTGTATTTCGCACTACTCAAGCTGTAGAGTGGCAAATGCTGAAATATCGGTCACACGGTGATGGTAGCCACACAAGTATGCGAGCGCACGTGTGGGAGCTTCGACGCGATAGTTGAGGCCAAAATGATTGTTCTTGTGGGTTTAGGTTGTTTGGGCCTCGATGGGCCATGTGGAGCCAATCGGCTCGTGGGCCCATATGAATAAATTGTATGATTGTGTAGTAGATATTGAACTGGTCTATGTGAATCTCATATTCGTGGCTAGATTTGGGCTAAATGGGCCACACGAGCATGTGGGTCCACTTGTGCCGAGAATGGGCCTTAAGCCCATTCGCATCATTATCTCTGTGGGTCCACTTGGGCCGAGAATGGGCCTTAAGCCCATTCGCATCATTATCTCTGTTTATAATACTTGAGTCGCTCGAGGCGACTGTAGACCTTCTGAGGGATTGACAAAATTATTGAAATACCCTTGGTTTACAAATTACTGAAATACCCTTGGTTTACAAAATTACTAAAATACACTTGGTTGAAAAATTACCAAAATACCCCGAATTTGCAAAATTACCGAAATACCCCTGACTTGTGAAATTACCAAAATACCTTCAATTTGTGAAATTACTGAAATACCCTCGATTTGTAAAATTACCAAAATACCCCCGATTTGTAAAATTACCAAAATACCTCTGGTTTGCGAAATTATTGAAATACCCCTGTAGGGTAGAATTACTAAATTACCCCTGTAGGGTAGAATTATTGAAATACCCCTGAAGGGTAGGATTACCGAAATACCCTTATAAGGTAAGATGACTATTTTGCCCTTGTGGGTAAATGACTGACTTAGGCTCTGAGTTGACTAATTTGGCTGTGGTTGTATGACTGATATGTTTTTATTACATGTTTAAATGATTGTTACTAAGCGTGGCCATTTTGCATACATGCGTAATGACTGAGCATGGCATACACGACATATTGCATGGGGTTGGGACATTGATATGGAGGAAGTTCTGATAGGGTCGCACGGGCCGCATGACGACTGTGGATCCAGTATTGATCTGTTGAGGTCGCACGGGTCGCATGACGACTGTGGACCAACGGACGGCTTAAAGCTGTGTAATCTGATTATGGCTCTGTGCCAACCTAAACGTGGCTCTGTGCCATCGTGAGTATGGTTTTGTGCCAATCGTATTTACCCACGGCTATGTGCCTAACATATATACCAATGACTCTTTGTCGATCATATTTGCCCAAGGCTGTGTGCCAATTATATTACCGTCGCTAATGGCTATGTGCCAAACATAATACAGTTGCTGATGGCTTTGTGCCAATTGTAATACCGCTACTGAAGGCTTAGAGCCGTATATATATGCTAGCAGCTTTGCTGCGATTTTGGTTAGTGTCGTAACCGGTGCTAACATTGGGAGTGTAGGGATGGCGTGGGTGATTTGTTCCCCGCAGGTAGTGCAGGGTTGGATGGGATGGGTTCGCATACATCACACATTATGCATATGGAATTGATTCTGAAATGGACTAGGCCCAATTGATTCTATTATGGGCTGTGACCCAAATGATATTGTAGTGGGCTTTGGCCCACGTATGCTCTAATCTGTACTGTACTATTACACTTAAAGGGCTTTGGCCCAGACTGTTTCAATTTCTGTTTCTGTATACTAACTGTTACTCCAGTAAGGGTATTACACACTGAGTTTTCGTAAACTCACCCCATTTTTAACTGTACAGGTAATCCTTAGCCTTAGACGGTTCGGAACTGCGAGGGACTCGGAGAAGACCACACACTGTTTATGCTTTCCGTTTTGATTATTTACATTTAAATATTTTGATTTGAGTTGTAATAAGGCCTCTCTGTTTCTAACTTATTATTTGAGATATTTATTTATGATGTTTTCTAACTGCTAAAAGTGGAATACGATTTCCAAAATGATAACTGTCTTCAAAACACTATGTTTCCGCAACGTTTTCAAAATGCTTCTGTAACTCATTTTTTTTAAACATCATATTTTCGTAAATTGTCTATTTTAAATATACTTCCGCAACAGATAAGGTTTTAAAAGTAATTACGTGTTCAAGTGGATAACAATTGCTTAAGTGTTTTGAGTTTTAACAAAGAGGCTTTAACACTCAAACAAGTTTTAACAACAAGAAATATGGTTTTGAAAAACTCTTCTATATGACAAACCAGATTCGGGCCTAACTTCTAAGCCGGGTTTGGGGTGTTACATTTAGTGGTATCAGAGCCCGGGTTGCAAAACTCGACTGTGGAATGGGTTTTAAAAAAATTTGATATGTGAAAGAATTGTTTCAAATGGGTTTGAAATGATTTGAAGTAATCGAAATGTTTTTCTGAATATTTTCATGAAAGTGTGGTTGATCGAGTATCCAGCGCCGAATCCGTAAGTTTTCTGTTAGACAATATTTAAAGTTAGATTTTGTATTTATTCAGTGTATGTTCTGGAAGGTAGAATTTTTTTAAAAGCTAGCAACAATGTTGTGATGGATTCAGAAGGCAGGTAAGGTCGCGAGGAGTGGCCCGCCTCTCCGGAACATAAGATGGTTCAGGAGACAGTAGTCAAGGTAAGTCCGCCAACTTCGGGTAGTGATAACCTGGAGCTTGGTACGGAGGCACTGGCCTGGTTGGTAAGAGAAGTGTTGGAAGAAGTGTTTGAGGCAGGAGTAAAGGCATATGGTGAAACACTTTAGTCTAGGTGCTCGGACTACAGCAGGAAGAGGGACCACAGTTATCTGAAGCAGGAGCCTCGTTCTGTGAAACTCGTTAAGACACGTCCAAACTTTTTGGCTTGCGAGCATTGCAAAAGGCGCCATTCGGGTGAATGCTAGAAGAAGTCAGGAGCGTGTCTTAGATGCGGGTCTAAGGAGCATCGGGTTTGGGATTGCATAGTCCCTTTTAAGTCAGGTGTGTTTTGTTTGGATGTGATGTTTGAATATAGAAATTGTATGTATGTGTGATAAATATCTGCTTGTTTCTGTGGTTAGATGTTTGGTTGTGTGTAAGAGGTTTCAAGATTAAGTTAAAAGTGTATTAGTGTTATTGGGATGAGAGTGAGCAGCGGCAGCTTAGTAGGGTAGCCTGTGTTAGACGACTGATATATAGTTGGAAATTTCGAGGACGAAATTTCTTTAAGGGGATAGAATTGTAACGCCCCAAATTTTTTAGCCTAGTAGAATTTGGCCTATTGGGCCTTGGGCATGGGAGCTTTTAAAATTTTTGAGAACAAGAGAACGACACTAATGCAAGTTGAATCTATTAGGTGAGTGATTTTGGAAGGTTAGGGGGCTTCCATGAAGTCCTAGGTTCAAACTTGGGCTTTAGGAAAAATTCTGGTCTTAGGTGAATAAAACCCTGAAAGTAAGTAAGTAGTCTTTACGAATAAATTGTGGGAAAAAAATGACACAAGAAAGTGAGTGGTCAAGTGGCAAGGCGTCATTAAGGTTACAAGGGAGCATGGGTTCAAGTCTTGGCGCTTGCAATTCATTTTGATTTCCTTTTAAAGGAACCTAGACTTTGGCCCATAGGCTTATATTTAGTTGCGCGTGTTTTAAGTCACAAAAGGAGCTTGTGTTGTGGTGGCATGTAGCGTCTGGAGCATAGGAGAGGGTAAGGGTTCGAATCCCATTACAAGCAGAAAGGGATATTTATTTTGCTAAGTTGGGACGGCAGATGGTTGTGATGGAATTAAACCCTGCTGAAGGTGAAATCCCACATCGGGAAGCTAGCATGAGAGTAGGCGAGAAGTTGGCTTTAAATAGAGCGATCTATGAGAAGAGTAAGCATACCTTGGTTGGCGTTTGGGCATAGGAGTGTTCAGAGTGCGGATTAACTCCAGATTCCCATCAGGTGTGTATTTCGTACTACTCTAGCTGTAGAGCGGCAAATGCCGAAATGCTGGTCACACGGCGATGGTAGCCACACGATCGTGCGAGCGCACGTGTAGGAACTTCGACGCGATAGTTGAGGCCATCAAGAGTGTTCTTGTGGGTTTAGGCTATTTGGGCCTCGATGGACCGAAAGGGGCCATGTGGGGCCAATGGGCCCGTGGGCCCATATGAATAAATTTTATGATAGTAGATATTGAATTGGTCTATATGAATCTCATATTTATGGCTAGATTTGGGCTAAATGGGCCACACAAGCGTGTGGGTCCACTTGGGCCGAGAATGGGCCTTAAGCCCATTCGCATTATTATCTCTGTTTAGAATACTTGAGTCGCTCAAGGCGACTGTAGACCTTCTGAAGGGTTGACAAAATTACTGAAATGCCCTTAATTTAAAAATTACTGAAATACCCTTAGTTTACAAATCACTGAAATACCCTTGGTTGACAAATTACCAAAATACCCTCGATTTGTAAAATTACCAAAATACCCCTGACTTTTGAAATTATCGAAATTCCCTCGATTTGTGAAATTACCAAAATACCCTTGATTTATAAAACTACCAAAATACCCTCGATTCGCAAAATTACCAATAGACCCTTGACTTGCAAAATTACCGAAATACCTTCGGTTTACAAAACTACTGAAATACCCTTGTAGGGTAGAATTACTAAATTACTCCAGTAGGATAGAATTACCGAAATACCCCTGAAGGGTAGGATTGCTGAAATACCCTAATAGGGTAAAATGACTATTTTTCCCTTGTTGGTAAATGACTGACTTAGACTCTGAGTTGACTAATTTGGCTGTGGTTGTATGACTGATATGCTTTTAACAATAAGAAATATGTTTTGAAAAACACATCCATGTGACACGCCAGATTCGGGCCTAACTTCTAGGCTGGGTTTGGCGTGTTACATATGATATGTTGCATGGGATGGGATTATTATGATTTGCGGAAGTGTACTGTACTGGTAGCCCTGCTGCAATGACTTTTTAGTGCCGCAACCGGTGCTAATTTTTGTAGTGTAGGGATGGGTGGGTTGATTTTACCCCCACATGGAGTGTTGGGTTGGACGAAGTGGAGTGTAGAGGCTGGTTGGGTAGGATTTCTGATTGCATGCCTAAACTATTACTGTTACTGAAATAGGCTAAGGCCCACACTGATACTGAAATTGTTATGGGCTAAGGCCCACACTGATACTATTACTGTAATGGGCTAAGGCCCCAACTAAACTGAATTATTATTGGACTGGGCTTAGGCCCAGACTGAGCTTGCCTGCGGCCTGATTGGCCATTTTGCATATATGGGGTTACACACTGAGTTTTTGTAAACTCACCCCTCTGTTTATCTGTACAGATAATCCCCAGTCTTAGGCGGATTGGTGCTGTGAGGGATTCGAAGGTGGCCACACAACTGCACCTATTTTTATATTTGAGTTTATGTCCAATTAATTTAATTTGGGTTTTTGTTATGTAATAAGGCCTCTTTAAATTTTAGCTTTTAATTTGGGATTTTACTTATTTCAGTTTATATCTGAATAGTAGTAGGACGCAGTTTTTCAAAAGATAATTGTTATTTTCAAAACACCATGTTTTTGTAACATACTATAAAAGCTTCTGCATCAAACATTGTTTTAAAGTATGGTAACAAACTGATATGAACAATGTTTTGTCAAAAACAACTTGAGTTTTAAAACAACAAGATACCCTAAATTTCTGTTAAGATTCATAAACGAGATTTAATAATAAGCATGGATTTTTTCCAAAGAAACTATGTTTTCAAAAAACACTTCAATGTGATATCTCCAGTTTTGGCCATAACGTTTGGGGCGGGTTTGGGGTGTTACACAATATGTATGGTTTTGTGCGAAGGTGAAAATTTTGGTGGAGCCTCAACAAAACGGGATAAAGGCAAGAAAAAGAGTTGTTTAGTTTGACGAGCTATGGTGAGCTACAAGTGAGTGCATTCATATGTCATGTTTTAGCATGAATTGCGAAATCTAGAGAGTCAAAGTGTGGGTTGTAAACCCCCACTTATGGCATGCGAACATCAACTTTTTCCTAGTGCAAATTCTTACAAATTTGTTTGAATTTTTGAGTATCCATGTTGTGCAAATTTATAAGGTATGTGTATATATAATATATATTGGTATAGGGGTTTTGTTATTTATATATAATATATAAGGGTTTTGGTGTTATATGTATAATATATTTGTGTGGGTTTGTATATACATAGTATGTAATATCCAGGATTTAGGGGTTATGCGTTTAGTGCATAATTCGGGTAAAAGTGGGCTTAGTGTGTGGTTGGATGAGTTTTAGGGGTTTTAAGAACCCTACGATGTAAGAGGGTGCTTTGGAAAAACATTGGGTTTAAGTTTAAAAAGGGGAAGCTAGGCTAAGGAGGCCTTAAGAAAAATTGTGGGGGAGTTATGACACAACAAGTGATGTGATAAAGTGGCTTGGGACGCTATCATAGGGGCATGGAAGGTTGCGTCAGCAAGGGGTTCCAAGGGAGGAGGTTCGAATCATGTTGGTAGCAAGGAGTGTTGTTTTATTTTGCTTTTGCGAGGGGGAGTGTTGAACGGCATTGGGACTTCAAAGGGATGAGGATGAGGCTTGGTTTCATTTTAAAATTCGGCTAGGATAGAAGATAAAATGTTGATTTATTTTATTTATCTTAAGTGGGTAGATAAGAGATAAAATAGGAGATTATCAAGGGATTTGATAAGGGAAGGAGCAATGGCCGAATATAGGATTCTTAGGGAGGAATTTTCGGTTTTGAAGCTTGATAAGGTGTCTGTGCCGAAATTTAACCTTTGTGTGTGCTAAATTCTCTCTTTCGAAACCTTCTTTTCATCTTTGTGTGGTTGCCGAAATTTGCACCCTATCTCCTTTGGCAAAAGCCGAAAGCTAGAACCATTTGTGCATTTATTTTCTTTCTTCGTTCACATCTTCTTCTTTCTTTTACTTTGATTACACCAAAGTCTCTCTCAAACTTACCATTGCCGACTTCTTCTAAGCCTCTTCTATTCTTCTTTGTTTTCTTATAACTTCAACTCCATACCTACCCTTTTGATAGTCGAATATTTCATTTACATTTTGAGAGCCATAGCCGAACCTTATAGCCTCATTCTCTACTCTTTTCCTTTTCACCATTAAAGTGCCGAAACACCATCTCTACCTTGAAGCCGAATCCCAATCTTAGTGTGGGCTGAATCTTTGTTAAGCCGAAGGGATCTATTATTAAGGTAAGGTTGCGACAACCTCTCTTCATTTTTTGGGATTTATGCCATGGCCGAATGGCCTTAGGTTTCTTAATAATGTGTTAAGGCCGATTGTAGGGGGGTACAGCTTAACGCAGGAGACCTTTCGGGATTCTTGTAGCCAACGTTTGTAGAGTGATCCTTCAGGATTTGAGCGATCAAGGTAAGTAAGTATAGCTTTCGGCCATAGGCCACTTTCATGAGTTTAAGGTTAAAGCCGTTTCTAACAGTTGTCTAGTAGGGATTTCGACAACTTCAGGAGCTAGCAAATATTTTGGGTTTTAGAGAAGTAAGGTAAGTGGTTGCTAGCATTCGGCCTAAGGCCATAGTATGAGTATTTCAGTGTGACTGATTTTGACTGTGGTTAAGAGGAGCTTCCGGGATTTCTATTCATTTTGGGTAAGATTATTCGATAAGTTCTTGGATTCATTATGTTAGACTATACCGTTAGCGATTAACCAGTTGTTCTGATTAAGTGTTCTACGATGGACGTGGATACCAGTCAAGGAGGACAAGGGGTAGTCCCTATCCCTAAGTTTAAGAGGAGAGCAGTCTCTGCAGTGCGGGATTGGCCACCAGGGTGTGTGCCAATGTCTGAGCAGGAGAGTAGGCAGATAGCCGTAGTGTCGCTTAGTGATAGCATCGGGATCGAGAGCGTAGTACTTCAAGTTATCAGGTGTGTGATTAACCCACCGTTTTCCGGGTCTATGTTATATTTGCATGTGTTATGAATATTTACTAATAAGTGTAGTGGCAATTATGAAATGGATACCCTTAAGGGGTATGTTGATAATCAGGTCAGTGATAATTGTTGATAAGACTGTGAATATGCCAATGAAAATGTGATAGTATGCTTGATTAACATGTACATGCATTATGCATCATGTCACTATTCTTATGTTGCATGTGCATGGGATGGGAAATGAATATGAAAGAAGGACAGGGTGTATTTTATGTACGTGGTTTAGTGATGGCTACGAGCCTCACGTGGATTGATGATAGGCTCTGTGCCTCATCGTGGTTGATATCGGCTATGTACCATATCGTGGTTGATGAGTGGCTATGTGCCTCATCGTGGTTTAGATGATAGCTACGGGCTACATCGTGGATTGGCACTGACTGAGGGCGCGTTGTGGATTATTTGCGATTTAGTTCGCGTGGACGGCATTAATTGCCAAATTGGTGTGTAGAGGTTGGAGGGTGATTTAGTAATCCCTTGGTGTGTGGTGGCTGGATACGGGGGTGTGTAGAGGATGGACCCTAGGTTGGGTTGGGTGCATTTTGCATAAACCTGTGTGGTATGTGGACTGGTGTGGTAATGGGCCAAGCCCAATATGTGATGTGGATAAGTTGCATTTTATATGCTATGTGGTGTGGTAATGGGCCAAGCCCAATAAGTGAAATCATGTGAATAATTGCCTTATTATCTGATATGTGGTTTAGTATGGTTGTGGGCTAAGCCCATGTGGGTGGAAATCTGTGGACTAATTACACACTGAGTCTGTTTGACTCACCCAAATTTTTACCTAACATCGCAGGTGATACGTGATGCTTGGACCGGGTTGGAGCGGGTACAAAGGTGGCCATGCAGAAGATATTTTAATGGTTTACGTATTTTATATTTTCAGTACTTTTAAATAATCATTTATTGTAATAAGGGCCACTTATAGCATTTGTTATTATTTTTATTATGGATTGACGATTCTATTATTATTTGGAAATGAGTTTATGATTTAGCAACTTATATTTTAAAAATATATATTAAAGTTTTAAATCCGAATAACCTGTAACATCAAAGTTTTACTTAGAATTTTAAATATGAAATGTTTACCAACGACAACAAATTTTTATGTTTTTATCTTTAAGTCAAAATCTTTTCAAACGTTTTCCGCAGTGGCATTCTAAATTCGGTCGTGGTGTATGGGCCGGGTTTGGGGTGTTACAGTTTGGTATCAGAGCCCGGTTCAAAACTCGGCTTTGAGGGTTTTGATCCAAAAACATTTTTTTTAAGATGGGCTTTTCAAAAATATGGATTTTCACGAATTTTTTTTAGGTTATTCTGGCATGGCACCTGTATCTCCGACCCGAAGTCCACCAGGTAAGTACCCCTAGCTATTGAAGTGATTTGTATATGTGAACTTTATGGGCATTATGGGAACGTAGATTAGTAGATTAGGCTATTGAACCCTAGGACTAGTCTACTCCAACACAAGATACATAAGACTTAAGAACAGTTAAACAAACCTGTGAAGTGAGTCGCCGAATTAGGGTGTGGCAACCATTGTGCGCATGTCTAGGATTGGTTTCGGTGGGAGCATGTTATTTAAGCAGTCCTAGTGACTCACCTCCTCTCCACTCGAATCCTACCTGGTGCGTAGTGACGGTTCACCCTAACCAAGAGGACTTATTCACGGGCTAAACCCGATAATTAAAACCCGAAAGGGACTAGCCATATTGTTTTATAAAAACCCTAGTTTTAAAAATCACCAAATTACCCCTTTGAATTGTACACACTCAAGGAGATTTTGAAGAGCATTTTTCAAAATAGTCCTGATTTACAAAATTACCTAAATACCCTGGTTGTAAAATTACCTAAATGCCCTTGGTTTATAAAAATTACCATACTACCCTCGACTTTTACAAAAAATTTCTTTTTACAAAATACCAAAAGCCCCTATTTTGCGAAATAGCAAGATACCCAGACTTGAAAAATTACTAAATTACCCCTGACGTACAAAATTACCAAAATAACCCCGATTTCTGAAATTTCTACAATACCTCTGATTTGGGAAAATTTTCAAAATACCCACAAGTTTCGAAAATTCAGAAATGCCTTTGATTTATTAAAATATTTGAATTGACCCCGATTTATTACTAAAATACCCCTATAGGAAAAATGACGAAAATACCCCTGGGTTGGGAATGGAAAGAGATGCCCATAATAGTGTGTTGAATGTTGTGAATGAATGAATGTGAATCTCTGAATTAGAATAGTGAACTTGAGCCGAAAAATTTGATTGATCGAAAGAACTACTCTTAAGAACTTCCTTTCATAAAATTTTTCGTGGGTAATCAGTGGAACAAATACTAATGCATAAGACTTTTTAATCAGATTAAATCGCGACGTTAGATATGAGTTCTAGAGGACGTGGTCGTCGTGGACGCAGAAGAGGTAGAATGACAGTATCGGAACTGGTTGGGTCTGGCCATGGGTCAGAAAATGACGTGCCGCCGCCAACGGTAGGCGCGGAGGATCAAGATCAGACAGGAGGAGATGACGCGGTATCCCGGCTATGCTGCGAGTGCTAGAGCGAGTCGTAGGAGCCAATGTGGGCAATAGAGCTCGGAAGTCAGTGTCAGAAAGACTTAGGTCAAACGGAGCCGAGGTTTTTAGAGGAGTATCTGGGGTAGCTCCGAATGTAGTGGAGTATTGGTTAGAGGCAGTCGAAAGAATCATGGACGATTTGGACTGCACTGCAGAGGAAAAGCTAAAAGGTGCTGTTTCGCTACTTCGGGATGAGGCTTATCGGTGGTGGCTCACTGTCAGACAAGGTACCCCTGCAGATCGAGTGGATTGGGAGTACTTCAAGGCTAAGTTTGAAGGGAAATACGTTGGAGCTAGTTACCTAGACTCGCAGAGGAAGGCGTTTCTAAATCTGGTACAAGGAAGTAAGTCGGTAGCAGAGTATGAAGCGGAATTTCTGCGGTTAAGTCAGTATGCTAAGGGGATCGTGGCTACTGATTACGAGAGGTGTGTTCGATTCGAAAATGGATTGCGGGATGAGCTGCGGGTGTTGATTGCTCCACAGAGAGAAAGGGACTTTGCTATTCTGGTGGAGAAAGCTCGGATCGCTGAAGAAGTCAAGAGGACTGAGAGACAGAACCGAGATAAGGATAGGAATTGGAATAAGAGGAGTTTTGGACCGTCAGAATCATCTGGAGATTTTCAGAAAAGACCAAGGACTGAGAATTCTGTACGTGCACCTGTACCAGTTGCTAAGAATCAGAGTCGTCCATGTGCTCAGTGTGGGAGAGTTCATGCAGGAGAGTGCTGGGGAAATAGTAAGGAATGTTTTCGGTGTGGGTCTAAGGCTCATTTGGTTAGGAATTGTCCTCAAGTGATGGATAGGGCTCGAGGCCAAGGTTTTGTGCAGCCTGGCAGAGGTGGTCAGCAAGTGACAAAGGGTCGTGGTCTGAACCATGGAAGGAATGGATCTGGCCAAGGTCGTGGAGCATCAAGCAGAGGTGCTGAAGGTTCAAATGCGAGACAACCAAGGTTGGTTTAGGCAGTCAGCCGTCGCGAGGAAGAGGATGGGCTAGATGTGGTAACGGGTACGTTCCTTATTTCTGGAATATCCTTTATTACCTTGTTCGTTGTAAAGTTAGCTCATTCTTGTATTGCTAGTGAGGTGTTTGGAACCTTGACTGTGACCTTTGAGATTGTGTATAGGAAATGTGTTGGTTTTATTAAGATCAGAGTGCGCAATAGTAGCGTAGTGTGGTGAGTTAGGATGTACGATTGTTCGTTAGTAAGTAATTTTGAGGACGAAATTATTTTAAGGAGGGTAGAACTGTAATATCCAGGATTTAGGGGTTATGTGTTTAGTGCATAATTCGGGTAAAAGTGGGTTTAGTGTGTGGTTGGATGAGTTTTAGGGGTTTTAAGAACCCTAGGATGTAAGAGGGTGCTTTGGAAAAACATTGGGTTTAAGTTTAAAAAGGGAAAGCTAGGCTAAGGAGGCCTTAAGAAAAATTGTGGGGGAGTTATGACACAACAAGTGATGTGATAAAGTGGCTTGGGACGCTACCTTAGGGGCATGAAAGGTTGCGTCAGCAAGGGGTTCCAAGGGAGGAGGTTCGAATCATGTTGGTAGCAAGGAGTGTTGTTTTATTTTGCTTTTGCGAGGGGGAGTGTTGGACGGCATTGGGACTTCAAAGGGATGAGGATGAGGCTTGGTTTCATTTTAAAATTCGGCTAGGATAGAAGATAAAATGTTGATTTATTTTATTTATCTTAAGTGGGTAGATAAGAGATAAAATAGGAGATTATCAAGGGATTTGATAAGGGAAGGAGCAATGGCCGAATATAGGATTCTTAGGGAGGCATTTTCGGTTTTGAAGCTTGATAAGGTATGTGTGCCGAAATTTAACCTTTGTGTGTGCTAAATTCTCTCTTTCGAAACCTTCTTTTCATCTTTGTGTGGTTGCCGAAATTTGCACCCTATCTCCTTTGGCAAAAGCCGAAAGCTAGAACCATTTGTGCATTTATTTTCTTTCTTCGTTCACACCTTCTTCTTTCTTTTACTTTGATTACACCAAAGTCTCTCTCAAACTTACCATTGCCGACTTCTTCTAAGCCTCTTCTATTCTTCTTTGTTTTCTTATAACTTCAACTCCATACCTACCCTTTTGATAGACAAATATTTCATTTACATTTTGAGAGCCATAGCCGAACCTTATAGCCTCATTCTCTACTCTTTTCCTTTTTACCATTAAAGTGCCGAAACACCATCTCTACCTTGAAGCCGAATCCCAATCTTAGTGTGGGCTGAATCTTCGTTAAGTCGAAGGGATCTATTATTAAGGTAAGTTTGCGACAACCTCTCTTCATTTTTCCAGATTTATGCCATGGCCGAATGGCCCTAGGTTTCTTAATAATGTGTTAAGGCCGATTGTAGGGGGTACAGCCTAACGCAGGAGACCTTTCGGGATTCTTGTAGCCAACATTTGTAGAGTGATCCTTTAGGATTTGAGCGATCAAGGTAAATAAGTATAGCATTCGGC
Organism: Gossypium australe; assembly: GCA_005393395.2. Classification (NCBI taxonomy): domain Eukaryota; kingdom Viridiplantae; phylum Streptophyta; class Magnoliopsida; order Malvales; family Malvaceae; genus Gossypium; species Gossypium australe. The sequence continues at coordinate 115,122,074 of CM016616.1, read as the reverse complement.
CAGAGGCCACTTTCATGAGTTTAAGGTTAAAGCCGTTTCTAACAGTTGTTTAGTAGGGATTTCGACAACTTCAAGAGCAAGCAAATATTTTGGGTTTTAGAGAAGTAAGGTAAGTGGTTGCTAGCATTCGGCCTAAGGCCATAGTATGAGTATTTAAGTGTGACTGATTTTGACTGTGGTTATTCAGAGACAAATCGACAGTGGTTAAGAGGAGCTTCCGGGATTTCTATTCGTTTTGGGTAAGATTATTCGATAAGTTCTTGGATTCATTGTGTTAGACTATACCGTTAGCGATTAACCAGTTGTTCTGATTAAGTGTTCTACGATGGACGTGGATACCAGTCAAGGAGGACAAGGGGTAGTCCCTATCCCTAAGTTTAAGAGGAGAGCAGTCTCTGCAGTGCGGGATTGGCCACCAGGGTGTGGGCCAGCGTCTGAGCAGGAGAGTAGGCAGATAGCCGTAGTGTCGCTTAGTGATAGCATCGGGATCGAGAGCGTAGTACTTCAAGTTATCAGGTGTGTGATTAACCCACCGTTTTCCGGGTTTATGTTATATTTGCATGTGTTATGAATATGTACTAATAAGTGCAGTGGCAATTATGAAATCGATACCCTTAAGGGGTATGTTGATAATCAGGTCAGTGATAATTGTTGATAAGACTGTGAATATGCCAATGAAAATGTGATAGTATGCTTGATTAACATGTACATACATTATGCATCATGTCACTATTCTTATGTTGCATGTGCATGGGATGGGAAATGAATATGAAAGAAGGACAGGGTGTACTTTATGTACGTGGTTTAGTGATGGCTACGAGCCTCACGTGGATTGATGACAGGCTCTGTGCCTCATCGTGGTTGATATCGGCTATGTTCCATATCGTGGTTGATGAGTGGCTATGTGCCTCATCGTGGTTTAGATGATAGCTACGGGCTACATCGTGGATTGGCGCTGACTGAGGTCGCGTTGTGGATTATTTGCGATTTAGTTCGCGTGGACGGCATTAATTGCCAAATTGGTGTGTAGAGGTTGGAGGGTGATTTAGTAATCCCCTGGTGTGTGGTGGCTGGATACGGGGGTGTGTATAGGATGGACCCTAGGTTGGGTTGGGTGCATTTTGCATAAACCTGTGTGGTATGTGGACTGGTGTGGTAATGGGCCAAGCCCAATATGTGATGTGGATAAGTTGCATTTTATATGCTATGTGGTTCGGTAATGGGCCAAGCCCAATAAGTGAAATCATGTGAATAATTACATTATTATCTGATATGTGGTGTGGTAATGGGCCAACCCAATAAGTGAAATCATGTGAATAATTGCCTTATTATCTGATATGTGGTTTAGTATGGTTGTCGGCTAAGCCCATGTGGGTGGAAATCTGTGGACTAATTACACACTGAGTCTGTTTGACTCACCCAAATTTTTACCCAACATCGCAGGTGATACGTGATGCTTGGACCGGGTTGGAGCGGGTACAAAGGTGGCCATGCAGAAGATATTTTAATGGTTTACGTATTTTATATTTTCAGTACTTTTAAATAATCATTTATTGTAATAAGGGCCACTTATAGCATTTGTTATTATTTTTATTATGGATTGACGATTCTATTATTATTTGGAAATGAGTTTATGATTTAGCAACTTATATTTTAAAAATATATTAAAGTTTTAAATCCGAATAATCTGTAACATCAAAGTTTTACTTAGAATTTTAAATATGAAATGTTTACCAACGACAACAAATTTTTATGTTTTTATCTTTAAGTCAAAATCTTTTCAAACGTTTTTTGCAGTGGCATTCTAAATTCGGTCGTGGTGTATGGGCCGGGTTTGGGGTGTTACATAGTACATATATATGCGTGGCTCTACTATACATAATATATGTGTGGGTTTTATTATATATAATATGCGGTTATAGGTTTTGTATTATCTAATATATAAATGTATATTAGACTTTTAATGTATGCTAAAGTTGATGTGACAAAGGTCACTAAATAGGTATGTATATATATATGTAATATATATTCGTATATGGTTATGTAATACATGCGAACGGATATAAAAATAATTATTATAATATAGATTTTTATAACATATGAATTTTATTGATAATGCGCATTTATGTATGCACAAACTCGTAAATGAATTATGAGATTTGTGATATTGCCAGTTTTGATTAGTGCAAAATTATATTATTGTGAAATGTTAAGTGTGAGCTAAATAGTAGTGTGAACCAGTTATATTGTGTAATAAAATTTGATTGATTAGATATGTTGGCAATGTGAACACTTGAAACCATTGTATATCATTGGCATGCCATAGGATTGTGAGTACTCACCCCTTTTTATTAAGTGTTAGGCATTATGGCCTGGAGATAGCGTTGGAAAGATAAGGTAATGTTGAGCATAGCTCCATTCACCATAGGTAGCGTGGTGTGTTTGGAGAATGCGATCATTGGAAACACGAAAATATACATACTTCATGCCCTTTTTAAATCAAATTCATGTAAATTTGTAGTAATTCTTGTTGAAAATATATGATAATTATAAAATAATTAAATTGTACTTAAATTATTAACATGTTTAATTTTAATTAATTTTATAATAAATTTTGATTAATTTTGATCATTTTTGACAAATTTGTACAAAGGGCAAAAATTGGCTTGGCAAACAACGCTAGAAGCGCAAAACCGAAAAGCTATTTTTGAAGCATCAAGGCGAACTAATATTTCAGCCAAAGATGGTCCAAATTATGAATATTATTTCATAATATAATTAATTTTAATTTTAATCCAATTTATGTTGGGTTAAATAATTATTAATAATTAATTATGAAAAGCGACCCGGTTGAGCAGAACCGAGAAAATCAATCCAACTGAGCACTAGGTTGCCTAAAACCGTCCCACATGCTGACCCAATCAGCTTGTTTGGCTGGTTATTTGGCTTTCAAAACACCCCTTGAAGACTCCTTGAATTTGCATTCAAACCCCTCCACTTATCATGCCTTCCTAGATTTGCCCCTACCTTAAAATAGCAAGTTTGAAACCTTCAAACTTGCCACATGTGTGGTCGGCCATGGGGGGACTCTATGGCTTCTGATTTGTGCTATTTTTAGCAGCCTACTAAACCTATAAATACCCCCATTGGCTGCTCATTTCAAACACATTTCAAACATTCTCATCCCTTCAATTCTCTCTCACTTTCTCTCTTCAACCCCTTCCTTTGTTATTCATTTTCTTCCCCATTCCTTTTCCAATTTCACCTCTTGAAAAAGAGTCCTTCAACCACCATTTGAAGTAGCATTCAAGTGTTCATGAAAGCATCGGATCAACAAGAACAAGCGGAGAAGGAGGAGCGAAGCAAACTAGTCCAGCCTCGGGGATACACCAGATTTGATTCTTGTTCCTTATCCTTTTAATTTTAATATTGTTGTTATGAACATGTCTATGAATAATTATGATGTTGATATGTTTAATTTAATTAATATGGCTTAAATTTAATTCGTGTTAGGTTGACTGCATTTTGTCCACTTAATTTATTAAAATTGTCTTTGTGTTGTTATAGGCCTTGGTAAGATGTTTGATTAAGCAAAAACATGGCTAAGTTATTCTCGCATTACAATTCTAATGTAACTAATGAATTAATTATTTAAACGGATTTAAATTGTAATTAATTAACACGATATTTAATTAGTGCATGTTTAATCATCTACGGTAGCTGAGGGTCAAATTAGCAACGGTATCTAACGATACATTAGCCTTGCATAACTTGCAAGATTATTCTGATTAAACTATTCCAAGGTAGAAATACATTTTTACCTCACGTAATCTTTTATGTGCTTATGAAAATTGAATTAATTGTTTGAATTGGCATAGAGATATGTATAAGGGATTATTTTGATTTCATAAGTATGTATGTGCATTAACACATTTGCTTATTAAAATTTGTTTAATCAGTTGAATTGACATAGAGATATAGTCAAGAGATAAATGGATTTTGGTAGGTGAGTATGTTCATAAGTTAGCAAATTACCGAGTTGCCGTGAATTTATTCGTAACAACATGAACATGAGTTTAATAATTCTAAGTTAAGAAATGTAATTAATCTAATAAAATTATGTCATCTTGATTAAAATCATCTTTTGAAATCGTACATTGGAACTTTTATTTTCTTTTTATTTATTTTACTTAGTTAAAAATCTTAGTTTTTAATCACCTCTTCAAATCAAAATATTTTTCTTCACCAAAGTGTTTCTAATTGCATTCATAAATAATTCTTTTCACAGTCCTTGTGGGTACGATAACTCGACATTTACTTGTCACTTTATTACTTGTCGCAATTGTGTACACTTGTACATTTTCATCGTTCCAAGCATACGTGCTACACTTACATGGAGATAGCGTACGACTTTATGAGTCATGTGGTGTGTTTTGGAGATTCGTTTATCCAATGGGTATATACTTCTACTATGTTTCATATTCACGAATTGCCAATATATCACTGTGTTGAGTATGTAATTTGTGTTATATGTGAATTGTTAAAGTATGTTTAAATCCTAACATGTCTAGTGTGTATATTTGTGTTGTATGAATGTGTACTCACTGAGCTTCTCTAAGCTCACACTTCTTAGTTTAACTTGCAGATAAATAGCTCGCGAGTTAACAATGAGGGTGGCAACTCAGTGATCCATTGTAAGGCATTTTTTTAGAGTATGTGTGTTGAGCTTTTAAACTCCAAAGTGAAAGCAATGTGGGTCGTTCCAAGGGTTTAGTACTAGAATTAGACTTAGACTTTTTAAAAAAAATTTCCAACGGGTTGTAAACGGACATTATAGATTATTTAACTTTGGGATTTTTTAACATTATAATTGTTTGCTTGATTTCTAATCTGGATAGTTTAATTAATTGTTTAATGTGATGATAGTTTAATGAACTAACAAATTTTTTGTAGCTAAAGGAGACAGCTGAGTATTAAGGTATGCCCTATAACTTCTGATTGTGTGAAATAAATGATTATTTTAGAAAAGCATACACTTAGGTCTAATTTCCTATATGAAATATTCTGCAAATGTATAATGTCTATGGTTGGTTGATGTGGTTTGTAAAGTTTTAAATGGAGAGTCACTTAGGTGGCTAATGTGGCATTCAAAATTCTGGTCGGATCGTCTAAGCCAGGTTTAGGGCATCAAAAATACTCAAGAAGTAGATGTTGATAAATTAATATCAATAACATAAATACCTGAAGTGGACGCTCCATTTATCTTTACCTTCTTAACCTCTTCAAGATAGGTAGGACAGTTCCTCTTCCAGTGTCCAGTCTTACCACAATGGAAGCATTTTCCTTCCATAGAAATTTCTCCTTTAGGTTTCAATTGAACTTTTCCTTTGTTAGGTTGACCTTGCCATTGTCCTTAGGCTTTGCCTTAGCCCTATGCTTTCCTTCGCCCTTGTCCTTGCGGACCATCAGAATGGGCTTAAGCCCAACCTTTTTCATGTTACTTTCAGTAGTTCATAACATGCTGAGTAATTGTGGCAAAGTCTTATTAATTTCATTCATGTTGAAATTATGGACAAATTGGCTAAAACTATCCGACAATGATTGCACGGTAACATTAGTGGCAAATTCCTCACCTAATGGGATCCTAGTTTTTCAAGGCCTTCTATATAGCCCATCATCTTGAGAATGTGAGTTCCCACAGGAGTTCCCTCCAACATTTTGCATCGAAATAAAGGTTTAGAGGTCTCATACCTCTCTTGGCATGCTTGCCCCTCATGTAATTCTTTGAGGTGCTGGATCATATCATAGGGGGCCATACCCTCATGTTGCTTTTGAAGCTTAAGAGTTATGGTGGCAAGCATTAGACATCCTATGTCTAAAATGTCATCAAGGTGCTTCTTATATGCTTCTTTTTCAACTCTAGAGGCTTTAGCTGTTGGTTCATTAGGAATGGGTTCTTCAATAACATACAATTTTCGTTCTTATTTAAGCGTGATACTCAAGTTTCGAAACCAATTAAGGAATTTTAATCCATTAAACTTGTCTTTTTCAAGGACCAATCGCAATAATAAAGAATTGTATTGTTTGACATAATTAATCTATAATAATAAAAATATTATCATAAGTGCATTTACCAAGTTTATTATAATCATTAAAAACAACTTTATTGAATGATTCTACCACTATTTTCTTCAAAATTAATAACCTTCATATTTTCATTTTGAAAAGACTTTCTCTAAAGTTTTCTAGTAGGTAAGGATTCATATTTTAGCTCTTCTTAAGTCAACTTTAGCTTTAATCTCAAGATTATGGTTATTTAGGTAAGCAACACTTGCTAATTACATCACATGTAACTCCTCTATTTGGTGAACAACTCTTGTTCCAGTCATCTCATGATTATCTAAATCTCTTGCCTCTATGTATCTAATCCCATTAAAGTAACCTAGTTAAGTTATTAACCAATATTATAATTGGTGAATATCACTTGCTTATTCTTCGCGTTCTGTAACAGCCCGTTTTTAGCCAAATAGGAACAGTGGTTTCGGGACCACAAATTCGAAGTCAAAATAATTCTTTTATTATTATTTTAATGTTTACAATATGATAGAATAATTGTGTGAAAGTTTCGTTAAGAAATTTTATTGTTTGAGTGCTTAATTTGATAAAACAGGACTAAATTGCGTAAAGTGTAAAACTTGTATTCTATTAGCTAAAGGTGTCTGTGAGCTATGGAACTTTAAATTGGAGGTCCTTATATGGTAATTAGTCCATTTATGAGATAGTTGATGATAATGGCTTAGTAATATTGTAATTTGAATTAATTTTTAAGGTTAATTTGGTAAATAGATAATTAAATGATAATTTAATAAAACAAAAACACAAAAAAAATTGGTTCATTCATCTTTCCTAGCCGAATTAAACAAGAAGAGAAGTCATTGTTAGGGTTTTACAATCGGCCAAGCTTCCTAGCTCAATTGGTGAGTGTATTTTGTCCCGTTTTTAATGATTTTTTACGTTTTTAAGATCGTTGCAGCTTAATCTAGCTAGCCCAAGGACTAATTTGCAAAACTATTAAAGGTTTAGGGTTTTTCCATTGATGAATTTTGGTGTATTTTGATGTTTAATGGTAGAAAATACATACTTGTTGTTAGATAAACAACATTTGTAAAGTGATTTTTGACAAAATTTTCAATTAGGGGTTAAATTGTGAAATGTCTGAATTATGTGGTTAAATTATGAAATAAATAAAAAATATGGGCTGCTAGGGATCTAATTGAAATTCAGCTAGCATGGGTTTTGATTGAATTGCATGAATTTGTAATTTTATGAAATAAGGACTAAATTGTAAAAATGTTGAAATGTTAAGGGCAAAAATGTAAATTTGCCTTAAAGTGTAATATGGACTAAATTGAATAGAGAGATTGTTAAATAAGTTAATTTTGATTAAATTTAGATCAGGAAAAGTGAAATACAGATTTATATCGAGGAAAGAATAAGGTTTCGGATTAATCGACTTATTTCGCCGTTTTGGCATTCGAGGTAAGTTTGTATGTGTTAAACATTATTATACTTATGATTTAATGATTTGATATTGCATAAATTGTGAATAAAACACTGCAGACATGTTCAACGACGATTCGACAAGTGAGAAAGTCTCGGTTGAACCATAGGAATAGATTAGGATACGAATGATATGTCATTAGGGGTTATGTGATTGGATGCTGGTCCGTACATCCTACCGATGGCTGAGTTATTTCACATGTGTTTTGGATACTCGTCAGCTTGTGTGAGCAGCATTGTGTAGCTTTGTCATGACCTCCAGCATATGTGAGCAGACCCGTTGATAGCTTTAGTGTGAGCATTATATGTGATACGAGATTGAGATAGCTTCGGCTATGTATGTAGCACTTAGGGTGCGAGATTCCCGGGTATCCGATAGTATTCCAAATGGTTCAATGGGTATATATGTCAAAGATGTGGTTGAGTATAAGATTAATATGAGATGGTACAAGTATGTACGCAAACTGTATGAGCTTTGAATCGAAGAAAACTGTGAATTTTACATCAAATCTTATGATTGAAAATGTGAAAGGTTTGTTGTAATATGAGTTATATGTTCATATATTCAATTGGTTGAATTGTATACTCGTGGTTAATTGTGTTTATTATCATACGAGCTTACTAAGCTATATAGCTTACTTTGTTTGTTTTTTCGTGTTTTATAGTGAAATCAAAGCTAGCTCGGATTCGGGAATCGTCAAAGACTTCATCACACTATCCTACTATCACTTTGGTACTTTCGAACTTAAGTATTTTGAGTATATGGCATGTATAGGATTATGGTCATTTTGGTTATGGATTGATAATGAATTTAGCCATTTGAATTGGCTTGTAAATATCTAAAGTTTTGTTTAGTATGTAGCCATAGAGTTGGCTTATTTTGATATAGTTGATCATATATATATGTGTGTGCATATAGCTTGTGTGATGTGTTGGATGTTGATTATATGATGCTTGTTGATAATAGATGATATGAATAGCAAATGGTTGAGTTATAAATATTTGTATGCTAGTGAACCTAGGCAAATAATGCATATTTGGAATTGGTTATTTTATTGTATTGTAAAAGTGAGTTTTGGTATGAAATTGATTGGTGTATTGTGGTAATTGTGTGGCTTGAAATGGTTGGTATTGAAATGGTATGAATTGGTATGTATTGAGCTTAATTAAAGTTGATTTAAATGCCTAGTATGCCATGTTTTGTGCCATTTGGGTTTTGTGTAGGTGTATATAAATTGGGTGGCAAGATAGTTTGGTAAATTACCTATTTTTGTCCACACAGACAGAGACACGGGCGTGGGTCCCAGTCGTGTGTGACACACGGTCAAGTTACACAGCCGTGTGTCCCCTGGTGTTGAATTAAAAATCAATTCAGTATGCTCCACACGGCCCAGCACACGGGCATGTGATTGGCCGTGTGGCCTAAGTCAATATACCCTACAGGTTTTTCACGGCCTAGTACACGGCCTGACACACGGGCGTGTGTGGCCATTTTTAGGGCACACGGGCTAACCACACGGGCGTGTGTGCTGGACGTGTGACCCAAGTTAAAGAGTTACACGGGGTCAGACATGGGCTGGGACACGGCCATGTGATCCCATTTCTAATGTCCACACGGCCTGTGACACAAGCTTGTCTTTGCCCGTGTGAGACACAAGGGCATGTGTCCCTTGTATTTTACAAAAAACTTTTCTAAAGTGTTCCAGAAGTTCCCTAAGTTATCGATTTAGTCCTGAACCACCCCGAATGCATGCTTTAGGCCTCATAGGCTTGTACTAGGGACGATATACATGTTATTGAATGATGATTATTTGGAACTTGATAAAGTATGTGAAATGTAAATGTAATTGTATAAGATGTTTGGTAATGCTCCGTAATTGTAAACTAGAAAATATATAGGATTTTTCCTATGTAATTTGTCACCTTTTTACTTAAATTCGTTGTTAAAACTCAATAATTGTTTAATAAATTAATGGAATATGTGAAAATATGAAATTAGGAGATAGAAATTATTAAAATGTGATTTTATGATTTATTATATAGTTTTCGTTCATAAAATGGCTTATTTTATATTTATTTGAGCATATTATATTTTTAAGACATAAAATGTGTAACGCCCCGAATTTGGGCCTAGAAGGAATGGGCCTTGAGTGTGGGATCAGCTAGAAGATTGCACATAAATATTTATGTGTGCAAGAAAATGTCATAAATTGCTTGTTTGCTTTAATGGCTAAGTGATTTGGGTGTGTATGGGAGTGTTTGACAAGCCTGGGTTCAAGTCTTGGTTCTGCAAAATTTTTAGTTTTTCTCTTAAATAAATCTGGACACTGGCATATAGGCTTTATAAATAATAATGATTGTTTATGACACAAGAAGAGCTTGTGGTCTAGCGGCAAGGTGGTGTGTTGTGTAACTGAGAGGTCTGAGGTTCAAGTCCTAGGTTGCGCAAGGGGGTTTTTGTTTTGCTGCATGAGCTGTGTAGGTAGTAGAGTTGGACTGAAACACAACTAAGGGGAGTTTGAATAGATTTGAGTGGTGTTTGGACTGGTTATGGAGAGATTCAAGGAGGGATTAGGGGAGAGAATCAAGGAGTTTGAATGAGATGAGAGTTGTGCCGATTTGGGTGTCTGGCTACTCAAATTTTCGGTAGTGATTCTTTTGGGTATAGTCCTTGTTCGGCTCTTTCTTTTGGCATTTTTGTTTTATTCTTTTTATTCTCCCTGGCCAGATTGTCCTTTTGGGTCTTGGCATCGTAAGTTATTTGGTCGATTCCTGGTAAGTCAAATGCCTCTCGGTACCTTTTGGATTCCTTTTTCCTCTACTATTTTTCCTTTCAGCCGAATTCATTCTTCTCCCTTATTTCTCCTTCACTTCCTCTCAACTGTTATACTTTCCTCTTTGACTGAGTGGCCCTCTCTCTTTCTCTTTCTCTACTGTACCAGTCGGTTTGGTAGTGGGTGATGATCTCTTCTCCTGTTCATAACACTGTGGTAAGTCAAATCCTACATCTCCTCTTTTCCCCTCTCTTTTTTGTTCATATGCTTTTCCAATATAGACTGAATGTCGTAAATCTTATCTTGTTATTTCAAAACCCTGTGGATGATAGTCTCTGACAATCTGTGGAGCGTCGACTACCTTACTTTTCTGCACATCTCTACATTCTACTTCGAATACCTCTTCGGCCGAATATTATGGGGTAAGTTGATTGTTTTGTAGTATTGGCCGAATACCCAATCTGCTCTAACTCTAAATCTTTGGACTATGGGAATCAATTCAAGCCTTGTATTACACGAGTATAGCTAATGAAATCTATCTTATACGCAGTAAATCGAGAAAAGGGGTGTGATCGTTTTCAACCAGCGATCTAAGAGTAAAAATCGCGTAACTTTCGGTCAAGGTAAGTGGTGATATCAGTTTGGGGCTTTAGTGTTAATGATCTAAAGGATGAGAGATTGATTGTAGGTTGATCGCGCGTGGGGAAATCTGTTCGTTGCACAAACAAGTGTGTAATCACACTATCTCCTCTGTGAATCGGCAAAAGCTGAAAAGCCAAAACCTCGGCATATGAGGCCTCACGAGCATGCGATCGCTTGTGTGGTAAACTGAGCCCACAATCATGGGCGATAGACTGTAGAGGCCACCACGAGCGTTCTCGTGCTTTTGGGTCATTATTGGCCTCGTTTGGCTGAAATGGGTCGTGTGGGCCCAATGGGCTCGTGGGCCCCACAATGATAAAATCCACAAAAGTGGCAGAAACTGGATTGGGCTATGTAGTTCGCATAGCCGTGACTGAATTTGGGGTGGATGGGCCATACGAATATGTGGGCCCACTTAGGCCGAATATTGGGCTTTGGGCCCATTTACACCGTTATACCCCCAAAGGGTAAAATAACCATTTTTCCCCTCGAGGGTAAACGGCTGATTTGTCTATTATTTAAATGACTGATTTGTCTGTGATTTAAATGACTGATTTGTCTGTGATTTAAATGACTGATTTGCCTGTGGTTTGTATGACTAATTTGTTTGTGATTTGTATGACTGATTCTCAGCATGGCATTCTACATACACGACATACTACATGGGGTTAGGGTACTGTTATGGAGGAAGATTACCGGACTGTTGGGTCGCACGGGTCGCACAAGACGATTGTGGACCCAAGGTCGCATGGGTTGCACAAGACGACTGTGGACTTACTGATGGCTTCGTGCCGTGCATATTACTACTACTAATGGCTTGGTGCCGATCATATTACCGCTACTGATGGCTTCGTGCCGTTCATATTACAGCTACTGATGGCTCTATGCTGATTAGCTACTGATGGCTTTGTGCCGATTATAGTACAGCTACCAATGGCTCTGTACCGACCATATTACAACAACTGATGGCTTTGTGCCGGTCATACTACAGCTACGGATGGCTCTATGCCGATCATATTACAGCTACTGATGGCTTTTTAGCCATCCTGTTTATAGCTTATAGCTATCCTATTTATGGCTCTTAGCCATATTGTTACTGGCAGCTGTGCTGCGTTATTATTACTGGCAGCTATGCTGCGATATTGGTGTGCTGGCTGGGTGGGTCGATTTTATCCCCACATGGTGTGTTGGCTGGTACGGGTGGTGTGTTGGCTGGATTGGGGTGGGTTGCATATTTGCACCATACTGATACCGTATTAGGCTTAGGCGCACACTGTTACTGAAATGGGCTATGGCCCACACTGCACTATTACTGAATAGGGCCAAGGCCCAGACTGTTTCTGCATATATTGTTACTGACTGACTGATAGGGGATTACACATTGTGTTTTCGTAAACTCACCCTTTCTTTTAACTGTACAGGTAATCCCCAGCCTTAGATGATTTGGAGCAGTTAGAGACTCAGTGGTGGCCACACAATCGCTGATGTTCTACTTTAGACTTATTTATTTAAATTTCTTATTGGGCTATTGGTTTTGTAATAAGGCCTCTTAAACCGAGTTATGTTATTTTCGCTTTATTTATTTGATACTTAGCTGATAGTGATAAAATGCTGGTTTCCAAAAAGATTAACTGTTTTCAAAGCACCGCGTTTTCGCAACATTTTGGATATTGCTTCCACAACAAACAATGTTTTTAAAGTAAAGACGTTTTAATTGGTTAGTAAATGGTTAAGATGATTTGAGTTTTAACAAAGGGATTTCAACTTAGAAACGAATTTCTACCAAAAAGTCCAATTTTCGAAAGACACATCAACGTGACACACCAGATTCGGCCATAATGTCTAGGCCGAGTTTGGGGTGTTACATTTAGTGGTATCAGAGTCAGGTTGCAAAACTCAGCTGTAGAAAATTAGAAGGCTATTTTCCAAGCCAACTGCCACCCTAAAACATAAACACACTTATGCCAACACAAGCAATACATAACATGGTAATAATACAATATGAAGAATCACTAAGCATCATTTATTCACTTCATAAAAGTCATCATCATTGAAACACGAGAAACTTGACAATATTGGCCAATTCCCAATGGCCATTTACAAAATGAGTGTTTAACATTAATAGCCAACACTTTGGCTTTCAAATATAACATAACACAAAATGACCAAATTCCTATACATACCAAACTCAAAATAGATAACTTTACTATACCAAAAGAATGGTAGATAGTGTGATCCGAGCTCCAACATTCTACGATCCCCGAGCTAGCTTGGCGATACTATAAGGAAAAGGGAAAAGGGAAAAGAGAGGGGTAAGCATATAGCTTAGTAAGTTTGCATGAATTAAAGTAGCAATATAAGTACTCATAGTAAAATTTATTCATCTCATAAAACAACAACAACACAAGTTCTCAAGTACTTTGACATACTTACTCATACTTATTCTTACCCATCACATATCACATTACAGTTTTCATATCTCGTATCTTACTCATTGTACCTATATCACTTCAGCACATGATTTAGCACTTACGCTATCTTGAACATTAACTTAAATCATTATCACCCCTTTACTTAAATGGAATTCTTTGTTATCCTTGTATAACTTAGCTCTTTATCATCTTTACATACTTAGCTCCTTTTGCCCGTCGAACTATTTGGAATATCAGAGGATACTCAATCTCATCATACATGTATCACGATGCCAATGCCATATCCCAGATATGGTCTTACAGTAGATCTCTTAGCTCGATGTCGATGCCATGTCCCAGACATGGTCTTATACAAGATCGTACATAGATGTTGATGCCATGTCCCAGATATAGTCTTACACGAGATCTTCCTTTGGTGTCAAAGCCATGTCCCAGACATGGTCTTACACGGGACCTTCCTTATTCGATGTGGATGCCATGTCCCAGACATGGTCTTATATGGGATCTACATTCAGTGTCGATGCCATGCCCCAGACATGGTCTTATACGGGACCTACATTCGGTGCCGATGCCATGTCCCAGACATGGTCTTATACGGGGTCGTCCTTATCTCATGTCGTGACATAGGTATCCTTGTTATTCCGAAATTTCAACTGGGACTTCACTTAGTTTAATCTCATCATTTTCTCATTAAGACATCATCAACAAATTTCATGGAAATGATATGCATTTCTCAAAATAATAAGTAATTTAACATAATAACATATGCAACATTAATTTCACACAAACTTACCTCCGTACTCAAAAAGTGTGTGGATGTTCGATTTAGTCCAACACTTTGTCCTTACCTCGATTTTGGTCCGGGCTTCGTGTTTCTTGATCTATAATAACAATTTCACTTATTTAATACTCACATTGACTAAATTGACTCATAATTCATACTTTGGAAAAATTACAATTTTGCCCTTAAACTTTCACATAATTACACTTTTGCCTCTAGGCTCGTAAAATGATTTTCATTCAACTTTCCTGTATTACAATCCTAGCCGAATCATTCTCTTGACTACAACAGCCTTCAATTTCCACTATTTCACTCATGTATGACCATTTTTATAACTTTTACAATTTGGTCCTTTTATGCATTTTTCATGAAAATCACTTAGAAAAAGATGTTTATCATACATTAAACTTTCATATTCTTCCATAAAACATCAAAATACATGCATGTCATACATGGGTAAATTTTTGAACATTAACCCTAGCTCAAAATATAGCTAGAAATAGCTAAATCAACTTACGAGGATTTCAAAAGTACGAAGAACATTAAAAACGGGGCTAGGGTGCACTTACTATCAAACTTGGAAGTTGAAGAAATCCTAGCTTTGGAGAGCTTGGAATTTTTGACCGTAGCTTGAAGAAGATGAGCAAATTTTTCTTCGTTTTTCCCTTTTTAATCTTTTATTAACAAAATGACTAAAATGCCCTTAGGTCCCTTTCTTGAGATTTTTCCTTCCCATGTCTATTTTTGTCCATCTTGGCATTTAATGGTCTAATTTGTAAATAAGGACCTCTAGTAATTTTTATAATTCTATTTCATACTTAAATCTTCTAGAATTTCATATTTTCTAATCTTTGCAATTTAGTCCTAATGGACAATTTATTTACTAATAAATAAAACTTCCTCATAAAATTTTCACACAATCATGCAAACACATCATAAGCCTCATAAAAATCATAAAACACATATTTCTACTTCGAATTTGTGGTCTTGCAACCACTATTCCAACTAGGCCCTAAATCGGGCTGTTACAATTCTCCCCCATTAGGGATTTTCGTCCCCGAAAATCTTACCAGCAAAAAGTTTGGGTACTGGTTCCTCATAGCCTCATCGGGCTCCCATGTAGCCTCTTCTACTCCATGTCTTTGCCACAATACTTTCACGAGAGCTATACTTTTATTCCTTAACTGTTTTACTTCCCACGCCAGGATCTTAATAGATTCTTCGCCATATGTCATGTCGGGTTGAATTTCAACCTCTTTCGGTGTAATCACATGCGAAGGGTCTAATCGGTAATGACGTAACATAGAAACGTGAAACACATTATGAATCTTTTCTAATTCATACGGCAAAGCCAATCGATAGGCTACCGGCCCTATCCTCTCAGTGATCACATATGGTCCGATAAAACACGGACTCAATTTGCCTTTCTGGCCAAATCTGAGAACTTTATTCCATGGTGACACTTTTAAAAATTCCTTATCACCAACTTGAAACTCAATCTCTTTTCATTTCAAATCCGAGTAAGACTTTTGTCAATCCGAGGTAGCTTTTAAACAATCTCGAATTACTCTTACTTTCTCTTCAAATTCTTTAACCAGATCAACCCCGTGAATCTGATTTTGCTTGAGTTTGGTCCAATATAAAGGCGTTCGGCACTTACGTCCATACAAAGCCTCATAAGGCACCATTCAAAAACTCGACTGAAAGCTGTTATTATAAGCAAACTCTACCAACGGTATATACTTTTCCCAGCTGCCCTGAAACTCAAGAACACAACACTAGAGCATATACTCAAGTATCTGTAGTAATCTTTCCGATTGTCTATCGATTTGCGGGTGAAAAGTGGTACTAAAACTTAAATTTGTGCCCAAGGCCTCTTGCAACTTATTCCAAAATCGAGTGTGAATCTCAAATCTCTATCCGATATAATCGATAGAGGCACTCCACGTAGCCTTACAATCTCAAAAACATACAAGTCTGCCAACTTATCAAGAGAATAATCAACACGTACAGGTATGAAATGGGCCAACTTCGTAAGTCTATCTACCACAACCCATACGACATCTTTCTTGCTCCGTGTCAACGGCAAACCTGTTTCAAAGTCCATAGTAACATGGTCCCATTTCCACTCGGGAACCATAATCCTTTATCAACTCTAGCCATCTTTGTTGCCTTAAGTTCAATTCCTTTTGAGTCAACGGTGAATATTCGACATCTTTCACCATACAAATGATGTCTCCAAATCTTTAATGCAAAGACAATGGCAGCCAACTCTAAATCGTGCATCGGGTAATTCTTCTCGTGTGGCTTTAACTGTCTAGAGGCATATGCTATCACCTTGCCTTCTTGCATAAGCACACTGTAACACCCCAAACCCGACCTAGACGTTATAGCCAAATCTGGCGGTGTCACATTGAAGTGTTTAGCGTAAAACTTGTTGTCGTTGAAATCCTCAAAATTAATTAATCATTTTGTTATTAAACAATGATTCCAAAATGGGTTGTCCATTTCCAAAGTGTGCATCATTAAAAGCTAATCACTTTTAAAACGTTACTAATTTTCAAAATCTCATTTATTGCAGAAGTTCTTTAGGAAATGTTGCAAAAACGTGGTGTCCTTGAAAACAATTACCTTTTGAAAACCCGTCTTTTTCTACAACTAGCAGTTTATATCAACTAAATAAATAAAAACCCCAGTTTAAAATTTATAACTTTAAAGAGGCCTTATTACATAAAAATACCCAAATTCAGTTACTTATAAATCAAAAGCTAAAAATGAAAGCTGATACGGTTGTGTGGCCATCATCGAGTCCCTCGTATCATTGACCCGCCTACAACTGGGGATTACCTGTACAGTTAAACAGAGGGGTGAGTTCACGAAAACTCAGCGTGTAATCCCCTAACAAGAAAACAGTCAATTAAACAATAGATAAATGCAGTTTGGGCCTAAGCCCTTTCCTGCAACAGTAAACGATTGGGCTTGAGCCTAGCATAATGCCAGTAATCAGTAAGGCCTTTGCCCAATTTTAGTACTAGTATCAGTGGGGCCTTGGCCCATAACAGTAAAAGATATCAGTCATGCAGTGAACAATATGTAATATCATTAATCAATGCAACAATAGTACAGTATCGTTAATCAGTGCAGATATGCAGTCAGAAATCCTACCCAATCCAGCCTCTACACACCACTTCGTCCCGCCAAACACACCATGTGGGGATAAATTCGACCCACCCAGCCAGACACACCAAGATTAGCACCGGTTACGGCACTAAACAGTATTGAAGCAAAGTTGCCAGTAAAATAAATGGCATATAGCCATCAGTAGGTCCACAGTCGTATTAGGCGACCCATGTAACCTTACTAGTAATATGAATGGCACAAAGCCACCGGTAGGTCCACAGTCGTCTTGGGTGACCCGTGCGACCTTATCAGTACAGTACACTTCCTCCAAATATAACAACCCATCCCCATGCAATATGTCATGACATAATATCTTACGTGTATGCAAAATGTCATGCTCAATCATAGTCATAAATATCATAGAGCAAACCAGTCATACATAACATAAGGCCATAATAGTCATTTCATCTCCTAGGGGTATAACAATCATTTTACCCTATGGGAGTATTTTGGTCATTTTACCCTATGGGGGCATTTCAGTCATTTTACCCTATAGGGGTATTTCGATCATTTTACCCTATGGGGGCATTTCGATCATTTTACCCTATGGAGGCATTTCGGTCATTTTACCCTATGGGGGTATTTTGGTGATTTTACCCTATGGGGGTATTTCAGTCATTTTACCCTATGGGGGTATTTCCATCATTTTACCCTATGGGGGCATTTCGGTCATTTTACCCTATCTGGGTATTTCGGTCATTTTACCCTATGGGGGCATTTCGGTCATTTTACCCTATGTGGTCTCTGTACAGATATCGACCTCTTGGAAGGTCCGCAGTCGCCTCGAGCGACTCCGGTAACCTAAATGGTCATAATAGTGTAAATGGGCCTAAGGCCCATTACTCGGCCCAAGTGGGCCCACACGCTTGTGCGGCCCATTCAGCCCAGATTTTTCCACGGCTATGAGCCCTACATAGCCCAGTCCAGTATTTACCAGAAATTGTGGATTTCATCCGTGTGGGGCCCATAAGTCCATTAGGCCCACACAACCCCTTTTTGGCCCAACGTGGCCCATTACGACCTAAGCCCACGAAAATGCTCATGGAGGCCTCTACAGTCATACGCCCGTGATACATGGGCTCAGTTTGACCACACATGCGTTCCCACGCCCATCTGACCTCTAAGCCCAATCTTTCAGCTTTTTGGCTTTTGCCGTTTTATAGTCAAAACAGTGTGGATACACACCTGTTTACGCAACCGCTTCAAGTTTATCAAGCACTCAACCTTGACTGAGTAATATGCGATTTACTCCTCTTAGATCACTGACTAAAACAATTGAACGCTACTTGCCGACTTAATGCAATAACAACATATCTCATCAGGTAGAATCATTCACAAGTGGCTTAAATCCATGGATATAAAACTTGCAGAAACATAAGGATATTCGGTCTATGCTCAAAAACCAAGATAATGCTTTTACCTTAACTGAACGATGAACGAAGAAGGTTTTGATTGCTTCAGTCAATTGCACCCCCTCACTCCACTGAAATACTTAGTACCCAACAAACCACCACATCGCCAGAAAAAGACAAGAATCGCAATTATAACACGTAAGAAGAAGCATTCAGCTTTCAGAAAAGATAGAAGAGAACAGATTTGAACACATAAAGAAATATCAGAGAATCAAAAGAGGGAACTTATGAGTACCTACCGATTGACTAGAACTCTTGCAAGACCGAAACCACAACACCACAGCAGAGTACAGGAACAGTCAGCCAAACCCAAAAATAGAATAACATCGAAAGAAAAAATTGAGAAAGGAAGGAGGGATATACTATTCGGCCAGATTTGAGAAAAGAAAATGAAAACGAGGGAGAAGAGCGAATCAGCTAGGATAGAAACCAAAATGAACCAAAAGCTGATGAATGAAAGAAAAGAAAAGAAGAATCCGGCAGATGCATGCCAAAAATGACAAACATTTTCCCCAGCCGAATTCTCAAAGCTAGAGTTCCCCCAAACTACACAACACTTCCTTTCAATCAAACTCCTTGATTTTCTCCTAGTATCTCTCCCCTTATCCCCCCTTGAATTACTCCACCAATTTCTCCTCAACTCCCCCAACAACTCCATTCAAATTCTATAAAACTCCCCTTAGTTGTGTTTCGGTCCAACTCCACTACCTCCACAGCTCAAGCAACAAAATAAATACTCCATTGCGCAACCTAGACTTGAACCTCAGACCTCACAGTTACACAACATGCCACCTTGCCACTAGACCACAAGCTCTTTTTGTCATAAAACAAGCACTATTATTTATAAGGCCTATATGTCAATGTCCAGATTCATTTAAGAGCAAAACTAAAAATTCTGCAAAAGCCAAGACTTGAACCCAGGCTTCTCAAACACTCTCATACACACCCAAATCACTTAACCACTGAATCATACATTTATTTATGTCACTTTCTTGCACAACTAAATATTTATGTGTAGTCTCCTAATCTGTTCCCTTGCTCAAATCCTATTTCTTCTAGGCCCAAAATTTGAGGTGTTACACACACAACCCAATCCAATCAAAGATGCACCGCTGTAGATTACAAATTCTTTTCCCAGCTCAAGTTGCACTAGAAATGAAGCCTCAGTCAATAAGGCCTTTAGTTTCTCGAAAATCTAAACTTCACCTCTTTTTGTAACAACCTCGTCATCGGAATACCTATAATAGAAAACCTCTTGACAAACTGTCGGTAATAGCCAGCTAGGCCCAGAAAACTTCTAACTTCAGATACATTTTTTGGTAGTTTCCAATCAACAATAGCTGAAATCTTACTTGGGTCGACTTGGATTCCATCTCCCGAGACTATGTGCCCCAAAAATCGAACCTCATTGAGCCAAAACTTACTTTTGCTAAACTTGGCATACAACTGATTGTCTCGTAAAGTTTGTAAAACCGTCCTCAAGTGATCAGTATGTTCATTCTTATCACGGGAATAAATCAGTATATCATCAATAAAAATCACAACAAACTTATCCAAATATGGCCGAAAGATGCTGTTCATTAAATGCATAAACACAACAGGGGCATTTGTTAAACCGAAAGGCATCACTAAAAATTCATAATGCTCATACCTTGTTTGAAATGTAGTTTTCGGCACGTCTGAATCTTTCACTCTCAACCGGTAATATCCCGACCTCAAATCTATCTTGGAAAACACAGTGGCTCCCTTTAATTGATCAAAACAAATTGTCGATCCTTGGCAATGGGTACTTGTTCTTCACTGTTACCTTATTAAAATGTCGATAATCTATACATAATCTCATGGAACCATCTTTCTTTTTCACAAATAATACTAGAGCACCCCACGGAGAATAACTAGGTCTTGCAAAACCTTTGTCCGTCAACTCTTGCAACTGTGCCTTCAATTCCTTCAACTTAGTTGGAGCCATTCTGTATGGAGCAATTAATATAAGTGTCGTACCAGGAGCTAACTCGATACCAAATTCAACCTCTCTAACTGGAGGCAACCCTGGCAATTCTTCCGGGAATATATCTGGGTACTCACATACTATCAGTACTGATTCAATCTTTAACTCAGTTTCTTTATCATTCATAACAAAAGCAAGATACGCTTCATACCCCTTTCTTACATACCTCTGAGCAGACATATGAGAGATCACTACAAGCGATATGTCTTGTTCATCTTATTCAACACGAAGAGTGTCCCCGTTTTCGCATCTCAATTCAATGTATTTCTTTCCAGAATTTATCAAATCATGAGTGGTTAACCAGTCCATACCAAGAATTATATTGAATTCATCAAATGGCCATATCATGAGATTTTCCTTAAAATAATGACCTCTAATCATCAATGGGATCTTTGCATACCTTATCAACTAATACACTTTTGCCTAAAGGATTGGACACTTTTATCACAAATTCTGTGTACTCTACAGGCATGCTCAAGCTAGATACTAATTTCATGCAAATGTATGAATAGGTAGACCCCGGATCAATTAAAGCAACAACATTAGTATCATAGAGAGAAAATGTACTCGTAATTACATCAGGGGATGATGCCTCTTCGCGAGAGCGAATGGCATAAGTCCTCGCAGGCGCTCTACCCTCAGATCTTGCAGCCTGCTCTCTAGGAGTACTCTTACTACTCATCCCACTTCCCAGGTTTCTCTGTTGTCTCCCTCTAGTAGTACTTCCCGATCTCGCACTCTGAATTTTCTCTTTTTCAACCATCTTGGGGCATTCTCTAATAAAACGATCTTGGGAATCACACTTAAAACAGGCCCTCTCATGTACTCGGCACTCACCGGGGTGACGTCAGCCACACTGTGGGCATTCCGGTCAGTTAGGTCGAGTGTTCCCTACAGTTGCAACTGAGGTAGTCTGAGCCTTAATCCCCGAGTACTGTTTGCTCCTACTTCTGTTTCGAAACCTTACTGAAGTAGGTGATCGAGTAGGGAAGTCTGTTGACTTCTTGGATGAAGATTGAAACGACTTGTTCATTTGTCTCTTTCTTGAGTCACGAGACTCCATCTCAGCTTTTCTTTTCTTTTTAACTAACTCCTCGGCTTTACAAGCCCGGCCCACTAGTACAACAAATTCTTTCAATTCGAGAACACCAAAAAACAATCTGATATATTCATTTAATCCGTCCTCAAACTGTTTACACATAATAGCTTCAGTGGATACACACTCTCGAGCGTATTTGCTAAGCCTTACAAACTCATGCTCATATTCAGTTATTGTCGTACCACCTTGTTTCAGTTCAATTAATTCCTTTCTTTTCTGGTCAATAAACCTCTGGCTAATATACTTCTTCCGAAACTCTTCTCGGAAAAACTCCCATGTGATCCTTTCCCTTGGTACAGCTGACACAAGGGCGTTCCACCACTAATAAGCAGAATCTCTCAGAAGAGATACCACACACTTCATGCACTCTACAGGTGTGCAAGATAGCTCATCAAATACCCTGATGGTATTTTCAAGCCAGAATTTTACTCTTTCCGGGTTATCATCTTTACTAGCCTAGAATTCTTCAGCTCCTTGCTTCTAGATTCTATCAACCGGAAGCTTTTCTCTTCTTACCACTTCTACCACTTAGGGAGCTACTGGGGTAGGTTGAGGAATAGGCAGGGGTGGAGGGGGCTGTGCATTCGGGTTCGTACGAACGAACTCCGTATACCATGCATTCATCATGTGGAGAAAGGCTTCCCTAGCCTCTTCTCCTCCTCTCTGACTCACGGTTGTAGGTCTATTCTCATTTTCATTTGGTTGGCATCGTCCCTTCCGCGGGAGCCGACGCGTTACTTTCTACATTATCTGCCACAGCTCTGTCGGGATCCATTTACTATATAAAAACACAATTTAAGTCGCCAAGAGTTGTCACACTATCATTATATAAATACTCATATGTATGGCATGTATAGATAGACTCATGAATATGCTACGTTAGTCCGAGAATCGACTAAATCGTAGCTTTGATACCATTAAATGTAACACCCCTTACCCGTGTTCAACGCTGGAACCGTATACAAGGCATTACTGAACTTAACTTGCTTAAACATATAACCTTGCACTATAAAATTTTATTTCAATTCATAACATTCTTATTATGGGCCTACGAGGCCTTAAACATGCATACAGAGGGTTTTAGAATTAAACCGAGAACTTTTGTAGACTTAGAAAAATTTTACCTAAACAGGGGCCACACGCCTGTGTGAAATGGGACACGCCCGTGTGAAATTTATTTTTCATTTTGAACCTACAGGGGTTTTCACAAGACCGGGCACATGCCCATGTCGTTGGTATGTGTCCTTCACATGGCCTAGACACATCCGTGTCCTCACCCGTGTGTGAAAACCTGGGTATTCTGTTTATGACGTCAGCAACCTCTTAAGGGGCACATGGCCTAGGCACACACCCATGTGCTGGCCCGTGTGGCGAATCAAATTCTCGGAAATTTTTGCAGGGGACACACAGCCTATCAACACACCTATAGGGGTTGACCGTGCGTTTCACACTGTCTAGACACACGCACGTGTGTCTACCCGTGAGGACAATTAGAAGGCTATTTTCCAAGCCAATTGCCACCCGGAAACATAAACACACTTATGCCAACACAAGCAATACATAACATGGCAATAATACAATATGAAGAATCACTAACCATCATTTATTCACTTCATAAAACTTATCATCATTGAAACATGAAAAACTTGACAATATTGGCCAATTCCCAATGGCCATTTACAAAATGAGTGTTTAACATTAATAGCCAACACTTTGGCTTTCAAATATAACATAACACAAAATGACCAAATTCCTATACATCCCATACTCAAAATAGATAACTTTACTATACCAAAAGAATGGTAGATAGTGTGATCCGAGCTCTAACATTCTACGATCCTCGAGCTAGCTCAGTGATACTACAAGGAAAAGGGAAAAAAGAGGGGTAAGCATATAGCTTAGTAAGTTTGCATGAATTAAAGTAGCAATATAAGTACTCATAGTAAAATTTATTCATCTTATAAAACAACAACAACACAAGTTCTCAAGTACTTTGTCATACTTACTCATACATATTCTTACCCATCACATATCACATTACAGTTTTCATATCTCGTATCTTAGTCATGGTACCTGTATCACTTCAGCACATGATTTAGCACTTATGCTATCTTGAACATTAACTTAAATCATTATCACCCCTTTACTTAAATGGAATTCTTTGTCATCCTTGTATAACTTAGCTCTTTATCATCTGCAATATCCTGGATTATAGCTTATGCATTAACACTAAATTGTATGAGGTAGCATGCTTGTGTATATTATGAATGTGTCCTATGAATTTTATTTTTAGAACTTTAGAAGGTAGGAAAAATGCCTTAGAAATTATTTGACTTTTTAAAGTTTAAAAGAGGAAGCTAAGCCTGATAAGGCCTTAAGAAAATTAGTAGGGGAATTTGGACATGAAATTGGGCTTGTTAAAGTGGCTGCAAGGTGCCACTTAAGGCCTAGTAAGTGACGCCACAAGCATGTGTGAAGGGCTTGGGTTCGAGCTGCATGGGAAGCAAAAAGCGAGTGTTTATTTTTGCAGCAAGGAGTGACAGAGGTGGACGGCATAGGGACTTTGTTAGATGAGGAATAGACTTGGTTAAATCCTTTTAAAATTTCGGCTAAGCTAAGGATAATTGTTGTTTAATTAAATTATTTTGTATGGGTGGATAAGAGATAAAGTAGGAGAAAAAAATGAGTGATATGATAAGAGAAGATATAGTGGCCGGCCAAGGGACTCTCTTAAGGTAATTTTTGGCCAAGTTTAGTAAGGGGATAGCCGAATTTCATAAAGCACTTTTGGCCTGTCTTTCGTTTGTTTTTTTTCTCTCCAAACCATCACCTTTCTCTTCTTTTTCTTTTATTCTAGCCGAAATATTCTTCCCTAATTCACTATTGTCGATTTTCTCTAAGTCTTATCCACTATCTTCTTTTTTCCTTTTTGATTCTCCAAAAGCCGAATCTCAAGGTACCCTAGCCGATTTCTTCATAGCTTCAAAAGCCGAAATCTGTCGATTAACATCTAGCCATAGCCGAATTTCTCTGTGGATTCAAGTGAAGGTACCGTCGACTACAGTATCAAGGGTAAGATCAATTATTATATGATTTTCAATCTCTCTTTTAGCTGAAATCTAGGAACTAATCTCAATATTACTCTTTGGCCGAAACCATGAAGGATTCTTTCGGGATTTTCATTATAGCCGACTTCTAGGGGGAGTATCCGGGATTTCAAAATCAAAGGTAAGTAAAGTGTGGATAGGCCGAAGGCCATTTTATTGTGATTAAATGTTAGAATTGGATCTAACATATGCCATAGGGATTTCGACAGAGACCAGGGCCAAGTGACTATTTTTGGGATTTAGATCCACATGGTAAGTGCATGTGATATTCGGCCAAGGCCCTATTTAGTGACTTAGATCTGTTTCTTATTCGTTCAAAAGCCGAAAACTAACCTGCAAAGTGATTTAGTGCTAGCCGATTGCAAGAAGAGTCATCACAAAGTTTTCGGGATTTGTGTAGTAACCAAATCGGCAGCAAGGTAAGACTTTGGTTGCGATAAATCCTTCGGGATTTGATCTTATGGCCGAATAGGCTTTTTGCTAAAATACTTAGTGTTGGCCGAATGTAGGGATTAAGGATCTAAAGCATTAGATCGGGTTTTCAGGATTTCAATAAAGCGTTAATACCAGGTGTGCACCCCACACTAAGTCTTAATAGATATATGGTATTATTGTAATGCATGTGTTAATAAGAATATGAAAGATATGGTTAGTTTACCATGCAATGGAACAAAGTATTCAGGTACGTTTACTTACTCCTACTATGAGTATAATATGATCTGTTATGACACATATGTGAAACTATAAGAATGTGAATAAGGGATATGACATGGTTTATGCATATTTGTATGACATGGGGCATATGGGTGCTATACTAAGGGGAAGTGATCTGGTGGTTCTATACCACAATATCTGAATGTGGTGACTTATGTCACGAAATTTGAATGTGGTGACTTATGTCACATATAACTATCTAGTGGCTATGCCACAATATATATATAAGGGCGATGAGCACGTCGTCTGCAGCGACTGCCTTCGATGGTGTGTAGCGGATGGAGGGTCGACTTAGTAGTCCCCACGGTGTGATGGTTGGTACGGGTGATGTGTAGCGGATGGTATCTAGGTTTAGGTTCGGGCTTGCATCATTATATTTAATTGCTATATGTATCTGTATGATCTGATATGCCTGAATCGTTAGGACTTAGTATTGGTTGTTACACACTGAGTCGGTTTGACTCACCCCGTTGTGGGATATTTTTCAGGTGACACTCAGTGATGGACCGGGTCGGCAGGAGCTTAGTGGTGGCCATGCTCAGCACGAGATTATTTTATTTGGACTTTTTATTTTAAGTACTTTGAATTTGTTTTGGGTTTTGTTTTGATGTAATAAGCCCACTAGTATGAACTGTTTATGCCTGCATTTTAACTATTTTATTATGGTATGAGTTTTTATCAAATTAAAGTTTAAGCAACTTTTCTTTAAAATAAATCTTCAAACGTTTTGACACCTAAATACAAATGATTTTCAATTTAAATAGTAAACTCTAACGACTCGACTTTTATCGGTAACTTATAGTTTTGAAATATAACAATAAAGTTTTAACAAAACGAAATCTTTGAAAATAACGATGTTTTCAACTTGAACCCAAATCAAATTTTTCTCTAAAATCACTTAAAGTTTTCCCAAGAGATAAACAAGTTTGAATCGTTTCTCTCGAGGAACTTGCCAGATCTGGTCGAGGCTCGTGGGCCGGGTTTGGGGTGTTTCATCATCTTTACATACTTAACTCCTTTTGCCCGTCGAATTATTTGGAATATCATAGGATACTCAATCTCATCATACATGTATCATAGGATACTCAATCCCAGATATGGTCTTACATGGGATCACCTCTTGATGCCGATGCCATATCCCAGATATGGTCTTACACTGGATCTCTTAGCTCGATGTCAATGCCGTGTCCCAGTCATGGTCTTACACGAGATCGTATATAGATGTTGATGCCATGTCCCAAACATGGTCTTACACGAGATCTTCCTTTAGTGCCGAAGCCATGTCCCAGACATGGTCTTACACGGGACCTTCCTTATTCGATGCCGGTGCCATGTCCCAAACATGGTCTTATACGGGATCTACATTCAGTGCTGGTGCCATGTCCCAGACATTGACTAAATTGACTCATAATTCATACTTTGGAAAAATTATGATTTTGCCCCTAAACTTTCACATAATTACACTGTTGCCTCTAGTCTCGTAAAATGATTTTCATTCAACTTTCTTGTATTTCAAGCGTAACTGAATCATTCTCTTGACTACAACAGCCTTCAATTTCCACATTTCACTCATGTATGGCCATTTTTATAACTTTTACAATTTGGTTTTTTTATGCATTTTTCATGAAAATCACTTAGAAAAAGATGTTTATCATACATTAAACTTTCATATTCTTCCATAAAACATCAAAATACATGCATGTCCTACATGGGTAAATTTTTGAACATTAACCCTAGCTCAAAATATAGCTAGAAATAGCTAAATCAAGTTACCAGGATCTGAAAATTACGAAGAACATTAAAAACGGGGCTAGGGTGCACTTACTATCAAACTTGGAAGTTGAAGAAACCTTAGCTTTGGAGAGCTTGGAATTTTCGGCCCCAACTTGAAGAAGACGAGCAAATTTTGCTTCATTTTTCCCTTTTTAATCTTGTATTAACCAAATGACTAAAATGCCCTTAGGTCCATTTCTTGAGATTTTTCCTTCCCATGTCCATTTTTGTCCATCTTGACATTTAACGGTCTAATTGCTAAAAAAGGACCTCTAGTAATTTTTATAATTCTATTTCATACTTAAATCTTCTAGATTTTCATTTTTTTCTAATCTTTGCAATTTTGTCTTAATGGACAATTTAATCACTAATAAATAAAACTTCCTCATAAAATTTTCACACAATCATGCAAACATATCATAAGCCTCATAAAAATCATAAAACACATATTTCTACTTCAGATTTGTGGTCTCACAACCACTATTCTAACTAGGCCCTAAATTGGGCCGGTACATATTGTGTTTTTATTTACCAAGTTGTTAGTATAATTTTACAATTAAGTGATTTAACAAAAATACAATCCCTATGGAGGCGATAACTTGATACTTACTTATTACTTGATAACGAATGTGTACACTTGCACAAACCTACGGGTTACAGTAACCCTATTTCAGTGTTGAATATGGGTGAGGGGTGTTACACGTTTTTCCAAGATTGATACATGTACTTCACTTTAGCAAAACCCACACTGTATCGATCGAGGCTTTAATGAGGACAAATATTGGAAGGCAGTCTTAACTTAATATTTTAATGAGGGTTTTTAAATCAAAATTAATCTCACCATTAATGGTCAACATTTGGCCATTTATTCCTTTAATTGAACTTATCAATGTCCTATAACATGCATGCGAACATATCATGCATTGTATCATATACAAGGAAATATAAAGCAGTAAATAAATGCAATGGTTATATCCCATAAAACTAAGGTTGTTCCTCCCAAGACAATAGGATAACCAAAAGGAATCCTAAGGGTGTATGCTGCTTCTCAAGCTTCTTTTCCACATTAGGTAGCCCAACCTTCCTTTCTTCTAGTCTGTAGAAGCTCATACAATTTACAATTATAGAAACTCGTTTTACATAAGAGGTAGTAAGATAAGAGAAATGTAGAAAGGCACGACACACAAACTGTATTTATAAAATTACAACCGTTGTAAATAATAAATTAAATGTGAATTTCCAAACACCATGCATATCAAACATAGTATACAACATATGAAACGTTTTAGTCAATGGCTTGTTAATGTGAATTACCAAATTGTCCTTACAATTAAGGTTGCCAACGCATAAGGGTCAGGGGGCGACGCCCCCTGCAGGGGTTCCGTGCCTTGATGCTACGGGCAGTGGTGTCACTGATCGAACAGGGCAGACTCTGACAAAATTTAAAAAACTACACTCAGATCTCTGTGGAAAAACATCACTGTTTCACAACTTCTATCAAAATAGAATAACATTTTATTAAGATTTCAATTTTAGATGCTTCTTACTGGAATAACTTTTGTTCTTTTTTTCGAATGTAACCTACAAGTTAATAATTAACTTCGAATGACAAAAACCGCTCTACCCCAAGACAGATTCGTTAACACTTAACAAACCATATAAAATATCTAATAGGCTTCAATATCAATGATTAACACTTAACCATCGATTGGGATGAACAAATACTTACACAGGTTTAACATATTAAACATGCACGTTTTAAACAGTAGTTAACAAAAATCATATATTCATAAAAACAGATCGGTTAACCATATCAAATAGCATGTATCTCATACAATTGCATCAACCAATCAATTTAATCATGAATCTGTATCGTACAAGTGGCTTTGATACCATTGTCGGGATCGCTGATTCACCCTGTGGCGCAATGAAAAAATATTTTGGCGATCCTCAGCCATGGATCCATATACGAGGAACAAAATGATTTGAAATAAGGTTGAAGATATACCTTCTTAACTGAAAAATGATGAAAAGATGCCACTGATTCGATGTCGACTCCAAGCTACAACGAAAATGTCCCGACCTCTACATAGTCCACTTGGTATTAAAATGAACGACACAAAAACTCTCCTAGAACTTTTCTAGAAAAAATATCTTAAGACGACTGCTAGACATTTTTCTTATTTTTCTTTTAAAACACTTTTACCCTAATTTCAGATTTCTGGTATCCATATATTGAAAATGGATTAATCATATAAAAAATATATGGAGAGCATTAAAAATGGTATATTCTTTCCAAAAAGAATTATAACAATCATGTTTCAATGTTTGACCAAAATCATACTTATAATAATTTATTATAATAATTTCCTAACTATATTCTATTAAAATTTTATATGAATCAAATTCATATATTAATTTTAACTATGTTCTTTGTTTGTGTACAACGAGCTTGTACATTTAATTCGTTTAATATTTAACTCTCAAGTTAAATTAGTTTAAATCATATGACAGCTAACCACAATACCAATTTTGTTTGGATTTTGTTCATTTTAACCATAGTGTGTGACCCTGCAGGGTCTTGTAATGTTAGTGTTAATACTAGAACATTTCTAGTAATACAAGCAAGGAGTGGCATCTAGCAATACATCATTGCTATGTAAGTTACAAGAAGTCGTTGTAACAGCCCGATTTTGGGGCTAGTCGGAACAGTGGTCTCAAGACCACTAATCCAAGGTTGAGAAAAATTATTTTGATATTATTTCATGCGTCATAACATGGTTATAAGGATGCATGAGAATTTTGGTACCTTAATTTTAACGATTGATTGCATAATTGCGAAAAAGGACTAAATCGCATAAAGTGTGAAAGTTCTAATTTACAAGGTAGAGGTGTCTAATAGCCATAGAATATTAAATTGAAGGTCCTTAAAGTGTAATTAGGCCATATTGAGAGTGTTGGCGACCATAGGAAGGGGGACAAGAGCATTAATTTTAGTCAAATTTGGTGACATTAGGTGATAAAAGATGAATAAAAAAAATGCTAAAAAGGAAAGATATCATCTTTCACTATCCACTCTTCATATCCACCGAAAATTTCAAGCTTAGAGGGGTTTTAAATGCTTTAAAATTTCAGCCAAGTTATCTCCCTACAAGTAAGTGATTTTAGAGGTCTTTCTTGGTGATTTTTGTGTTTTTGGAACCCCCGCTTAAGTTAGCTAATGAGGGGGCTAAATTGTAATATGGTGGGAAGTATAAGGACTTTCCATGAGAGCATTTATGTTGTTAACTGAGTTTTTATTAAAGAAAATGAATGTTAGAGAGATGAGAAACAACTTTTGTGAAAGGTGTTTGCATGAAAACACCTAAATAGGACTTAAATGCAAAGAATGAATTTGTGTCGTAAATGCATGAAATGGTGAGAATGGTGAGTTGTTGTAAGATAAATAAATGTTCAGCTAGACTTGCTTATTGAGAAAATGTGTTGAAAAATAAATTACGAGCCTAGGGGCAAAATCGTAATTTTTCCATAGTACAAGGGCAAAATGGTCATTTTTGCCCAAGTATAGATTTTGATGTATTATGATCATAGGATGATCTAAACGAATTGAATTTCATTGTTATAGATCAAGAAGAGCGTGGGATCAACCTTGACCGTGGAAAAGGCAAGGTGACAGATTAAATCGTTAGTTAACACTTTTTGCACCGAGGTAAGTTTATGTGTAAACAATGCACATTTGTGTAAACATTATGTTGCTAATTAGTGTATGGCATGATTGAGAACATGTGTGGTTCAAATGGATTGAATGTGGTAGTCAATTGAATAATTACTGTGTGAACGATGAAATAGTTATATAAATGTGTAATGATGACACTTGTTGGTGGGCTAAATGCGATACCACCTTGTTGCTTAATTATGATGGGCTATGTGCGATACCATCATCTATTCATCATTTGGTGGGCTATGTGCGATACCACCGTAACTAATCTTTTTGGTGGGCTATGTGCGAGTTTTAGCTTCGGGAGGTAGGATTCCTAGGACAAATTGTGTCGGGCGAAGGTATTAGAGTTGATCCGGGAAAGATCTTGGCTATCGTAGAGTGGAAACTGCTGAGGAATGTGTCGGAAGTCAGAAGCTTTTTGGGTTTAGTAGGGTATTATAGGCGGTTTGTGAAGGTATTCTCTATGATTGCTACTCCGATGACGAAACTATTGAACAAGGATGTTAAGTTTGAATGGACTGAAAAATGCCAACTGTAACACCTCAAACCCAGCCCATGCGTTGTGACCGGATCTGACATGTCACATGAGAAAAACATGTTAAGTCATTTTTTTTTGTTCATACTAAAAGGGTTATTTGTTAAAATCAAGAAAACAAGTTTGATTTGAAATATTTGATGAAGTATTACAAACCTGGAAGGTTGATTTTGACAAATTGATAATTTAAACTAGAGATCTTATAAACCATGACTTTTGAAAATATTGTTGATAATTCGAGAGAAAATTTCCGAGTTAAAATATTTGTTAAAGTTAATTATGAAATCCATTTGTTAATCTATTTTAGAAAATCTTTAATTTAAGTTTTTAGAAAAATTCCCATTTAAAATAATTTAAGCAAAATACAAGTACGTCAAACATATAGCAAAATAAAATACTCCAGAGGCCTTATTACATCATAAAAACCCAAAATAGTAAAGAGAACGGTAATAAAAATTTAAAGTTCAAAATAAAACACCATTTCTGAAGTATGGCTCCAACCAAGTCATCCATGGCCCAAGTCCACGTCAAACGGGGTGAGTTACTAGAACTTAGTGTATAATCCGCTTACCGTTGTCCGCTGGGCCTGAACCCATATTTCAATATCTTGGGCCTAAGCCCATTTACATAATAGACTATATATATAAGTAATGTATGCAACCCAACCCATCCATCCAACACACCCCCGTACCAACCATCACACCTGTGGGGATCAAGTCAACCCAACCCGCCATCACACCAAAACGCAAGAAAATTGCCATTTATAATATTTTATTATGGTCAAACCACCGATATCATGTGTTATAATAAACAGTTTATTGTGGCAATGCCACCAGGCTACACTTCTCTTCAACATTTTCCCAACCCATGCAATATATGAAAATGCAACATACATAATAAGATGTTCGCATATAAATAGCAACCCTTTATCAAGTAATTTATTACAGTGATTAGGCCCATTTAAGCAATAATAATCGGCCCGATAGGGCATTCTAACATAACGGCCCATTAGGGCATTTTCGTAATTCGGCCCGTAGGGGCATTTTCGTAATTCGGCCCATAAGGGTATTTTTGTAATTTGAACAATCTTAATGCCGATTTTGTCAAATCTTTCAAAATAGTATACTTTAAGCATATTCCTCGTTTTATGCCAATTTTACGATTTTAGCCGTATAATGATAACAATCTACTATTCGACATGTTACCTAAACATAATTCTACGAATTTACGGTGTGAGATTACATACCTAATTACGGTAAGGATTAAATCGTCTTGATCGTCGACACCTATGACAACATAACACTCGATTAATCTAACGGGCGAGATTTTTATTAATCCAAAACTACACCAAGCGATCTTTAATACTTGCTCTCGAAATCGTGAACGACCACGATTTGTCGATTCTCCCCGGATGATGGTCCACAACCCGGTGGAAAATCTCGAACCGCCGATACTGCCCTTCGTTTGAATTTAGGAGTAAGGATCGCAGATTCGCTCCTTTTGTGTTCTCCACACATTTTCCCTTTCAATTCGATACCCCTAGCCTCCATCGGATAAAATCTTAGTCAAAACGATATTACAATATATATCGATTGTCTAAGGAAAAAGGGCTCGGCTTACCTCTATTTCAGTAGAATTAGCAAGAAGATAGATCGAGAGATTTAGTCCCTAAAAATAAACGATTAGGCACAACCACTATCCTACTTAGCAAAATAACCGGTCAATGAAATAGATCTAAAAAGAACCATGATGAATCCCTTACCTTAATGATTATAAAACTGATTCCCAACGATTGTACAATGGCTACGGATGAGTCAAATATTCAGCCTTCCACTATAACTCTACATTAGAAGGTGATCACATTGTAAAAAAAAAAATTATGAAAGGAAGATATTTCGGTTGGAACAAAGTGAATATCCGAATGTTGATAAACACACATTCGGCTAGGAAAAAGAAAAAGAAAATGATAGAATAGAACCATTTACCGATTGATCAAAGGAGTGAGTGTCAACACGAATGAGAAAGAAATCGTGAAGGAGGGATTATGGGTTGAATGGTTCAGCTAGGGAGGAAAAATGAACAAGAGAATTCGGCTATGAGAGTATGGATTAGAAAAGAAGATAGAAGGGTTGGAGAATTTTGTGAAAAAAAAGAAAGAAAGATGGAAAATGAGTGCTTAACTAGATTCGGTTTTCCAAAGGAGAATGAGTGAAATAATTGGTCACAAGGCTAGGTGATTTCGGCAAGACAAGAAAGAAAAGAAGAAAATAATACTCACTAATGGCTTGAAGTTTCGACAATGAGAGAAGAAGTTTGGAGAAAAGGACAAAAGAATGCTAAAAGAATTTGGCCTAGCAAGCACCAAAATTCTACCAAAAGACTAAAGAAAATTCGGCTACTCCAAGACCCCTCCCAAACCGTGTATTGTTTTTCCAAAAGGATAAGTGTTAACCCTAAACACTTTCCAAAACATCACCCATGAAAAAGGCCTACATGTTCCCTTCCCTTGCCTTTTCTTTTGATTCTTTCCTCCATTATCCCTTATCCCTTATCCTCCTCCTTACCATATTTCCTTAGCCACCATACCATAATTAAAAAGTCTTCCTTGCCTTAGATACCACCATGGCCGAAACTTAGGGAAGGAACACAAAAAAAAAATAGTCAAAAAATTTTGCACCAAGGGGATTCGAACCTCTTCCCCTAAAGCCCTTCATGTGACGCCACATCCTTTTTACCATATGCTCATTTATGCTAGCCAAATACTCACTTATTTCCATAAGCATTGATGCCACTTACTATTTCCCCTTAATATGCTTAAACACCAAATTTTTACTAGGGCCCAATTCAACCCCGAGCCTTCATAAAACCCCTCAACATACACAATTAATATTTTTAACTAGCTCAACGCAAGAAATAATGCAACACATAAAATTCTAAATTTTAAGATGCTACAATTCTACCCCCTTTAAGAAAATTTCGTCCTCAAAATTTACCTGATTAAAAGAGGTGAGGATATTGCCGACGAATCGCGTCCTCAAGCTCCCATGTAGCTTCTTCGGATCCGTGATTACGCCATAATACTTTGACTAACGACACCGACTTCCTTCCCAGCACCTTAACTCCCCGATCTAAAATCTGTACTGGCTCCTCTTCAAAGGACAAATCGGGTTTTAACTCAACCTCTTCCACTGGTACAACATGAGATGGATCCGAACGATAACGCCTTAACATAGAAACATGGAATACACTATGTATCTGACTTAACTCCGGAGGTAACTCAAGCTAATAAGCCACTGGCCCAACACGCTTCAGTACACTGTATGGTCCGATGAATTCAGGGCTCAAATTGCCCTTCCGTCCAAATCTAAAGATCTTCTTCCAAGGTGAGACCTTTAGAAAGACCTGATCTCCCACTGCAAACTCTATATCCTTACGCTTCAGATTCGCGTACGATTTTTGTCTATCCGAAGCTTCCTTTAACCATGCCCGAATTACCTTTACTTTCTCCTCCGTCTCCGATATCAACTCAGGACCCAGTAACTGTCGCTCCCCCAGCTCAGTCCAACAAGTAGGAGTGCGACACCTACAACCATACAGCGCCTCGTAAGGTTCCATCTGGATACTGGATTGATAGCTGTTGTTGTATGCAAACTCCGCAAAGGTAGAAAATCTTCCCAACTACCACTGAAATCGATCACACAGCCCCTTAACATGTCTTCTAGAATCTGGATTGCTCTCTCCGAATGACCATTTGTCTGAGGATGAAATGTCATACTGAAATTTAACCTTGTTCCCAAAGCTTCATGTAGAGACTTCCAAAACCGTGATGTAAACCTAGGGTCCCTATCCGATATAATAGACACTGGTACCCCATGTAACCTCACGATCACTGCTACATACAACTTGGTCAATTTCTGCAATGAGTAATCCATACGAACAGGTAGGAAATGAGCAGTCTTCGTCAACCGATCCACTATTACCCAAACGGAATCTTTCTTAGTAGGCGATAAGGGTAACCCACTAACAAAGTCCATTGTTATCCTTTCCCATTTCCATAATGGAATTTTCACCGGTTGTAGCAACCCCGACGACAATTGATGTTCCGCCTTCACTTGCTGACATGTTAAGCACTTGCTCACGAAATCAGTAACCTCCCGTTTTAACCCTGGCCACCAATACTGCTCACGGAGGTCTCGGTACATCCTATTTCCCCGGGGTGCATAGCATATGGGCTACTATGCGCCTCACGCAGGATCATTTGTCTCAATTCCAAATCTTTGGGCATACAAATTCTTCCGTGGAAACACAATACTCCATCACTATTCAATCCAAAATCCCCTATCTCACCACCTTCCACTTGTTGAAGTCGAGAACCCAACGCTTCGTTTATAAACTGCTTTTCCTTAATCTGGCTTATCCAAACAGGCTTCACCTGAAGTTTGGCTAACAGGCTACCATCCTCATAAAGGCTGAGATGAGCGAACATCACTCTCAAAACTGATATCACCTTACGACTCAACGCATCTGCCACTACGTTAGCCTTTCCAAGATGATACTCGATTGAGAAGTCATAATCTTTCAACAGTTCTATCCACCTCCATTGTCTTAAGTTCAACACCTTCTGGGTAAGGAGGTACTTCAGACTCTTATGATCCGTATAGATAATCGACTTCTCACCGTACAGATAGTGTCTCCAAATCTTCAGAGCAAACACCACTGCAGCTAACTCCAAGTCATGCATGGGATAGTTTACCTCGTGCGACCTTAATTGACTAGATGCATAAGACAACAATTTTTCTCCTTGCATCAACACACATCCCAAGCCCGTGTGTGATGCATCACAATAAACAATAAACTCTTTTCTAGCCTCAGGTTGAATCAATACTGGCGCTTCTGTCAGAATCTTCTTCAATTTCTCAAAGCTCTCTTGCTGCTTATCCGACCACACTTACTGAATTTGGCAAATAATTGCTTCTCCCTTAATATCTGCAATACTACCCGCAGATGCGAATAATTTTCTTCTTCATTCTTCGAGTACACCAAGATGTCATCTATGAACACCACCACAAACCGATCTAAATAGGGTTGGAAGACCCGGTTCATCATGTCCATAAATGCAGCTGGTGCATTAGTCAACCCAAACGGCATCACCAAGAACTTGTAATGCCCATAACGTGTTTGAAACGCAGTCTTATGAATATCCGCCTTCTTGACTTTAAGTTGGTGATAACCCGATCACAAATCTATCCTCGAGAAAATCGAAGCTCCTCGCAACTGATCGAATAGATATCGATCCTCAGCAACAGATACCTATTCTTGATCGTCAACTTATTCAACTGCCTATAATCGATGCACATACGCATCGACCCAACCTTCTTCTTAATGAACAAGACTGGTGCTCCCCACGGTGACACACTCGGTCGAATGAATCCCCGATCCAACAACTCCTGAATCTGAGCTTTAAGCTCTGCTAACTCCTTCGGTGCCATTCTATAAGGAGCAATGGACACTGGAGTTGTTCCTGGCAACAGCTCAATGCCAAACTCTACCTCCCGATCCGGAGGCAATCCTAGAAGCTCCTCGAGAAAAACGTCTGAAAACTCTTTCACCGTTCTAACACTCTCAACAGACAACTCTTTGGCATCCAAAGCACTAATAAAGGCTATGAACGCTCCATACCCCTTTTGCACCAACTTTTCTCCCTTTAAAGCAGATACCATATTAGACAGATAGTTTCTTCTTTCACCTATCATCATCACTTCCTTATCCTCTGAAGTTCTTAGTATCATCTACTTTGTAGCACAATCCAAGTTTACGTGGTGTTTCACCAACCAGTCCATGCCCAAAATAAGTTCGAACTCGCCAAACGGCAGTTCCATCAAATCCGCCAGAAATATTTACCCCTGAATTTCTAAGGGCACATCCTTAAACAACTTATTTACTACCACCGACTGTCCGAGAGGGCTAATTACAATTTTTTCTCTAGCAGTACCCTCAAATCTAATGTTCAAGGTTCTAGACACAGCACAAGCAACATACGAATGGGTGGATCCAATATCTATCAAAGCAGTAACAGGTACATCAGATATGAAGAACGTACCGGTTATTACATCAGGTGCATCACCATCCTCTCGACGTCTGACCGCATAAACCAAACCTGGATGTCTCGCCTCTGCGTTACCCCTATTACTGGTACCTCTACCCGGTGTACCCTGACCTTGTCCTATACCATTACCACCTCGACCTGACCCACGGCCTCTCGGCGGCTGCTGAGCGCCTCTAGCTTGCTGCGTAACATCATTATGAACACCCTGAGTTTGAGTAGGCTGTCGAGGGCAATCTCTAAACCGATGATCTTTGGAACCACATCTGTAACAACCACCGGTTCTCCTCCAGCACTCACCCAGGTCAAGTTTTCCACAGTCCACACATGGCTGTAACTGATTAGTAGCAGCTGGTACTCTCGCTCGAGCTGACTCCTCATTCCCGGGCCTCTTCTAAAAACCTCTAGCAGGACCTGAGTACCTAGAGCCTCTCCTACTCCTGCCCTTATCCTTGTCTTGGGTTTGCCGCTCCCAGTGTTTAGCCTCTTCAGCTATCTTGGCTTTCTCCACCAGAGTGGCAAAATTCCTCTCCTTTTATGGGGATATCAGTACCCGTAACTCATCACTTAACCCGTCCTCAAAACTCACACAGCATTCGTAGTCAGTTGGCACTACTCTTCAGGCATACCGACTCAGACGTAGAAATTTCACCTCGTAAGCTGCCACTGTCTTACCTCCTTGGACCAGATCTAGGAATTCCTTCCTTCGGGCAGCCACATAGCTAGCCCCGACATACTTTCCCTGCAATGTCATCTTAAAGAAATCCCAGGTAATACGATCGGCCTGAGTGCCTTCTCGAACAGTGAGCCACCATTGATACGCCTCGTCTCTCAATAAAGACACCACTCGAACAGTGAGCCACCATTGATACGCCTCGTCTCTCTGCAAGAACACCACTCCTTTCAGTTTCTGCTCGATGGTGCAATCCAGATCGTCCATGATCTGCTCCACAGCCTCAAGCTAGTACTCTGCTACATTTGGGGCCACACCCAAGATACCCCTAAAAACCTCAGCACCATTCGATCTGAGTCACTCCGATATTGACCCACGAGCTACCGGCCTAGTTCTTGCCCCAACAACCCTTTCCAGAACTCATAACATTGCTTGGGACAGAGCGTCGTCCTCTCTTATACGATCATGTGACCCAGCTTCAGTCACAGGTGACGCAGGTGCGTCCGTTTCAGGCATATGTCCCGACGCCTCAGATACAACTCTAGTGCCTCAGCCTCTACCACAGCCACGTCTACCACGACCACGTCCTCTAGCGCTCATATTTGCTAATTCGATTTACTCTGATTAAGAGTCTTATGAATCAGTATGCCATTTCAGTGTTCATTAAACAATATTTTATGAAGTATAGGAAGTAAAGTCGTTTTCGCAAAACGCATCCTATAGACTCAATCTCTATAGTTTCGACTCCTAAAACTAAAAGTTCTAGAGTGTTTCTACAGTCTTATGACAATAATCATAATCATAAAACATATACTTACCTGACTTGGTGCCGGATTCCTGTGGTGCTATACTTCCTTTAAAACATGCATTTTTAACTTAAAATTCAAACAGCTTTGGAAAACATTTTTGAACCCGAACCACAGCCGAGTTTTGAAACTG
This sequence comes from Gossypium australe, assembly GCA_005393395.2. Lineage (NCBI taxonomy): Eukaryota > Viridiplantae > Streptophyta > Magnoliopsida > Malvales > Malvaceae > Gossypium > Gossypium australe. The sequence continues at coordinate 115,082,621 of CM016616.1, read as the reverse complement.
TGCTCTGATACAATAAAATATAACACCCCGAATGTAACATCCTAAAATTTAGAATTTTATGTGTTGCATTATTTCTTGCGTTAAGCTAGTTAAATATATTAATTGTGTATGTTTAGGGGTTCTGAGAATGCTCGAAGTTTATTTGGGCCCTAGTAAAAATTTTGTGTTTAAGCCTATTAAGGAATGATAGTAATTGGCATCAAGGCTTATGGAAATAGATGAGTAGTTTGCTAGCATAAATAAGCATATGGAAAAGGGGATATGGTGCCACATAAAGGACTTTAAGGGATGGGGTTCAAATCCCATCAAGTGCAAAATTTTGACTATTTGTTTTGTGTTCTTTCCCTAAGTGTCGGCCAAGATGGTATATAAGTAATGTGGACTTTTTAATTTTGGCAAGGTGGCTAAGGAAATAAGGAAAGGATGAGGGTAGGGAAAGAAATCAAAAGAAAAAGGCAAGATAAGGGAACATGTTGGCCTTTTTCATGGGTGATGTTTTGGAAAGTTTTGTTGGCCAATTTTTAACCTTATTGTCAAGGTATGCACGGTTTTGGTATAGGGAGAGGGTAGCCGAATTTCTTTTGCCCTTTGGTAGAAATTTTGGTGCTTGTTAGGCCAAAATTCCTTTTAGCATTATTTTATGTCATTTTTCTCCAAACTTCTTCTTCTCTTTGCCAAAACTTCAAGCCATTAGTGAGCATTTTTTTTCTTCATTTCTTTCTTGTTTGCTGAAAGTACCAAACCACTGAGACCAAATTATTTTTCATTCATCTTCTCTTGAAAACCGAAACTAGTTAAGCACTCCTTCTTCACCTTTCTTTTATTTTACACAAAATTCTTCAACCCTTCTTTCTTCTTCTCTAATTCATACTCTCATAACCGAAACTATTCTTGTTCATTTTCCTCCATAGCCGAACCTCTCAATCCACAATCCCTCCATAATTTCTTTTTCTTTTGGGTTGACACTCTTTTCTTCGATTAAATCGGTAAGTGAATTCTTTTCTATGTTCATATTCTTTTCTTTCTAGCCGAATAGGTATTTATCACTATTCAGTTGTAAATCTTGATCTTAACCGAAATGGTGTTATCTTCCACTCATTAATATCTTAATCATAATCACCCTCATTTTCGTAGTGTTCTAAGTGGGTGGTCGTGTATCATTCTAGCCCTAAGTCAAACGGTGGAAATTGGATCCAATATCGATAAGGTAAGGAGTTCTTCATGGATTACTTGAAATCGTTCCTTATTCGTTTAAGTTGTTATCGGGATAATAGTGGTTGTGACTAATCGATTATATTTTTAGGGACTTAATCGCTTGATCTATCCACTTTTTGATCATACGATTCTAGTGGTAAGCCGACCTTTTTTCCTTGGTCAATCATTTCATATCAACGTAATATCGTTTTGACTAAGATTTTATTCAATGGAGGCAAGCGATATCGAATCGAAAGGGAAAGCGTTTGGAGATCACAAAAGGAGCAGATTAGCGATCCTTACTCCTAAATTCAAACGAAGGGCAATATCGGCGGTTCGGGATTTTCCACCGGGTTGTGGACCATCATCTGAGGAGAATCGACAAATCGTGGTCGTTCACGATTCTAAGGGTAAACACTTTAGATCGTTTATTTTAGAGTTCGATTAATAAAATCACGTATGTCAATTAATCGAGTGTTATGATATCTTAGGTGTCGACGATCAAGAAGGCCTAGTACTTACCGTAATCAGGTGTGCAATCTCACACCGTTTTTCCTGTGGGTTTTAAGATTCGATATCATATTGGAAATAAATCGTTATGATTAAAATTGTAATATGGCGTAAACCGAGAAATTGGCCTAAATTACACTATTTTGATAAATTTGTCAAAATCGATATTAACACTGTGAAAATTACGAAAATGCCCCTAATGGGCCGATTTGATGGATTGCCCTAATGGGACGATGTGCAAAGTGTTAATGGGCCGAATTTTTGTAATGAAACTCTGAATTAATGATTGTTGTTTATATTTTTAAATATCATGATTTACTACGTATGTTGCATTTACATAATTTTGCATGGGATGGAAAAATGTTGAAGAGAAGTGATTCCGGTGGCACTGCCACAAAAATGTTTGTTAATATGATTCACTATGATTCTGGTGGATTGGCCACAATCAAAATATGTTATAAATGGAAAAATGCCTGCGATTGGTGTGTTTAGCGGTGTGGGTTGACTTGATCCCCACAGGTGTGATGGGATGGTACGGATGGTGTGTAGCGGATGGATTATTAGGTTAGGTTGGGTTGCATTACATTCATTTGATTTTTTTGATACATTATTATGTAAAAGAGGCTTAGGCCTAAAATATTGCTAAATGGGTTCAAGCCCAATGGATGACGGTAAGGGGATTATAGGCTGAGTTCTAGTAACTCACCCCGTGTAACATCCCCAAACCCGGCCCATTCACTACGACCGAATCTGGTTATGTTAGTGCGGAAAAGTCGGTGGAAAATCTATTTAACTTAGAAAAATTTAAAACTTGCTAACTTTTGAAAAATCCATGTTTATTTAAACTTATGATTAAAACTTTGTTATTAAAATATACTCTTACTAAAAGATTAATATATACAAGCCAAATTGAATAGGTAGGTTGGAAAAATATAATCATCTTCACATAGTGTTTCAAATTCTTCAAACCATAATAAATACTAATAAAATAATTACAAAAAAACAAATAAGAGTCAAAAGGCCTTTATTACATATTCTATTTAAAACCAAATACTTAAAGTAAGCCTAAAACGTTTAATCCCTTCTTCTGCATGGGCCACCATGTGTCCTCTCCGAACCCGATCCAACTACGCGTCACCTGAAATGGTTAATGAAAGAGTGAGTCCACTGACTCAGTGCATAACCACAACACATATTTCCATCCGTATGGGCTTGGCCCATACCCACACAGCCATCGAAACAAATCATGCAAGAATGCATCTCAGCCCAACCGTACACCAACCTTAGCAGACTCCCCGCCCAAGGCCGTGGCTAATCCACCGATCACATTGTGATCCATAACATCTTACCTTGGCAAGCTCGCTGCTCAAGGCCGTGGCTGAGCCACCGATCAACCCAAGTGATCCAATATCGTAATCTGTCTATGGTGATGCACATAGCAATCAACCGCCGAGATGGGCACCGAGCCAACACCTCCCTTGAGGTAGCACACAGCAAATCCCCAAGCGCTAATGTAGCCGAAGCTATCATTAGACCACGTACACCTTGTGTACACTTCCTTCTTCATCGAATCAAGCCCAAACCCCATGCAACTATATATATATGCAACATGTTAAGCCATCATATCACATAAGTATATAAATATTTATACATACATAAATACATCACAAATAAACTTACCATCACCAGTTCTCATCACTTATGCCATTATAAACGGCTTCCACACATAATACACATGTAACAAGTTAGCAACCAAAACCACAAAAATAGTGCGATGATTACGCACCTTAGAAATACAACCGATCCAATCCCGAAATGCTGCTTGACTAACTCTCTGCCGAAACACCACCTTAACCAACCCATAATAATACCATATTAGAATTGGCCCAAAACTTAGAAACATAACACTTGAGGCCCTTGGCCGAACATTATCCTTACCACCTTCTTACCGAGTTCGATTGCGGAAACTTGACTGAATACAACAAATCCCCAAAGTGCCTTCACTAACCGATTGCAAACCGAGGCCCGAAGAGATACTTCCAATATTCGGCAAAGGTACGCTAAATAGAAAAGGGATTTTGGCTCAGAGGTAAGGTGTAGGTTCGGCTTTACAAAGCTATAAGACCAAGAAGTAGATGCTAAGGTGCTTCCAAAAGGTGTTGCGGCAATCAGAGAAATGAAGAGAGTTTATGGTCTACCAACGAGTGAAATGGATAAGAAAAATGGAAAGAGAAAGGGACTTGAAGTTTCGGCTCAGATGAATAAGTGAGAGAGAGAGGCGTTTTGGTGTGGTTGAGGTATGAGGAGGAAATGAAAATGGAGGCTAAAAGGAAAGGCTAAAATTCGGCAAGGGAGAGAAAGCCAAAATGATGAATGAATAATGAGCACCTCCCCCCCTATTTATACTAAAAAGCCAAGCTCCAACCCCCCAAAAATAATCCCTAAAATTCTCCTAAAATACCTCCCCACCATCCATTCAAAATAGTTTGAATGGGTCAAACCTTCTAGCCAAAATTTAAAAAAAAATTGACCAAGTCTTCTCCACCTTTTAAGCCTTTCAAACCGTCCATCCACCCCCACCAAGATGACGCAAAAACAAAGCCCCAAATGCTGCCCTTGCGATTCGAACCTGAGCCCCTTCCCCCTGCAAATGGCGTCATACACACAAGGCCTTAGTGGCGCCTATCCTGCCACTCCACCAGCTCCTTTCTTGTGACATAAACTCCCAAATAATTCTCTTAAGTCCCCTCTTTGCCAAGCTCCCCCCTTTCAACACTAAAAACTAAAAATTTTCTAAGGCATTGCCCCACCTTCTAGGGTTCTCAGGACCCCTAAAACTCACCCAACCACACACTGAAGTGTGCCAACACCCGAACTAAGCACCAAAAATCTAACCCCTAAAACCAGGGTGTTACAATTCTACCCTCCTTAAAATAATTTCGTCCTCGAAATTACTTGTCTAGACTAACCATCCAATTTCTCCCACTACACTATAGCTGCGCACTCTGATCTTTAAAGAGCTAACATACTATTAGGCATGGATCCTAACATATTCAAGGTTCCAACTACTTTACGAGCAACAGATCAAACAATCACCAAAACGAACAAAACCACAAAGAGCATTCCGGACTTAAGGAACTTACCAGTTGACCCATCAGGCACATCATTATCCTCTCTCCGACGAACTGCATAAACCAGTCCTGGCTGCCTTGCCTCAGTGGCACCATTACCGCGGTCTACTACTCCACGACCTCGGCCGGAACCATTTCCTCCACGGTTCGAACCACGACCTCTCGTCGCTTGCTGACCTTCTCTGCCTGGTTGCACATAACCTTGACCCACTGTCTGAGTCCTATTCGGGTTCTGGGGACAATCCTTAATCAGATGAGTCTTGGACTTACATCTGAAGCACTCCCGAACTCGATTCCAGCACCCGCCAATATGATACCTTCCGCACTGCGCACACGGATGATCTGGATTTCCGGCGACTGGCTTAGCAATATGAACAGGAGTCTCAACCCTTGGTCTTTTCTGGACCCTCTCAACCACTTCTGGCAATCCAACACTTCTCTTATCACGGTTCCTTTCCCTATTGAGCCTCTCAGCCTTCTTGACCTCCTCAGCTATTCGAGCTTTCTCCACTAAAACGGCGAAGTCTCTTTCCTGATGCGGAGCAATCAAAACTCGCAACTCATCCCGCAGACCATCTTCAAATCTAACGCATCTCTCATAATCCGTTGCCACGATGCCTCGAGCATATCGGCTCAAACGCAAAAACTCAGCTTCGTACTCCGCTATCGACTTGTTTCCTTGCACCAAGTTAAGGAACGCCTTCCTCTGAGCATCAACATAGCTTGCTCCGACATACTTCTCTTCAAACTTGATCTTAAAATAACCCCAGTCCACTCGATCCGCAGGGGTACTTTCCTTAACCGTGAGCCACCACTGGTAGGCCTCATCCCGTAGCAACGAAACAACTCCCTTAAGCTTCTCCTCAGCAGTCAAGTCTAAGTCGTCCATAATCCTTTCAACAGCCTCAAGCCAGTACTCTGCCACATTTGGAGCTACCCCAGACACTCCTCTGAAAACCTCAGCTCCATTCGCCCTAAGCCTTTCGGGCACTGACTTCCGATTCTTATTGCCCACATTGGCTCCTGCCACTCGTTCGAGCACCCGCAGCACAGCTTGTGACACTGCGTCGTCTCCTCTAGTCTGATCCTGCTGTTCAACCTCAACAGCTGGTGGCGGAGCATCGCTTTCTGACCCATGGCGTGACCCAACCGGTTCCGATACTGACATCCTGCCTCTGCCACGTCCACGAGTATTACGACCACGCCCCCTAGAGCTCATATCTAGCGCCTCGACTTAGTCTGTTTAGAAAGTTTTATGCATTAGAAATTCTTGTTTCACTGTTTTATCCACGAGCAATTTTATGGAAAGGAGTTTCCGAGAGTAGTTCTTTCGAGCAATCAAAGTTTCATTCCCTACCCAGGGGTAATTCCGTCATTTTCCTATAGGGGTATATAGGTAATAACTCTGGGTCAATTTTTGAAATTAGTTTTCCAACTTAAAGATATTTCAAAATTCACAAAATCTCAGGGTCATCTTGAAAATTTTGTTCAAACCGGAGGTATCGCAAAAATTTCAGAAATCAGGGTTATTTTTGTAATTTTTTTTTTGAAATCATGGGCATTTTCGTAAATTCTCAAAATCGAGATATCACAATATTTCACAAAATAAGATTTTCTGATATTTAGTAAAATAGGAATATTTCAGTAAAGATCGAGAGAAATTTGAGAACTTAGTACCGAGGGCATTTCGGTAATTTTATCAACCAGGGGTATTTTCGTAAATTTCCGCAACCAAAGTATCTTAATTTTGAAAACTCGAGATTTTGGTATTTTACCAAGTAAAAAGCATTTTATCAAAAATTGAGGGTAAAACGGTAATTTTATAACACAGGGGCATTTTTGTAATTTTGCCACTAGGGCATTTTGGTAATTTTATAAATTGAGAAAACATCTTTCAAAATCTGATTCAGAGTTTTACAAACAAAAGGGGTAAAGTTAAAATTTTAAAACAGAAGGTTTAAAAAACAGCAAGGCTATTTCCCTTTCGGGTTTTAATAACTGGTTTAGCCTATGAGCAAGTCCTCTTGGTTAAGGTGAACCGTAGCTACGCACCAGGTAGGATTCAAGTAAAGAGGAGGTGAGTCGCTAGGACTGCTTAAATACCAAGCTCTTACTGAATGCCACTCCTAGACATGCGTACAGTGGTTACCACACCTTAACTCGGCGACTTACTTCACAGGTTTGTTTATTAGGCACTTTAAATCTTATGCACGTGTTTGAGTAGTCTAGTCCTAGGGTCCAACAGATCCTATTATTCTATTCTACGAGCCCAAACTAAGCCCAAATCAATTCATACAAACAGATCACTTCAAGAGAGTCTGAAGTACTTACCTGGTGGACTTCGGGCCGGAGACACAGGTGCCATGCCGGAGTAACCTGAAAACTTTTTATAAAAGCCCATTTTTTCCAAATAGTCCATTTTGAAACTTGTTTCGGGCCCAAAAACCCTCAAAGCCGAGTTTTGAACCGGGCTCTGATACCAAACTGTAACATCCCCAAACCCGGCCCATTCACTACGACCGAATCTGGTTATGTTAGTGCGGAAAAGTCGGTGGAAAATCTATTTAACTTAGAAAAATTTAAAACTTGCTAACTTTTGAAAAATCCATGTTTATTTAAACTTATGATTAAAACTTTGTTATTAAAATATACTCTTACTAAAAGATTAATATATACAAGCCAAATTGAATAGGTAGGTTGGAAAAATATAATCATCTTCACATAGTGTTTCAAATTCTTCAAACCATAATAAATACTAATAAAATAATTACAAAAAAACAAATAAGAGTCAAAAGGCCTTTATTACATATTCTATTTAAAACCAAATACTTAAAGTAAGCCTAAAACGTTTAATCCCTTCTTCTGCATGGGCCATCATGTGTCCTCTCCGAACCCGATCCAACTACGCGTCACCTGAAATGGTTAATGAAAGAGTGAGTCCACTGACTCAGTGCATAACCACAACACATATTTCCATCCGTATGGGCTTGGCCCATACCCACACAGCCATCGAAACAAATCATGCAAGAATGCATCTCAGCCCAACCCATTGTCCAACCGTACACCAACCTTAGCAGACTCCCCGCCCAAGGCCGTGGCTAATCCACCGATCACATTGTGATCCATAACATCTTACCTTGGCAAGCTCGCTGCTCAAGGCCGTGGCTGAGCCACCGATCAACCCAAGTGATCCAATATCGTAATCTGTCTACGGTGATGCACATAGCAATCAACCGCCGAGATGGGCACCGAGCCAACACCTCCCTTGAGGTAGCACACAGCAAATCCCCAAGCGCTAATGTAGCCGAAGCTATCATTAGACCACGTACACCTTGTGTACACTTCCTTCTTCATCGAATCAAGCCCAAACCCCATGCAACTATATATATATGCAACATGTTAAGCCATCATATCACATAAGTATATAAATATTTATACATACATAAATACATCACAAATAAACTTACCATCACCAGTTCTCATCACTTATGCCATTATAAACGGCTTCCACACATAATACACATGTAACAAGTTAGCAACCAAAACCACAGAAATAGTGCGATGATTACGCACCTTAGAAATACAACCGATCCAATCCCGAAATGCTGCTTGACTAACTCTTTGCCGAAACACCACCTTAACCAACCCATAATAATACCATATTAGAATTGGCCCAAAACTTAGAAACATAACACTTGAGGCCCTTGGCCGAACATTATCCTTACCACCTTCTTACCGAGTTCGATTGCGGAAACTTGACTGAATACAACAAATCCCCAAAGTGCCTTCACTAACCGATTGCAAACCGAGGCCCGAAGAGATACTTCCAATATTCGGCAAAGGTACGCTAAATAGAAAAGGGATTTTGGCTCAGAGGTAAGGTGTAGGTTCGGCTTTGCAAAGCTATAAGACCAAGAAGTAGATGCTAAGGTGCTTCCAAAAGGTGTTGCGGCAATCAGAGAAATGAGGAGAGTTTATGGTCTACCAACGAGTGAAGTGGATAAGAAAAATGGAAAGAGAAAGGGACTTGAAGTTTCGGCTCAGATGAATAAGTGAGAGAGAGAGGCGTTTTGGTGTGGTTGAGGTATGAGGAGGAAATGAAAATGGAGGCTAAAAGGAAAGGCTAAAATTCGGCAAGGGAGAGAAAGCCAAAATGATGAATGAATAATGAGCACCTCCCCCCCTATTTATACTAAAAAGCCAAGCTCCAACCCCCCAAAAATAATCCCTAAAATTCTCCTAAAATACCTCCCCACCATCCATTCAAAATAGTTTGAATGGGTCAAACCTTCTAGCCAAAATTTTAAAAAAAAATTGACCAAGTCTTCTCCACCTTTTAAGCCTTTCAAACCGTCCATCCACCCCCACCAAGATGACGCAAAAACAAAGCCCCAAATGCTGCCCTTGCGATTCGAACCTGAGCCCCTTCCCCCTGCAAATGGCGTCATATACACAAGGCCTTAGTGGCGCCTATCCTGCCACTCCACCAGCTCCTTTCTTGTGACATAAACTCCCAAATAATTCTCTTAAGTCCCCTCTTTGCCAAGCTCCCCCCTTTTAACACTAAAAACTAAAAATTTTCTAAGGCATTGCCCCACCTTCTAGGGTTCTCAGGACCCCTAAAACTCACCCAACCACACACTGAAGTGTGCCAACACCCGAACTAAGCACCAAAAATCTAACCCCTAAAACCAGGGTGTTACACCCCGTTTCCTTAACCCTTGCAGGTAATGCTCAGTGACGTGGACTTGGGCCATGGATGATTGGTGGGCCCATACTTCAAAAATGGTTTTATTTGGACTTTAGATTGCTATTTCGTTCACTTTATTACTTTACTATTTTGAGTTAAATGGTGTAATAAGGCCTCTAGATTATTTTATTTTGCTTTATATTTGACGTACTTATATTTTGCTGAAATTACTTTAAATGGGATTTTTTTTCTAAAAACTTAAATAAAGATTTTCTAAAATGGGTACACAAATGGTTTTTTTAATAATAAAATTATATAAATATTTTTAACTCGAAAATTTTCTCTCAAATTTTCATCAATATTTTTTTTCAAAAGACACGGTTTGTAAAATCATTAGTTCAAATTTATCGATTTATTAATCAACTTTCGAATTTAGTAATATTTTGTCAACAAATCAATATCTATTTGCGTACAAATGAAAAGGACTTAAATATATTTTTCTCATGTGACATGTTAGATCCGGCCATAATGCATGGGCCGGGTTTGGGGTGTTACATTTTATGGTATCAGAGCCAGGTTTCAAAACTCGACTGTGGTTTGGGTTCAAAAACATTTTCCAAAGCTGTTGGAATTTTAAATTAAAAATGCATGTTTTAAAAGAAGTATGGCACCACGGGTATCCAGCACCAAGTCAAGTAAGTATATGTTATCATTCTATGGTTATGATTATTGTGATATGATTGTAGGAATACTCTAGAACATTTTAGGAGTTTAAACTATAGAGATTGAGGCTATAGGATGCGTTTGCGAAAACAACTTTACTTCTTATACTTCATAAAATATTGTTTAATAAACACTGAATTAGTATACTGATTCATAAGACTCTTAATCAGATTAAATCGAATTAGCCAATATGAGTGCTAGAGGAGGTGGACGAGGTAGACGTGGCTGTGGTAGAGGTCGAGGCGCTAGAGTTGTGCCGGAGGCGTCGGGACATAAGCCTGAAATGGACGCACCTGGGTCTCCTATGACTGAAGCTGGGTCACATGATCGTATAAGAGAGGACGACGCTCTGTCCCACACAACGTTGTGAGTTCTGTAAAGGGTTGCTGGGGCAAAAACTGGGCCGGCAGCTCGTGGGTCAATTTCAGAACGACTCAGATCAAATGGTGCTGAGGTTTTTAGGGGTATCTCAGGGGTGGCCCCAAATGTAGTAGAGTACTGGCTTGAGGCTATGGACCGAATCATGGATGATCTGGATTGTACCGCCGAGCTGAAACTGAAAGGAGTGGTGTCCTTGTTGAGAGACGAGGCGTATCTATGGTGGCTCACTGTTCGGGAAGGCACTCAGGCCGTTCGTATTACTTGGGATTTCTTTAAGACGACATTCCAGGGAAAGTATGTCGGGGCTAGCTATGTGGATGCTCGAAGGAAGGAATTCCTAAATCTGGTCTAAGGAGGTAAGTCTGTGGCAGCATACAAGGCGAAATTTCTGCGTCTGAGTCGGTATGCCCGAGGAATAGTGCAAACTGACTACGTACGCTGTGTACGTTTTGAGGACGGGTTGCGCAATGAGTTGTGGGTACTGATAGCCCCACAAAAAGAGAGGAATTTTGCCACACTGGTGGAGAAAGCCAAGATAGCTGAAGAGGTTAAACACTCGGAGAGGCAAAACTGAGACAGGGATAGGGGCAGGAGCAAGAGAGACTCGGGGTACTCAGATCTTGCTAGAGGGTTTCAGAATAGGCCCAGGAATGAGGAGCCAGCTCGAGCTAGAGTACTAGCTGCTACCAATCAGTTACAACCATGTGCGGATTGCGAAAAATGACACCGGGTGAATGCTGGAAGAGAACCGGTGGTTGTTTCAAATGAGGTTCCAAGGACCATCGGCTTAGAGATTGCCCTTGACAGACTGCTCAGACTTAGGATGTTCGTAACAATGATGCACAGCCAGCTAGAGGCGCTCAGCAGCCACCGAGAGGCCGTGGGCTAGGTCGAGGTGGTAATGGCGTAGGACGAGGTCAGGATGTACCGGGTAGATCTACTGGTAATAGGGGAAACGCGGAGGCGAGAAAACCAGGGTTGGTCTATGCGGTCAGACGTCGAGAGGATGGCGATGCACCTGATGTAATAACCGGTACGTTCTTCATATCTGATGTACATGTTACTGCTTTGATGTAACACCCCAAACTCGGCCCATGCGTTAAGGCCAGATCTGACATGTCACATGAGAAAAATATATTTAAGTTCTTTTTATTCGTAGGTAAATAGATATTGATTTAAAATCACGTAAAGCAATTTTGATTTAAAATTCTTAACAAAGTATTACTGGATTCAAAGATTTATTGATAAATTGATAAATTTGAACTAATGATTTTATAAACCATGTCTTTTGAAAATGTTGATGAAAATTTAAGAGAAAATTTCCAAGTTAAAGATATTTATATCAGTTTATTATAAAAACCATTGTGTATCCATTTTAGAAAATCTTTGTTTAAATTTTTGGAAAAATCCCATTTAAAGTAATTTGAGCAAGATATAAGTACGTAAAAAAATATGCAAATTAAAATAATCCAGAGGCCTCAGATCTAATGTTCAGATTTCCAAATACAACACAAGCAACATATGAATGGGTGGATCCGATATCTATCAAAGTAGTAACAGGTACATCAGATATGAAGAACGTACCGGTTATAACATCAGGTGCATCGCCATCCTCTCGGCGTCTGACCGCATAGACCAACCCTGGCTGTCTCGCCTCCGCGTTACCCTTATTACCAGTACCTCTACTTAGTGCACCCTGACCTCGTCCTACGCAATTACCACCTCAACCTGTCCTACGGCCTCTCGGTGGCTGCTGAGTGCCTCTAGCTGGCTGTGCATCATATTTATGAACATTCTAAGCCTGAGCAGTCTGCTGAGGGCAATCTCTAAGCTGATGGTCCTTGGAACCACAATTGAAACAACCATCGGTTCTCTTTCAGCATTCACCTGGGTGTCGTTTTTCACAATCCGGACATGGCTCTAACTTATTGATAGCAGCTGGCACTCTAGCTCGAGCTGACGCCTCATTCCTGGGCCTCTTCTGAAACCCTCTGGCAGGACCTGAGTACCTAAAGTCCCTCTTGCTCCTGCCCCTATCCTTGTCTCAGTTTTGCTGCTCCGAGTGCTTAGCCTCTTCAGCTATCTTGGCTTTCTCCACTAGTGTGGTAAAATTCCTCTCCTTTTGTGGAGCTATCAGTACCCGCAACTCATCACGCAACCCGTACTCAAAACGCACATAGCGTTCGTAGTCAGTTGGCACTATACCCCGGGCATACCGACTCAGACGCAGAAATTCCGCCTTGTAAGCTGCCACAGTCTTATCTCCTTGGACCAGATTTAGGAATTCCTTCCTTCGGCATCCACATAGCTAGCCCCGACATACTTTCCCTGGAATGTCGTTATAAAGAAATCCCAGGTAACACGATCGGCCTGAGTGCCTTCCCGCACAGTGAGCCACCATTGATACGCCTCGTCTCTCAACAAGGACACAGCTCCTTTCAGTTTCTGCTCGGCGGTGCAATCCAGATCGTCCATGATTCGCTCCACAGCTTCAAGCCAGTACTCCGCTACATTTGGGGCCACACCCGAGATACCCCTAAAAACTTCAGCACCATTCGATCTGAGTCGTTCCGAAATTGACCCACGAGCTACTGGCCCCGTTCTTGCCCCAGTAACCCTTTCCAGAACTCGCAACATTGCTTGGGACAGACCGTCGTCCTCCCTCCTACGATCATGTGACCCAGCTACAGTCACAGGTGATGCAGGTGCGTCCATTTCCGGCATATGTCCCGACGCCTCACACACAACTCTAGCGCCTCGGCCTCTACCACGGCCACATCTACCGCGTCCACGTCCTCTAGCGCTCATATTGACTAATTCGATTTACTCTGATTAAAAGTCTTATGAGTCAGTATACTATTTCATATTTATTAAACAATGTTTTATGAAGTATAAGAAGTAAAGTCGTTTTTGCAACCGCATCCTGTAATCTCAATCTCTATAGTTTCAATACCTAAACTAAAACTTCTAGAGTATTCCTACAGTCATATCACAATAATCATAACCATACAATGATAACGTATACTTACTTGATTTGGTGCCAAATACCCGTGGTGCCATACTTCTTTTAAAACATGCATTTTTAATTTAAAATTCAAACAGCTTGGAAAACGTTTTTGAACCTAAACCACAGCCGAGTTTTGAACTGGGCTCTGATACCATAAAATGTAACACCCCAAACCCGGCCCATGCGTTAAGGCCAGATCTGACATGTCACAAGAGAAAAATATATTTAAGTTCTTTTTATTCGTACGTAAAAAGATATTGATTTATAATCAAGTAAAACAAATTTCGATTTAAAATTCTTGACAAAGTATTACTGGATTCGAAGATTTATTGATAAATCGATAAATTTGAACTAATGATTTTACAAACCATGTGTTTTGAAAATGTTGATGAAAATTTAAGAGAAAATTTCCAAGTTAAAAATATTTATATAAGTTTATTATAAAAACCATTGTGTATCAATTTTAGAAAATCTTTGTTTAAGTTTTTAGAAAAATCCATTTAAAGTAATTTGAGCAAGATATAAGTACATAAAAAAATATGCAAATAAAAATAATCCAGAGGCCTTATTACAACCTTTAACTCAAAACAGTAAAGTATTAAAGTGTACTAAGAAGAAATCCAAAGTCCAAATAAAACCGTTTCTGAAGTGTGGCCTCCACCGAGTCATCCATGGCCCAAGTCCACGTCATTGAGCATTACCTGAAAGGGATAAGAAAACGGGGTGAGTTACTAGAACTCAGTGCATAACCCCCTTACCATTGTTCACTAGGCCTGAAACCCATTTAGCAATATTTTGGGCCTAAGCCCCTTTTTACAAAATAATGTATCAAATATATCATATGAATGTAATGTAATCCCAACCAACCTAACAATCTATCCGCTACACACCACCCGTACCATCCATCACACCTGTGGGGATCAAGTCAACCCACCCCGCCAAACACACCAATCGCAGGCATTATGCCATTATTAGCAAATTTTGATTGTGGGCAAGCCACCAGATTCAGAGATGTATCACATTATCAAACATATTTGTGGCAGTGCCACCGGAATTACTTCTCTTCAACATTTTCCCATCCCATGCAAAATCGTGTAAATGCATCATACATAGCAAATCATGATATGTACAAATATAACAACCATAATTAATTCAAAGGTACATTACAAAAATTCAGCCCACTAACACTTTGCAAATCGGCCCATTAAGGCAATATATCAATTCGGCCCATTAAGGAAATATATCAAATCGGCCCGTTAAGGCATTTTCATATTTTGGCCCATTAGAGGCATTTTCGTAATTTTGCCCATTAGGGGCATTTTCGTAAATTTTCATAGTGTTAATACCGATTTATCAAAATAATGCAATTTAGGCCAATTTTCCCGGTTTATGCCATATAACGATTTTAATCGTAGCGATATATTTTCAATATGATATCAATCTTAAAACCCATCGGAAAACGGTGTGAGATTACACACCTGATTACGGTACGCACTAAGCCCTCTTGATCGTCGACACCTAAGATATCGAAACACTCGATTAATTGACATATATGATTTTATTATTCAACTCTAAATAAACGATCAAAAGTGTTTACCCTTGGAATCGTGAACGACCACGATTTGTCGATTTTCCCCGGATGACGGTCCACAACCCGATGGAAAGTCCCGAACCGCCGATACTGCCCTTCATTTGAATTTAGGAGTAGGGATCGGTAATCCGCTCCTTTTATGATCTCCAAACGTTTTCCCTTTTGATTCGATATCGCTTGTCTCCATTAAAAACAAATCTTAGTCAAAATATTACGATAAAAATATGGATTGTCTAATCACAAAGGATTCAGCTTACCACTAAATAAGGAGAGAATATCGAATGATTTCATCCCTACCAACATAATCAATTAGTCAACCTTCAATCTGATTAACGTAATAACCAAATCAATATATCCAATGGACCATGAAAGAACTCCTTACCTTAATCGATGATAATCCCGTTTCTCACGATTGTCCTATGTTTGGAGATGATTAGACGATGTTGTGGTATTCGACCTCCCTTTATATCACCACGAAGAAGATATTGATCACAACATGAGAGTGATGGAGAGAGATATTTCAATAGAGAAACAAAGTAGAATAGCCGAGAAATGATGAACACATATATTTGGCTAGTAAGAAAATAAAATGAAATGAAAAGGAGGGATAATAAGTCACTCACCAACTCGGTCAAAAAGAGATTGTCCAAGACAAAAAGAAAAAAAGAAGTGAAGAGATGGGATGATACTAGATTCGGCTTTGGAGGAAAATCAAACAAGAAGATGTGATCTTAAAGTGATTACGATTTTAGAGAAGAGGAAAGATTGAAGAAATGGTTAAAAGAAAAGAATAGATGGATGGATGCTAGATGGTTCTACTATCTAGGGAAGATGAGCAAGAGATGAAAGTTTCAACCAAATGAAAGAGAAAAAAATTGCACAAATGTGCTAGGAGGTTTCGGCCAATGCAAAGAAATGGAAGTGTTCACTTTGGCTTTGGAGATTTCGGCAAAGAGGGAAGGAATTGGGCAAAAATAAAAATCACCAAAAAGCAAAGAAGAAATATAACCTCTCAAGCACTAAAATTCACAAAATGCCTAAAGGATTTTTGGCACTCCCCTTTACCCCCTCAAAACCGTGTGCACCAAACCAAAAAGCTAAAAAATTTGGCCATCAAAAACATTCCAAAATATTTTCCTCTCTTTGTGCCAACATGTTCCTATACTTTCCTTTTTCTTTTGATTTCTTTCCCTACCTTCATCCTTTCCTAATTTCCTTAGCCACCTTGCCAAAATTAAAAGTCCACCTTTCCTTATTTATCATCTTGGCCGACACTTAGGGAAAGAATACAAAAAATTTAATCGAAATTTTGCACTTCATGGGATTCGAACCTCTTCCCTTAAAGTCCTTCATGTGGCACCATATCCTCTTTACCAATTGCTCATTTATGCTAGCATTACTTATTTATTTCCATAAGCATTGAGGCCACTTACTATATCCCCTTAAAATGCTAAAACACAAAATTTTTAACTTGGGCCCAAATAAACCCCGAGCCTTCTCAGGACCCCTAAACATACACAATTAATAATTTAACTAGCCTCGCGCAAAAAATAATGCAAAAAATAAAATTCCAAATTTTAGGATGTTACATTTGATAGATATCAGATCCACCCATTCGTATGTTACTTGTGTTGTTTCTAGAAATCTGAACATTAGATCTGAGATTACTGCTAGAGAAACAACTGTAATTAGTCCTCTAGGACAGTCGGTGATAGTAAATAAGTTGTTTAGGAATGTGCCCTTAGAAATTCAGGGGGAAATATTTTTGGCGGATTTGATGGAACTGCCATTTGGCGAGTTCGACCTTATCTTGGGCATGGACTGGTTGGTGAAACACCGTGCGAACTTGGATTGTGCTGCAAAGCAGATGTTACTAAGAACTTCGGAGGATAAGAAAGTGATGATGATGGGTGAAAGAAGAAACTATCTATCTAATATGGTATCTGCTTTAAAGGCAGAAAAGTTGGTGCGAAAGGGGTGTGGAGCGTTCTTAACCTTCATCAGTACTTTGGATGCCAAGGAGTTGTCAGTGGAAAGTGTTAGAACGATGAAAGAGTTTTCGGACGTCTTTCCCGAGGAGCTTCCAGGATTGCCTCCATATCGGGAGGTAGAGTTTGGCATTAAGTTATTGCCAGGAACGGCTCCGGTGTCCATTGCTCCTTATAAAATGGCACCGAAGGAGTTAGTGGAGCTTAAAGCTCAGATTCAGGAGTTGTTGGATCGGGGATTCATTCGACCGAGTGTGTCACCATGGGGAGCGCCGGTCTTGTTCGTCAAGAAGAAGGATGGGTCAATGAGTATGTGCATCGACTATAGGCAGTTGAATAAGTTGACGATCAAGAACAGGCATCTGTTGCCAAGAATCGATGATCTGTTTGATCAACTACGAGGAGCTTTGGTTTTATCGAAGATAGATTTGAGATCGGGTTGTCACCAGCTTAAGGTCAAGGAAGCGGATACATAAGAGTGCGTTTCGAACTTATTATGGTCATTATGAGTTCTTGGTGATGTCGTTTGGGTTGACTAATGCACCAGCTGCATTTATGGACATGATGAACCAGGTCTTCCAACCCTATTTAGATAGGTTTGTGGTGGTGTTCATAGATGACATCTTGGTGTACTCGAAGAATGAAGAAGAGCATGATTCGCATCTGCGGGTAGGATTGCTGATATTAAGGGAGAAGCAACTTTATGCCAAATTCAGTAAGTGTGAATTTTGGCTGAAGGAAGTGACCTATTTGGGGCATGTTGTGTCTGCCGAAGGAATTAGAGTTGATCCCCGGAAGGTCGAGGCTGTGTTGGACTGGAAACCACCAAAGACAGTGGCCGAAATTCAGAGTTTTCTAGGTTTGGCTGGATATTACAAACGTTTCGTTGATTGCTGCACCCCTAACTAAGCTGTTGCGTAAGGGAGTACCATTTGTGTGGTCAGATCAACAGCAAGAGAGATTTTGGAAACTGAAGAAGATTCTGACAGAAGCGCCAGTATTGATTCAACCTGAGGCTGGAAACGAGTTTATTGTTTATTGTGATGCATCACACATGGGCTTGGGATGTGTGTTGATGCACGGAGGAAAAGTGGTGGCTTATGCATCTCGTCAATTAAGGCCGCACGAGGTAAACTATCCCACGCATGATTTGGAGTTAGCTGCAGTGGTGTTTGCTCTGAAGATTTGGAGACACTATCTGTACGGTGAGAAGTTGATTATCTACACTGATCATAAGAGTCTGAACTACCTCCTTACCCAAAAGGAGTTGAACTTAAGACAACGGAGGTGGATAGAACTGTTGAAATATTATGACTTCACAATCGAGTATCATCCTGGGAAGGCTAACGTGGTGGCTGATGCGTTAAGTCGAAAGGTGATATCGGATTTGAGAGCGATGTTTGCTCACCTTAGCCTTTATGAAGATGGTAGCCTGTTGGCTGAACTTCAGGTGAAGCCTGCATGGATAAGTCAGATCAAGGAAAAGCAATTGACAGATGAAGCGTTGGGTTTTCGACTTCAGCATGTGGAAGGTGGTGAGATAGGGGATTTTGGATTGAATATTGATGGAGTATTGTCTTTCCGCAGAAGAATTTGTATGCCCAAAGATTCGGAATTGAGACAAATGTTTCTGCGTGAGGCGCATAGTAGCCCATATGCTATGTACCCCGGGGGAAATAAGATGTATCATGACCTCCGTGAGCAGTATTGGTGGCCAAGGTTAAAACGGGAGGTTACGATTTTGTGAGTAAGTGTTTGGCATGTCAGCAAGTGAAGGCGGAACATCAATTGTCGTCGAGATTGCTACAACCGGTGAAAATTCCATTATGGAAATGGGAAAGGATAACGATGGACTTTGTTAGTGGGTTACCCTTATCGCCTACTAAGAAAGATTCCGTTAGGGTAATAGTGGATCAGTTGACAAAGACTGCTCATTTCATACCTGTTCGTACGGATTACTCATTGTAGAAGTTGGCGAAGTTGTATGTAGCAGGGATTGTGAGGTTACATGGGGTACCAGTGTCTATTATGTTGGACAGGGACCCTAGGTTTACGTCACGGTTTTGGAACGCTTTACATAAAGCTTTAGGAACAAGGTTAAATTTTAGTACGGCATTTCATCCTCAGACAGATGGTCAGTCAGAGAGAGTAATCCAAATTCTGGAAGACATGTTAAGGGGCTGTGTGATCGACTTTAGGGGTAGTTGGGAGGATTTCTTACCGTTGGCAGAGTTTGCATACAATAACAGCTATCAATCCAGCATCTAGATGGCACCCTACAAGGCGTAGTATAGTTGTAGGTGTCGTACTCCTACTTGTTGGACTGAGCTGGGGGAGAAACAGTTATTGGGTCCTGAGCTGATATCAAAGACGGAAGAAAAAGTAAATGTAATTGGGGCCCGGTTAAAGGAAGCTTCGGATAGACAAAAATCGTATGCGGATCTGAAGCATAATGATATTGAGTTTGCGGTGGGAGATCAGGTCTTTCTAAAGGTCTCACCTTGGAAGAAAATCTTTAGATTTGGACGGAGGGGCAAGTTGAGCCCTAGGTTCATCAGACCGTACCGTGTATTGAAGCGTGTTGGGCCAGTGGCTTATCAGCTTGAGTTACCTCCGGAGTTGAGTCAGATACATAGTGCATTTCAAGTCTCAATGTTAAGGCATTATCGATCAGATCCGTCTTATATAATACCGGTAGAGGAAGTTAAGATAAGACCTGACTTGTCTTTTGAAGAGGAGCCGGTGCAAATTTTTGATCGGAACGTTAAGATGCTGAGAAGGAAGTCGGTGCCGTTAGTCAAAGTATTATGGCATAATCACGGATCGGAGGAAGCTACATGGGAGCCTGAGGACGTGATTCGGCAGCAATATCCTCACCTCTTTTAATTAGGTAAATATCGAGGATGAAATTTTCTTTAAGGGGGTAGAATTGTAGCATCCTAAAATTTAGAATTTTATGTGTTGCATAATTTCTTGCGTTAAGCTAGTTAAAGATATTAATTGTATATGTTTAGGGGTTCTGAGAAGGCTCAGGTTTTATTTGGGCCCTAGTAAAAATTTTGTGTTTAAGCCTATTAAGGAATGATAGTAATTGGCATCAAGGCTTATGGAAATAGGTGAGTAATTTGCTAGCATAAATGAGCATATGGTAAATGGGATATGGCGCCACATGAAGGACTTTAAAGGATGGGGTTCAAATCCCATCAAGTGCAAAATTTTGACTCTTTTTTTTTTTGTGTTCTTTCCTTAAGTGTCGGCCAATATGGTATATAAGGCAAGGTGGACTTTTTAATTTTGGCAAGGTGGCTAAGGAAATAAGGAAAGGATGAGGGTAGGGAAAGAAATCAAAAGAAAAAGGCAAGATAAGGGAACATGTTGGCCTTTTTCATGGGTGATGTTTTGGAAAGTTTTGTTGGCCAATTTTTGACCTTATTGTCAAGGTATGCACGGTTTTGGTATAGGGAGAGGGTAGCCGAATTTCTTTTGCCCTTTGGTAGAAATTTTGGTGCTTGTTAGGCTAAAATTCCTTTTAGCATTATTTTGTGTCATTTTTCTCCAAACTTCTTCTTCTCTTTGCCGAAACTTCAAGCCATTAGTGAGCATTTGTTTTTCTTCATTTCTTTCTTGTTTGCCGAAAGTACCAAACCATTGAGACCAAATTATTTTTCACTCATCTTCTCTTGAAAACCGAAACTAGTTAAGCACTCCTTCTCCACCTTTCTTTTCTTTTACACAAAGTTCTTCAACCCTTCTTTCTTCTTCTCAAATTCATACTCTCATAACCGAAACTATTCTTGTTCATTTTCCTCTATAGTTGAACGTCTCAATCCATAATCACTCATTCATAATTTCTTTCTCATTTGGGTTGACACTCTTTTCTTCGATTAAATCAGTAAGTGAATTCTTTTCTATGTTCATATTCTTTTCTTTCTAGCCGAATAGGTATTTATCACTATTCGGTTGTAAATCTTGATCTTAACCGAAATGGTGTTATCTTCCACTCCTTCATATCTTAATCACCCTCTTTTTCGTAGTGTTCTAAGTGGGTGGTTGTGTATCATTCTAGCCCAAAGTCAAGCTGTGGAAATTGGATCCAATATCGATAAGCTAAGGAGTTCTGCATGGATTACTTGAAATTGTTCCTTATTCGTTTAAGTTGTTATTAGAATAATAGTGGTTGTGACTAATCGATAATATTTTTAGGGACTTAATCGCTTGATCTATCCACTTTTTGACCATACGATTCTAGTGGTAAGCCGACCCTTTTTCCTTAGTCAATCATTTCATATCAACGTAATATCGTTTGAACTAAGATTTTATTCAATGGAGGCAAGCGATATCAAATCGAAAGGGAAAGCGTTTGGAGATAACAAAAGGAGTGGATTAGCCATCCCTAATCCTAAATTCAAACGAAGGGCAGTATCGGTGGTTCGGGATTTTCCACCGGGTTGTGGACCATCATCCAGGGAGAATCGACAAATCGTGGTCGTTCATGATTCTATGGGTAAACACTTTAGATCGTTTATTTCAGAGTTTGATTAATAAAATCACGTATGTCGATTAATCGAGTGTTATGATATCTTAGGTGTCGACGATCAAGAAGGCCTAGTACTTACCGTAATCAGGTGTGTAATCTCACACCGTTTTTTCTGTGGGTTTTAAGATTCGATATAATATTGGAAATAAATCGTTATGATTAAAATCGTAATACGATGTAAACCGGGAAATTGGCCTAAATTACACTATTTTGATAAATTTTTCAAAATCGGTATTAACACTGTGAAAATTACGAAAATGCCCCTAATGGGCCGAATTACGAAAATGCCCTTAATGGGCCGATTTTATAGATTGCCCTAATGGGCCGATTTACAAAGTGTTAATGGGCCGAATTTTTGTAATGAAACTCTAAATTAATGATTGTTGTTTATATTTGTAAATATCATCATTTACTACGTATGTTGCATTTACATAATTTTGCATGGGATGGGAAAATGTTGAAGAGAAGTGATTCCGGTGGCACTGCCACAAAAATGTTTGTTAATATGATTCACTATGACTCTGGTGGCTTGGCCACAATCAAAATATGTTATAAATGGCAAAATGCCTGCGATTGGTGTGTTTGGCGGGGTGGGTTGACTTGATCTCCACAGGTGTGATGGGATGGTACGGGTGGTGTGTAGCGGATGGATTATTAGGTTGGGTTGGGTTGCATTGCATTCATTTGATTTATTTGATACATTATTATGTAAAGGGGGCCTAGGCCCAAAATATTGCTAATTGGGTTCAGGCCCAGTGGACGACGGTAAGGGGATTATACACTGAGTTCTAGTAACTCACCCCGTTTCCTTAACCCTTGCAGGTAATGCTCAGTGACGTGGACTTGGGCCATGGATGACTTGGTGGGGACCATACTTCAAAAATGGTTTTATTTGGACTTTAGATTGCTATTTCGTTCACTTTATTACTTTACTATTTTGAGTTAAATGATGTAATAAGGCCTCTAGATTATTTTATTTTGCTTTATATTTGACGTACTTATATTTTGCTGAAATTACTTTAAATGGGATTTTTTTCTAAAAACTTAAATAAAGATTTTCTAAAATGGGTACACAAATGGTTTTTTTATAATAAACTTATATAAATATTTTTTAACTTGGAAATTTTCTCTCAAATTTTCATCAGTATTTTTTTTTCAAAAGACACGGTTTGTAAAATCATTAGTTCAAATTTATCAATTTATTAATCAATCTTCGAATTTAGTAATATTTTGTCAAAAAATTTTAAATCAAAATTATGTTTCTTGATTTTAACAAATCAATACCTCTTTACGTATGAATGAAAAGGACTTAAATATATTTTTCTCATGTGACATGTCAGATCCGGGCATAACGCATGGGCCGGGTTTGGGCTGTTACATTTTATGGTATCATTGCTAGGTTTCAAAACTCGGTTGTGGTTTTGGTTCAAAAACATTTTCCAAAGCTGTTGGAATTTTAAATTAAAAATGCATGTTTTAAAAGAAGTATGGTACCACGGGTATCCGGCACCAAGTCAAGTAAGTATATGTTATCATTGTATGATTATGATTATTGTGATATGACTGTAGGAATACTCTAGAACTTTTTAAGAGTTGAAACTATAGAGATTGAGATTATAGGATGCATTTGCAAAAATGACTTTACTTTTTATAGTTCATAAAATATTGTTTAATAAACACTGAAATAGTATACTGATTCATAAGACTCTTAATCAGATTAAATCGAATTAGCCAATATGAGCGCTAGAGGACGTGGACAAGGTAGACGTGGCCGTGGTAGAGGCCGAGGCGCTAGAGTTGTGTCGGAGGCATCGGGACATATGCCTAAAATGGACGCACCTGCGTCACCTGTGACTGAAGCTGGGTCACATGATCGTATGAGAGAAGACGACGCTCTGTCCCAAGCAATGTTGCGAGTTCTGGAAAGGGTTGCTGGGGAAAGAACTGGGCCGACAGCTCATGGGTCACTTTCAAAACGACTCAGATTGAATGGTGCTGAGGTTTTTAAGGGTATCTCGGGTGTGGCCCCAAATGTAGCGGAGTACTGGCTTGAGGCTGTGGAGCGAATCATGGACCATCTGGATTGCACCGCCGAGCAGAAACTGAAAGGAGTGGTATCCTTGTTGAGAGACGAGGCGTATCAATGGTGGCTCACTGTTCGGGAAGGCACTCAGGCCAATCGTATTACCTGGGATTTCTTTAAGACGACCTTCTAGGGAAAGTATGTCGGGGCTAGCTATGTGGATGCCCGAAGGAAGGAATTCCTAAATCTGGTCCAAGGAGGTAAGTCTGTGGCAGCATACGAGGCAGAATTTATGCGTCTGAGTCGGTATGCTCGAGGAATAGTGCCGACTGACTACGAACGTTGTGTGCATTTTGAGGACGGGTTGCGTGATGAGTTGTGGGTACTGGTAGCCCCACAAAAAGAGAGGAATTTTTCCACATTGGTGGAGAAAGCCAAGATAGCTAAAGAGGTTAAACACTCAGAGAGGAAAAATCGAGACAGGGATAGGGGCAGGAACAAGAGAGACTCGGGGTACTTAGGTCCTGCTAGTGGGTTTCAGAAGAGGCCCAGGAATGAGGAGCCAGCTCGAGCTAGAGTACCAGCTGCTACCAATCAGTTACAGCCATGTACGGATTGCGGAAAACGACATCCGGGTGAATGCTGGAAGAGAATCGGTGGTTGTTTCAAATGTGGTTCCAAGTACCATCGGCTTAGAGATTGCCCTTGACAGACTGCTCAGACTTAGGATGTTCGTAACTATGATATACAGCTAGCTAGAGGCACACAGCAGCCACCGAGAGGCTGTGGGCCAGGTCGAGGTGGTAATGGCGTAGGACGAGGTCAGGGTGCACCGGGTAGAGGTACTGGTAATAGGGGTAACGCGGAGGCGAGACAACCAGGGTTGATCTATGCGGTCAGACGTCGAGAGGATGGCGATGCACCTGAGGTAATAACCGGTACCTTCTTCATATCTGATGTACATGTTACTGCTTTGATGTAACACCCCAAACCCGGCCATGCGTTAATGCCAGATCTGACATGTCACATGAGAAAAATATATTTAAGTTCTTTTTATTGGTACGTAAATAGATATCGATTTAAAATCAGTAAAACAATTTCGATTTAAAATTCTTGACAAAGTATTACTGGATTCAAAGATTTATTGATAAATCAATAAATTTGAACTAATGATTTTACAAACCATGTCTTTTGAAAATGTTGATGAAAATTTAAGAGAAAATTTCCAAGTTAAAAATAATTATATAAGTTTATTATAAAAACCATTGTGTATCCATTTTAGAAAATCTTTGTTTAAGTTTTTAGAAAAATCCCATTTAAAGTAATTTGAGCAAGATATAAGTACGTAAAAAATATTCAAATTAAAATAATCCAGAGGCCTTATTACAACCTTTAACTCAAAATAGTAAAGTAATAAAGTGTACTAAAAAGAAATCCAAAGTCCGAATAAAATCATTTCTAAAGTATGGCCTCACCAAGTCATCCATGGCCCAAGTCCACGTCACTGAGCATTACCTGAAAGGGATAAGGAAATGGGGGTAAGTTGCTAGAACTCATAACCCCCTTACCGTTGTTCACTGGGCCTGAGACCCATTTAGCAATATTTTGGGCCTAAGCCCCTTTTTACATAATAATGTATGAAATATATCATATGAATGTAATGCAATCCCAATCCAACCTAATAATCCATCCGCTACACACCACCCGTACCATCCATCACACCTGTCGGGATCAAGTCAGCCCACCCCGCCAAACACACCAATCCCAGGCATTATGCCATTTATAACAAATTTTGATTGTGGGCAAGCCACCAGATTCATAGATGTATCATATTATCAAACATATTTGTGGCAGTGCCACCGGAATTACTTCTCTTTAACATTTTCCCATCCCATGCAAAATCATGTAAATGCATCATACATAGCAAACCATGATATGTACAAATATAACAACCATAATTAATTCAAGGGTAAATTACAAAAATTCGGCCCATTAACACTTTGCAAATCGGCCCATTATGGCAATATATCAATTCGGCCCATTAAGGCAATATATCAAATCGGCCCATTAAGGCATTTTCATATTTCGGCCCTTTAGGGGCATTTTCGTAATTTGGCCCATTAGGGGCATTTTCGTAAATTTTCACAGTGTTAATATCGATTTATCAAAACAATGCAGTTTAGGCCAAGTTTCCAGGTGTATGCCATATAACAATTTTAATCGTAGCGATATTTTTTCAATATGATATCAATCTTAAAACCCACGGGAAAACGGTGTGAGATTACACACCTGATTACGGTAAGCACTAAGCCCTCTTGATCGTCGAAACCTAAGATATTGTAACAATCGATTAATCGAAATACGTGATTTTATTATTCAACTTTAAATAAACAATCTAAAGTGTTTACCCTTGGAATCGTGAACGACCACGATTTGTCATTTTTCCCCGGATGACGGTCCACAACCCGGTGGAAAGTCCCGAACTGCCGATACTGCCCTTCGTTTGAATTTAAGAGTAGGGATCGCTAATCCGCTCCTTTTGTGATCTCCAAACGTTTTCCTTTTTCGATTCAATATCGCTTGTCTCCATTGAAAACAAATCTTAGTCAAAATATTACGCTAAAAATATAGATTGTCTAATGACAAAGGATTCGGCTTACCACTAAATAAGGAGAGAATAGCGAATGATTTCGTCCCTACCAACGTAATCAATTAGTCAACCTTCAATCCGATTAACGTAATAATCAAATCAAGATATCGAATGGACCATGAAAGAACTCCTTACCATAATCGATGATAATCCCGTTTCTCGATTGTCCTATGACTAGAGATGATTAGACGATGTTGTGGTATTCGGCCTCCCTCTATATCACCACGAAGAAGATATTGATCACAACATGAGAGTGATGGAGAGAGATATTTCAATAGAGAAACAAAGTAGAATAGCCGAAAAATGATGAACAAATATATTCGGCTAGTAAGGAAATAAAATGAAATGAAAAGGAGGGATAATAAGTCACTCACCAACTCGGTCAAAAAGAGATTGTCCAAGACAAAAAGAAAAGAAGAAGTGAAGAGATGGGATGATACTAGATTCGGCTTTTGAGGAAAATCAAACAAGAAGATGTGATCTTAAAGTGATGTCGATTTTAGAGAAGAGGAAAGATTGAAGAAATGGTTAAAAGAAAAGTATAGATGGATGGATGCTAGATGGTTCTACTATCAAGGGAAGATGAGCAAGAGAAGAAAGTTTCGACCAAACAAAAGAGAAAAAATTGCACAAATGTACTAGGAGGTTTCGGCCAAGGCAAAGAAATGGAAGTGTTCACTTTGGCTTTGGAGATTTCGGCAAAGAGGAAAGGAATTGGAAAAAATAAAAATCACCAAAAAGCAAAGAAGAAAGGTAACCTCTCAAGCACTAAAATTCACAAAATGCCTAAAGGATTTTCGGCACTCCCCTTTACCCCCTTAAAACCGTGTGCACCAAACCAAAAAGCTAAAAAATTTGGCCATAAAAGACATTCCAAAACATTTTCCTCTCTTTGTGCCAACATGTTCCCTATACTTTCCTTTTTCTTTTGATTTCTTTCCCTACCTTCATCCTTTCCTAATTTCCTTAGCCACCTTGCCAAAATTAAAAAGTCCACCTTGCCTTATTTATCATCTTGGCCGACACTTAGGGAAAGAATACAAAAAAATTAATCGAAATTTTGCACTTGATGGGATTCGAACCCCTTCCCTTAAAGTTTTTCATGTGGCACCATATCCTCTTTACCAATTGCTCATTTATGCTAGCACATTACTTATTTATTTCCATAAGCATTAGGCCACTTACTATATCCCCTTAAAGTGCTAAAACACAATTTTTTACTTGGGCCCAAATAAACCCCGAGCCTTCTCAGGACCCCTAAACATACACAATTAATAATTTAACTAGCCTCGCGCAAGAAATAATGCAACAAATAAAATTCCAAATTTTAAGATGTTACTATTCTACCCCCTTAAAGAAAATTTCGTCCTCGAAATTTACCTGATTAAATTGCTGCCGAATCGCGTCCTCAGGTTCCCATGTAGCTTCCTCCGATCCGTGATTACGCCATAATACTTTGACTAACGGCACTGACTTCCTTCTCAGTACCTTAACGTCCCGATCTAAAATTTGCACTGGCTCCTCTTCAAAAGACAAGTCAGGTCTTAACTCAACTTCCTCTACCGGTACTATATGAGACGGATCCGATCGATAACGCCTTAACATTGAGACATGAAATACACTATGTATCTGAGTCAACTCCGGAGGCAATTCAAGCTGATAAGCCACTGGCCCAACACGTTTCAGTACACGATATGGTCCGATGAATCTAGGGCTCAACTTGCCCTTCCTTTCAAATCTAAAGATCTTCTTCCAATGTGAGACCTTTAGAAAGACTTGATCTCCCATCGCAAACTAAATATCCTTACGCTTCAGATCTGCGTACGATTTTTGTCTATCCGAAGCTTCCTTTAACCGTGTCTGAATTACTTTTACTTTTTCCTCCGTCTCTGATATCAGCTCAGGACCCAAAAATTGTCGCTCCCCTAGTTCAGTCCAACAAGTAGGTGTACGACACCTACGACCATACAACTTTTCGTGGGTGCCATCTGGATGCTGCATTGATAACCGTTGTTGTATGCAAACTCTGCCAACGGTAAGAAATCCTCCCAACTACCCCTGAAGTCGATCACACAGCCCCTTAGCATGTCTTCTAGAATTTGGATTACTCTCTCCGACTGACCATCTATCTAAGGATGAAATGCCATGCTGAAATTTAACCTTGTTCCCAAAGCTTCATGTAAAGCTTTCCAAAACCGTGATGTAAACCTAGGGTCCCTGTCCGAAATAATAGACACTGGTACGCCATGTAATCTCACGGTCTCTGCTACATACAACTTGGCCAACTTCTGCAATGTGTAATCCGTACGAACAAGTAGGAAATGAACAGTCTTCGTTAACCGATCCACTATTACCCAAATAGAATCCTTCTTAGTAGGCGTTAAGGGTAACCCACTAACAAAGTCCATAGTTATCCTTTCCCATTTCCAAAATGGAATTTTCACCGGTTGTAGCAATCCCGACGGCAATTGATGTTTCGCCTTCACCTGCTGACATGTTAAGCACTTACCCATGAAATTAGTAACCTCCTGTTTCAACCCTGGCCACCAATACTGCTCACGGAGGTCTCGATTCATTTTATTTCCCCTCGGGTGCATAGCATATGGGCTACTATGCGCCTCACGCAGAATCATTTGTCTCAATTCCGATTCTTTGGGCATACAAATTCTTCCGCGGAAACACAATACTCCATCACCATTCAGTCCAAAATCCCCTATCTCACCACCTTCCACTTGCTGAAGTAAGAAACCCAACCTTTCATCTAATAGTTGTTTTTCCTTAATCTAGCTTACCCACGCAGGCTTCACCTGAAGTTCGGCTAGCAGACTACCATCTTCATACAGGCTGAGATGAGCGAACATCACTCTCAAATCTAATATCACCTTACGGCTGAACGCATCTGCCACCACGTTAGCCGTTCCGAGATGATAGTCGATTGAAAAGTCATAATTTTTCAACAGTTCTATCCACCTCCGCTATCTTAAGTTTAGCTCCTTCTGGGTAAGAAGGTACTTTAGACTCTTATGATCCGTATAGATAATCGACTTCTCACCGTACAGATAGTGTCTCCAAATCTTCAGAGCAAACACCACTGTAGCTAACTCCAAATCATGAGTGGGATAGTTTACCTCGTGCGGCCTTAACTGACGAGATACATAAGCCACCACTTTTCCTCCTTGCATCAACACACATCCCAAGCCCGTGTGTGACGCATCACAGTAAACAATAAACTCTTTTCCAGCCTCAGGTTGAATCAATACTGGCGCTTCTGTCAGAATCTTCTTCAATTTCTCAAAGCTCTATTGTTGCTGATCTGACCACACAAATGGTACTCCCTTACGCAACAGCTTAGTTAGGGGTGTAGCAATCAACAAAAACCCCTCAACGAATCGCCTGTAATAACCAGCTAACCCTAGGAAACTCCAAATTTCAACCACTGACTTCGGTGGTTTCCAATCCAACACAGCCTCGACCTTCCGGGGATCAACTCTAATTCCTTCGGCAGACACAACATGCCCCAAAAAGGTCACTTCCTTCAGCCAAAATTCACACTTACTAAATTTGGCATAAACTTGCTTCTCTCTTAATATCTGCAATACTACCCGCACATGCGAATCATGCTCTTCCTCATTCTTCGATTACACCAAGATGTCATCTATGAACACCACCCCAAATTGATCTAAATAGAGTTGGAAAACCCGGTTCATCATGTCCATAAATGCAGCTGGTGCATTAGTCAACCCAAACGGCATCACCAAGTTCGAAATGCAGTCTAATGAATATCCGCCTCCTTGATCTTAAACTCGTGATAACCCGATCTCAAATCTATCTTCGAGAAAACCAAAGCTCCTCGTAGTTGATCAAACAGATCGTCGATTCTTGGCAATGGATACTTGTTCTTGATCGTCAATTTATGCAACTACCTATAATCGATGCACATACGCATCGACCCATCCTTCTTATTGACGAACAAGAACGGCGCTCTCCACAGTGACACACTCGGTCGAATGAATCCCTGATCCAACAACTCCTGAATTTGAGCCTTAAGCTCCGCTAACACCTTCGGTGCCATTCTATAAGGAGCAATGGACACCGGAGCCGTTCCTAGCAATAACTCAATGCCAAACTCTACCTCCTGATCCAGAGGCAATCCTGGGATTTCCTTGGGAAAGACATTCGAAAACTCTTTCACTGTTCTAACACTTTCCACCGACAATTCCCTAGCATCCAAAGCACTAATGAAAGCTAAGAATGCTCCACACCCCTTTCTCACCAACTTTTCTGCCTTTAAAGCAGATACCACATTAGACAGATAGTTTCTTCTATCACCTATCACCATCACTTCCTTGTCCTCCGAAGTTCTTAGTAACATCTTCTTTGCGGCACAATCTAAGTTCGCACGGTGTTTCACCAACCATCCATGCCCAAAATAAGGTCGAACTCGCCAAATGGCAGTTCCATCAAATCCGCCAAAAATATTTCCCCCTAGATTTCTAAGGGCACATTCATAAACAACTTATTTACTATCACCTACTGTCCTAAAGGACTAATTACAGTTGTTTCTCTAGCAGTAATCTCAGATCTAATGTTCAGATTTCCAGATATAGCACAAGCAACATACGAATGGGTGGATCCGATATCTATCAAAATAGTAACAGGTACATCAGATTTGAAGAACGTACCGGTTATTACATCAGGTGCATCGCCATCCTCTCGGCGTCTGACCGCATAGACCAACCCTTGCTGTCTTGCCTCCGCGTTACCCTTATTACCAGTACCTCTACTTGGTGCTCCCTGACCTCGTCCTACGCCATTACCACCTCGACCTGGCCCACGACCTCTCGGTGGCTGCTGAGCGCCTCTAGCTGGCTGTGCATCATATTTACGAACATCCTAAGCTTGAGCAGTCTATCGAGGGCAATCTCTATGCTGATAGTCCTTGGAACCACAATTGAAACAACCATCAGTTCTCTTCCAGCATTCACCCGGGTGTCATTTTCCGTAACCCGCACATGGCTATAACTAATTGATAGCAGCTGGTACTGTAGCTCGAGCTGACTCCTCATTCCTGGGCCTCTTCTGAAACCCTTTAGCAGGATCTGTGTACCTAAAGTCCCTCTTGCTCCTGCCCCTATCCTTTTCTCGATTTTGTCGCTCCGAGTGCTTAGCCTCTTCAGCGATCTTGGCTTTCTCCACCAGTGTGGCAAAATTCCTCTCCTTTTGTGGAGCTATCAGTACCCGCAACTCATCACGCAACCCGTCCTCAAAACACACAGAGCGTTCGTAGTCAGTTGGCACTATACCCCGGGCATATCGACTCAGACACAAAAATTTCGCCTCGTAAGCTGTCACAGTCTTACCTCGTTGGACCAGATTTAGGAATTTCTTCCTTCGGGCATCCACATAGCTAGCCTCGACATACTTTCCCTGGAATGCCGTCTTAAAGAAGTCCCAAGTAACACGATCGGCCTGAGTGCCTTCCCGCACAGTGAGCCACCATTGATGCGCCTCGTCTCTCAACAAGGACACAGCTCCTTTCAGTTTCTGCTCAGCGGTGCAATCCAGATCGTCCATGATCCGCTACACAGCCTCAAGCCAGTACTCCCCTACATTTGGGGCCACACTCGAGATACCCCTAAAAACCTTAGCACCATTCGATCTGAGTCATTTCGAAATTGACCCACGAGCTACCAGCCCCGTTCTTGCCCCAGCAACCCTTTCCAGAACTCGCAACATTGCTTAGGACAGACCGTCGTCCTCCCTCCAACGATCATGTGACCCAGCTTCAGTCATAGGTGATACAGGTGCGTCCATTTCCGGCATATGTCCCGACGCCTCAGACACAACTCTAGCGCCTCAGCCTCTACCATGGTCACGTCTACCGCGTCCACGTCCTCTAGCGCTCATATTGACTAATTCGATTTAATCTGATTAAAAGTCTTATGAATCAGTATACTATTTCATATTTACTAAACAATGTTTTATGAAGTATAAGAAGTAAAGTCATTTTTGCAACCGCATCATATAGTCTCAATCTCTATAGGTTCAATACCTAAACTAAAAGTTCTAGAGTATTCCTACAGTCATAGCACAATAATCATAACCATACAATGATAACGAATACTTACTTGACTTGGTGCCGAATACCCGTGGTGCCATACTTCTTTTAAAACATGCATTTTTAATTTAAAATTCAAACAGCTTGGAAAACGTTTTTGAACCTAAACCACAACCGAGTTTTGAACCGGGCTCTGATACCATAAAATGTAACACCCCAAACCCGACCCATGTGTTAAGGCCAGATCAGACATGTCACATGAGAAAAGTATATTTAAGTTCTTTTTATTCGTACGTAAATAGACATTGATTTAAAATCAAGTAAAACAATTTCGATTTAAAATTCTTGACAAAGTATTACTGGATTCGAAGATTTATTGATAAACCGATAAATTTGAACTAATGATTTTACAAACCATGTGTTTTGAGAATGTTGATGAAAATTTAAGAGAAAATTTCCAAGTTAAAAATATTTATATAAATTTATTATAAAAACCATTGTGTATCCATTTTAGAAAATCTTTGTTTAAGTTTTTATAAAAATCTCATTTAAAGTAATTTGAGCAAGATATAAGTACGTAAAAAAATATGCAAATTAAAATAATCCAGAGGCCTTATTACAACCTTTAACTCAAAATAGTAAAGTAATAAAGTGTACTAAAAAGATATCCAAAGTCCAAATAAAACCGTTTCTGAAGTATGGCCTCCACCGAGTCATCCATGGCCTAAGTCCACGTCACTGAGCATTACCTGAAAGGGATAAGGAAACGGGGTGAGTTACTAGAACTCAGTGCATAACCCCCTTACCGTTGTTCACTGGGTCTGAAACCCATTTAGCAATAATTTAGGCTTAAGCCCCTTTTTACAAAATAATGTATCAAATATATCATATGAATGTAATGTAATCCCAATGCAACCTAACAATCCATCCGCTACACACCACACGTGCCATCCATCACACCTGTGGGGATCAAGTCAACCCACCCCGCCAAACACACCAATCGCAGGCATTATGCCATTAATAACAAATTTTGATTGTGGGCAAGCCACCAGATTCAAAGATGTATCACATTATCAAACATATTTGTGGCAGTGCCACCGGAATTACTCCTCTTCAACATTTTCCCATCCCATGCAAAATCGTGTAAATGCATCATACATAGCAAATCATGATATGTACAAATATAACAACCATAATTAATTCAAAGGTACATTACAAAAATTCGGCCCATTAGGGCAATATATCAAATCGGCCCATTAAGGCATTTTTATATTTCAGCCATTTAGGGGCATTTTCGTAAATTTTCACATTGTTAATACAGATTTATCAAAACAATGAAATTTAGGCCAATTTTCCCGGTTTAAGCCATATAACGATTTTAACCGTAGCGATATATTTTCAATATGATATCAATCTTAAAACCCACGAGAAAACGGTGTGCGATTACACACCTGATTATGGTAAGCACTAAGCCCTCTTGATCGTCGACATCTAAGATATCGTAACACTCGATTAATCGACATACGTGATTTTATTATTCAAATCTAAATAAACGGTCTAAAGTGTTTACCCTTGGAATCGTGAACGACCACGATTTGTCGATTTTCCCTGGATGACGGTCCACAACCCGGTGGAAAGTCCCGAATCGCCGGTACTGCCCTTCGTTTGAATTTAGGAGTAGGGATCGCTAATCCGCTTCTTTTGTGATCTCCAAGCGTTTTCCCTTTCGATTCGATATCGCTTGTCTCCATTGAAAACAAATCTTAGTCAAAATATTACGATAAAAATATGGATTGTCTAATGACAAAGGATTCGGCTTACCACTAAATAGGGAGAGAATATCAAATGATTTCATCCCTATCAACATAATCAATTAGTCAACTTTCAATCCGATTAACGTAATAACCAAATCGAGATATCGAATGGACCATGAAAGGACTCCTTACCTTAATCGATGATAATCTCGTTTCTCACGATTGTCCTACGACTGGAGATGATTAGACGATGTTGTGGTATTCGGCCTCCCTCTATATCACCATGAAGAAGATATTGATCACAACATGAGAGTGATGGAGAGAGATATTTCAATAGAGAAACAAAGTAGAATAGCCGAAAAATGATGAATACATATATTCGACTAGTAAGAAATTAAAATGAAATGAAAAGGAGGGATAATAAGTGCTCACCAACTCGGTCAAAAAGAGATTATCCAAGACAAAAAAGAAAAGAAGAAGTGAAGAGATGGGATGATACTAGATTCGGCTTTGGAGGAAAATCAAACAAGAAGATGTGACTTAAAGTGATTTCGATTTTAGAGAAGAGGAAAGATTGGAGAAATGGTTAAAAGAAAAGTATAGATGGATGGATGTTAGATGGTTCTACTATCTAGGGAAGATGAGCAAGAGATGAAAGTTTCGACCAAACAAAAGAGAAAAAATTGCACAAATGTGCTAGGAGGTTTCGTCCAAGGCAAAGAAATGGAAGTGTTCACTTTGGCTTTGGAGATTTCGGCAAAGAGGAAAGGAATTGGACAAAAATAAAAATTACCAAAAAGCTAAGAAGAAATGTAACCTCTCAAGCACTAAAATTCACAAAATGCCTAAAGGATTTTCGGCACTCCCCTTTACCCCCTCAAAACCGTGTGCACCAAACCAAAAAGCTAAAAAATTTTGCCATCAAAAACATTCCAAAATATTTTCCTCTCTTTGTGCCAACATGTTCCCTATACTTTCCTTTTTCTTTTGATTTCTTTTCCTACCTTCATCCTTTCCTAATTTCCTTAGCCACCTTGCCAAAATTAAAAAGTCCACCTTTCCTTATTTATCATCTTTGCCGACACTTAGGGAAAGAATACAAAAAATTAATCAAAATTTTGCACTTGATGGGATTCGAACCTCTCCCCTTAAAGTCCATCATGTGGTACCATATCCTCTTACCAATTGCTCATTTATGCTAGCACATTACTTATTTATTTCCATAAGCATTGAGGCCACTTACTATATCCCCTTAAAGTGCTAAAACACAAAATTTTTACTTGGGCCCAAATAAACCCCGAGCCTTCTCAGGACCCCTAAACATACACAATTAATAATTTAACTAGACTCGCATAAGAAATAATGCAACAAATAAAATTCCAAATTTTAGGATGTTACATTTGATAGATATCGGATCCACCCATTCGTATGTTGCTTGTGTTGTATCTGGAAATCTGAACATTAAATCTGAGATTATTGCTAGAAAAAAAACTGTAATTAGTCCTCTAGGACAGTCGGTGATAGTAAATAAGTTGTTTAGGAATGTGCCCTTAGAAATTCAGGGGGAAATATTTTTGGCGGATTTGATGGAACTGCCATTTGGCGAGTTCGACCTTATTTTGGGCATGGACTGGTTGGTGAAACACCATGCGAACTTGGATTGTGCTGCAAAGCAGATGTTACTAAGAACTTCGAAGGATAAGGAAGTGATGATGATGGGTGAAAGAAGAAACTATATATCTAATGTTGTATCTGCTTTAAAGGCAGAAAAATTGGTGCGAAAGGGGTGTGGAGCGTTCTTAACCTTTATTAGTACTTTGGATGCCAAGGAGTTGTCAGTGGAAAGTGTTAGAACGGTGAAAGAGTTTCCAGACGTCTTTCCCGAGGAGCTTCCAGGATTGCCTTCGGATCAGGAGGTAGAGTTTGGCATTGAGTTATTGCCAGGAACAGTTCCGGTGTCCATTGCTCATTATAGAATGGCGCCGAAGGAGTTAGTGGAGCTTAAAGCTCAGATTCAGGAGTTGTTGGATCGGGGATTCATTCGACCGAGTGTGTCACCATGGGGAGTGCCGGTCTTGTTCGTCAAGAAGAAGGATGGGTCGATGCGTATGTGCATCGATTGTAGGTAGTTGAATAAGTTGACGATCAAGAACAGGTATCTGTTGACAAAAATGTACAATGATCTGAAGAAATTTTATTGGTGGTCGGGAATGAAAAGAGACATCTCGGAGTATGTAACAAGATGTCTTATTTGTCAAAAAGTGAAAGCTGAGAATCAAGTGCATTCGGGATTACTTCAGCCAGTGATGGTTCGCGAGTGGAAGTGGGATTGGATTACCATGGATTTTGTTACGGGCTTGCCTATGACTCTGAAGAAGAGAGATGCTGTGTGGGTTATTGTTGATAGATTAACGAAGTCGGCTCACTTTATACCTGTGTGTATTGATTATTCACTAGAAAAGTTAGTTGAGTTTTATATTGCAGATGTAGTAAGATTACATGGAGTGCCTGTATCTATTATCTCGGATAGAGACCCGAGATTTACTTCGAGGTTTTGGAAGAAGTTATAGGAGGCATTGGGTACAAGTTTGAATTTTAGTTCTGCATTTCATCCTCAAACTGATGGTCAATCTGTGAGAGTAATCCAAGTTCTTGAGGATATGCTCCGATGTTATGTGTTAGAGTTCAAAGCTAGTTGGGAAAGATATTTACCCTTGGTCGAATTTGCTTACAATAACAGTTATCAATCAAGCATACAGATGGCACCGTATGAAGCCTTATATGGTCGTAAGTGTCGGACTCCCTTGTACTGGATAGAGTTGAGTGAGAAGGAAATTCATGGGGTTGATTTAGTTAAAGAGACTGAAGAGAAAGTGGAAGTGATCTGGGATAGTCTGAAGGCTGCTTCAGACCGACAAAAGTTGTACGCGGATTTGAAAAGAAAAGAAATTGAGTTTCAAGTGGGTGACAAGGTATTTTTGAAAGTTTCACCGTGGAAGAAAATATTGAGATTTGGTCGAAAGGGTAAATTGAGTCTGAGATTCATAGGGTCGTATGAGATTACCAAAAGGATTGGGCCAGTGGCATATCGGTTGGCTTTGCCGGTGGAGTTAGAGAAAATTCACAATGTGTTCCATGTATCAATGTTAAGGCGTTATCGCTCCAATCCTTCGCAGGTGATTCCACAAACAGAAATTGAGATACGACCGGATATGACATATAAGGAAGAGCCGATTAAAATCTTGGCTCGAGAAGTGAAACAGTTGAAAAATAAGGACATAGCCTTAGTAAAAGTGTTGTGGAAGAAACACGGTGTAGAAGAGGCTATGTTGGAACCGGAGGAAGCCATGAGAGAGCGATATCCAAACCTCTTCACCGGTAAGATTTTCGAGGACGAAAATCTTTAAAGAGGGGGAGAGTTATAATAGCCCGATTTTGGGGCTAGTCAGAACAGTGGTCTTGAGACCACTAATCTAAGATTGAGAAAAATGATTTTGATATTATTTTATGTGTCGTAACATGTTTATAAGGATGCATGAGAATTTTGGTACCTTAATTTTAACGATCGATTGCATAATTGCGAAAAAGGACTAAATCACATAAAGTGCGAAAGTTCTAATTTACAAGGTAGAGGTGTCTAATAGCCATAGAATATTAAATTAAAGTTCCTTAAAGTGTAATTAGGCCATATTGAGAGTGTTGGCCGGCCATAGTGATCGCTGTAAATCAAAGCTTTAAATATTTATAAAAGAATGATCAAACCTGGAGACTAACTCTGACAACGATATTAAGGCAAGTGTACCTATCGAACAGTAGTATAGCTTAGGCAAGACCGATTATCGAACCCAAAGGAACTAAAAGTATTAATACTCACTTTGTTTTTATTATTTAGCCTTAAAGTTAGAGTGAAGATTACTTTTGACGAAGACTAAACTAAGGACACAAAGACAAAAAGGACGAATAGGAAAATAACTTTAAGGGAAAACTCAGTTGATTACGACGATACCCTCAAGAAGAATCCACCTAGACTTCACTATTTAATTAACCCTAAATTATATGATTTCTTTTACTTAGCTTAATCTGTAAGACTCCCTAACCTATATTAAACCCTCTATCGAGGCGAATAACGTCTAACCCTAGGTTAATTAGTGGAACTCTCGTTCGCTTATAATAACCCCCCTAAGATAGCAGTAAATCGATCAATGGACTCCCATATTAGGTTTCACCTTAATCCGGCAAAATCTCGTAACCCTATCTCTAGGCGTCCGATCAACTCCGCTTAATTATGTTAGATCTTCTCTTAGGCAGGGTCTATTCCTCCTCCACCTAAGCACATTAGATTTGGATTAAGCAACATAATTAAGAACAAACTAAGTAATTTATCATATAACTTAAAAATCAAATAAAAAAATCCATCTAGGTTTCATCCCTTTCAGATATCTGAGGGGTTTAGTTCATAATGAATAAACAAAACATCGCAAGAGAAAAGATAAAACAAAACATAAGAAAATCCTAAAACCCCCTGAAGGAATTGAAGGAGAATTTCACCGTCTTGAGTATAATTTCGGCTTCTTGGGATGGATCAACTGACTATCCTCGCGTTACTCCCTAACTTTGACCTTCTCGGCTTGGCTCCTTGGCCTAGCTTTCGATGCCTTCAAAGGGTGACTCTTGGGGGATATATATAGGATTATTGGAATGTGATTCTTTCTCCCCAAGTATCCTTTTCCGACTGAAATTGATCTTTCTTTGCAACAGAGGCACGGCCATGGCACAGCCCGTGTGGATCAAGACCAGACCATGTTCGAACTTCTTTAATGAGGCACGGCAGTGTAAATCGAGAGAAGGCCGTGTTCTCGATGATTGGTGTGGCACGGCCGTGTGGGACGGAGTTGAGGCCGTGCTCTAGGTATTCGTCGAGGCAAGGCCGTGTAGACTTTGGGCCAGGCCGTGTCAATTTCATATTAAGGCCCATTTACTCCGTTTTAAGCCCGTTTTGTGTTCTTTTCATCCTCGGGTGCTTTTCTGGGTATAAGACATGAAAAGAAAGGATTAAAAGCACCTTTTTATATAAATCAAGGGATAAATCATCCAAAAGCATACTAAATGTGGGATTAAAATATGTTACTTTTACGGTTTATCACATAGGAAGCTAGGGGGACAAGAGCATTAATTTTAGTCAAATTTGGTGACATTAGGTGATAAAAGATAGATAAAAAAATGCTAAAAAGGAAAGATATCATCTTTCACTATTCATTCTTCACCTCCACCAAAACTTTCAAGCTTAGAGGGGTTTTGAATGCTTTAAAATTTCAGCCAAGTTATCTCCCTGCAAGTAAGTGATTTCAGAGGTATTTCTTGGTGATTTTTGTGTTTTTGGAACCCCCAAAGCTTAAGTTAGCTAATGAGGGGCTAAATTGTAATATGGTGGGAAGTCTAAGGACTTGCCATGAGAGTATTTATGTTGTTAACTGAGTTTTTATTAAAGAAAATGAACGTTAGAGAGATGAGAAATAACTTTTGTGAAAGGTGTTTGCATGAAAACACCTAAATAAGACTTAAATGCAAAGAATGAATTTGTGTCATAAATGCATGAAATGGTGAGAATGGTGAGTAGTTGTAAGAGAAATAAATGTTCATCCAGACTTGTTTATTGAGAAAATGTGTTGAAAAATAAATTACGAGCTTAGGGGCAAAATCGTAATTTTGCCATAGTACAAGGGCAAAATGGTCATTTCTGCCCAAGTATAGATTTTGATGTATTATGATCATAGGATGATATAAACGAATTGAATTTCATTGTTATAGATCAAGAAGAGCGTGGAATCAACCTTGACTGTGGAAAAGGCAAGGTGACAGATTAAATCGTTAGTTAACACTTTTTGCACCGAGGTAAGTTTATGTGTAAACAATGCACATTTGTGTAAACATTATGTTGCTAATTAGTATATGGCATGATTGAGAACATGTGTGGTTCAAATGGATTGAATGTGGTAGTCATTGAATAATTACTATGTGAACAATGAAATAGTTATATAAATGTGTAATGACGACACTTGTTGGTGGGCTAAGTGCGATACCATCATCTATTCATCATTTGGTGGGCTATGTGTGATACCATCGTAACTAATCTTTTTGGTGGGTTATGTGCGATAATAACGACTGTTGGTGGGCTAAGTGCGAAACCACCGATTAATTTGACGATGAGTAATGGAATTAGAGATAGTGATGTGTTGTATTATGTGACTTTGTGATGCTAAGTGCAGGGTGTAACACCCCTTAACCCGAGTCCGTTGCTGGATTAGGGATTTAGGGTATTACCACGCAAGCTAAAACTTTAGTTAAATCAATTGAATCATGGAAGATCATCTTTATTAAATATTATCTATAAACAAATAATAAACACATGTGTAACATATACTATATACTAGATCCAAATCATACACAAAAGAATCATCGATGAACATAATTCATCATACAGTGTATATTACGTCAATATCACATAACCAAGCAGATTTCATGAAAATTCATAAATGTCTAAACTTCTTATAGCATAAAGACTTAGTTAAAAATAAACTAATGCATGCAACCATTACACATCAACTGTACACCCACTTAATTAGCCAAATATGAATGGTTTCATTTATAGCATTTCACGCACATTACCTAGCACAAACCGAGTTTGGCGGTTTCATGCACTCAATTAAAACAAGCAATTCAACAAGCCAAATACATATATAAAATATATATATATATATATATATATATATGTAAATGCATACATCTCAATTATGCACTCTTTTTCATATTCGACTATGCCTAAACTATTTTAAACATTTTAACCACATTTGCAAAGGGTCACCTAGGTTTGGCTGAATACACATACACATTTTATTCAATATAATTCATCTTATTAAAAACAACCAAAATTGATACATATCTAGATACATACCTCACAAGCATATAACTCAATATCATATTCATATCAACTTCTTGATATTCAAATACCTAACATATCCATAAATAAATAAACTTATAACATTTTCATGAGATCAACTCAATAGTACCATTTTATAATCAAATGCATACCTAAGCATAGCAAGTCTTCACAAATAATCATCCAAAATAAAGTAGTCACATTTCTATATATTTATCTATCCCATATACATATGAATAAGATGCAACCTTAAACTATCAAGTTGTCTATCACATGTTAAAATATATATATATATATATATATATATATATATACTATTTCATATAATGCCTACCACATCTGAACACCAATGAAAATTTATAGCATGAGCAAACCATATCATCGAAACACAAAAACAAAGTTCAACCAAGATAGATAGCCATTTTCGTAAGGCTAAGTATATTTACACGATTACAAATCATTAGTTATACTGCTTAGTCTAACCTATACATGCCCTTTTTAGTTTAAAACTAAGTTATTCAATACCAAAAGAAAGTCGATAGTGCGGTTGACTTCTTCCCAGATCCTTCAAGTCCGTAGCTTGAACCAAAAATCTATAAAATAAAAGTAGACAAAAACACACAGTAAGCTGGATAGCTTAGCAAGTCCTAAGCAATACTAATATCAATATGATGGTAAAACACTTAAACATCCAACTCATGACTTTAAATAAATGTTTCTTATCTTATACATATATATACATTATAGCCGAATATGTGTATATATATATAACACCAAATTGTACATTTCTTTATACCATTATAGTTATCTAACCTCTTATGCTTTCATTTAATCAATCTTTCTTATCATTTGACCTTTCTTTCTCTCAATAGCATCACTTGTATACATCTATAAATACATATATGCACATTCATAGTTCACTTAAATATGAATAACACATACCTTACAACCGAATTATAATTTCACTACTAAATGCTTAGGCAAACCTAATTCATTAGCTAGAGTCTACTAAACATTACCTGAATCTCACACACCGGCACGAAGCCTGCTGAACTCGAGGTTCGAAATCATAACACCGGCACGAGGCCTGCTAAGCGTAAAGCCCGAAACATATCACCGGCACGAAGCCTGCTAGGCATAAAGCCCGAAACATATCACCGGCACGAAGCCTGCTAGGCATAAAGCCGGAAACATATCAATGTGGTCAATCATTCCACACACATTTCATAACTATATTACATATCCAATTCAACTAAGCTTATTCACATTAAACAAATAAAATTGTTACGTCATTGTACAACCCCACAATTCATATCGAGACACTTATTCACATCACATTATCAAATTATGCAATCAATCTAATATACTTATATACATTCGGCTATGACATAAATATGTACTAAAATTTATCAAACATTATCATTTAATATGTTCATAAATAATTCTTTGATATATTTCAGCTTAAGGACTTACCTCGACTGTCGGCGGACCGCGTAGACCGGCTATTCAATAACCTTCGTCTTTCCCCGATCCAAATCCGTTTTTCTTTGTTCTTGATCTAAACACATTAAAATTTAACTCATTCAAGTACATTTCATTTCAATTTAGTCTCAAATCACATAAATGGGCAAATTACCCTTTTACCCCTAAGGTTTCACAATTTTACACTTTAGTCCTAATTGCACAAAACACAAAATACACATTATTTCAATGCAACACTCAAGGGCCGAATATGTATAAGGACTATATAAGTCCATTTCTTTCATTTATTTTACCATTAAGCCCTCTCAAATTTTTACTTTTACAAATTAACCCAAAATACTCAAATTTACTAAAATTTCAAATGCAAAATATACTAATCTTTAACATATCATTTACATAAAATCATAAAACACCAAAAATCACAAGAACCTAGCAATGGCCGAACCTCATACATGATCATTTTCAAAAATTCTAACATGGGTCAACAACAGTTCAAAGCAACGATCTCAAAAACGTAAAATTTACCGAAAACTAACTAAAAACTCACCTTGAATTTTAGCTTCAAAGTGCCGAAATTTCAAAGAAATAAAACCCTCCTTCCTTTCTCAACATTCGACCATGCAAGAGTGGAAAAGATGATGGCTTTGTTTATGTCATTATAACATATATGTTAAGTAATTATTCAATTACTAATTTAACCTTTAAAATGAATTAAAACTAATGTATAACTTAAGGTTAGTTATGACAATTGCCACCCACTAACCTAGAAATGGACTAATTGCCCTTTTAATACCCCATGTTAAGAAGCCATTAAGTCCTTTTTCTAAATTAAACACATAAACAATAAAATTTTTCTACGAGACTTTCAAACACAGTAATTCACATATAATAAACACAAAATATACATTAAAAATATTCCTCGGACTCGGATTCGTGGTCCCGAAACCACCGTTCCGATTAGGGTCAAATTTGGTCTGTTACAACTCTCCCCCCTTTAGGATTTTCGTCCCCGAAAATCTTACCGTTAAACAAAGTCGGATATTGTTGCCTCATTGAATCCTCAGGCTCCCACGTAGCCTCTTCAACTCCGTGACGATTCCATAGTACCTTCACTAATGGAATTCTCTTATTTCTCAACTCTTTTATTTCCCGAGCTAAGATACGGATCAGTTCTTCATCATATGTCAAATCGGATTGGATTTCAATCTCTGACGGTGGGATCACATGAGACGGATCTGATC
The DNA here is from genome assembly GCA_005393395.2 of Gossypium australe. Lineage (NCBI taxonomy): Eukaryota > Viridiplantae > Streptophyta > Magnoliopsida > Malvales > Malvaceae > Gossypium > Gossypium australe. The sequence goes on along the minus strand of CM016616.1, from coordinate 115,038,724 downwards.
TGTACTTACGAAGCATCGAAACGTGAAATACGTCATGTATCTTTTCTAACTCAGAGGGCAACTTCAATCTATAAGCAACAGGCCCAATACGTTCGATGATTTCATACAGTCCGATAACTCTCGGACTCAACTTGCCTTTCCGACCAAATCGGAGTACTTTCTTCCACGGAGAAACTTTTAAGAATGCACGATCTCCGACCTGAAATTCAATTTCTTTACGCTTCAAATCAGCATAGGACTTTTGACGATCCGAAGCAGCTTTCAAATTGCCTCTAATAATAGCTACCTTCTGTTCTGTTTCTTTAATCAAATCAACCCCGTGTATCTTATTCTCGCTGAGCTCAGTCCAGTATAACGGTGTTCGACATTTTCGCCCGTACAAGGCTTCATAAGGCGCCATTTTGATACTAGATTGAAAGCTATTATTGTAAGCAAATTCAATCAAAGGTAGGTATCGTTCCCACGTACCTTCAAATTCGAGAACGCAACATCTCAACATGTCCTCAAGTATCTGAATAGTTCACTCAGACTGACCGTCTGTCTGCGGATGAAAGGCTGTACTAAAATGAAGTTTAGTACCTAAAGCATCTTGCAACTTCTTCCAAAACCGCGATGTGAATCTCGGGTCTCTGTCTGAAACAATAGAACTCGGTACACCATGCAACCTTACAATCTGTGACACATACAATTCAGCAAGTTTATCAAGTGAATAGTCTGTACGTACTGGCACAAAATGAGCTGATTTAGTCAGTCTATCAACTATAACCCAAACGGCATCTTTCTTACTCGGTGTCATAGGAAGACCGGATACAAAATCCATTGTAATTCTATCCCATTTCCATTCAGGTATCATGATTGGCTGAAGTAGTCCGGATGGCACTTGATGCTCAGCTTTTACTTGCTGACAAACTAAGCATTTCGAAACGAATTCAGATATATCCCGCTTCATGCCCGGCCACCAATAGAACTGTTTCAAATCATTGTACATCTTTGTGCTACCCGGATGTATCGACATTTGACTATTATGAGCTTCATCCAATACGATCTGAATCAAGTCAGCATTTCTCGGTACACACAATCGGCCTTTATAGATCAAATAGTCATTTTTATCAACTCGAAATTCTGACTCTGTATCATTTTCACATTGTGCTCGTCTAGAAGTCATATCTTTGTCAACTTTCTGTGTATCACTAATTTGCTGAATAAACAACGGTCTAGCCTTTATCTCAGCTATGATCGAACCATCTCTGGACATAACCATATGTGCGTTCAACGCACGAAGAGCAAACAATGATTTTCAACTTAGGGCATCCGCAACAACATTAGCTTTTCCCGGATGATAGTCAATTACCAATTCGTAATCTTTTAACAATTCCAACCACCTGCGTTGTCTTAAATTCAGGTCTTTTTGAGTCATCAAATACTTCAGACTTTTGTGATCCGAGTAAACATGGCATTTCTCGCCAAATAAGTAATGACGCCAAATCTTCAGTACGAACACAATGGCTGCAAGCTCCAAATCATGCGTCGGGTAATTTCTTTCATACGGCTTCAATTGTCTCGATGTGTAGGCTACTACTCTGCCTTCCTGCATCAATACATAGCCCAAACCACTTAACGAAGCATCAGAATACACAACAAATTCCTTACCCGATTCAGGCTGAGCTAATACTGGAGCTTCTGTCAAAAGGGCTTTCAACTGATCGAAACTCTTCTGACAATTTTCCGACCACTCGAACTTTACATCTTTCTGTAGTAGTTTTGTCAAAGGTGTAGCTATCACATAAAAACCTTCGAATCTCGAAAACATTCTTCGGTGGCTTTCAATCAAGTATAGCCGAAATTTTGTTCGGATCGACTCAAATACCTGATGCTGAAACAACATGTCCCAAAAAGCTGACCTCTTTCATCCAGAACTCACACTTACTAAACTTCGCATACAACTGTTGATCTCTCAAAGTTTGTAGCACTAATCTCAAATGCTCGGCATGCTCGGTTTCACTTTTGGAGTAGATCAGTATATCATCAATAAATAATACTACAAACCGATCCAAAAATTGTCTGAAGACTCGATTCATTAGATCCATAAAAATAGTAGGTGCATTAGTGAGTCCAAAAGGCATAACCAGAAACTCAAAATGTCCGTACCTCGTCCGGAATGCAGTCTTTGGCACATCTGTATCTCTGACTCGCAACTGATAATAGCCTGATCTCAAATCTATCTTCGAAAATATTTCAACTGATCAAACAAGTCATCAATTCGAGGAAACGGGTACTTATTATTTATAGTTACCTTATTTAGTTGCCGATAGTCGATACACATTCGCATAGTCCCATCTTTCTTTTTCACAAATAAAACCGGTGCACCCCAAGGAGAGAAACTCGGTCGTGCAAAGCCCCTATCTATCAACTCTTGCAACTGTGCTTTCAACTCTTTCAACTCGGTAGGTGCCATCCGATACGGAGCTATCGAAATCAGAGTCGTCACCGGTACTAGTTCAATACCAAACTCAATCTCTCGCACTGGTGGTAAACCCGGTAATTCTCAGGAAACACATCTGAGTATTCACACACAACCGATACAGATTCAATTTGTTTCTCAGACACTTTATTATCCAATACATAGGCCAAATAAGCTTCACACCCTTTTCTCACATATTTTCGAGCTAACATCAAGGATATTACTGTAGGCAACCCATCCAAATTATTGGATTCAACCCGGATGATCTCACCATTTTGGCATCTCAAATCTATGATCTTTCTTTTACAATTCACCACTACATCATACAAAGTTAGCCAATCCATTCCCAGAATTATATCAAACTCGTCAAAGGGCAACAACATTAACTCAGCTGGGAAACAAGAATCTCGAATCATCAACGGGCAACTTTTACACACTTTATCAACAAGTACACAGCGACCCAAAGGGTTGGACACACGAATCACAAACTCAGTAGACTCAACAGGTAGAGTCTTACTGGATACTAAAGCTTCACACACATATGAGTGAGTCAAACCAGGATCAATCAATGCAATTACAGTAGTATCATAAAGTGTGAAAGTACCAGTAGTAACATCTGGGGACGAAACATCCTCTCTAGCCCGTACAACATAAGCTCTAGCTGGTGCTCTAGCCTCGGATCGAACTGCAGTGTTCTTCGTTCCTCTCTGACTACCACCTACATTGCCTGAATGTCTGGGTGGCCTGCCTCGCGCTGACGTGTTGCTCGACTTAATGTTCTGAACTGTATTCTGCTCAACTAACATCGGACATTCTCTAATAAAATGATCTGACGATCCACATTTAAAGCAAGACCGATCATGGAATCTACAACTCCCGGAATGCCATTTCCCACAGTGCTTGCATTCAACTTGATTCTGTGGAACGTTACCAACACTGGCCATCGAGGTAGCTCGGGAGCCCACTGGAGGTCGATCACGTCTAAGTAAATCTGAAGTAGCTTTATGTCGGCAGAAGTCATCTCTGAACTTCTTAGATGTGGAATGGAAATTCTTACCCGACGATCTCTTACGAGTGTCTCTAGCTTCTATCTCAGCCTTTCTTTTCTCCTTCCCGAGCTCTTCAGCTTTGCAAGCTCGCTCGACTAGTGACACAAACTCTTTGATTTCAAGAATGCCAACAAGCAACTTTAAATCTTCATTCAAACCGTCTTCGAACATTTTGCACATGATGGCTTCAGTTGATACACACTCCCGAGCATATCGGCTCAATTTGACAAATTTTCGCTCATATTCAGTCACGGTCATTTGCCCCTGTTTTAGTTTAAGAAATTCTTTACGTTTCTGGTTGATGAACCTCTGGCTGATATATTTCTTGCGGAATTCATTCTGGAAGAAATCCCATGTCACTTTTTCTTTCGGGACCACTGATACTAGTGTCTTCCACCAGTGATATTCAGTGTCCCGAAGTAAAGATATAGCACTCTTCAGGCATTCGTCTGGAGTACAAGACAGCTCATCAAGTACCCGAATAGTGTTATCAAGCCACATTTCGGCTCGCTCTGCGTCGTCATCATCATTGGCCCTGAATTCTTCGACCCCAAATTTCCTGATTTTATCAACTGGAGGCCTACTAGATCTCATCGGATCTATCATCGGGGGTGCTGAAGGTATCGGAGTTGGATTATTCGGGGGTGGAGGTTGGTGTACAGCCGGGTTAGTCTGAATAAACTGCGTAAACCACTCATTCATCATCTGATAGAAGGCTTGTTTAGCCTTGTAACACCCCAAACCTGGCCCACAAGCCTTGACCGGATCTGGTATGTCACGGAGTAAAAAGAAGTTTGAAAGGTTTGGACTAATAGTAGAAATAAAAAAAAATGTTAAGGGTATAAAACGGTATTTGCTAAAACTCAAGTGGGTTGATTTGATAAATACGATTGAGTTGAAAATCCTTTCTTCCTTTAAAACCATTTGATCATTTAAATTTTTAGAACATTAGAGTGATCGATAACTTAGAAAATTTTGTTACCCGATGGTAACATTTTTGAAAACGCATACGAGTACTTATTTTGAAAACGTTACCTTTAACCGATTTGCTTAATAGTTCATAAGTTCATCAGTTATATAATAAAGTAAAAACAACTACCTAAACATCCAAAATAATAAGCGGGCATATTACAACCCAATCGAATTTTTGTGAATAATAAACTTAAAGCGGGGCAAAATAAAATTTCAAGTCCACAAAACAAACATGGCCGCCTCGAGCTCTCCCCGGCTCCGCATCCGCGCTCTACTCACCTGCAAGATGATATGGGAAGGGGTGAGTCACCAAGACTCAGTGTGTAAATCCCCAACCCGAAAATATCACTCATACACAAGATATTAGTATGACATGCAATTATGCAACCCAACCTAGCCATCCATGCTCCTTTTTCTACCCCGTGTGGTACCAAACCACTGGTGGTGCCAAACCACTGGTGACTTAAAGTCACGATATCCGTCAATACTTGTGGTGCCAAACCACTGGTGGTGCCAAACCACTGGTGACCCGAAGTCACAATCAAAAGATGGGGCCAACCCTTCGTGTGATACCAAATCACTGGCGTCGATCCCGTATCTCAAATGTGGGGCCAACCCACGGTGGAATTAATCCACAGGGACGAGACGCTATGAGGTGCCAAACTTCTGGAGGTGCCAAACCTCTGGTGACCGTAGTCACAAAATGTGGTACCAAACCACTGGTGTCCGTCGACACGATTTTTACTCCCTCTCATCAATCCCCACCATCATCATGCTCACATAACGAGTATCATGATCCCATATATCATGCATTTGTATATAGCATAGCATTTAACAGCATATGATGGCATACACAACATATATCATAGATCGAGTAATAGGGGACTTACCCGAAAACCAAGCTTATGCCCACAAGGCAAAATTACTACATGAGAGGTTATAAATATCATCATGATAACAATCTATACTAATAAAGTGTGTAAGAGCTTACACACCTGATCAAACGTAAGTCTAAGTGAATCCTGAACTACTCAACAACGAAAGCCCGAAAAATCGATCTATCGCACTAGATTTCTTGCCCTATATTTGGCCAACACCAAAATAAATAATAATAATAATATAGGCTATTCGGCTATCAATCAAGAAAAATCCCGAAGGATATGTCGTGCGCGGAATACTTGGACCGAAACTTACTATTACTAATCAAAATGAACCGAAGTCCCAGAGTTGCCACTCGTCTTGTCGAGCTTCCTACCAAAAATATTTGTTAGAAACGACATGCGCACTATATTCATAAATAAGGCCTTGGCCGAATCTCCATGTCTCCTTACCTCGAAGAAATGAAACCCGAAAGACACCTTCCAAGCCTCTAAGTATCGGCTACCTACAAAGGATACATTATTAAGATACTATAACCCCTTGGCCAACCTTACAAGGCCTTAACTCAACTTTCGGTACACCATAAAAGAAAAGAAGGAAACCGAATGCTAAGAAGGTACACTTACCATCCCACGCAGTCGTCTGCACCTTCTTTTGGGGGGTTCGGTTGAGGCCCTATGTGGCAAGGGATGATCGGCCACAAAGAAAGAAGATGGAGTCGGGTTTTGAAAGGAAAGGCTTAGGGTGTTTTTGACAAGGATAAATGAATGGTTTTTGGTACAAGGTTTATGGCATGTTTCAAAGAAATTCACAAAGTAGCAAAGGAGAATGGGGTTTCATTTGAACACTAGTAAAAGAAGAAGAGAGGTAGCATGTGTAGGCCGAAATACTTCCAATATTTCCTTCCAAAACCGTGAGCATCAAGCCCCCCAAGACCTCAAAAATTCGGCCATGCTCCTTTTTCCAATTACAAGGCCGGCCATGTTTCATTTCCTTGGGATAATTCCATCACCAATTCAAAATAACATTGTTTAAACATTCCCCCATAACTACCCCATCCTTTAATCCCATCATCTAATATATATATATATATAAAATAAGCAACCAAGGTATATAATACCCATGCTTTCCATCTCCAATAAATATTAATAATAATAATAATATAATATTTATAAAAACAATAAATACATCCCATACTCCTAATAAAATAAGGGAAATTCACCCCATACTTATGCAACAAAATAATTAATAAAAGAGCAAAAGAATAGGGCAGCCATTAAGCTGATTTTCACGCGTGCATGTGCCCATGCACAGGCCAAAATTAACGCCAGAAGTAAAAAGGAAGAGAAACCCATCCAGGTGCTGCCCTTGGGTCTCGAACCCTAGACCTGAGGCAGAATCCACCATGCTTCAACCACTCGACTACTGGGCGTTTCATGTTATAGGCGCATCACAAATTTATTTAAACACTCAAATCTTGGCTCCTTCCCGCATTAACTGCCAAAGGCAAAACAAAATAAAATACTCCTGGTGCTCCTATCAGGACTCGAACGCGAGCCCTCGTGCCGCATCATCCTGTCATGCCCTTCGCCACTCGGCCAAATTGATTTTTGTGTGACACAACTCGCCAACATTTTTCTTTAAGCCTTCCCTCGCTTCAACCCAGAATTCAAAAATAAAATACCTACCCCCCGGCGTGACTCGAACCCGAGCCCTTCACACTAAGGCCCCTAAATGGTGCTCCCAAACCACTTGGCCAGGCCAACTTTCGTGTCATAACTTCACCGAAGGTTTTATTTAAAACCTCCTTCACCCGGCTCCTTTAATGCCAAAAATAAAACTCCCCAAAGCGACTCATGCAGCTCGAACCCCTTCCCTTCTAGAGCTCCTTAGCGCCTCAACCACTCTACCAAATCATTTCTTATGGCCAGGTTCGCACCAAAATAAAAATAAGGTTTCCTCAGGCAATCACTAAAATAAAAAAAATAAAAATAAAATAAAATACAATTAACCCCAGTTGCAGGATGTTACAAGCCTCCCCCTCGTGGCTACCCGAAACTGGTCGAAAGTCTACCGGCACTGATCCGTGTGCACGGTCAGGCGCTACACTCTCTACATCATCCGCTACGGCTCTTTTAGGGTCAGTGTCCATTTACTATATAAAACACAGTTCAGAATGTCAGAAGTCACCACACTATCGATATATGATAAAGGCATGTATAGCTAGACTCACACACCCTACGACAGTCCTAGAATCGACTAAACCGTAAGCTCTGATACCAATCAAATGTAACACCCCTTAACCCGAGTCCGTCGCTGGATTAGGGATTTAGGGTATTACCACGCAAGCTAAAACTTTAGTTAAATCAATTGAATCATGGAAGATCATCTTTATTAAATATTATTTATAAACAAATAATAAACACATGCGTAACATATACTATATACTAGATCCAAATCATACACAAAAGAATCATCGATGAACATAATTCATCATACAGTGTATATTACGTCAATATCACATAACCAAGCAGATTTCATGAAAATTCATAAATGTCTAAACTTCTTATAGCATAAAGACTTAGTTAAAAATAAACTAATGCATGCAACCATTACACATCAATTGTACACCCACTTAATTAGCCAAATATGCATGGTTTCATTTATAGCATTTCACGCACATTACCTAGCACAAACCGAGTTTGGCGGTTTCATGCACTCAATTAAAACAAGCAATTCAACAAGCCAAATACATATATAAATATATATATATATATATGTAAATGCATACATCTCAATTATGCACTCTTTTTCATATTCGACTATGCCTAAACTATTTTAAACATTTTAACCACATTTGCAAAGGGTCACCTAGGTTTGGCCGAATACACATACACATTTTATTCAATATAATTCATCTTATTAAAAACAACCAAAATTGATACATATCTAGATACATACCTCACAAGCATATAACTCAATATCATATTCATATCAACTTCTTGATATTCAAATACCTAACATATCCATAAATAAATAAACTTATAACATTTTCATGAGATCAACTCAATAGTACCATTTTATAATCAAATGCATACCTAAGCATAGCAAGTCTTCACAAATAATCATCCAAAATAAAGTAGTCACATTTCTATATATTTATCTATCCCATATACATATGAATAAGATGCAACCTTAAACTATCAAGTTGTCTATCACATGTTAATATATATATATATTATATACTATTTCATATAATGCCTACCACATCTGAACACCAATGAAAATTTATAGCATGAGCAAACCATATCATCGAAACACAAAAACAAAGTTCAACCAAGATAGATAGCCATTTTCGCATGGCTAAGTATATTTACACGATTACAAATCATTAGTTATACTGCTTAGTCTAACCTATACATGCCCTTTTTAGTTTAAAACTAAGTTATTCAATACCAAAAGAAAGTCGATAGTGCGGTTGACTTCTTCCCAGATCCTTCGAGTCCGTAGCTTGAACCAAAAATCTATAGAATAAAAGTAGACAAAAATACACAGTAAGCTGGTTAGCTTAGCAAGTCCTAAGCAATACTAATATTAATATGATGGTAAAACACTTAAACATCCAACTCATGGCTTTAAATAAATGTTTCTTATCTTATACATATATATATACATTATAGCCGAATATGTGTGTATATATATATAACACCAACTTGTACATTTCTTTATACCATTATAGTTATCTAACCTCTTATGCTTTCATTTAATCAATCTTTCTTATCATTTGACCTTTCTTTCTCTCAATAGCATCACTTGTATACATCTATAAATACATATATGCACATTCATAGTTCACTTAAATATGAATAACACATACCTTACAACCGAATTATAATTTCACTACTAAGTGCTTAGGCAAACCTGATTCATTAGCTAGAGTCTACTAAACATTATCTGAATCTCACACACCAGCACGAAGCCTGCTGAACTCGAGGTCCGAAATCATAACACCGGCACGAGGCCTGCTAGGCATAAAGCCCGAAACATATCACCGGCACGAAGCCTGCTAGGCATAAAGCCCGAAACATATCACCGGCACGAAGCCTACTAGGCATAAAGCCCGAAACATATCACCGGCACGAAGCCTGCTAGGCATAAAGCCCGAAACATATCACCGGCACGAAGCCTGCTAGGCATAAAGCCCGAAACATATCAATGTGGTCAATCATTCCACACACATTTCATAACTATATTACATATCCAATTCAACTAAGCTTATTCACATTAAACAAATAAAATCGTTACGTCATTGTACAACCCCACAATTCATATCGAGACACTTATTCACATCACATTATCAAATTATGCAATCAATCTAATATACTTATATACATTCGGCTATGACATAAATATGTACTAAAATTTATCAAAAATTATCATTTAATATGTTCATAAATAATTCTTTGATATATTTCAGCTTAAGGACTTACCTCGACTGTCGGCGGACCGCGTAGACCGGCTATTCAATAACCTTCGTCTTTCCCCGATCCAAATCTGTTTTTCTTTGTTCTTGATCTAAACACATTAAAATTTAACTCATTCAAGTACATTTCATTTCAATTTAGTCTCAAATCACATAAATGGGCAAATTACCCTTTTACCCCTAAGGTTTCAAATTTTTACACTTTAGTCCTAATTGCACAAAACACAAAATACACATTATTTCAATGCAACACTCAAGGGCCGAATATGTATAAGGACTATATAAGTCCATTTCTTTCATTTATTTTACCATTAAGCCCTTTCAAATTTTTACTTTTACAAATTAACCCAAAATACTCAAATTTACTAAAATTTCAAATGCAAAATATACTAATCTTTAACATATCATTTACATAAAATCATAAAACACCAAAAATCACAAGAACCTAGCAATGGTCGAACCTCATACATGATCATTTTCAAAAATTCTAACATGGGTCAACAACAGTTCAAAGCAACGATCTCAAAAACGTAAAATTTATCGAAAACTAACTAAAAACTCACCTTGAATTTTAGCTTCAAAGTGCCGAAATTTCAAAGAAATAAAACCCTCCTTCCTTTCTCAACATTCGGCCATGCACGAGTGGAAAAGATGATGGCTTTGTTTATGTTATTATAACATATGTATTAAGTAATTATTCAATTACTAATTTAACCTTTAAAATGAATTAGAACTAATGTATAACTTAAGGTTAGTTATGACAATTGCCACCCACTAACCTAGAAATGGGCTAATTGCCCTTTTAATACCCCATGTTAAGAAGCCATCATCAAATAGGCACTTTCTACTATAGATTGCAACTTTTTGACTTTACGCGATTAAGTCCTTTTTCTAAATTAAAGACATAAACAATAAAATTTTTCTACGAGACTTTCAAACACAGTAATTCACATATAATAAACACAAAATATACATTAAAAATATTCCTCAGACTCGGATTCGTGGTCCCGAAACCACCGTTCCGATTAGGGTCAAATTCGGTCTGTTACACAGGGGAACCTGTTAATGAACGTATGTATTAAGCTTGTGATATGGTTGGAATGTGGGAATGGAGAAAATGAGTAAGCATGATCATGAATGCAAATTGTTTCTTGCTTAGTATGTAATGCTATGTAATTGTTTAATACATGTTATAATGTTATATTGTTTACATGTAAACTTACTAAGCTTAAAGCTTACTCCCCCTTCTCTTTTTCCCTTGTTTTATAGAGTTTAAGAGCCAAGCCAAGATACGAAGATATTCAGAAGATCGCCCACACTATCAGCTCACCTTGGTATACCTAGACTTAATGATTTTGTAGATGGCATGTATAGAAGCTAGACTAGTTAGGATATTTTGTCATTTTGGCCAAAATGCATTGGCCCTTGTTAAGATAACTATTTTGTATAATGCCATGATTGATGGCACACCTTATCATTTATGAAATTACAAAATTATCTATGGAAGTTCATATTGAAATTATGAGATGTTTATTAGTATGTTGAATGGGTTCATGTAGTGTAAGCTATAGAGGTGCAAAGAGCTTGGCAAACAACCTTGTTCTTGTCCACATGGGTAGGGACACAGGCGTGTGTCTAGGTCGTGTGTGACACACGATCAAGCCGTAGGCGTGTGCCCAGACCATGTGAAGTCTACATCTTGAAATTGGAATTTGTATTGTCACATGGTTGAAGCACACGGGAGTGCCCAGGCCGTGGGGATTAATCAGAGCGACCACGGTCCAGCCATATGGGCGTTGTCCAGGTCGTGCGACTCAAGTCAGTGTCGCGAGGGTTGAACACGGGCGTGTGAGATGATACACGGGCGTGTCATCTAGACCATGGGCGTGTGACCCCTGTTTAGATGACATTTTTCTAAATGTGTCAAAGTTTCCAATTTATGTCCGATATTTTCCGGTGATTAGTACAGGGCCCTTTAGGCCCATTATAAATAAATTAGATGTAAGATTGAAAATCTTTGAATTTGGAAATGAAATTGCTAACTCAAAGTTATATGACCAAGTGAGTCGAGTCAGGTAATGCCTCGTGCCCGATTCCGGTACAAGATACGGGTAAGGGGTGTTACAGTCGTAATTGAACATAACCTTTCTGTGAGAAACCTCTCATTTATTACATTCTTTTGTCTCTTATATCTAGATTGGATACACATCATGGAACAACCACTTGCATATCGAATGGCATGTTTCTTGATATCTAGAGTAGACTACAATAAAAAAATAAGTATGAAATCTCATATCAATTTATTCGAGCATGGCAATACATTTCTAGTCTCACTCAATCAAGTGACCTAAGATATTGCTCTCATTATGTAGGAGAGGAAAATCCTATATTGATTAACCATATCCTACTACATAGATTGTGGCATATCCAACATCAGTCTTTTCAGTACAACCTGTCACGGAATATGTTTGATTCTATCAAAATATACGACTCACGATGTTGGGATAATGATGATCTCAAGTGTGAGAATCGTATACATAGTTATCATTATGAGTAATATTGTGGCTACTACATGATAATCCAAGAAAAATACTCATATCAGGTTAGTCCAATATGTTTTTCTCTAACATATAGTCATGTATTAATTTTGACATCCCTCTATAAATGCCAACACTCTGTCATCAATCAACTACACATTAGTCTCAATGCATTATTGTTGTCCAAGCCCACAATAATACTTGATTAAGGACCTTTTAAGAATAATAATTTTTTATGACCTTATTTCAATTCATTTTATTTATATATACAGAAAAAGAAATTGCAATAATAATGACAATGTTTTATATTAATAAACAAGGTAAAACAAGTATATAATTACAATCATCTCATGATTGGTCTTTGGGCATACTATAACACCTTAAACTCACCACCTTATATCCCCTTCTCTCACCTACCTTTTATCTCTAATTCCTATGGGGTAGTAAATTATTAGCTAATACAATTGTCCCAGCGAGACTTTTTCTTTCTTTTTTTTTACTCACCACCATTTTCTCTCACCACTTTTTTTGTTCTTTCTCTTTTTTTTACTCATTTTTTTCTATTTATTGAGTTTTTCTCGTTTGCCTGTTGTAGCCATTTCAAAATTTTCTTTTGATTGATTTTAAAAATTTTCTTGTTAAGTTAAGACTCTTATACTCACCATACTATAGTATCTCTTAGGTTCACTCTTATTTTTCTTTTATTTTGGAAACCACTATTGTAAACCCCCAAACCCGGCTTAGACATTGTGACCAAATTTCGGAAGCCACATTAATTCTGTCGAAAAACTTTTCTAATTAAAACAATTATGTTTAAATCATTCCTTTGAAAACTTAGAACTATTTCAAAATAATTTATTGTCGTTGAAAAAACATTTAGTAATACATGAATATTTTGGAAAATTTTCTTAATATATCGAATTATTGCTTTTACTTGTTTAAGAAGGAAATTTACAATATCAATTTTAAAACATTACCTACAACAATCTAAATGTAAATAATTTGCAACAGACTTAAAAGTACTTAGAAAACTTTATGTTTCAATTTATTTAACATCAAGTAAAACCATTTAAGTTCTAAAAAAATAACTAAAACGTTTAAAAGTTCATCAATTATGCATGCATAGTAGTTATTATATCAAAATTATAAATAACCAAAAATAGTCCAATGTCCAAAAACAAACCCAAAAAGTTTATAATATATTTTATTGAAATTTAAATCTGAGAGACTCCTCCAAATGTGGCATCCAAGTCCTACGAACAAGAATTATCTAAAAAGTTTATGAAACTAAAGGGTGAGCTAATAAGCTTAGTGTGAGTTTTATAACAAGCCAAATATCAATTATCACATAAAAGATTTCAATGTTGTTGTCACAAACATATTATTCAAATATACAAACTTTTATGCACATGATAATGTCAATGCAATTTTTAGTAAAAACAATTATGCATATTTTTGAAAACATCCTACCCATCTCTGCTACATACCAAAAACAGTTCCCCAGAGCTCATCCATCCAAAACACACCAACACATATGTGGACAAACCATCAATTTTGTAACGCCCCGAATTTGGGCCTAGTAGAATTGGGCTGATCGTGTGTCAGAGTCTTAAAAATTTATAAAAAGAATGATCGAGCCTAGAAACTAACTATGACAACGATTGAGCCAAGCGCACCTATCAAATAGTAGTATAGTTTAGTGGCAAGATCGGATTGTCGAACCCAAAGGAACCTGAAGTACTAATACTAACTTTCCTCTTTATTATTTAGCCTAAGAATTATATGAATTTTTATCTAATCTAAAATTAACTAACAACTAAGATAAAGATGCAAAGACAATGAGTATGAATTTGGAAAATACTTTGGGAAAAACCAATTGATTAAGACAATACCCGAGGAAGAATCCACCTAGACTTCACTTGTTATCTAACTCTGAACCAGACGATTTATTCACTTCACTTGATCCGTAGGATTCCCTAAGTTATATTAATACCTCCGTCGAGGCTACTAACGTCTAACCCTAGGTTGATTAATTGAAATCTCTTTCTAATTAAAACCCCTAGAATTGCATTAACTCGATTTATGGACTCCCATATTAGGTTTCACCCTAATCCAGCAAAATCTCGTCACCCTATGTCTAGGCGTGCGATCAACTCCGCTTAATTATGCTAGATATACTCTTAGGCAGGGACTTTTGCTCCTCCACCTAAGCACATCACACTTGAATTAATATCCCAGAAATATCAAAACAAGAATTAAGAACACATAATTAAGAACAAATCAAGTATTTATCATATAGTTCAGCAAACGATAACAAGATTCATCTTAGGTTTGATCCCCCTCAGGTATCTAAGGGTTTAGTTCATAATCATAAAAGAATACATCTTAGAAGAAAAGATAAAATAAAACATAAGAAAAACCCTAAAACTCCCTGAAGGAATTGAAGAGAGATCCTCCGTCTTGAGTATGACTCCGGTTTCTTGAGATGAATCAACTACTTTCTTCGAGTAAATTCCACAATTCTGACCCTTCTGGCTCAGCTCTTTAGCCTAGCTGGACGCCCCCTGAAGGTTGGCCTCTAGGGTGTTTATATAGGCTTTTGGAATGGCTTTCTTTGCCTCTAAGTACCTTAATCTGAATGAAACTCTTCTTTCTCATGTCAAGGACACGCCCATGTCACACGCCCGTGTGAATTTGATGAGGCACGGCCATGTGGCTTGGGCTCAGGCCGTGTTAATTTCGTGATATGGCCCATTTACTTGCTTTGGGCCCGTTTCTCGCTCTTTTCATCCTCCGATGCTTTTCTGAGTATAAAACATGAAAACAAAGGATTAAGAGCACTAATTAAACAATTCAAGGCTTCAATCATCCAAAAGCATGCTAAATGTGGGCTTAAAATATGTTACTATTACGGTTTATCAAATACCCCCACACTTAAGCTTTTGCTTGTCCTCAAGCAAAATTCTCAACTTAAAATTAAAACGAACTTCCTCGATTCATAATATTCATCAATAATGTTTCATCATAATTCAAAGATAATTCATACATTGATAATTTAACTCAAAGGGTCCTAAAGATTCAAACAATCAAAGTCATACATTTATAGCACGAAAACATAGGCATTTCCCTTTACCTAAATAATTACCTCTGATTCGAAATTGACAAGAGTTGACATCCTCACTAAAGATTCACTCAAATCACTCGAGGTGTTTAAGGTTCAAGAAAAAGCACTCATAAGTCAAATATGAAAAGTTAATCCCATATGCTTGCTTGAAAATCAAATCTCCACCACTATAATATGAGATGATACACAAATCAAAAGGTCTTTAAAAAGGGTTGTAATGGGGCTTAGGTTAAGGGTGTGGATAAAGGCTAAATTAAAGGGTTAGAATCGAGATTGAATTGACAAGTTACCTAACCATAAACAATGAACTACTAATAAATAATTACATCAATTGAAAACTTGTAATACTAATACTAATAGTACGAGCTTCTTCTTCAGCAATTGAAATTTAAACGTATAAGCTCATTTAATCACATAACTAATAATGAATATACTTCGATTTTTTTAAGAACTAATCAAGTATTTAATAAAGGATGAATTTAACTACTAAAATAAAGATCATAGTTAGGCAACTGATCAAATTAAATCTCGACAAAAAGGTAGTCAAAAGGAATGATGATAACAAATACAAAGGGTTTTGGGTTAATATTAGTGGGTGAGTCAATGAAAAGGGTTGTTAGGATCGACGGGGTTCACTAAGGGTTAATTATGAAGGTAGTGTTTTAGTGGAGTAAGTGGATTAAAACCTAGGTGTTTTTATCATCTTTGTATATCAAATCAAAGGTGTGGTCTCGACATTTATAATCGGTGCAAGTTCTAGAATAACAAATCAATGTTGACACACTTATAATCAAAAAGTGAGGAAGAAAAAGAATATATGCTCTACAAGGCTCAAAATCTCACAAAAATTATGGGTATTTGATGTCAACCTTGCAAATTTCAAACTTCAAAGTAATAATTAGATTCAGATAGACAACCTAAAAAAAAATTAATTCTGAAAAACAGACTTATCATGCTTGATTCTCTAGTATCTTACAGTTTAATCATCGCTGCACAATTATCAATGACTTAATCCAAAACATATCAATAAAAATCATGAATCACAGGAAATTTCATTCTCATAATAATGTGAGAAAATTACTTAAAGACAATATATCATTTAGGGATTTGAGAATAATGCAGAAAGTTAGGCACTTTCTCAAAATAAATATTCACCCCCACACTTAAGATGTACATTGCCCTTAACGTACAAAGATATATATGAGATTTAAGAGAGAGGGAGAGGTGAAACTTCCTGAATTTGGATGGTTTCCTTTGGTTGGGAGTCCCATGGTGTGGTGGTTGTTACCGAGCTCTGCGCTGGTGAAGAAATAGCCAGGAAATATTAAGACACATTTAAAATAAACTAATTATGTATTTAAAGACAAGAAAGATAAAGAGAAATAGTGTAAAAATTGAAATAAAACTAAAAGAAAAAGATGAATGGACTGAAAAGTCCTTATTGTTGGATGGTTCGCGAAGTGGGTGTGATTTCTAAAGCTGTGGTGGGATGGTGGTCTTGGTCGAGGTGTGATTCCCTAGCAGCCTTTAGAACCTAAAACCAAGAAACTAAAATAAAATAAACTAATTTAAGCATAAGAGAGTCAAAGAGAAGGAAAATAAAGGAGAAGAGTAAAGAAGAAGAATAATTAAATGGCCTCAAAGACCCTTGGCTTGTCGAGTGGATGAAGCGGCCGGCATGAACTTATGTAGATCGATCTTTCTCAGGGAGACCATGCTTGGATCCTTCCGCTTCTTTGACATAGATGTGGTGTAGCTCTAGGGTTTGGGGAATAACTAAAGAAGAAAAGTTTGGGGAGGGAGAGATCTGAAGAATGGGATGGAAGAAAGGAGATGGGGAGTAGGTAAGAAGAAAGGAGGTTTAAATAGAATTTTCAGGTCTGGTACGTCCCTACGCCCGTGTACCATGGGCGTGTTGTGTCCCACAGCCGTATCGCACGGCCGTGTTGTGCTTCGTTTACTTCTCCCACGCCCATGTTCAGGTCGCCACGCCCGTGTATGATCTAACAGTGTTGGCCACGGCCGTATCGCACTACCGTGGCATGGTGGTTGGAGTCCGTGACTCAAAGATATGATTCGTACTTACTCTTACCATCTCTGCCATGTCAATACGGAGATTCGTGGTGTCCACGTGGCTACGGCCACGACAGTGTGGCATGAAAATCTGCACTTTTGGTTAGCTTACAATTAGATGCTGAAGTAGAAGTAAAAATAAAAATAAAGGAATATAAAAGTTAATAGAGTTAGTGCTCGAGTTGCCTCCCGAGAAGTGCTCGTTTATAGTTTTGAGCTAGACTTACCTCTCATTCGCATAATCAGAGTGGTTTAAAGAGTTGTACATCCTCTCTCATGTTGTCAGTTCTACTATCATGGTGAAGTTCAAGTCGAGTAGCGTTTACTTTAAAGGTACCGAATGTAGGATTACTTACCTCGACTGTTCCGTATGGGAAAACATTGAGTACCCTAAAAGAGATTTCTTTATTTGTATTAGGGTTCGGAGGAGGTATTCGAGGGTCTGCTTTATCTAACATTACCTGATCTCTGATTTTGAATTTGTTTGTCCCTTGGAGTGGCTTTGGTTCTGCTTTGTGCAACCCTAATTTCTCTTTGAAGTGTGTCTTCCACTCGTCTAGTTCATTGATCTGAATCTTTCGTTCCTCATGAGTTTTTCTTTGTTGGCACGGGGTCTAGGATCAGTTTAGCTGTGTAGTTTCGCGCTCTTTCCTGAAAAGAAGGTTTAACCGAATGGTTATTAATAGAATTTATATTCTCACCTTGACTACTAGTTATCCTAGCTGAGTCGAGAGCTTGAAGACTGATTGATTCGTCACCTACACAAAGTATAAGTTCTCCTGCACTGACATCAATTTTAGTCCTGGAAGTTGCTAAAAAGGGTCTTCCTAAAATTAAGCGGATACTATTGTCCTCATCCATGTCTAAAATGACAAAGTCTGCTGGGAATACGAATTTATCAACCTTCACGAGTACATCTTCGATTATACCCTTAGGTATTCTAACAGTTTTATCAGCTAATTGAATGCTCAGCCTAGTTTGTTTGGGTTTCCTTAAACCTAGTTGTTTAAACATTTTATAAGGCATGACATTTATGCTTGCCCCTAAATCAGCTAACACATTATCAATAGGTAAACTACCAATTAAGCATGGAATTGTAAAACTCCCTGGATCTTTTAATTTCCGTGGTAGTCTATTTTGGAAGGTTGCCGAGCACATTGCGTTTAGTTCCACATGCGGTTCCTCGTCTAACTTCCGCTTGTTTGTTAGAATCTCTTTTAAAAATTTCCTTCAATCTGGTATCTGCGAAAGAGCTTCAAGTAATGGTAAGTTAATATGTAATTTCTTTAAAAGTTTAAGAAACTACCAAACTTTTCTTCTGTGCCGTCTCTCTTTATTGCTTTTGGATATGGTATGCGAGGTTGGTATTCTTTGATTACCGATTTTGGCTTTTTATTACTTGCCTCAGCCTTACCTTCTTCTACTGAATTCTCTTGCCTGAGATTGGGCTCGTCTAACCCTTCACTATCTTGAGCTGTTATGGCTTGAATTTGCTCCTTTGGGTTAGTCTCGGTGTTGCTTGGTAGGCTTCCTTGGGGTCTTTCTGAGATGATCTTCGCAAGTTTCCCTAATTGGTTCTCGATCCCTCGAATCGATGCCTCTTGATTTTTAAGTGTTGTTTCAGTGTTTTGGAGACAAGTGTCTGTCGCCGTCATGAATTTCGTTAGCATCTCCTCAAGGTTCAGTTTATTTTCCTGTAGGTTGGGCTGTTGTTGGAAGTTTTAAGGGGGTTGTTGTCTTTGATTTCCTTGACCACCCCATGAGAAATTGGGGTGGTTCCTCCAACCTGGATTAGTGGTTCGTCCAACCTGGATTATAAGTATTACTATAAGGTTATTTTGAGATCAGAAATTGTTACCTATATAGTTTATTTGTTCGCTCTCCATGCCCTGTCCGTAGGGTGGGTACTCAGGATTCGCCACGCCTTCACTTGTCTCACATTCCATAACTGGATGTACCTGCGAGGAACACAAACCATCAATCTTTTTATTTAGCATGTCTACCTGATTTGATAGTAGAGTGGGTACTCAGGATTCTACAACTGCGTCGAGGTTGAAAACTCCGGCTACTTTTGTTGGCCTTGTCCTTGTAACTTGCCACTGATAGTTATTCAATTACAACTCCTCTATAAACTCGTAGGCTGCTTCAGGAGTTTTGTTATTCAGAGTTCCGTCGGCTGCTGAATCGATTAATTGCCTTGTTGAAGGGTCCACGCCGTCGTAGAAAGTTTGGACCTGTAGCCACAAAGGTAAACCGTGGTGTGGGCACCTCCTCAACAAATCTTTGTATCTCTCCCATGCATCATAAAGTGTCTCTAAATCCATCTGCACAAAAGAAGAGATATGATTCCTTAACTTGGCCGTTTTGGCCTGCAGAAAATCTAACATCCCAAAGTTTAGAACTTTATGTGTTTCATTATATCTTGCTCGAGGCTAGTTAAATTATTAATCGTGTATGTTTTAAGGTCCTAAGAAGGCTCGGGGTTTAATTGGGCCTTAGTAAAAAATTGGTACTTTATCAGTTTAAGGAGATATAATAAGTGGCCTCAATGCTTATGGAAATAAGTGAGTAAATGGCTAGCATAAATGAGCATTTTGTAAAGAGGAATAGGCACCACATGAAGGGCTTTAGGGGAAGAGGTTCGAATCCCATTTGGTACAAATTTTGATTTTTTTTTTTTTTGTTCTATTCATTGAGAATGTCGGCCATGATGGTATTTTAGGCAAGGTGGACTTTTTCAATTATGGAAAGGTGGCTAAGGTTTATGGTAAGGAGGAAGATAAGGGATATTGAAGGAAGGAATCAAAAGAAAAAGGCAAGATAAGGGAGCATGTTGGCCTTTTTCATGGGAAATGTTTTGGAATGTTTTTATTGTCACTTTTTGACCCTTTGGTTTGGTGCACACGGTTTTGAGAGGTAATAGGGGAGTGCCGAAATTCTTTAGCATTTTGGTGAATTTTGGTACTTGAGTGATTATTTTTCTTCTTAGCATTTTGGGTGATCTTTTAATTTTTCCAATCTCTTTCCTCTTTGCCAAAAATTCCCAAGCCAAAGTGAACATTTTCTTTTCTTTGCTTTGGCCGAAACCTCTTAGCACATTTGTGCTTTCTTTTTCTTTTGTTTCGCCGAAACACTTATCTTTTGCCCACCTCTCCTTTGATAGCCGAACAATCTAGCACTCCTCCATCCATCCATTCTTTTCTTTTGACCATTTCATCAATCTTTTCTCTTCTCTAAAATCGACATCAATTTGAGATCACTTTTTCTTGTTTGATTTTCCTCTAAAACCGAATCTATTATCATCCAATCTCTTCACTTCTTCTTTTCTTTTCGTCTTAGACAATCTCTTCTTGACCGAATCGGTAAGTGACCTTATATCCCTCTTTTCATTTCATTTTATTTTCAGTTTTCTTCCTAGTTGAATTTACGTGTTCATCATTATTCGATTATTCTATCTTGTTTGCCTATCAAAATATCTCTCTCCTCATCACTCTCATGTTGTGATCAATATTTTTTCGTAGTGTTATAGAGGGTTGCCAAATACCACATCATCGTCTAATCATCTCTAGTCATAAGACAATTGTGGGAATCGGGATTATCATCGATTAAGGTAAGGAGTTCTTTCATAGTCCAGTTAATATCTCTATTTGGTTATTGTGTTAATCGGATTGAAGGTTGGTGTAACACCCTTAACCCGTGTTTGTCGCTGAATTAGGGTTACGGGTATTACCATGTAAGTTAAAAAAAAAAACTTCAGTTCGCTCGATTTAAACTTAATCACTCACTTTTTTTTTTTCAAATGATTTAATAATAACAAACAACAAATTTCACATGCGTAATACATACTCGATACATTAATCCAAGTCATATACAACATAACCATTGATGTATTTAAAATGACTATACAATGTATACTACAACATTATCACTTAACAATATAGATTTCATAAGGTATAAACCTAATTTCCACATAACCGAAATATGCAACTAATTACACAACTCATACATGCTTATAATTTTTGGCCGAATATACAAGACCTCATTTACAACATTTCATGTTGATTGCCTAGCACAGACCAAGTTTGGTAATCATGTACTCAAATAAAATAAGTGACTTCACAATCAAAATATTTATAAACCATAGTTATACACATCTTCTACATTCGACTATGGCCCTAAACAAATAATTCATTAAACATGATAATAACATGTGTAACTTTCACCTAGGTTTGGCCGAATACACATACATGCATTACTCACATAATTCCTATCTAGCAAAACGATTGAAATTGTCACACTTATAATTCCCGAATAAAGCTCAACTAACATATATCTACCTAGACTTATACATATAAAGATTAACTTGATTGCCAAACCATCTAACTAATTTAACACAAACGTTGGTTTTACAAACAGGCCATTATATAGAATGCATAAGATTAAAGTAAAGAAACAACCATGACCAAACCGTTGAAACCAAACACTTAAACCACATGGTCAAGAACAAATAAAACCGAACTTATAATATAAGTTTAAGCCATTTTCGCATGGCTATTTTATAAACACATATAAACATAACATCATTCCAACATTTAGGTAGCCTATACATGCCTTTGATTCCAAAATAACGAGCTCAAAAGTACCAAAAAGGGATGATAGTGTGGTTGACTTCCCCAACAATCCTTCGAGCCCGTAGCTTGACCAAAAATCTATAAAATAAACAATGAACACACAAAGTATGCTCACTAGCTTAGTAAGTCTCAAGCAAATACAAATTGATATTCGAACATTGAACCTTTAATTAAACAATTCATAGAAAATGAATATAAATATTATAATTACAGAATGACATGGCCGAATACTATCCATAACCTTAACTTAAGGATTTCACTTATCTTCCACGAACATATATATCATTCATTTTATAGTTATCATAAGTATTCCTATACTCCAAATCGAATAAACATCTCATACATATTAATCACATAATCTTCTTTTTATATGCACATAAAATCACATCCAAATTCATTTCTCAATAAAGAATTTACTTATAGCCGAATCATCAAAACAACATGTAGACATTAGGCTCAATTCATACATAGCTATATATATAAATGGTTCATGTTCATCCTTTATAAACTCTATAGATAATACACTTCAATCCATAATAAGCTAGTAGGATAACACTTACATGGCTAATGGTACATAGCATTAAATAATATGTCGCACCTCGTTTATTATATGAGCTCTCAGTTTATAGCTTATCAACGGCATTAAGCCTGCTAGACCAGAAGTCAGAAATAATTCACCGGCACGAAGCCTGCTAGGCTCAAAGCCCGAAATAGATCACCGGCACAAGGCCTGCTAGGCAATAAGCCCGAATCAAATCACCGGCACAAGGCTTGCTAGGCAACAAGCCCGAATCAAATCACCGGCACAAGGCCTGCTAGGCTTTAATGCCCGAAATAATTCATAAAACCAGTCCATCAAATTACATTTCTTAACACTATCATCACTAACTAATCATATACACAATTCACATTCACATATCACAACGAATGTACAAATTCTTATCACATATACAAAAACACATCTAATCCATTTTAAAGCCTTTACATTCGACTAACACATATATTCATACTCAAATTTATCAATTAATTTCATTGAACCTATTCATAAATAATTCTTTAACATACTTTAGCTTAAGGACTTACCTCAACAGTTGACAGACAACGTATACCGACTATTCGATAATCTTCGATTTCCCTCGATCCAAATCCGTTTCTCTTTGTTCTTAATCTAAACACAATGAAATTTAGCTCATTCAAGTACATTTCATTTCAATTTAGTCCCAAAAGACATAAATGGGCAAATTACCATTTTACCCTAATGTTTCACATTTTTACAATTTAATCCTATTTGCATAAAACACAAAATACACAAAATTTCCCCATGCTACTCAAGAGTCAAATTTTCCTAGGGACCATACAAGTCCATTTATTTCCTTTATTTTGCAAATAAGCCCCTCTAAAATTTTATTTTTGCAATTTAGCCCAAATACTCAAATTTACCAAAAACCCAAAGACAAAACATATTAATCTTTAACACATCTTTAATTCAAAATCATCAAACATCACAACCTACATGAACACATCAATGGCCGAATATCACATGTACACTAATCTCAAAAATTTTAGCATGGGTCGGATAGTATACTAAGTAACGATCTCAAAAACATAAAAATTAACAACATCAAAGTCAAACTAACCTTCAATTTGAGCTTCTAAATGCCGAAATTTCAAAGAAATAAACCCTTTCTTTCTTCACCAACATTCGGCCATAAGAAATAAAGATGATAATGGCATTTCTTTTTGTTTTATTAAATCATATATTATGTTATTAGTTAGATTACTATTATAACCTTTAAATAAAAATAAAACTATCATATATAATAAGGGCACATTAGTCATAAGCCATCCACTAACTTGTAAAATGGGCTATTTGCCCTTTTAATACTCCATATTAAGAAACCATCATCATTCTAGCACTTTACACTATAGCATGCAACTTTTACGCTTTACGCGATTTAGTCCTTTTTGTTAAATTGAACACACAAACGATCAAATTTTTCTAGGAAATTTTCACACACATTAATTCACTTATAATAAACACAAAATATAATATTAAAATATTTCTCAGACTCAGATTCGTGGTCCCGAATCCACTATTCTGATTAGGGTCAAAATCGGTCTGTTACAACTCTCCCCCTTAGGGATTTTCGTCCCGGAAAATCTTACCGTTAAACAAAGTCGGATATTGTTGCCTCATTGAATCCTCAGGCTCCCACGTAGCCTCTTCAACTCCGTGCCTATTCCATAGTACTTTCACTAATGGAATCCTCTTGTTTCTCAACTCTTTTATTTCCCGAGCTAAGATACGGATCGGTTCTTCATCATATGTCATATCGGATCGAATTTCAACCTCTGACGGAGTGATCACATGTGACGGATCTGATCTATACCTATGAAGCATCGAAACGTAGAATACGTTGTGTATCTTTTCCAATTCAGAGGGCAACTTCAATCTATAAGCAACAGGCCCAATACGTTCGATGATCTCGTACGGTCCGATGAACCTCGGACTTAGTTTGCCTTTCCGACCAAATCGGAGTACTTTCTTCCACGGGGAAACTTTCAAGAATACCCGATCTCCGACTTGAAACTCTATATCTTTGCGCTTCAAATCAGCATAAGACTTTTGACGATCTGATGCAGCTTTTAAACTATCTCTGATTATAGCCACTTTTTGTTCTGTCTCTTTAATCAAATCGACCCCGTGCACCTTATTCTCACTGAGCTCAGTCCAGTATAACGGTGTTCGACACTTGCGACCGTACAAAGCTTCGTAGGGCGCCATTTTGATACTAGATTGAAAGCTATCATTGTAAGCAAATTCAATCAATGGTAGGTATCGTTCCCACGTACCTTCAAACTCAAGGACGCAACATCTCAACATGTCCTCAAGTATCTGAATAGTTCGCTCGGACTGACCGTCTGTCTGTGGATGAAAGGCTGTACTAAAATGGAGTTTAGTACCTAAAGCATCTTGCAACTTCTTCCAAAACCACGATGTGAATCTCGAGTTTCTGTCTGAAACAATAGAAATCGGTACACCATGCAACCTCACAATCTGTGATACATACAATTCAGCAAGTTTGTCGAGCGAATAGTTCATACGAACCGGTACAAAATGAGCTGACTTGGTCAGTCTATCCACTATAACCCAGACTACGTCTTTCTTGCTTGGTGTCGTAGGCAAACCGGATACAAAATCCATAGTGACTCTATCCTATTTCCATTCAGGTATCATGACCGGCTGAAGTAACCCGGAAGGCACCTGTTTACTTGCTGACAAACTAAGCATTTTGAAACAAGTTCAGATATATCCCGTTTCATGCCCGGCCACCGATAGAACTGTTTCAACTCATTATACATCTTTGTGCTACCTGGATGTATCGACATTTGACTATTATGAGCCTCATCCAATATCATCTGAATCAAGTCTGCATTTCTCGGTACACACAATCGGCCTTTATTGTTCAAACAGTCATTTTTATCAATTCGAAACTCTAACTCTGCATCATTTTCACACTAAGCTCGTCTAGTAGTCATATCTTTGTCAACTTTCTGTGCATCGCTAATTTGCTGAATAAACAACGGTCTAGCCTTCATCACAGCTATGATCGAACCATCACCAGACATAACCATATGTGCATTCAACGCACGGAGAGCAAACAATGGTTTTCGACTTAATGCATCTGCAACAACGTTAGCTTTTCCCGGATGGTAGTCAATCACAAATTCGTAATCTTTTAGCCATTCCAACCATCTGCGTTGTCTTAAATTCAGGTCTTTTTGAGTCATCAAATACTTCAGACTTTTGTGATCCGAGTAAACATGACATTTCTCATCGAATAAATAATGACGCCAAATCTTCAGTGCGAACACAATGGCTACGAGCTCTAAATCATGCGTCGAGTAATTTCTTTCATGCGGCTTCAATTGTCTCGAAGTGTAGGCTACGACTTTGCCTTCCTGCATCAAAACGCAGCCCAAACCATTTAAAGAAGCATCGAAATACACAACAAGTTCTTTACCCGATTCAGGCTGAGCTAACACCGGAGCTTCCGTCAAAAGGTGACACTTTTCCGACCACTCGAACTGGACATCTTTCTGTAGTAGCTTTGTCAAAGGTGTAGCTATCACAGAAAAACCTTTCACAAACCGTCTATCGTATCCCGCAAGTCCCAGAAAATGAATTTCAGAAACATTCTTGGGTGGCTTCCAATCAAGTATAGCCGATATTTTGTTCGGATCAACCCGAATACCTGACGCTGAAACAACATGACCCAGGAAGCTAACTTCCTTCACCCAGAACTCACATTTACTAAACTTTGCATACAACTGTCGATCTCGCAAAGTTTGTAGCACTAATCTCAAATGCTCGGCATGCTCGGTTTCATCTCTAGAGTAGATCAAGATATCATCTACAAACACTACTACAAATCGATCCAAAAACTGTCTGAAGACTCGATTCATCAAATCCATAAAACAGCAGGTGCATTAGTAAGCCCAAAAGGCATAACCAAAAACTCAAAATGTTCTTACCTCGTTCGGAATGCAGTCTTAGGCATATCAGAATCTCTGACTCGCAGTTGATAATAACCCGATCTTAGATCAATCTTTGAAAACACTGAAGCCCCTTTCAACTGGTCAAACAAATCATCTAATCGAGGCAACGGGTACTTATTCTTTATTGTCGCTTTATTTAACTGCCGATAATCAATACACATTCGCATAGTCCCATCTTTCTTTTCCACAAATAGAACCGGTGCACCCCAAGGAGAGAAACTCGGTCGTGCAAAGCCCCTATCTGACAACTCTTGCAACTGTGCTTTCAACTCTTTCAACTCGGTAGGTGCCATCCGATACGGAGCTATCGATATTGGAGTCGTCCCCGGAACTAGTTTGATGCCAAATTCAATCTCTCGTATTGGTGGTAAACCTGGTAATTCTTCAGCAAACACATCTTGGTATTCATTCACAACCGGTACTGATTCAATTTGCTTTTCAGACACTTTATTATCCAACACATGAGCCAAGTAAGCTTCACATCCTTTTCTCACATACCTTCGAGCTAGCATCAAAGATATCACTGTAGGCAACCCATTCAAATCATTTGATTCAACCCGGATAATCTCACCATTCTGACATCTCAAATCAATAATCTTTCTTTTGTAATTCACCACTGCATCATGCAAAGTTAACCAGTCAATTCCCAAAATTATATCGAACTCATCAAAAGGTAATATCATTAAATCAGCTGGGAAGCATGAATCCCGAATCATCAACGGGCAACTTTTACACACTTTATTAACAAGTACACAGCGACCCAAAGGGTTGGACACACGAATCACAAACTCAGTAGACTCAACAGGTAGAGTCTTACTCGAAACTAAAGTTTCACACACATATGAATGAGTCGAACCAGGATCAGTCAATGCAATCACAGTAGTATCATAAAGTGTAAAAGTACCGGTAATGACATCTGGGGAAGAAGCATCCTCTCTGGCTCGTATAGCATAAGCTCTAGCTGGAGCTCTAGCCTCTGATCAAACTGTAGTGTCCTTCGTCCCTCTCTGACTGCCCCCTACATTGCCTGAATGTCTGGATGGTCTGCCCCGTGCTGGTGCGCTGTTCGGTTTAATATTCTGAGCTGTATTTTGCTGGACTATCATCGGGCACTCTCGAATAAAATGATCTGACGATCCACATTTAAAACAAGACTGATCACGGAATCTACAACTCCCAGAATGCCATTTTCCACAATGCTTGCACTCAATCCGATCCTGTCGAACATTACCAACACTAGCCATCGAAGTGGCTCGAGAACTCACTGGAGGTCTGTCTCGTCTAGACAAGTCAGGAGTAGTCTTATGTCGGTTAAAGTCATCTTTGAACTTCTTAGATGTTGAATGGAAAGTTTTACTCAACGATCTTTTGCGAGTGTCTCTAGCTTCTGTCTCAGCCTTTCTTTTCTCTTTCCCGAGCTCTTCAGCTTTGCAAGCTTGCTCGACCAGTACCACAAACTCTTTAATCACAAGAATGCCCACAAGTAACTTTATGTCTTCGTTCAAATCGTCTTCAAATCTTCTACACATAATGGCTTCAGAAGAAACACACTCTCTCGCATATCTGCTGAGTCTGACAAATTTCCGCTCATATTCTGCCACTGTCATTCGCCCCTGTTTCAGTTCAAGAAATTCTTTACGTTTCTGGTCGATAAACCTCTGGCTGATATATTTCTTGCGAAATTCATTCTGGAAGAAATCCCACGTCACTTTTTCTTTCGGAACCACTGATACTAGTGTTTTCCACCAGTGATAGGCAGAGTCCCAGAGTAGAGATATAGCACACTTTAGGCATTCCTCTGAAGTACAGGATAACTCATCAAGTACCCGAATAGTATTATCAAGCCACATCTCGGCTCGCTCAGCGTCATCATCATCATTAGCTTTAAATTCTTCAACCATATATTTTCTGATTTTATCAACAGGAGGCCTACTAGATCTCATCAGATCTATTGTCGGGGGTGCTGAAGGTACCGGAGTTGGATTATTCAGGGGTGGAGGTTGTTGTACAGCCGGATTATTCTGAACAAACTGGGTAAACCATTCATTCATCATCTGGTAGAAGGCTTTTTTAGCCTCCCCCTCATGGCTACCCGAAACTGTTCGAGAGTCTATTGGCGCTAATCCACGTGCATGATCAGGCGCTACACTCTCTACATCATCAGCTATGGCTCTGTCAGGATCAGAATCCATTTACTATATAAAACACAGTTCGGAATGTCAGAAGTCACCACACTATCAAATATACATTAAAGGCATGTATAGCTAGACTCTCACGCGCTACGGTAGTCCTAGAATCGACTAAACTGTAAGATCTGGTACCAATTAAATGTAACACACTTAACCCGTGTTCGTCGCCAAATTAGGGTTACAGGTATTACCATATAAGTTAAAAAAAACTTCAGTTCACTCGATTGAAACTTAATCACTCACTTTTTTTTCAAATGATTTAATAATAACAAACAACAAATTTCACATGCGTAATACATACTCGATACATTAATCCAAGTCATATACAACATAACCATTGATGTATTTAAAATGACTATACAATGTATACTACAACATTATCACTTAACAATACAGATTTCATAAGGCATAAACCTAATTTCCACATAACCGAAATATGCAACTAATGACACAACTCATACATGCTTATAATTTTTGGCTGAATATACAAGACCTCATTTACAACATTTCATGTTGATTGCCTAGCACAAACCAAGTTTGGTAATCATGTACTCAAATAAAATAAGTGACTTCACAAGCAAAATATTTATAAACCATAGTTATACACATCTTCTACATTCGACTATGGCCCTAAACAAATAATTCATTAAACATGATAATAACATGTGTAACTTTCACCTAGGTTTGGCCGAATACACATACATGCATTACTCACATAATTCCTATCTAGCAAAACGATTGAAATTGTCACACTTATAGTTCCCGAATAAAGCTCAACTAACATATATCTACCTAGACTTATACATATAAAGATTAACTTGATTGCCAAACCATCTAACTAATTTAACACAAATGTTGGTTTTACAAACAGGCCATTATATAGAGTGCATAAGATTAAAGTAAAGAAACAACCATGACCAAACTGTTGAAACCAAACACTTAAACCACATGGTCAAGAACAAATAAAACCGAACTTATAATATAAGTTTAAGCCATTTTCGCATGGCTATTTTATAAACACATATAAACATAACATCATTCCAACATTTAGGTAGCCTATACATGCCTTTGATTCCAAAATAACGAGCTCAAAAGTACCGAAAAGGGATGATAGTGTGGTTGACTTCTCCAACAATCCTTCGAGCCCGTAGCTTGACCAAAAATCTATAAAACGAACAATGAACACACAAAGTAAGCTCACTAGCTTAGTAAGTCTCAAGCAAATACAAATTGATATTCGAACATTTAACCTTTAATTAAACAATTCATAGAAAATGAATATAAATATTATAACTACAGAATGACATGGCCGAATACTATCCATAACCTTAACTTAAGGATTTCACTTATCTTCCACGAACATATACATCATTCATTTTACAGTTATCATAAGTATTCCTATACTCCAAATCGAATAAACATCTCATACATATTAATCACATAATCTTCTTTTTATACACACATAAAATCACATCCAAATTCATTTCTCAATAACGAATTTACTTATAGCCGAATCATCAAAACAACATGTAGACATTAGGCTCAATTCATACATAGCTATATATATATAAATGGTTCATGTTCATCCTTTATAAACTCGATAGATAATACACTTCAATCCATAATAAGCTAGTAGGATAACACTAACCTGGGCTAATGGTACATAGCATTAAATAATATGTCGCACCTCGTTTATTATATGAGCTCTCAGTTTATAGCTTATCAACGGCATTAAGCTTGCTAGACCAGAAGTTAGAAATAATTCACCGGCACGAAGCCTGCTAGGCTCAAAGCCCGAAATAGATCACCGGCACAAGGCCTGCTAGGCAATAAGCCCGAATCAAATCACCGGCACAAGGCCTGCTAGGCAACAAGCCCGAACCAAATCACCGGCACAAGGCCTGGTAGGCTTTAATGCCCGAAATAATTCATAAAACCAGTCCATCAAATTACATTTCTTAACACTATCATCACTAACTAAACATATACACAATTCACATTCACATATCACAACGAATGTGCAAATTCTTATCACATATACAAAAACACGTTTAATCCATTTTAAAGCATTTACATTCGGCTAACACATATATTCATACTCAAAATTATCAAATAATTTCATTGAACCTATTCATAAATAATACTTTAACATACTTTAGCTTAAGGACTTACCTCGACAGTCGACGGACAACGTATACCGACTATTCGATAATCTTCGATTTCCCCCGATCCAAATCCGTTTTTCTTTGTTCTTAATCTAAACACAATGAAATTTAGCTCATTCAAGTACATTTCATTTCAATTTAGTCCCAAAAGACATAAATGGGCAAATTACCATTTTACCCCTAATGTTTCACATTTTTACAATTTAATCCTATTTGCATAAAACACAAAATACACAAAATTTCCCAATGCTACTCAAGAGCCGAATCTTTCTAGGGACCATACAAGTCCATTTATTTCCTTTATTTTGCAAATAAGCCCCTCTAAAATTTTATTTTTGCAATTTAGCCCAAATACTCAAATTTACCAAAAATCCAAAGACAAAACATATTAATCTTTAACACATCTTTAATTCAAAATCATCAAACATCACAACCTACATGAACACATCAATGGCCGAATATCACATGTACACTAATCTCAAAAATTTTAGCATGGGTCGGATAATATACTAAGTAACGGTCTCAAAAACATAAAAATTAACAAAAACCAAAGTCAAACTAACCTTCAATTTGAGCTTCTAAATGCCAAAATTTCAAAGAAATAAACCCTTTCTTCCTTCACCAACATTCAGCCATAAGAAATAAAGATGATAATGGCATTTCTTTTTAATACTCCATATTAAGAAACTGTCATCATTCTAGCACTTTACACTATAGCATTCAACTTTTACGCTTTACGCGATTTAGTCCTTTTTGTTAAATTGAACACACAAACGATCAAATTTTTCTAGGAAATTTTCACACACATTAATTCACTTATAATAAACACAAAATATAATATTAAAATATTTCTCAGACTCGGATTCGTGGTCCCAAAACCACTGTTCTTATTAGGGTCAAAATCGGTCTGTTACAGTTGGCTAATTGATTATGTTGGTAGGGACGAAATTGTAACACCCCTTATCTGTATCCTATGCCGGAACTGAGTACGAGGCATTACCAGACTTAACAATACATTTGGTCAAATTAATTAACACATATACTAAATGACTTAGTCAAGCCCCTATACATGTCATAACTTAAATCATTTATAAATAAAGATACCCATAGATAGCTTGATAGTGTGAAGCGATCTCCGACGACCTCCAACCCGAGCTTGTTTAGTAGGACTCTGTAACATGGGAAAGAAAAGGGGGTAAGCTTATAAAGCTTAGTAAGTTCACATGTAAAAATAATAAGCATTAGTAATGAATTTAGCTTACTACTAAGCTGTCATAACTTGCATAAATAATGCTAAGTTCTTACTTCCCCAACTTACTCATTTGTAGTCTTATCAAAGCCTCAACATGGAAAATCCTCACAGCAAGTTCTCAAATTGATACAATCATTAAATCACATGCTTATACCTTATTACTCATGTTCACATTAATCTGCTACTTGAATTGCTGTCACTAAATTATTTATTTCTTGAGCTACAGAGCTTCGAATTTGAAACCACTAATTTTCATTGAAACTAGACTCACATATCTTCATACCATAAAATTTACAGAATTTTTGGCTTAGCCAATTAGTACATTTTATTCATTAAAGATTCCCCTATTTTACTGTTTGACTATTCTGACCTCTTTTCACTACGAATCAATTTGCTCCTAGTACAGAGTTCATATGATCTTCTTATTTACTTGATTTGAAAATAGACTCATTCCAAATTTTAGGCATATAAATTATATCCCACAATTATTTTTGTATAATTGTTAATGATTTTTCCAAGGCAGAACAGGGGATCATGTAATCATTCTGAACCAGTCTCACAAAAATTCAAATATCTGAAAATATACAAATCATTTGTTTGCTATGTTTCTTTTATATGAAAATAGACTCAATAATCTTTAAATAAATATCTCATCCAACTTATAATTCAATCTATACTATTTTTAGTGATTTTTCAAACTCATGTCACTGCTGTTGTCCAAACAGTTTTATTGTAAATTTTTGCTCTCTCTTTCACTTTAGTTGTGTTCATCACTTGCTTATACCAACCTTTCCAATTTCCGATTACATATCGAACATATTGTTCATACGTACATTTGCCACATTTCTCAATTGGTCACATTCACAGTTGCACTTATTCATAACATGATCGCACCAATCATCATTAGTAAATTATCTCGTTGAACCCCTTCGGAAAACGCCTGATACTCGGTGGTCTTAGCACATAGCTCCACCTACACATAATTCGGCTTTCTTGTACACATCGTGAAGGTCCCTTATCACACATGTGACCTAGCCATTCCATCTCGTAGCTTTCTTGTCTACATGGTGTCCAACACTAGGAACCACTCATGTGACCTAGCTACTCATAACCCGTAACTTTCTTGTACACATGGTATACACACAGTACTACACATGTGACCTAGTTACATATGAAATTATTATCTCGTAGCTTTCTTGCACATATGGTGAAAGTCCCTTATCATCCATGTGGCCTAGCTACATATCAAATTTTGCCATCTAGTAGCTTTCTTGTGCACACGGTGAAGGTCCCTTATCACTCGTGTGACCTAGCTTTATATTGCCCGTATCTCTCAGTTTTCCGAAGGTTCAATCGAGAAATTTCCAGTTCCATTCATTTTCATATTTTAGTTATCACCTAATGATTTCCATAATATCTAGCAAAATAAGTATTGTACAGGTAAAATAAATGCATTATTTACATATAAACTTTCTTGTTGAAATCTCGTCAGGTACAATCGTGTAGCAACTCATACAACCCATGTAATATTAATTTAACATTCAATTATTGTAACATTAATTTGCCATTGAATTTCACATGACACAACAAGCATCACATTTTCCATACCATACATACCATCCATCAACTTCTCCTAAACATATTAAATCATACAATTTATTCCATATCAATAGAAAATTACAATTCAAGCATGGTATTGCATTATTATTAACATACGAACTTACCTCCAATGCCGAAACGGTCATTTTACCAACTTTCCCGATTTTTCGATTTTGCTCTAGTTCTAGGTCCAAATCTCATTTTTCAGGGTCTGAAACATCACATTTCACTTATTTAAGTAATGTACTACTCAAAACAGTCCCTAACTCAAACTTTGGCAAAATTACAATTTTACCCTAAACTTTTACATAATTAGAATTTTTCCCCTAGGCTCGAAAATTAAACTTCATCCCTTATTGTTATGTTTTATAACATGCTGAACATTTTTCCCTTCTATAGCAGCATCAAATTCTCACTCTAACATGTACTTATGAACATTAGGTATTTTTACCGATTATGTCGTTTTACTCGTTTTCACGTAAAATACTTAGCAAAAGTTGTTTAACATATTCTATGATAAAACATCAAAATAAACACATTTCACCTATGGGTATCTTTCCAAATATGAACCCTAAGTTAAATTATTGCTAGAATAAGTTAAACCAAGTTACCGGGATTCCAAAAACGTAAAGAACATTAAAAACGGGGCTTGGAATCACTTACTATGGAGCTTGGAAGCTTGAAACAAACCCTAGCTATGGATAACCCTTATAATTTCGTCCTAATGAAGAAGATGGATATATTTGGCATTTAAATTTTGTTTTTAATTCATTTAGTTCACTAAATTACCAAAATACCCCTTAAAAAATCTTTTGAAACATACCCATCCATGTTCATTTTTGTCCACCAACTTAACCAATGGTCTAATTATCATTTGAGGATCTCCAATTTAAATTTTCATAACAATTGGACACCTTTAACATGTAGAACTCAACTTTTGCACTTTTTACAATTTAGTCCTTTTGACTAAGTTGAGTGCCCAAACGTCAAAATTTTCGAACGAAATTTTCATGAAATCTTCTCGTGAAATTGTAGACCATAAAAATATAATAAAAATAAATTTTTCCTCGTCGGATTTGTGATCTCGAAACCAATGTTCTGACTAGGCCCTAATTCGGGATGTTACAGAAATCATTCTATATTCTCTCCTTATTTAGTGGTAAGCCGAACCCTTTGTCATTAGACAATCTATATTTATATTGTAATATCGTTCTCACTAAGATTTAAACCAATGGAGGCTTGTGGTGTCGATTTGAAAGGAAAGGCGAATGGAGAACTTAAAAGGAGTGGATTTACGATTCCTACTCCTAAATTCAAATGAAGGGCGGTATCGGCGGTTCGGGATTTTCCACAAGGTTGTGGACCATCATCTGGTGAGAATTGACAAATCGTGGTCGTTCACGATTTTGAGAGTAAGTATTATAGATCGCTTGGTTTAGTTTTGGATTAATAAAAATCTCGTCCGTTAGATTAATCGAGTGTTATGATATCGTAGGTGTTGACGATCAAGAAGGCCTAGTACTTACCGTAATCAGGTGTGTAATCTCACACCGTTTTTCGTGGGTTTTAAGATTCGATATCATATTGGAAATAAATCGTTATGATTAAAATCGTAATATGGCGTAAACCGAGAAATTGGCCTAAATTACACTATTTTGATAAATTTGTCAAAATCGGTATTAACACTGTGAGAATTACGAAAATGCCCCTAATGGGCCGATTTGCAAAGTGTTATAATGGGCCGAATTTTTGTAATGAATCTTTGAATTAATGATGGTTGTTTATATTTGTAAATATCATGATTTACTATGTATGTTGCATTTATATAATTTTGCATGGGATGGGAAAATGTTGAAGAGAAGTGATTCCGGTGGCACTGCCACAAAAATGTTTGTTAATATGATTCACTATGATTCTGATGGCTTGGCCACAATCAAAATATGTTATAAATGGCAAAATGCCTGCGATTGGTGTGTTTGGTGGGGTGGGTTGACTTGATCCCCACAGGTGTGATGGGATGGTACGGGTGGTGTGTAGTGGATGGATTATTAGGTTGGGTTGGGTTGCATTACATTCATTTGATTTATTTGATACTTTATTATGTAAAAGGGGCTTAGACCCAAAACTTTGCTAAATGGGTTCTGGCCCAGTGGACGACGGTAAGGGGATTATACACTGAGTTCTAGTAACTCACCCCGTCTCATTAACCCTTGCAAGTAGTGCTCGGTGACGTGGACTTGGGCCATGGATGACTTGGTGGGGGCCATACTTCAGAAATGGTTTTATTTGGACTTTAGATTTCTATTTCGTTCACTTTATTACTTTACTATTTTGAGTTAAATGATGTAATAAGGCCTCCGGATTATTTTATTTTGCTTTATGTTTAACGTACTTATTTTTTGCTCAAGTTACTTTAAATGGGATTTCTCTAAAAACTTAAATAAAGATTTTCTAAAATGGATACACAAATGGATTTTATAATAAACTTATATAAATATTTTTAACTCGAAAATTTTCTCTCAAATTTTCATCAATATTTTTCAAAAGTCACGGTTTGTAAAATCATTAGTTCAAATTTATCGATTTATCAATCAGTCTTCGAAGTTAGTAATATTTTGTCAAATATTTTAAATCAAAATTGTTTTTCTTGATTTTAACAAATCAATACCTATTTACGTACGAATAAAAATGACTTAAATATATTTTTCTCATGTGACATGTCAGATCCGGCCATAACGCATGGGCCGGGTTTGGGGAGTTACATTTTATGGTATCAGAGCCCGATTGCAAAACTCGACTGTGGTTTGGGTTCAAAATTATTTTTCCAAAGCTATTAAAAATCTTAATTTATACATGCATATTCTAAAAGAAGTATGGCACCACGGGTATCCGGCATCAAGTCAAGTAAGTAATATGTTATCATTTTATGATTTTGATTACTGTGGTATGACTGTAGGAATACTCTAAAACTTTTAGTTTTAGGAGCTGAAACTATAGAGATTTTAAGAGAGAAGCAACTGTTTGCCAAATTCAGTAAGTGTGAATTCTGGCTGAAGGAAGTGACCTTTTTGGGGCATGTTGTGTCTATCAAAGGAATTAGAGTTGACCCCCGTAAAGTCGAGGCTGTGCTGGATTGGAAGCCACTGAGGTTAGTGGCAGAAATCTGAAGTTTTCTAGGTTTGGCTGGGTGTTACAGGTGATTCGTTGAAGGGCTTTCATTGATTGCTGCACCCATAACTAAGCTATTGCGTAAGGAAGTATCGTTTGTGTGGTCAGATAAGCAGCAAGAGAGCTTTGAGAAATTGAAGAAGATTCTGACAGAAGCACCAGTATTGATTCAACCTGAGGTTGGAAAAGAGTTTATTGTTTATTGTGATGCGTCACACACGGGCTTGGGATGTGTGTTGATGCAAGGAGGAAAAGTGGTGGCTTATGCATCTCGTCAATTAAGGCCGCACGAGGTAAACTTTCCCATGCGTGAGTTGGAGTTAGCTACAGTGGTGTTTGCTCTGAAGATTTGTAGACACTATCTGTACGGTGAGAAGTCGATTATCTACACGAATCATAAGAGTCTGAAGTACCTCCTTACCTAGAAGGAGTTGAACTTAAGACAACGGAAGTGGATAGAATTGTTGAAAGATTATGACTTCATAATCGAGTATCATC
This sequence comes from Gossypium australe, assembly GCA_005393395.2. Taxonomy (NCBI): domain Eukaryota; kingdom Viridiplantae; phylum Streptophyta; class Magnoliopsida; order Malvales; family Malvaceae; genus Gossypium; species Gossypium australe. The sequence continues at coordinate 115,001,084 of CM016616.1, read as the reverse complement.
CCAGGAAGGCTAACATGGTGGCTGATGCGTTAAGTTGAAAGGTGATATCAGATTTGAGAGCGATGTTCGCTCACCTCAGCCTTTATGAAGATGGTAGCCTGTTGGCTGAACTTCAGGAGAAGCCTGCATGGATAAGTCAGATCAAGGAAAAGCAGTTGACAGATGAGGCGTTGGGTTCGTGACTTCAGCATGTGGAAGGTAGTGAGATAGGGGATTTTGGATTGAATAGTGATGGCGTATTGTGTTTTCGCAGAAGAATTTGTATGCCCAAAGATTCGGAATTGAGAGAAATGATTCTGCGTGAGGCGCATAGTAGCCCATATGCTATGCACCCCGGGGGAAATAAGATGTACCAAGACCTCCGTGAGCAATATTGGTGGCCAAGGTTGAAACGGGAGGTTACTGATTTCGTGAGTAGGTGCTTAACATGTCAGCAAGTGAAGGCGGAACATCAATTGCCGTCGGGATTGCTACAGCCGGTGAAAATTCCATTATGGAAATACGAAAGGATAACGATGGACTTTGTTAGTGGGTTACCCTTAACGCCTACTAAGAAAGATTCTGTATGGGTAATAGTGGATCGGTTAACGAAGACTGCTCATTTCCTACCTGTTCGTACGGATTATTCATTACAGAAATTGGCCAAGTTGTATGTACCAGAGATCGTGAGGTTACATAGGGTACCAGTGTCTATTATATCGGATAGGGACCCTAGGTTAACATAACGGTTTTGGAAGGCTTTACATGAAGCTCTGGGTACAAGGTTAAATTTCAGCAGGGCATTTCACCCGCAGTCAGATGGTCAGTCGGAGAGAATGATCCAGATTCTAGAAGATACGTTAAGTGGCTGTGTGATCGACTTCAGGGGTAGTTGGGAGGATTACTTACCTTTGGCAGAGTTTGCATACAACAACAGCTATCAATCCAGCATTCAGATGGCACCCTACGAGGCATTGTATGGTCGCAGGTGCCGTACTCCTACTTGTTGGACTGAGCTGGGGGAACGACAATTATTGGGTCCTGAGTTGATTCCGGAGACGGAGGAAAAAGTAAGGTAATTTGAGCACGATTAAAGGAAGCTTCGGATAGATAAAAATCGTACGCGGATCTGAAGCGTAAGGATATAGAGTTTGCGGTGGGAGATCAGGTCTTTCTAAAGGTCTCACCTTGGAAGAAGATCTTTAGATTTGGATTGAAGGGCAAGTTGAGCCCTAGGTTCATCGGACCTTATCGGGTACTGAAGCGTGTTGGACCAGTGGCTTATCAACTTGAGTTACCTCCAGAGTTAAGTCAGATACATAGCGTATTTCATGTCTCTATGTTAAGGCGGTATCGTTCGGATCCATCTCATGTTGTATTAGTGGAGGAAGTTGAGTTAAGATCTGACTTATCCTTTGAAGAGGAGCTAATACAGATTGTAGATCGAGATGTTAAGGTAATGAGAAGGAATTCGGTACCGTTAGTCAAAGTTCTATGGCATAATCATGGATCTGAGAAAGCTACATGGGAGCCAGAGGATGCGATTCGACAGCAATATCCTCATCTCCTTTAAACAGGTAAATTTCGAGGCCAAAATTTTCTGTAAGGGGGTAGAATTGTAACATCCCAAAATTTAGAATTTTATGTGTTTCATTATATCTTGCTCGAGGCTAGTTAAATTATTAATCGTGTATGTTTTAAGGTCCTAAGAAGGCTCGGGGTTTAATTGGGCCTTAGTAAAAATTTGGTACTTTATCACTTTAAGGAGATAGAGTAAGTGGCCTCAATGCTTACGGAAATAAGTGAGTAAAAGGCTAGCATAAATGAGCATTTTGTAAAGAGGAAGTGGCGTCACATGAAGGGCTTTAGGGGAAGAGGTTCGAATCCCATTTGGTACAAATTTTGATTATTTTTTTTTGTGCTATTCATTGAGAGTGTCGACCATGATGGTATTTTAGGCAAGGTGGACTTTTTAAATCATAGAAAGGTGGCTAAGGTTTATGGTAAGGAGGAAGATAAGGGATATTGAAGGAAGGAATCAAAAGAAAAAGGCAAGATAAGGGAGCATGTTGGTCTTTTTCATGGGAAATGTTTTGGAATGTTTTTATGGTCAATTTTTGACCCTTTTGGTTTGGTGTACACGATTTTGAGAGGTAATAGGGGAGTGCCGAAATTCTTTAGCATTTTGGTGAATTTTGGTACTTGAGTGATTATTTTTCTTCTTAGCATTTTGGGTAATCTTTTAATTTTTCCAATCTCTTTCCTCTTTGCCGAAAATTCCAAAGCCAAAGTGAACATTTTTTTTTTTTTGCTTTGGCCGAAACCTCCTAGCACATTTGTGCATTCTTTTCTTTTAAAAATAAAGGAATGTAAAAGTTAATAGAGTTAGTGCTTAGGTTGCCTCCCGAAAAGCGCTCGTTTATAGTTTTGAGCTAGACTTACCTCTCATTCGAATAATCAGGGTGGTTTAAAGAGTTGTACATCCTCTCTCATGTTGTCAGTTCTACTATCATGGTGAAGTTCAAGTCGAGTAGCGTTTACTTTAAAGGTACCGAATGTAGGATTACTTACCTTGACTGTTCCGTATGGGAAAACATTGAGTACCCTAAAAGAGATTTCTTTATTTGTATTAGGGTTCGGAGGAGGTATTCGAGGGTCACCTTTATCTAACAGTACCTGATCTCCGATTTTGAACTTGTTTGTCCCTTGGAGTGGCTTTGGTTCTGCTTTGTGCAACCCTAATTTCTCTTTGAAGTGTGTCTTCCACTCGTCTAGTTCATCGATCTGAATCATTCGTTCCTCATGAGTTTTTTCTTTGTTGGCACGGGGTCTAGGATCAGGTTCAGTTGTGTAGTTTCGCACTGTTTCCTGAAAAGAAGGTTTAACCGAATGGTTATTAATAGAATTTATATTCTCACCTTGACTACTCGTTATCCTAGCTGAGTCGAGAGCTTGAAGACTGATTGATTCGTGACCTACACAAAGTATAAGTTCTCCTGCACTGACATCAATTTTAGTCCTGGCAGTTGCTAAAAAGGGTCTTCCTAAAATTAAGGGGATACTATTGTCCTCATCTATGTCTAAAACGACAAAGTCTGCTGGGAATATGAATTTATCAACCCTCACGAGTACATCTTCGATTATACCCTTAGGAATTCTAACAGTTTTATCAGCTAATTGAGTGCTCATCCTAGTTTGTTTGGGTTTCCCTAGACCTAGTTGTTTAAACATTTTATAAGGCATGACATTTATGCTTGCCCCTAAATCAGCGAGCACATTATCAATAGGTAAACTACAAATTAAGCATGGAATTGTAAAACTCCCTGGATCTTTTAATTTCCGTGGTAGTCTATTTTGCAAGGCTGCCGAGCACATTGCGTTTAGTTCCACATGCGGTTCCTCATCTAACTTCCGCTTGTTTGTTAGAATCTCTTTTAAAAATTTCCTTCAATCTGGTATCTGCGAAAGAGCTTCAGGTAACGGTAAGTTAATATGTAATTTCTTTAAAAGTTTAAGAAACTTACCAAACTTTTCTTCTGTGTCGTCTCTCTTTATTGCTTTTGGATATGGTATGTGAGGTTGGTATTCTTTGATTACTGATTTTGGCTTTTTATTACTTGCCTCAACCTTACTTCTTCTACTAAATTCTCTTGCCTGAGATTGGGCTCGTCTAACCCTTCACTATCTTGAGCTGTTATGGCTTGAATTTGCTCCTTTGGGTTAGTCTTAGTGTTGCTTGGTAGGCTTCCTTGTGGTCTTTCTGAGATGATCTTCGCAAGTTTCCCTAATTGGTTATCGATCCTTCGAATCGATGCCTCTTGATTTTTAAGTGTTGTTTCAGTGTTTTGGAGACAAGTGTCTGTCGCCGTCATGAATTTCGTTAGCATCTCCTCAAGGTTTGGTTTATTTTCCTGTGGGTAGGGGTTTTGTTGGAAGTTTTGAGGGGGTTGTTGTCTTTGATTTCCTTGACCACCCCATGAGAAATTGGAGTGGTTCCTCCAACCTGGATTAGTGGTTCGTCCAACCTGGATTATAAGTATTACTATAAGGTTATTTTGAGATCGAAAATTGTTACCTATATAGTTTATTTGTTTGCTCTCCATGCCCTGTCCATAGGGTGGGTACTCAAGATTCGCCACGCCTCCACTTGTCTCACATTCCATAACTGGATGTACCTGCAAGGAACACAAACCATCAATCTTTTTATTTACCATGTCTACCTGATTTGATAGTAGAGTGGGTACTCAGGATTCTACAACTGTGTCGAGGTTGAAAACTCCGGCTACTTTTGTTGGCCTTGTCCTTGTAACTTGCCACTGATAGTTATTCAATGACATCTCCTCTATAAACTCGTAGGCTGCTTCAGGAGTTTTGTTATTCAGAGTTCCGTCGGCTGCTGAATCGATTAATTGCCTTGTTGAAGGGTTCACGCCGTTGTAGAAAGTTTGGACCTGTAGCCACAAAGGTAATCCGTGGTGTGGGCACCTCCTCAACAAATCTTTGTATCTCTCCCATACATCATAAAGTGTCTCTAAATCCATCTGCACAAAAGAAGAGATATGATTCCTTAACTTGGCCGTTTTGGCCTGCGAAAAATGTAACATCCCAAAATTTAGAACTTTATGTGTTTCATTATATCTTGCTCGAGGCTAGTTAAATTATTAATCGTGTATGTTTTAAGGTCCTAAGAAGGCTCGGGCTTAATTGGGCCTTAGTAAAAATTTGGTACTTTATCAGTTTAAGGAGATATAGTAAGTGGCCTCAATGCTTATGGAAATAAGTGAGTAAATGGCTAGCATAAATGAGCATTTTGTAAAGAGGAAGTGGCGTCACATGAAGGGCTTTAGGGGAAGAGGTTCGAATCCCATTTGGTACAAATTTTGATTATTTTTTTTTTGTGCTATTCATTGAGAGTGTCGGCCATGATGGTATTTTAGGCAAGGTGGACTTTTTAAATTATGGAAAGGTGGCTAAGGTTTATGGTAAGGAGGAAGATAAGGGATATTGAAGGAAGGAATCAAGAGAAAAAGGCAAGATAAGGGATCATGTTTTGGAATGTTTTTATTGTCAATTTTTGACCCTTTTGGTTTGGTACACACGGTTTTGAGAGGTAATAGGGGAGTGCCAAAATTCTTTAGCATTTTGGTGAATTTTGGTACTTGAGTGATTATTTTTCTTCTTAGCATTTTGGGTGATCTTTTAATTTTTCCATCTCTTTCCTCTTTGCCGAAAATTCCAAAGCCAAAGTGAACATTTTCTTTTCTTTGCTTTGGCCGAAACCTCCTAGCACATTTGTGCACTCTTTTTTTTTTGTTTGGCCAAAACACTCATCTTTTGCCCACCTCTCCTTTGATAGCCGAACAATCTAGCACTCCTCCATCCATCCATTCTTTTCTTTTGACCATTTCATCAATATTTTCTCTTCTCTAAAATCGGCATCACTTTGAGATCACTTTTTCTTGTTTGATTTTCCTCTAAAACCGAATCTATCATCATTCCACCTCTTCACTTCTTCATTTCTTTTCGTCTTGGACAATCTATTCTTGACCGAATCGGTAAGTGACCTTATATCCCTCATTTCATTTCATTTTATTTTCATTTTTCTTCCTAGTCGAATTTATGTGTTCATCATAATTCGGTTATTCTATCTCGTTTCCCTATCAAAACATCTCTCTCCCCATCACTTTCATGTTGCGATCAATATTTTTTTTTCGTAGTGTTATAGAGGGTGGCCGAATACCACATCATCGTTTAATAATCTCTAGTCATAAGACAATTATGGGAATCGGGATTATCATCAATTAAGGTAAGGAGTTCTTTCATAGTCCATTTGATATCTCTATTTGGTTATTGCGTTAATCGGATTGAAGGTTGGCTAACTGATTATGTTGGTAGGGACGAAATCATTCGATATTCTCTCCTTATTTAGTGGTAAGTCGAACCCTTTGTCATTAGACAATCTATATTTATATCGTAATATCGTTCTAACTAAGATTTAAACCAATGGAGGCTTGTGGTGCCGATTCGAAAGAAAAGGCGAGTGGAGAACTCAAAAGGAGTGGATTGACGATTCCTACTACTAAATTCAAATGAAGGGCGGTATCGGCGGTTCGGGATTTTCCACCGGGTTGTGGACCATCATTTGGTGAGAATCGAAAAATCGTGGTCATTCACGATTTTAAGAGTAAGTATTATAGATCGCTTGGTTTAGTTTTGGATTAATAAAAATCTCATCCGTTAGATTAATATAGTGTTATGATATCATAGGTGTTGACGATCAAGAAGGCCTAGTACTTACCGTAATCAGGTGTGTAATCTCACACCGTTTTTCATGGGTTTTAAGATTCGATATCATATTGGAAATAAATCGTTATGATTAAAATCGTAATATGGTGTAAATCGAGAAATTGGCCTAAATTACACTATTTTGATAAATTTGTCAAAATCGGTATTAACATTGTGAGAATTACGAAAATACCCCTAATGGGCAAAATGCCACTAATGGGCCGATTTGATAGATTGCCCTAATGGGCCGATTTGCAAAGTGTTGTAATGGGCCGAATTTTTGTAATGAATCTTTGAATTAACGATTGTTGTTTATATTTGTAAATATCATGATTTAACTATCAACTAAACTAAAGATACAAGACAAAAAGAGAATGAATTGAGGAAAAATAACTTTGAAGAAAAACCAATTGATTAAGACGATACCCTTAGGAAGAATCCACCTAGACTTCACTTGTTATCTAACACTGAACCGGACGATATATTCACTTGACTTGATCCGTAAGATTCCCTAAGTTATATTATACCCTCTCTCGAAGCGAATAACGTCTAACCCTAGGTTGATTAACTGAAATCTCTTTCTAATTAAAACCTCTAAAATCACATTAACTCGATCTATGGACTCCCATATTAGGTTTCACCCTAATCCGGCAAAATCTCATCACCCTATCTCTAGGCGTGCGATCAACTCCACTTAATTATGCTAGATCTACTCTTAAGCAGGGACTTTTGCTCCTCCACCTAAGCACATCATACTTGAATCAATATCCCGGAAATATCAACACAAGAATTAAGAACAAGTCAAATATTTATCATATAGTTCAGAAAACAATAACAAGATCCATCTTAGGTTTCATCCCCTTCAGGTATCTGAAGGGTTTAGTTCATAGTAATAAAAGAAAACATCTCAAAAGAAAAGATAAAACAAAACATAAGAAATTCCTAAAACTCCCTGAAGGAATTGAAGGAGAGATCCACCGTCTTGAGTATAATTTCGGCTTCTTGAGATGGATCAACTGGCTATCTTTGAGTGATTCTCCACAAATCAGACCTTTCCGACTTGGCTCCTTGGCCAAGCTAACCGCCCCCTTTTCAGGTAACACTTAGGGTGTTTATATAGGCTCTTGGAATGCATTTCTTTTGCCCTAAGTATCCTTTTCTGATTCAAATTGCTCTTTGCCACGTCAGGGACACAGCCATGGCACATGCCTGTGTGGATCGTGGCCTGGCCGTGCTCGGACTTCTTTAATGAGACACGGCCGTGTGAATTGAGATCAGGCCGTGTTCTAGTAGATTGACGTGGCACGGTCGTGTGGGCTTAAGTCCAGGCCGTGTCGATTTCCTCTTTGGCCCAATTTGGTCCGTTTTAGGCCCATTTTTCGTTCTTTTCATCCTTAGGTGCTTTCCTGGGTACAAAACATGAAAACAAAGGATTAAGAGCACCTTTTTACATAAATCGAGGGTTAATTCATCCAAAAGCATACTAATGTGGGCTTAAAATATGTTACTTTTACGGTTTATCAAATACCCCCACACTTAAGCTTTTTGCTTGTCCTCAAGCAAAATTCTCAACTTACAATTAAAACGAACTTTCCATAATTAATAATTCCTACCGACAATGTCTCATCATAATTCATAGATAATTTATACATGGATAATTTAACTCAAAGAGTCCTAATGATTCAAACAATCTAAGTCATACATTTGTAGCATGAAAACGTAGGTGTCTCCCCTTATCTAAATAATTACCTTTAATTCAAAATCGACCAGGACTGACATCCTCACAAAATATTCACTCAAATCACTCAAAAAGTGTTTAAGGTTCAAAATTAAGCACTCAAAAGTCGAACCTGAAAAGTTAATCCCATAGGCTTGCCTGAAAATCAAATCTCCACCACTGTAAAATGAGATGATAAACAGATCAAAAGTTCTTTAACAGGGTTGTAACGGGGCTGGGGTTAAAGGTGTGGAAAAAGGCTGAATTAGGAGGTTAGAATCGAGATTGACATGTCAATTTACCTAACTAGAAAAATGAACTAATCCTGTAACGCCCCAAACCCGGTCTATGCGTTAAGACCAGATCTGACATGTCACACAAAATGAACATACAACTAGTCTTTTAAAGAAATCAAAATTTCTAAAACGCTTTGACCTGGAGTTTATTGAAAACCAAAGGTTGAAATTAAACTCTAATAATTTGAGTCGTATAATTTGAAACTTAAAAATTAATTTAGTAGTTATAGAAAATTTAAAGAGTTCGAAAGTAATTTGAAAACAAACATTAAAAATGTTATAACAGAAAAATTTCCGAGTTTAAAATATCTAAGAATGAAAACCCTTTTCGTACGTTCATTTTAAGGAAAACGTTTATCTCTATTTTTAGAAAAATAAACCCATTTAAGTATTTAAGGCATATTATAAAATCCATCCAAAAGTAAAACATCCATAAAAATAATACCAGAGGCCTTATTACATCACAACTGAAATAGTAATTAAATAAAAATACTTAAAAGTAGTTCAAAGTTCATATAAACCATCATTCGTAGTATGGCCTCCACAAAGTTATCCCCGGCCCAAGCCTCCATTACTGATCATTACCTAAGAAGGGTAAAGAAAACGGGGTGAGTTACTTAGAACTCAGTGTGTAACCCACTTACCATAATCCACTGGGCCAAAACCATTTAAGCATTTATTTGGGCCTGAGCCCATTACAAGTAAAACATTTTAACATGTATAAAATGCATGTGATATGCAATTCCCAAAACCAAACCTAAGTTTTCCATCCGCTACACACCACTCGTACCAACCAGCACACCTGTGGGGAGCTTTAGTCACCCACCCCGCCAACACACCAAATTGGGCATTAAGCCACATATCAAACTGGGCACGAAGCCTTATATCAAACTGGGCACGAAGCCTTATATCAAACTGGGCACGAAGCCTTATATCAAACTGGGCACGAAGCCTTCAGAATTTTGTAGCAAAGCTACCAGAACTTCTCTTCGTCAATTATCCCAACCCATGCAATCATGTATGCAACATGCATAATAATTCATTCATATAATTATTCCAGCAAAAGGCACATTATAAAAATTATTGCAATTTGGCCCATTTCACATCTCATATCACACTTGGCCAATTATCAAATAACACATATGGCCCATTTATCAAATATCACATATGGCCCAAAATATCACATATGGCCCAAAATATCACATGTGGCCCAAAATATCACATATGGCCCAAAATATCTCTTTTTACCATTTTAGCCCATTAGGGGAGATTTCGTAATTTTAACGATCTTAATATCGATTTCATGATCTTAACACTAAAGTGTTTATTATACCATATTTTCCGATTTCACCAACTTTGCGATTTTTAATCCAATGTTTACTACGGTATAGTCATCTAACCCATGAGATACGTGTAAGATTACACACCTGATTACGGTGAGGACTACACTTTCCTGATCGTCGATACCTAATTACGTTATAACCCTCGGTTATAACACTAACACTTAAAATAAATCTATGCTAAGGTAAGCGGTTAAGATTTTTACCCTCAGAATCTCGAATAACTACTATTTGTCGGTTCTCCCCGGTTGACGGTTCACAACCCACTGGAAAATCCCAAACAGCCAATGGCTCAAAACTACGAACGACCTCGAATAACTGATTTTCACCGGATGAAGGTCCACAACCCGGTGGAAAATCTCGGATTGCTGAAACAGCCCTTCGCTTGAATCTAGAGGGAATAGCGAATCCGCCCCTCTTCCGAACACTATTTACCACCCTTTTTGACCCTATCTTGTTTGCCTCCATTGACAAAAGAATATTAGTCCAACTAATATTTTCGAAAATTAAGACTATAGGTTTTAAGGGGCGAAATCGACTTACCACAAAAAATATCTTTACGTTCACGGGATGAAAACCGAGCGATAGCGTCCCTAAGATAAAATCAATTAGTAAACCCCCATCTTTAACGAAATAACGAGTAATATGGAGGTCCTTGATAGAAACCCTTACCTTAACACTTTGGACCAAATCCTAGCGATTCACGATGATTACAAACACTCCGAGTTTCGGCCTTTCTCTATTACACTATAAAGACGAAAAAGATTGTATAAGAGAGAAAGATAGAGGATGATATTTTCGATCAAAAGACCTTCCCAAACCAATATGTAGATTCGGCAAAAGAAAAAGAAGTAAATAAAGAATCGAACAGGGTTCTTACCGATTGTTCAAAACGATAGTAGAAAGAATAATTGATAAGAAAATATATGTGAAGAAGAAGATTCGGCTATGAAGAAAAATTGAAGAAAATGGTGTTAGCAACATTCGGCCATGGAGGAAAAGAGAAAGAAAGAAATAGAGGATGAGAGGTTTGAGTTTCGGTTTTCAAAGATGAAGTAGGAGCAAAGAGAGAGGTTTGATGCTAGAGAGCATTCGGTAATGAAGAAGAAAAGAAAAAGAGAAAAATGGCCTTCAAGTTTTGGTGTTTTCGGCACTAGTGGAAAATGACTTGAGAGGTTAGGCAAATTAAGACCAAATGGTCAAAATGAAAATGACCAAAAGAAGAAAAACAAAAGATGCTCACAAATGCTCAATGTGCATTCGGCTAGGGAGAGAAAAGATGGAGAGAAAAAAAACTTTGAGAGAAAACAAAAATGACCAAAAAGAAATGTGCCCAACAAGCACCTATCCTTACCCAAAGTTCTTCAAAAATTCTGCCACCCCCTTAGCCCCTAAAACCGTCCAAATACATGGATACCAAGGTCAAAGTTTGGCCATTCCAAACTTTCCAAAACACACTCCTTATAAAGTGCCTTGTGTTCCCCCTACATACCATATACTCATGATTCCCTACCTTAAGTTCACTCTTACCATATCCTTTAGCCATCATACCATAAAAATAAAAGTCTAACTTACCAAAAATATGATGCTTGGCCGACACTTCCTAGGAAAGAGCAAAAATTAATATTCACAAAATGCATACTAGGGGATTCGAACCTCTCCCCTCAAGACCATTCATGTAGCGCATGACCTCTTAAACAATAGCTCAATTATGCTATCTTTTTACCACTTAATTTCCTTAAACATCAAGGTCACTTGTTCCACTTCAATAAAGTACTATTTACCAAAATTTATTCCAAAATCCAATTAAATCCCGAACCTTCTCAGGATTATTTTAACACACACATAGGATGAATAAACTAGCTGAGCACCAAAATAATACAGCATATAAAAATTCAAATTTTAGGATGTTACCATTCTACCCCCTTAAAGAAAATTTCGTCCTCGAAATTTACCTGGTTAAAAGAGGTGAGGGTATTGCTGTCGAATTGTGTCCTCAGGCTCCAACTTCCTCCGCTCCATGATTATGCCATAGATCCTTAACCAACGGTACTGACTTCTTTCTTAGCATCTTAACATCACGATCCAAAATTTTCACTAGTTCCTCCTCGAAAGACAAGTCAGGCCTTAACTCAACCTCCTCTACTGGTACTATATGAGACGGATCCGATCGGTAACGCCTTAACATTGAGACATGAAAAACGTTATGAATCTGACTCAATTTTGGAGGTAACTCAAGCTGATAAGCTACTGGCCCAACACGTTTCATCACACGAAACGGTCCAATGAACCTAGGGCTCAACTTTCCCTTCCTTCCAAATCTGAAAATCTTCTTCCAAGGTGAGACTTTTAGAAAGACCTGATCTCCCACCACAAATTCAATATCCTTACGCTTCAGATCCGCATACGATTTCTGTCTATCTGAAGCTTCCCTTAACCGAGCCCGAATTACCTTTACCTTTTCTTCCATTTCTGATATCAGCTAAGGACCCAATAACTGTCGTTCGCCCAATTCAGTCCAACAAGTAGGAGTATGACACCTACGACCATACAATGCCTCGTAGGGTGCCATCTAAATGCTAGACTGATAGCTATTGTTATACACAAACTCTGCCAATGGTAGAAAATCCTCCCAACTACCTCTGAAGTCAATCACACAACCCCTTAACATGTCTTCCAAAATCTGGATTACTCTTTCTGACTGACCATCTGACTAAGGATGAAAAGCCGTACTGAAGTTTAACTTTGTTCCCAAAGCCTCATGCAAAGCTTTCCAAAATCGCGATGTAAACCTAGGGTCCCTGTCCGATATAATAGACACTGGTACCCCATGCAACCTCACGATCTCCGCTATGTACAACATAGCCAACTTCTATAGTGAATAATCTGTACGAACAGGTAGAAAATGAGCAGTCTTAGTCAACCAATCCATTATTACCCAGACAAAATCTTTCTTAGTAGGTGATAAGGGTAACCCACTAACAAAACCCATCGTTATCCGTTCCCACTTTCATAATGGAATCTTCACCGGTTGTAGCAATCCCGACGGCAATTGATGTTTCGCCTTCACTTGCTGACACGTCAAACACTTACCCACGAAATCAGTAACCTCCCGTTTTAACCTTGGCCACCAATACTGTTCACGGAGGTCTCAATACATCTTATTTCCTCCGGGGTGTATAGCATAAGGGCTACTATGCGCCTCTCGCAAAATCATTTGTCTCAATTCTGAATCCATGGGCATACAAACTCTTCCGTGAAAGCACAGTACTCCATCCTTATTCATTCTAAAATCCCCTATTACACCACTTTCAACCTGTTACAATAAAGGACCCAACTTTTCATCTGTTAACTGCTTCTCCTTGATCTGTTCTAACCACGAGGGCTTCACCTGAAGTTCCGCTAGCAGGCTGCCATCTTCATACAAACTGAGATGAGCAAACATTGCTCTCAACTCCGATACTACCTTACGACTCAACGCGTCTGCCACCACGTTAGCCTTTCTAGGATAATACTCGATTGAGAAGTCATAATCCTTTAATAGCTCCAACCACCTCCGTTGGCTCAAGTTTAACTCCTTTTGGGTAAAGAGGTACTTAAGACTCTTATGATCCGTATAAATGATAGACTTCTCGCCGTAGAGATAGTGCCTCCAAATCTTTAAAGCAAAGACCACCGCAGCAAACTCCAAGTCATGGGTAGGATAGTTGACTTCGTGCGGCCTCAATTGACGAGATGCATAAGCTACCACCTTTCCACCTTGCATCAACACACATCCTAAACCCGTGTGTGATGAATCACAGTAAACGATAAACTCTTTTCCAGCCTCAGGTTGAATCAGTACTGGTGCTTCCGTCAAAATCTTCTTCAATTTCTCGAAACTCTCTTATTGTTTATCTGCCCACACAAACGGTACTCCCTTTCGCAACAGCTTAGTTAGGGGTGCAGCAATCAACGAAAACCCCTCAACAAAGCGTCTATAATAGCCAGCCAAACCTAAGAAACTCCGAATCTCAGCCACTGACTTTGGTGGTTTCCAATCCAATACAGCCTCTACCTTCCGAGGATCAACTCTGATTCCTTCGACCGACACAACATGTCCCAAGAAAGTCACTTCCTTCAGCCAAAATTCACACTTACTGAATTTGGCATAAAGTTGCTTTTCTCGCAGCATTTGCAACACTATACGCAAATGTGAGTCATGCTCTTCCTTACTCCTCGAATATACCAAGATATCGTCTATGAACACCACTACAAACTGGTCTAAGTAGGGTTGAATGACTCGGTTCATCATGTCCATAAATGCAGCTGGTGCATTGGTCAAACCAAACGGCATCACCCAAAAAATCATAATGTCCATAACGAGTTTAGAATGTCGTTTTATGAATATCTGCCTCTTTAACCTTGAGTTGATGATAACCCGATCTCAAATCTATCTTGGAGAAAACTGAAGCTCCTCTCAACTGATCAACCAGGTCATCGATTCTCGGCAATGGATACCTATTCTTGATTGTCAATTTATTCAACTGCCTATAATCAATGCACATACGCATCATCCCATCCTTCTTTTTGACGAACAAAATTGGTGCTCCCCACGGAGACACGCTCGGTCGAATAAATCCCCGATCCAAGAATTCTTGAATTTGAGCTTTAAGCTCTGCTAACTCCTTCGGCGCCATTCTATAAGGAGTAATGGACACTGGAGCCGTTCCGGGTAAAAGCTCAATGCCAAACTCTACTTCCCGGTCTGGAGGTAGACCCGGAAGTTCTTCAGGAAAGACATCTGGAAATTTTTTCACCATTCTAACACCTTCCACTGATAAATCCTTGGCATCCAAAGCACTAATGAAGGCTAGGAATGCTCTATACCCTTTTCGCACCAACTTTTCTGCCTTTAAAGCAGATACCACATTTACTAAATAATTTCTCCGTTCGCCTATCATCACAACTTCCTTACCTTCCAAGGTCCTTATTGACATCCGCTTTGCAGCACAATCCAAATGCGCACGGTGCTTCACCAACCAATCCATGCCCAAAATAAGGTCAAACTCGCCGAAAGGCAGTTCCATCAAATCCGCCAAAAATACTTCTCTTTGAATTTCTAAAGGCGCGTCTCTATATAATTTATTCACGATCATAGATTGTCCTAAAGGACTAATTACCATCATCTCTCTATCGGTAATCTCAGATCTAATATTCAGATTTCCTGATATAGCACTAGCAACATACGAGTGGGTAGACCCGATATCTATCAAAGCAGTAACAGGTACATCAAAGATGAAGAACGTACCGGTTATCACATCAGGTGCATCGCCATCCTCCAGATGCCTGAACGTATAGACTAACCCTGGCTGTCTCGCCTCCGCGTTAACTCTGAAGCCATTACCTCCACCCGGTGCACCTTGACCTCGTCCAGCGCCATTACCACTACGACTTGGTCCACGGCCCCTCGGCGGCTGCTAAGCGCCTCTAGCTGACTGTGCATCAGGGTTACGAGCTTCTTGAGTCGGAGCAGTCCGTCAAGGACAATTCTTAAGCTGGTGGTCTTTAGAACCACATTTAAAACAACCACCGGTTCTCTTCCAGCATTCCCCGGGGTGTCGTCTTCCATAGTCAGCACACAGTTGAATCTGATTGGTAGCCGCAGGTGCTCTAGCTTGAGCTGGCTCATCATTTTGAGGCCTCTCTTGGAACCTTTTAGCGGAACCCGAGTACTTAAAGTCCCTCTTGCCTGTGCCTCTTTCCCGGTTCTGACGTTCTGAGTTCTTAGCCTCTTTTACGATCTTGGCTTTCTCCACAAGCGTGGCAAAAGTCCTTACTTGTTGTGGGCTATCAGTACCCGCAACTCATCATTCAGCCCATCCTCAAAACGTACACAGCGCTCATGATCAGTTGGCACTATCGTCCGAGCATAATGACTCAAGCGTAGAAATTCTGCCTCGTAAGCTGCCACCGTCTTATTTCCTTGAACCAAATTCAGGAATTCCTTCCTCCGAGCATCCACATAACTTGTCCCGACATACTTCCCTTGGAAAGCAGCTTTGAAGAAATTCCAAGTAACAAGTTCAGCCTCAGTGCCTTCTCAAACAGTAAGCCACAATTGATACGCATCGTCCCTTAACAAGGACACCGCTCCTCTCAGTTTTTGCTCGGCAGTGCACTCCAAATCATCCATGATTCGCTCCACTGCCTCGAGCCAATACTCCGCTACATTTGGAGCTACACCTGAGACACCCCTAAAACCCTCGGCACCACTTGATTTAAGTCATTCTGATATTGATCCACGAGCTACTGGCCCAGTTCTAGCCCCAGCAACCCTTTCTAGGACTCGCAACATTACTTGGGTCAAAGCAATGTCCTCTCTCATATGGTCATGGGATCCATTTTCCGACACAGGTGATGCCGGTGCATCCATTTCTGGCATATGTCCCGATGCCTCAGACACGGCTCTAGCACCTCGGCCTCTACCACGGCCACGTCTACCACGTCCATGTCCTCTAGCGCTCATATTGACTAATTCGGTTTAATCTGATTACAAGTTTTATGAATCAGAACACTATTTCAGTGTTTATTAACGATATTTTATGAGATATAAGAGATAGAGTTGTTTTCGCAATCATATCATATAGTCTCAATCTCTACAGTTTCAACACCTAAAACTAGAAGTTTTAGAGTGTTCCTATGATCATATCACAATAATAATCATTCAGTATACGAATACTTACTTGACTTGGTGCCGGATGCTCGTGGTGCCATACTACCTTTAACACATAAATTATATAAATTCAAAATAGTTTTAAACGAAAATTGTACTGAACCCAAACCACAGCCGAGTTTTGAAACTGGGCTCTGATACCATAAAATGTAACACCCCAAACCCAGTCTATGCGTTAAGACCAGATCTGACATGTCACACAAAATGAACATACAACTAATCTTTTAAAGAAATCAAATTTTCTAAAACGCTTTGACGTGGAGTTTATTGAAAACCAAAGGTTGAAATCAAACTCTAATAATTTGAGTCGTATAATTTGAAACTTAAAAATTAATTTAGCAGTTAGAGAAAATTTAAAGAGTTCGAAAGTAAGTTGAAAACAAACATTAAAAATGTTATAACAGAAAAATTTCCGAGTTTAAAATATCTAAGAATGAAAACCCTTTTCGTACGTTCATTTTAAGGAAAACGTTTATTTCTAGTTTTAAGTATTTAAGGCATATTATAAAATCCATCCAAAAGTAAAACATCCATAAAAATAATACCAGAGGCCTTATTACATCACAACTGAAATAGTAATTAAATAAAAATACTTAAAAGTAGTTCAAAGTTCATATAAATCATCATTCGTAGTATGGCCTCCACAAAGTCATCCCCGGTCCAAGCCTCCATTACTGATCATTACCTAAGAAGGGTAAAGAAAACGGGGTGAGTTACTTAGAACTCAGTGTGTAACCCACTTACCGTAATCCACTGGGCCAAAACCATTTAAGCATTTATTTGGGCCTGAGCCCATTACAAGTAAAACATTTTAACATGTATAAAATGCATGTGATATGTAATTCCCAAAACCAAACCTAAGTTTTCCATCCGCTACACACCACCCGTACCAACCAGCACACCTGTGGGGAGCTTTAGTCACCCACCCCGCCAACACACCAAATTGGGCATTAAGCCACATATCAAACTGGGCACGAAGCCTTATATCAAACTGGGCACGAAGCCTTATATCAAACTGGGCACGAAGCCTTATATCAAACTGGGAACGAAGCCTTCAGAATTTTGTAGCAAAGCTACCAGAACTTCTCTTCGTCAATTATCCCAACCCATGCAATCATGTATGCAACATGCATAATAATTCATTCATATAATTATTCCAACAAAAGGCACATTATAAAAATTATTGCAATTTGGCCCATTTCACATCTCATATCACACTTGGCCAATTATCAAATAACACATATGGCCCATTTATCAAATATCACATATGGCCCAAAATATCACATATGGCCCAAAATATCACATGTGGCCCAAAATATCACATATGGCCCAAAATATCACATATGGCCCAAAATATCACTTTTTACCATTTTAGCCCATTAGGGGCAATTTCGTAATTTTCATGATCTTAATACCGATTTCATGATCTTAACACTAAAGTGTTTATTATACCATATTTTCTGATTTCACCAACTTTGCGATTTTTAATCCAAAGTTTACTATGGTATAGTCATCTAACCCATGAGATACGTGTGAGATTACACACCTGATTACTGTGAGGACTACACTTTCCTGATCGTCGATACCTAAATACATTATAACCCTCGGTTAGAACACTAACACTTAAAATAAATCTATGTTAAGGTAAGCGGTCAAGATTTTTACCCTCGGATTCTTAAATAACTACTATTTGTCGGTTCTCCCCGGTTGACGGTTCACAACCCACTGGAAAGTCCCGAACAGCCAATGGCTCAGAACTACGAACGACCTCGAATAACTAATTTTCACCGGATGAGGGCCCACAACCCGGTGGAAAATCTCGGATTGCCGAAACAGCCCTTCGCTTGAATCTAGAGGGAATAGCAAATCTGCCCCTCTTCCAGACACTATTTACCACCCTTTTTAACCCTATCTTGTTTGCCTCCATTGACAAAAGAATATTAGTCGAACTAATATTTTCGAAAATTAAGACTATAGGTTTTAAGGGGCAAAATCGGCTTACCACAAAAATATCTTTGCATTCACGGGATGAAAACCGAGCGATAGCGTCCTTAAGATAAAATCGATTAGTAAACCCCAATCTTTAACAAAATAACGAGTAATATGGAGGTCCTTGATAGAAACCCTTACCTTAACACTTTGGACTGAATCCTAGCGATTCACGATGATTACAAACACTCTGAGTTTCGGCCTTTCTCTATTTTACTATAAAGACGAAAAAGATTTTCTAAGAGAGAAAGATAGAGGATGATATTTTCGGTCAAAAGACCTTCCAAACCAATATGTAGATTCGACAAAAGAAAAAGAAGTAAATAAAGAATCGAAGAGGGTTCTTACCGATTGATCAAAACGAGAGTAGAAAGAATAATTGATAAGAAAATATATGTGAAGAGGAAGATTCGGCTATGAAGAAAAATTGAAGAAAATGGTGTTAGCAACATTTGGCCATGGAGGAAAAGAGAAAGAAAGAAATAGAGGATGAGAGGTTTGAGTTTTAGTTTTCAAAGATGAAGTAGGAGAAAAGAGAGAGGTTTGATGCTAGAGAGCATTCGGCAATGAAGAAGAAAAGAAAAAGAGAAAAATGGCCTTCAAGTTTTGGTGTTTTAGGCACTAGGGGAAAATGACTTGAGAGGTTAGGCAAATTAAGACCAAATGGTCAAAATGAAAATGATCAAAAGAAGAAAAACAAAAGATGCTCACAAATGCTTAATGTGCATTCGGCTAGGGAGAGAAAAGATGGAGAGGAAAAAAACTTTGAGAGAAAACAAAAATGACCAAAAAGAAATGTGCCCAACAAGCACCTATCCTTACCCAAAGTTCTTCAAAAATTCTGCCACCCCCTAGCCCCTAAAACCGTCCAAATACATGGACACCAAGGTCAAAGTTTGGCCATTCCAAACTTTCCAAAACACACGGCTTATAAAGTGCCTTGTGTTCCCCCTACATACCATATACTCATGATTCCCTACCTTAAGTTCACTCTTACCATATCCTTTAGCCATCATACCATAAAAATAAAAGTCTAACTTACCAAAAATATGATGCTTGGCTGACACTTCCTAGGAAAGAGCAAAAATTAATATTCACAAAATGCATACTAGGGGATTCGAACCTCTCCCCTCAAGACCATTCATGTAGCTCATAACCTCTTAACCAATAGCTCAATTATGCTATCTTTTTACCACTTAATTTCCTTAAACATCAAGGTCACTTGTTCCACTTCAATAAAGTACTATTTACCAAAATTTATTCCAAAATCCAATTAAATCCCGAACATTCTTAGGACTATTTTAACACACACATAGGATGAATAAACTAGTTGAGCACCAAAATAATGCAACATATAAAAATTCAAATTTTAGGATGTTACAAATCCTAAATAATTACATCAATTGAAAACTAATAATATGAGCTTTTTCTTTGGAATTTAATGCATAAGCTCACTTAATCACACAACTAATAATGAATATACTTCATTTTTTTTAAGAACAAGTCAAATCACAAATAATATTAACGAACTTTAACAACTGAAATATAGAACATAATTAGGTAACTGCCCAAAATCAAATCTCGACAAAAAGGGAGTCAAGGAATGGTGATAACAAATACAAAGGGTTTTGGGTTAGTTTTAGTAGGTGAGTCAATTAAAAGTGTTGTTAGGATTAAACAGGGTTCACTAGGTGTTAATTATGAAGGTAGGCTTTTAGTGGAGTAAGTGGGTTAGATCCTAGGTGCCTTAATCATATCTGTATATCAAATCAAAGGTGTGGTCTCGATATGTATGAACGAGGCAAGTTCAAGAATAACGATTCAAAGTTGACACACTCATAATCAAAAAGTGAGCACGAAAAAATGTATGCTCTAAAAGGCTCAAAAATCTCACAAAAAATTATGGGTATTTTGATGCCAACCTCATAAATTTCGAACTTCAAAGTAATATTCAGATTTAGGTTAACAACCTAGCAAAAATTTTAATTCTGAAAAATAGACTTATCATGCTTGATTCTCTAGTATCTTAAAATTTCAATCATCAATACACAATTGACTATGACTTACTCAAAAACATGTCAATAAAAATCATAAATCATCAGAAATTTCATCCTAATTAGTAATATGAGGAAATTACTTAAAAACAAGACTAAATTCAGGGATTTGAGAATAATGTAGAAAGTTAGGCACTTTCTTGAAATAATTATTCACCCCCCACACTTAAGATGTACATTGCCCTCAATGTACAAACATAGATATGTAATTTAAGAGAGAGAGGGAGGTGAGACTTCCTAAATTTGGATGGTTCTTCGAGGTTGGAAGTCGATAGGGGTGGTGCCTGCTACCGAGCTCTACGCTAGATGAAGAAATTGGGGAGCTCGTAGAAAGTTAGCCAGGGGTTATTAAGACACATTTAAAATAAACTAAATATATAACTAAAGACAAGAAAACTAAAGAGAAGGAAACTAAGAAGGAAAATAAACTAAGACTAGAAGATAAAAGGGCTTGAGAATCCTTATTGGTAGATGGTTTGTGACGTGGGTGTGACTTTTAAGGTGACGGAGGTGCTGAAGATGGCAGAAGTGGCGTGATTCCCAATCAGCCTTTTGAACTTCTCAGGCTGTGGTGGTGGTGGTTGTGGTTCCCAAGGTGTGATTTAGCAGCCCAAAGAACCTAACACTAAGAAACTAAATTAAAGTAAACTAAATTAAGCATAAGATAGTCAAAGAGAAGGAAATTGAAGCAAAAGAGAAAGGTTAAAGAAAAGATAAATGGTCTCAAAGACCATTGGCTTATTGTTTGGATGAAGTGGCAGACATGAACTTATGAATGTCGATCTCCCTAGGGAGATTACGCTTGCTTTCTTCCACTTCTTTGTCATGGCTTTGGTGTGGCTCAAGGGTTTAGAGACTTGTTATGGAGAGGAGAATATGATAAATGGGAATAAGAAAAGAAGTGGGAAGTGGATGAGAAGGATGGGGAGGGGGTTGGTGTTTAAATGGAGGCTCAATTCTGGTACTTTCCCACGCCCGTGGACCGAGGGCGTGTCGTTTCACACGGCCGCCTCGCACAGCCGTGTGTCTAGGTGTGTTGATTTTCCATGCCGATTTTTCAGATAGCCACGCCCGTTCTTGATAAGTCAATGTCGTCCACGGCCGCGTCGCACGGCCATGGGCTTTTATTGGTGCCCGTATTGGTGTGGTTGGTCCGTAAACTTCAAAAATTAGTTGAGTCTGATTTGTACCGCTTCTGCCATGTTGGTACAAATATTCTTGAGGTACACACGGCCACGGCCATGGCCGTGTGCAAGGCCGTGTGGCCTGGAAATCTGCACCCTTGGTTAGTTTAAAATTAGGTGCTAAAAAGAAAGATAAAAGAAAGAATACATAATAAAAATGTAAAAGTTAATGGGATTAGTACTAGGGTTGCCTCCCGAGAAGCGCTCGTTTATAGTCTTAAGCTATACTCTCCTCTCATTTGTGTGTTCATGGTGGTTTGAGGAGTTGAAAGTCCTTCCTTGTGCTGGCAGTTCCTTTATCATGATAGACTTTAAGACGAGTAGCATTTATTCTTAAAGTGCCAAAAATAGGGTTACTTA
Source organism: Gossypium australe (assembly GCA_005393395.2). Classification (NCBI taxonomy): domain Eukaryota; kingdom Viridiplantae; phylum Streptophyta; class Magnoliopsida; order Malvales; family Malvaceae; genus Gossypium; species Gossypium australe. Next base: position 114,979,165 of record CM016616.1, on the reverse strand, counting down.
CCACGACTGTTCCGTATGGAAAAACATTGATTACCTTGAAAGGGATTTCCTTGCTGGTGTTAGGATCAGAAGGGGACACTCGTGGATCTACTTTATCTAGAAGTACTTGGTCTCCAATTTTGAAGTGGTTTGATGTTCCGGTGAGCTCTTCTGGGGTCTCCTTTGGTTTCTCTTCATGCGGTTCCTAATCTTCTTTAAAGTGTGTCTCTCACTCTTCTAATTTGTCGACCTTAAGGCTTCGTGCCTCATATAATTCTTCTTTGTTGGCACCAGGTCCATGATTCGGCTCAGGTTTGTAACCTTGTGGTGTTTCCTGTGGTGAAAGTTGAACAACCTGGTTATCAACTATTTTTACTTTCTCATCTTTATCAATTGTTGTACTGGCCGAGTCGAGAGCTTGTAAATTGATCGATTCATCACCTACCTGAAGTATGAGTTCTCCTCTGCTAACATCAATTTTAGACCTACCAGTTGCTAAAAATGGTCTTCCTAAAATTAGGGGGATCGTATTGTCCTCATCCATGTCTAAAACAACAAAGTCTACTGGGAAAACGAATTTGTCAATTTTTACAAGAACATCTTTGATAATACCCTTAGGAATTCTAACAGTTTTATCAGCTAATTGAGTGCTCATCCTAGTTTGTTTGGGTTTCCCTAGACCTAGTTGTTTAAAAATTTTATAAGGCATGACATTTATATTTGCCCCTAAATCAGCTAATGCATTATTAATAGTTAAACTACCAATCAAACATGGAATTGTAAAACTCCCTGGATCTTTTAGCTTCCGTGGTAGTCTATTCTGTAACATTGCTCAGCATACTGCGTTTAATTCCACATGTGGCTCATCGTCTAATTTACGCTTGTTTGTCAGGAGCTATTTTAAAAATTTCCTCGAATTCGGCATCTGAAAAAGAGCTTCAATAAGAGGTAAGTTAATATGTAATTTCTTTAAAAGTTTAAGAAACTGACCGAACTGTTCCTTTGTATCGTCTCCCTTCATCGCTTCCGGATAAAGTATGCGAGGTTCGTACTTCTTGATTGCCAGTTTTGGCTTTTCTTGTGTTACCTCAACTTTACCTTCCTTTACCTCATTTTCTTGAATTGGATTTGGCTTATCTAACCCTATACTATCATGAGCTGTGATGGCTTGAACTTGCTCCCTTGGGTTAGTCTCGGTGTTGCTCGGTAGTCTTCCCTGTGGTCTCTCAGAATTCTGCTTAACAAGTTGACCGAATTGATCCTTGAACTCTTGTGACAGTGCCTCAAGTTTTGTTTCTATCTTCTGGAAACTTGTGTCTGAGGCTGTTATGAAGTTTGTTAGCGCCTCTTCAAGGTTCGGCTTCTTTTCCTGTGGGTAGGGCTGTTGTTGGAAGTTTTGGGATGGTTGTGATCTTTGATTTCTTTGACCGCCCCATGAGAAATTGGGGTGGTTCTTCCAACCTGGATTATAAGTATTACTATAAGGGTTATTGTTAGAATGGAAATTATTACCCATATAGTTCATCTGTTCGTTTTCCATGCCCTGTCCGTAGGGTGGGTACTCAGGATTCACCACTCCTTCACTTGCGTCGCACTACATAACTGAATTTGCCTACGAAGAACCATAGAAACTATCAAATTTTTTATGTAACAATTCTACTTGATTTGATAGCGCGGTTACTGCATCAATGTTGTAAACTCCGATTGCTTTAGCTGGGCTTGTCCTTGTAACCTGCAACTAATAGTTATTTAGTGACATCTCCTCTATAAACTCGTAGGCTGCTTCAGGAGTTTTGTTGTTCAGGGTTCCACCGGCAACTGAATCGATTAGTTGCCTTGTTGAATGGTTCACACCATTATAAAAAGTTTGGACCTGTAGCCACAATGGTAGTCCGTGGTGTGGGCACCTTCTCAACAAATCTTGGTCTCTCTCCCATGCATCGTATAGTGTCTCTGAATCTATCTGCACAAAAGAAGAGATTGGCCTTTTTGGCCGGTGGAAAATATTTTAATAAAAAATTTTCGGTCATTTGATCCCATGTAGTGATTGAGCCTCGTGGAAGAGAATGCAACCACTGTTTGGCTTTATTTCTCAAGAAAGAGGGAAATAATCGAAAACGGATGGCATCCTCAGAAACGCCATTTATCTTGAATGTGTCACAAAATTCTAGGAAATTTGCTAAGTGTGTGTTAGGATCCTCATCCTGCAAACCATCAAACCGAACAAACTGTTGTATCATTTGTATAGTGTTAGGTTTCAGTTCAAAATTATTTGCAGTAATAATAGGCCTAACAATACTAGACTCAGTTCCTGTTAGACTAGGTTTAGCATAATCATACATAGTACGTGGAGCATCATGTTCGGCCATCTCTGGAAGTGGCGGATTATTCTATGCCATCTCTTCTGTGGTATTTATTTCGGCTTCTTGCTCTTCGTTTATGTAGTTTAGGCTTTGCCTTATTTCCTTGCGATTTCTACGAACGGTACCTTCAATATCACTGTCGTAAAGTAGAGGTCCTGTCGGGTTCCTTCTAGTCATAAACTAGAGGTACCTAAAACGGACAAAAGAAAGAAGAGAAAAAATTTAGAAAAATAAAAAATAAAATTTAATTGCAAAAATAAAAATAAATATGGCTAAAGTAATAAAAATTAAGCTTTCTTAATATTTCAGCTCCCCGGCAACGGCGCCAAAAACTTGATCGTCGAAATCAGAGCTTTTAAATTTATAACGAGAATGATCGAACCTGGAAAGTAACTATGACAACGAATTTAAGGCAAGCGCACCTATCGAACAGTAGTATAGTTTAGGCAAGACCGGAATATTGAATCCCAAAGGAACCAAAAGTACTAATACTAACTCTCTTTCTATTATTTAGCCTAAGAATTAAGTGAATGTTTATCTAATCTAAATTTAACTATCAAATAAACTAAAGATGCAAGACAAAAAGAGAATGAATTGAGGAAAAATAACTTGGAAGAAAAAACCAATTGATTAAGATGATACCCTTAGGAAGAATCCACCTAGACTTCACTTGTTATCTAACACTGAACCAGACAATGTATTTACTTGACTTGATCCGTAAGATTCCCTAAGTTATATTAGACCCTCTCTCGAAGCGAATAACATCTAACCCTAGGTTGATTAATTGAAATCTTTTTCTAAGTAAAACCCCTAGAATCGCATTAACTCGATCTATGGACTCCCATATTAGGTTTCACCCTAATCCGACAAAATCTCATCACCCTATCTCTGGGCGTGCAATCAACTCCACTTAATTATGCTACATCTACTCTTAAGCTGGGACTTTTGCTCCTCCACCTAAGCACACATACTTGAATCAATATCCTGGAAATATCAACACAAGAACTAAGAACACATAATTAAGAACAAGTCAAATATTTATCATATAATTCAGAAAACAATAACAAGATCCATCTTAGGTTTCATCCCCTTTAGGTATCTGAAGGGTTTAGTTCATAGTAATAAAAGAAAACATCTCAAAAGAAAAGATAAAACAAAACATAAGAAATCCCTAAAACTCCCTGAAGGAATTCAAGGAGAGATCTGACGTCTTGAGTATAATTCCGGCTTCTTGAGATGGATCAACTGGCTATCTTCGAGTGATTCTCCACAAATCTGACCTTTTTGGCTTGGCTCCTTGGCCTAGCTAACCGCCCCCTTTTTAGGTAACACTTAGAGTGTTTATATAGCCTCTTGAAATGCGTTTCTTTGGCCCTAAGTATCCTTTTCCGGTTGAAATTGCTCTTTGCCACGACAGGGACACGGCCATGGCACACGCCTGTGTGGATCGTGGCCAGGCCGTGCTCGGACTTCTTTAATGAGACACGGCCGAGTGAATTGAGATCAGGTCGTGTTCTAGTAGATTGACATGGCACTGCCGTGTGGGCTTAAGTCCAAGCCGTGTTGATTTCCTCTTTGGCCCAATTTGGTCCGTTTTAGGCCCGTTCTCTGTTCTTTTCATCCTCGGGTGCTTTCCTGGGTACAAAACATGAAAACAAAGGATTAAGAGCACCTTTTTACATAAATCGAGGCTTAATTCATCCAAAAGCATACAAAATGTGGGCTTAAAATATGTTACTTTTACGGTTTATCAATTAACATACTAACACATGTTATTCAAACAAATATATATGTTTTTTGTTTACTAATTAGTCACTTGGTGCACTTAACAAACTACCACCTACTCAAATTGTAATAAAATGAACTAAATAGTGTAATATTGAATAACATAAAATCAATTATATCAAATTAAATTTACAATTCAAGCACACAATCCTATTTACATGCTCTTAATAAATCACTTGTATTGCTACAAGCTCGCGCCCAAACAAACACATGTGAAAACAAAATGAAAAATAAAAAAAAAAACTGAACAAACAACTAATAAAAACATAAAATTTTGAAAAATTTCTATGTTATCCCTACACTTTATTTGACACATTGTCCCTAATGTGCATCCTAAAGATAGGAGAAGAAACTACCCGATTTTCACGTTTAAGGTCCTAAGATGTGGTAGGACAGTCCTCGTCTCAATTTAGCTTGGAAATACAGAGCCTTATATCTTATGGAGTTCCAACCTAGAAATTAACTAAAAGAAAACTAATTCAAAAATAAATAAATAAATTTAAAACAAAAATAAAAACATCCCAATATAGTAATAAAAATTATAAGTCTCAAAAATAAAATTAAAATGTCTAAATTTTTTAATTAAAATTGGTATTCGACTGACTCTCATCAATCATCGAGCCCTTCCCTCGACCTGTGTCTAGTGTGGCGGCCCTCGCACCCATAGAACTAGTGGGGCTCGTGCGGCTTGGGGTTGGAATATTAACTCCTTCGACTTATGGCTGCTTCAGTTGGAATATCTTTTCAAGATACTCATCAAAGGCCAACTTTTCTTCTTCCTCGTCGTCATCTTCTTCTTCATCCTTTCAATCCTCATCGACTTGTGGCATGGGTGGGTACCAGTTGGTGGCTCTAAAATAAGAATCCCAAATAATTAGGCGTACTCCATGCCCAACGGTGTCATCCACTGCATCCACCAGATGACCCATTCCATATCGATCATGTCACCAGTCCTTTGGCTCCCTTGGCCCTTTTCCTTTATCTTCCGCTTGAGGGATGGTGGAATTCCATCTTTTGTTTTCGTCACTTGTTCTAATTTTGAATGTGTTTTTGATTGAGCTCGTCATATTGGGTATTGATGGAGTTCCCGATGATACTCTTAGTGAAGTTAACGAACTATTTGGTCATGGAAATCGGGACCTTAGCCTTCTTGCATAAGGCAATCACTAGATGCGAGAAAAAGATCTCGACCTTCTTGCCACTCATGCAAGTGAACATCGCCTTGTAGATCCACTTGTCGATGCACACCTACTTATTTTGCAAGATACAGTGCAACAAAATAGCTCAAAAAGCGTTAACGTTAGACACATTAAAGGCCGAAGAAATCCGTGTGTATGTAAACTGCATCCACATTTTGGCAACCAGAAACATTATTGCCTAATTGAACGTTAAAGGAATGTTAGTGCTTGGTTAGATTTTCTAAATGCCTCTCCCCTCGGTTAAGTATGTACAAATCTCATCCATATTTATGTCTCTAAAATAATCAATATCTAAAAAGTTTAACACATCGAAGATAAAATATGGTGCATTATAAAAATTACCTATCTCCCGGGGGGTGCATAGGACCTCCTTGCCTTTTACGGTCACGTGAGTGTACACGCCATGTTGGGATTTATTCTTTTCGCATTCTTTTAGCGAGGCTTAAAACTCATACACCACCGAGTCGATCACTGACTCTTTTGGAGTAAGGCAAAAGTCAGTTCATTGATTAGCTTAGATTAAACCCAAATATCGTTGTTCAAATTGAATGAGGGGTCAAACTCGCGTTATTGGATGAATGTTTTACCTTGGAGTTCTAAGAAGTATTTTTCAACTTCTTGAATCTAAAATTGGGTGGAATCGAATTCCCTCGATTCGACCAGTTGTGCCGTTTTACGAACTTTTATCGGAACCATTGAGAATATAATAAAAAACTAATCATTTATAATGATAAAAATAAAATAAAATAATGAAGGTGAAAGAGTTTTATCACCAAAATTGTTGTTTGATTTAGTTGTGAAATATTAGGAGCAATAGTAGTAGCGTGAGGAGGTGTAGCAAGCTAATGGCAAACGGAAAAAAAATAGAAGCAACGGAGGGCATAGAGAGGTGCGGCTACTGTTGAAAGGTGTTTAGAGAGTGTTGAGAGGGTAGATTTTAAGGTATAATTTTTTTAGTAGTTATACTAAATAGTCGGGTCGCGTAGAAATTCAGGTCTTGAATTGTAGACCCGACTTTGGTGTCGCGACATTGAGGGTTAGTGTCAGGACACCGTACTTCGAATGCTCAAGGTTTTTGGGTTTAAGTGTTGTGTTGTGACACCGAGGTATGGTGTCGCGACACTGACCAAAATTTTAAAATTAATTTAGGTTTGAAATGTCATGTTGCAATATTAAGGTGCAGTGTCGTGACACGGGGTAGAATTTGAAAAGTTTTTTGGTTCGAAGTGCAATGTCATGACATCACCCTAAATTTCTCCATTTTTTGAGTAATTGGTCGTGTTAGTCCCTATGTTTTACCTCTAATTTCAATTAAGTCCATAATAGACTCCTTCCAACTTTCTAAGGTCGAAATCCTACTCTAATTAAAATTTTCTGACCTAATTAATGTCCAAAATAAAATCTAAAATTTAAATGTACTAAATTTTCAACAATTTTCAAAGTTTTAAAATAAAACTAATTTTGTGCATCGTCATTTTGCTCCTTTGGCAATCATCTTGGTCTGTCCAACAATCAAATGTCCATACGGGGTCTTTCCATTTGTCGCACTCCCTCACTCCTTTGGTTCCTAAACACATCGAACTAAAAACATACCTTTGACCACAGTCGTGCTAAATGAGATCATATAACAATCTTTCCCTATTTTATTTTCATATTCCACATTTTGGGAATCATGGCCACATTTAAATATCTCTATTTCACCATTTATCTACATTATCAATTGGTTCTTTTCGAGATCAATGGTTGATTTAGACATAGCCAAAAATGGTCAACCCAATAGAATGTGAACGTCTTGGTCCTCCTTGAAATTTAGGATGACAGAATCACCGGGGATCATAAAACCCCTAACTTTAACCAATGCATCCTCAAGTACACCTTTGGGGTGTACAAGAGATCTATAAACTACTTGTAGTGTAATTGTCATATTTTTTAGCTCCCCCAATCCGAGTGTTAAATACATGGATAAGGGCATCAAATTTATGCTAGCCCCTAAGTTATAAAAGGGCCTGCTAAAATGTTTATTCCTTATCTCCACGAGAATTGTAAAACTTCTCGGATCTTTTAGCTTCAAGGGTATTTTACAAGAAATTATTGTACTACGAGCAATTATGCCTAAACATATTCTCTTTTAAGTACTTGACATACTTTGGTATTTTATCGACAGAGATTTAAAGAGGTCTAAGAAACTCATAAATTCTTCCTCATCCCTTCGTTGCTTATCCTCTAACCTCGATAGAAATAGTATGTTCTTTTGTATGAGTTTCGAGAATGGAGTCTTTTCTGGCTCAGCCGTTATTTAGGGTCTTTTTTCCGTTTGGACCTCAATTTTCGGCTAATCAAGGTTTTGGTCCTCCGCTTCGACCTCATCATTGTCCTTATTAACGGGATTTATTGAGTTTACTAATATTTTACCTAAACAGATTGCAATAGCATTTGCATGCTCCATTCCTTCCTTTCAAGAATTGTTTTTGGTATTACTCGAGATACCCATGCGTATTTGCCTCCACATCTCATTCAACGCGCTCACGATATTGGGCATCCCTTCCTTTAATTCGACAACATCCGTGCAAGTTTGTGCGTATTCAGTCTTCACATGTTGAATGTCAGACCTCATAAGTTAAATCTAGTTTTCAATTAGGTCCAAGCGTTGAACACAACCAACATGGTCGTTACCCATATATCTCTCCTGAGATCTTTGCAAATGTAGGGGTTGATATAGAGGGTTTGGTCTAATCAGAGCTAGGTTTTTGTTACCTTGATTGCCTCCCCACTTTAGATTTGAATGGTTTTTCCAACCAGGATTGTATGTGTTTGAATAAGGATTTCCACCGTTATTCCCCAAGTAATTTACCTCATTCGATTGGGCCTTCGGGTATGATGCGTAGCTTCGAACGACATCATTCATTGATGGATTAACAGTGATCTCTAGACGATGTAATTTTTCAGGATTTCTTGATATTAATTGTCTTCCTTGACCACCTTAGTCGTTGATGGCTTCAGGCTATGTGAAAAGTGCTTGTTTGGCCACATACATGAGTTCATCATTGTAACACCCTTAACCTATATCCGTCGCCAAAGTAGAGTTATAGAACATTACAGAACAAATTTCATAAATAATCATACCATTCAAATTACAATTCTCAAACTAATTAAAAACCATTCAAATACAATCATATAGTCCCTAACATAAGTCCTCGAGGCCCAAAACAATCATTAAAAGTGGTTCGGGACTAAATCGAATACTTAATAAATTTTTAGAAAAACATAGAAAATTTTCAAGATATAGGGGACACACGCCCATGTGAACAGGCCATGTGTCTCACACGGCTAAGAGACATGCCTATGTCATAGGCCGTATGGACATTTGAAATGGGATCACATGGCTGTGTCCTAGTCCATGTCCGACCCCGTGTAACTCTATAACTTGGGTCATACGGGCAACCACACGCCTGTGTGACTAGCCCGTGTACCCTTTGAAATGGCCTCACACGCCCGTGTGCCAGGCTGTGTGCTATGCCATGTGAAAACTGGAGGGTATACTAACTTGTGCCACACAGTCAAGCCACATGCTCGCGTGCAAGGCCGTGTGAAGCTACTAACTTGGTTTCTAAATAAGTACCAGGGGAAACACGGCCATGTGTCACACACGGCTCAGACACATGCTCGTGCCCCTACTCGTGTGGACAAAAATAGGCTATGTTTCAAGCCACATTTCTCACCGAAAATGTTGTCAACCTAGTTCAACAATGCACAAACAACCAAAGCATAAATAGACACTTATAACCAACCAATTTCAAGCCAAAATCAAATACTATCAATACCAACAACCAAAATGCTCATAAGCATCCCTAATAACTATTCAAATTCATACCAATTTCACATCCAAAATCACCTAAATGATCAAACTCACCTATTAGATTTTATGCCTAAATCAACATGCATACCACATTATCAAATTCAACCATTTTGTACTCAACATACCAATTCACAACAAGACATTCAAATAGCAATTATAAGCCAAAAATCAAAGGCCATTTACACATATATACATACCAAGTATACCAACATAAGCTAAATCACATGGCTATACACATAACCAAAACATACACCATTGGCAAGCCAAATCAATTGGCTATATACATTACAAATATATAGCCATATTAACCACAACACCTATACATGCCATATAACCAAGTACACAAGTTAAAAAGGACCGAAATGACAGTTGGATAGTGTGATGAGATATCCGACAACTCCCAATCCGAGCAAGCTTTGAAATCACTATAAAACATGGAAAAGTAGACAGAGTAAGGTATTAAGCTTAGTAAGTTCGTATGGCTAATAAGTATAACTTACCATTCATTCTCAATTTAAGTAATCTAAACATAATATACTACAACTCAACTTAATCACAAGGATAACATATACTCATCCACATAGTAAATCATGAAACTCACAGATTTCATAGATTCAATTTTTATATGGTTTACGTACATACCTGCACTAATACATAACAATCTCTTACCCTTTCATATCATCAATTTACCCATTAAACCATTTGGAATAACATCGAATACTCGGGAATCTCGAACCCTAAGTGCCCACACATGGTCAAAACCATCTCAATCTCATATCTCATATGTAAATGCTCATATCGAGAGCTGTCATTGAGTCTGCTCACACAAGCTGACGGTCAAAACGTAGCTACACAGTGCTGCTCACACAAGCTGACAAGTAACAGCAACACATGCCGGAAAACTCAGCCACTGGTAGAACATACGGACCAGCACCCAAACACAGTAACCCCTAATGACATGTCATTTGTGTCCTATCTATTCCTAAGGTTCAACCGAGATTTCACACGTCACCAAATATTTGTCGAATATTTCCATGAAGTTGTATTTAGCAATAATACAATAATAAAGCATTTAAAACACAATTACATCAATGTTTCTTAACATACGAACTTACCTTGAATTTATACAGAGAGAATCGAGCTATCAATCCACTATTTTGTTTTTCCCCGATCTAATTCTGAATGTTGCTTTTCTTGGTCTATATATAATCAATTTTAACTTATTTAAATATCATTCTATTCAATTTAACCCAAAAATCATGTTTTGACAAAATTACACTTTTCCCCCTTAAATTTTAAATTCTTTACAATTTAGTCCCTAGCTCATAAAAATGCAATTTCATGCAATTTAACCCACACCAATGCTAGCCGAATTATTTATATATCCATAGCAGCCCATATTTTTCATTATTTCACACATTTCACCATGAATTTTACATATTTTACAAATAAATCCCTAATTTGCAATTTTAACCAAAATCATTAACAAATGTTGTTTATCTAACAACAACCATTTATTTTCTATCATCAAACATCATAACACATCCACATTCATCAATGGTAAAACCCTAGACTTTTACTAGTTTTGCAAATTAGTCCCTAGGCTAGCTAGATTAAACTACAACGACTCTAAAAACATAGAAATCATTAAAAAGGGGACGTAAACACACTTACAAGCAATGGAAGAGCTTGGTTGTTCAAAAATGGTGATTTTTCTCCTTTAGGTTCGGCTAGAAGAAGATGGACAAGGAAATTTCTTTTTTTTTTTTACTTATTTTACTATGCTTATTTGTTAATTTACTTAAATAACCTTTAATTAAACCTTTAAAAATCACTTAAATGATGTCCATCTTTGTCCACTAATAATATTAATGGTCTAATTATTATTTAAGGCCACTCATATTCAAAATTCATAGCAATTTGACACCTTTTTCTTATAGAACTCTAATTTTACACTTTATGCGATTTAATCGTTTTTATCGAATTGAGCATGCACACGATTAAATTTCTTAGCGAATTTTTATACGAAACTACTAACATGCTGTAAACATTAAATTAATATTAAAATAAATATTTTAACCTCAGATTTGTGGTCCCAAAACTACTGTTCTGATTTGACTAAAAATTGGCTATTACAATCACCATGTCCTCGATCAATTGACAGGCTCGGTCATATGTGTTATTCATGAAAGCACCAGCCGATGCACCATTTATACCGGCTCTTAGGCTCCTATCCCATCCATTATAAAAAATTTGCAATTGAAGCCAGTCTTGCATACTGAGGTGTGGGCACTTCCTAAGTAGTGACTTGAAGCGTTCCCAAGCATCATATAAATTCTCACCTTCGAACTACTTAAAATTAGCAATGTCACACCTCAATTGGATGATTTGACTAATTGGAAAGTTTTGTGTAAAAATTCCCCGCTAAGTCGTCCCATGTCATGATCAAACCTGGCTCTTAGGAATCGAGCCATTTGTAGGCATTGTCACAAAGAGATAACGAAAACAACTGAAGACGGATCGCATCCTCTGTCACTCCATTTTTTCCTAAATGTGTCGCACAAGTATAAGAATCTCTTTAAGTGTTGGTTCGATTCTTCCAACATATTTTTTTGCATTGATTGCAAGCCTCTCGATACTACCTCAAAAGACATCTAAAATAGGAAGTCGTATTCACAATGTCCTCTCCGGTTAAGTCATCAGTGGCTCCCTTCATACTAATGCAGGCAGTTCGATGTTCTCCTCAGACAGTGCGTTTCCTCACGGCAAGTCATCCACTACAAGTGGATTGTTTTCCATTTGCGGACAGGCTCACATTAAAATTCTCTCCGGTTCAGGATCTGGCTTGATAGGAAAAGTTCCACTCTTAGCCATACACTAAATCAAGGAGAAGTTAAAATAAATTAAAAATCATATGAATAAATAAAATACAAAAAATAAAAAATCCTTATCTATAATTCTAAATTTTTTATTTATCTTATCAAATGCTGAAAATTAAATTGAAGTCTAATGTTGAAACCTCACTGGCACTGTCGCCAACTTGATCTCTGCCAGAAGTGCGAATGTCGGGAATGGAAATACTGCAGCAAAAGAGATAATTAATTAAACAACGATGTCCTCAAGTATATGGATCAAATTTTAATATAGAAGAATGTTACAATGAAACACTTCAGAAAGTATTCCGAGAATCGTACCCAAGGGAGGTTGAATTAAAATAAAATTAATTCTTTACTCTAATAAGTTTGAATAGTACCAATTTAAAATTATATTACGAAAAATTAAATAAACATCAATTAATCTAATTAATTGAAAATTTAATTAAAATAAAAACCAACCAATTTATCAATCGAAAATAATCCACTAAAACAAGCAGGAGCTTAACTCAATTTAGTGATCCTAATTAACTTCAAAACTCAGGTTTTATCGAGTTAGCTATTAATTAACTAGTTATTACCTCTCGGCCTTTAACTAATTATCTAATAGACCAATACACACTTACCTCTTGGCCTCACTTTCTTGACTGGAATAAATTATAAGGTACTCTGTAAACTTATCTATCGATCTCGCTTATCCTAAATTACTTCCTAGGGGCTTCTCTCCCTAGGATTTGATTGCACATAATTTAAACCAACTAACCCGAATTTCAACCCTCGTACATTCGTTAATTATTCACACATTCGTTCGTTAAACTCCCTAAGGAAATCAGCTACTCAATGGATCGAAATACAATAATTCCTAAACTCATAATTAACATGCAAAACAAAAAATTAAATAAACGTAATAAGTATAGAAAGAAATTCATTTCCAATATCGATTGAAGCTCATAAGTGAAATCTCTAGCCTTAGATCGAAATTGAATCAGAGTGAAAACAGTAACAAAAGTATAAAAAAAAGACTAAACTGAAAAGAAAATAAAACTAAACTAAAAACCTAAAAATACTAAAACAACTCACTTGCCAATCCTCCTAAAAATGAGACTTAACATGCCTATTTATAGAGTTTATGCTCAGACCTAATTAGGGTTACTAAACAACTCAAAATTTTGATTAAGGTACATTGTGAGGACAAAATACCCTTAATTAAAATTCCTAGTTGTCACTCGGTGTCGTGACACCACAAGGCCGGTGCCGCGACATTTCTGTCAAAATCTGGGTATTTTGGCTTCAAAGTTCAGTGTTCCAACACCACTTTACAGTGTCGCGACGCTGTAGTCGTCCCTTGCCTTCTAAGCTTGAAAACAATGTCCTACATATTAGATAGAGTCGTTAGATCATCGTTAGGCTCATAGTGGCCCATTAGGTCGTTACATAACTAAAAATTGCATAAAAATGCTTATTTTTCATAAATTAAACACAAAGTAATAAAAAATAAAAATGAAATAAAAACGCCAAAAAATAAGCCCGTTAAGTGTGAGAATGACCTTAATTTGCCACAACGAATTGTGGCAGATAAAGAAACCATCCTAACTTCAACTGGCACGATAACAATCGTGCTTGCTTCCCCTAGCCTTAAAAACTTCCAAACACTTTGAGCCATCCATCTTCGCATTTTAAAAGTTTAGAGGAGGCATTGCAAGAATTCATGCAGACACAAACAAATGTCAACAAATAAACTTTACAATATATCAATGAAACCAATAGCACACTATCTTTATTGACAACGTCATTGTGCATTCAAGAAAAAGGTAAGTTTCCTACTCAACCTCAACCTAATCCTTCTACTCTATGTCATGTTTCTTATCCTATAACAACTCAATTTTTAGTGGTGTCGAAAATAGTGGTTTCGTAAACAGTGGTTTCATGGCCCCAATTTTTGGTGAGTGAGTATGTAAATCTTATTAATTAATATTTATGAAACAAACATATTAAAATAGTGAATTTTGATCTGGTATATTTTGCTAATTGATTGATTAATTAAGGTACCTCATTTTCATAAATCCACCTTGAAAGTTCTTTTACTATATATTTATCAAGTGATTATACGGATGAATTGAATTTTGTATAGGAAATTTTACTGAATTAATGACTAATTAATGTAGAAGGACTAAATCGTAAAATTCATAAAAACTTATTTCTATTGATTTTTATTAACTAGAATAGGCTAAATAATAATTATTCAATGCTTTAAATGGAAAATTAGCAATTTTAAGTTATAGTGGGATTATTGGGTATATGAAATTGATATTTTATTGTTAAAGTTTAAATGAAAATAATAATATATATATTAATAGTGTAATAAAATAAGAAGCCATCATCTCCTTTTTTTTTTCTTTCCCTCAATCGTCCAAAAATAAGAAAACGAAGCATGGAATTCATTTATTATTTTAAACATTTGGCAAAGCTTTCCATTCTTGCATGGTAAGCCAATAAAAGCCTGGTTTTCGTAATTTTTATGTTTTCGATATCGTTGTAGGTTAATCTAGCTATTTCGAGTATTAAATTGTAAAAATGCTAAAGTTTGTTGATAACTCTTGAAAAGGGTTATATTTCAGGCCTCTAAATTGAATTAATTGTTTGTAATTAAGTAAATATGTTTGAATTTTTAGGATATTTTTAAAACATTGCATAACAAAACTTGGATTGTGCCATAAATGTCATTATTTGTTACTGGGGAAGAAGGTGTTGGTTATCATTGGCAGAAGGTGTAGGATGAAGAAGAGAAGAGAGAAAGGGGAAAGAAAATGAAGGAAGTGAAATATTGTCATGGAAAAATGTTGGTTAGATTGCTAACAAGAATGCCATGGAAATTCTTGGAAGATGACGCAGCATTCAGTACACATCACTCTTAGCTAGTTGTACTTGTACCAGATAAACCACCCTAAAAAAGAGAAAGCAAAAGGTGTGTGCTTAGAGGGAGGGACCTACCCCATAAAGGAGGAAAGAGAAAAGAAAAGAGGGGACGAGGATTTTGGGGAGAGAGGAATTGGAGAGCAGTTTTTCCCTACATTGAATTCTTGTGGAAAATTTTAGAGAAAATATAGGAGAGGGTAGCAACTTACAGAGCAAAAATCATAGACAGAAGGAAGGGGAAGGGGAATCTTCCATGGGTTTTGCATCAAATTTTAGTATTAAAGTGAAAGTTGGAGTATCGAGAGCTTCATGCAATTCTGCCTTTATTTTCTGATTTGAATTTTGTTATTCGTAAACTTGAATGATGATGTTGAATGAATTTATTTTAGTTTTGAATATCCAATCCATGAACTAAATTTCATTGGGTTGGAATTATTTGGGTGAATTTTTACTATCTTTAATGCCCATGGTCTGATTTTGTAACATCCCAAAAATCAGGGGTTAGTAGAATCGGGTTTGTGAATCAAGAGAGTGTGGTCATGCCTTAATTTTTGAAATCATCTATGCATTTTTAGGAAATAAATGAGGTATTGGTTTGTTGGTTAAATGTTAGTGAAACGTTTCTTGAAACCCAAGTTCAAATCCCTTCTCTCTCATTGTAACGCCCCGAATTTGGGGCTAGTAGAATTGGGCCTATTGGGCTTTGGGCCTCATAAAATTGTTAAGTGAGAAAGAAAATGACAAATGACATGACGGCTTTAAAGGTTTAATGAATTTGAAGTGTCTAGGTGTGTTGGAGTTTGGAGTTTAATTTTAGACTTCTAGAAGGCTGGAAGTGGAATGTAGAGGGACTCTAAGGAGTAGTGATCAGTAGAGAGAATTTAGGAGAAGGATAAGGGAGATATCATGGAGAAAAATTAGGAGATGAGCAGTGGATGAAGTGGTGCCGAATTGGAATTTAAGGGTGGCTAACTTTCAGCTATAAGCTATATAAATGTGTGTGTCCTGTAACACCCTTATCCCGTAACCGTCGCCAGAATAAGTAAGGGCATTACCGGACTTGTAACTCAAACCAGAACAGTAAGACTTTAACTTATCAATCGTCAACATCATTCAACACTAATCCAACATATCATGCTTAAAACAATTATATAAGATTATACTAACGTGACCATTCCATGTAGACATATATATATATATATATATATATATAGCATCCAAGTACCACTTACAAATTAATCACATTTCAACATTTTTATCAACTCATCCATAATCACTTATCATTCAAACCAAAATGCCAATTATAAATTTTACCACTAAATGCACACATCATAAATGCCTTCATATCAAACTAACTTTTCTCATATCAAGCCATATCACATAGCTTGATCATAATACCCAAAATTCATCTCACATTCATATAAACAAGTGAACATATAATCAACTTATTAGCTAGCCTATACATGCCATATTACCCAATTTCAAAGAGTTCAGAAATACCAATTGTCTCCTGGATAGTGTGATAGATTCTTCGATGACTTCCAACCTGCGTGAGCATTCGAATCACTGTAAAATACAGAGAATAGACAGAGTAAGCTAATAAGCTTAGTAAGCTCGTATAATTATCAGCACTATATAAAAGATTTAACATTAATCTTGTCATTTTAAGCAATAATATTGCTTTTAAACGAGCCTCATCTAATTCAATATTTATTTCCTTAACAGTCATGTAATTCATGTGTAATTTATCACATCTACTCACTTGTCATAAAAATTTATCAATGTCACTTGCTTGTCAAGTGTACCATGTATACCTGTACTGATTTGTATCATCATTTCTATTCTCGCAGCATTATCTTTACAGTTGAACCCTTGAGACCAACATCGAAAACCCTGTATCTTGCATACTAAGTACCATATATGTAACTAAACCATTTATATCGCATATCACCAATACAATTTCAATATCATAGAATTCACATAGCATTGGGTCGATTTATTTCATTACATACAACCTGTAACACTTTTATGTAACCAATAGCAGAATTATACCCGTATAATATTAACTAATCATAACATCAATAATTCATAATTTTCATTTCAACAACCAAAACTTACCTTACTATCCATATATGATATATCATCACATACCTACTCACTTTATTTCGCTTAATATTTCCAATAATTGATATCCTAAATGAATCGATAAACCCGTACACTCAATGTCAAACCCTATAACATATCGCACACTTAGTGCCGTCACATTAACATTGCGCACACTTAGTGCCAAATTCTCGTAACGTATCGCACACTTAGTGCCAAATGACCGATTTCGCACACATAGTGCTCGGTATTTACATTCACACACATAGTGCATTACTCGAATTTGTTACTCTTTTAAATAAACACATGTATAAAACTTAAACCTCAATATATACAAATTATCTTATTTCATCTCCATAACAACATCACATTCGGCTATATTATTGACATATATGTATACATCACAATCGGCCATATATTCATCTCACAACCAATATCACATTCGGCAATGTCACATTGTACATTTATACTTCTATTAAAATACATGTACAATATCATAGAAAAAATTCAATTTAACTCAATTGTTTAAAAACTTACTACATGGTATCGTATGTATATATATATATATATATATATATAATCATATCATTTCACTCATCCAATTTGTACATCTATCAAGCACCCGTCTTTACCATTATCAATCACACAGATTTACGATCAATAATAATAACCCTATAGGTTTGATACTCACCTGCTCAAATTCAAAATTATAAATCATAAATACTTCTCAAGAAATTCAAGGCAAAAATACATTCAACTATTCCCAATTAATTGAAAAGTCACACACTTAGTGCCAATAGTTATTCAACATTATATATCGAATTCGCACACTTAGTGCTCGATACTTAAGCTTGCACACTTAGTGCTTAATAATCAGGCTCGCACACTTAGTGCAATTTTTACATCTGTAACCTTCTATACTCGCACCCTCTGTGCCGAAATTCAATTACTCAATATTCATCAATTCAAATTTATCAACTTTATTTGCATTCGACGACCTCAACGTTTTTTATACATTTCAATTTGGCACATATATGTATATATAGTATTTAATTTAATCAACAACAAATATTTACTTAGTAACTAACCACATACAAGGCATTTAATTTATCATATACTAAAGCTCAATTAACTCCAATATACATTTACTCAGCTCCAAAGTATTTCATTACTACCAAACAGAAGACCAAATATATATTATGGCATTCCATCATCATGTAATATTAATATAATCAAGTACAAAGCCATTTAACATATCTACCATTACATACTCACAATTTGGCCGATTATCCATCATTTCTTATAACATATATATATATATATATATATATATATATATCAATTTCATCATACAGTTCAGTGACTGCAGCATATTCATAGAGCCAATAAATTTATGTAAACAATTAACATCAATTAAAACAATTTCAGTAGCTAATAATTCGATTTTTAACCATACGAACTTACCTCGTGTATCCGTCGACTATTCGTCTACTTTCCGATTTTCCTCGATCAAAATCTTGAATTCGTTTGTCTTGATCTAATTTACCCAAATTTAACTCAATTATTCACTAACATAATCAATTAAATACATATACAAGTATTTTGGCCATTTTGCAAAATAGCCCTTATATTCTCATACTTTAACAATTTAATCCTTAATGCATAATTATGCAAAAATACACAAAATCCCAACATACATGTATTTAGCCGAATTTTCTATAGTATTTAAACAGCCCATATTTTCATTTTATTCACATTTCTAACCACAAAAATTCTATCTTTTTTAATTTAATCCCAAATACTCAATTTCATAAAAAATCTATTTTTAAAACTTGTATATGTAACACCCCAAACCCGGCCCAAATGCCACACCGCATCTGGTATGTCACTTGGAATAAATTTTACAAAAACGCGGACTTTGGAAAAACTGTTGAGTCATTTTTTTTTAACACTCCTGATTTGGTAATTCACTTGAAAATTTTTTTAGTAAAAACTATAATTAGCCCGTTCTTGTGTTTTGGTGACATTTGTAAATGCTAGTCATGACGTTCTAGAAAACATACGAATTTCTTTCAGGTTTTTCATGCGTAACATCACTGAATTAGTTTTGAGGAAAACCCCTTTATATTTTATCTTATGAAGAAAAGTTTTGTTGTTCCAGTTTATGATTTCAACGTTTAAATAGCTAAACCATAATTAAAACCAAGTAGTAGTGGCCTTATAAAAAACCAAAAATTTCCCAAAAGTGGCAAATGGCAAATAAATTAAAGTTTTAATAGAACAACCCATGCATGGCCACCTCGAGTCCATTCCAGCCCAGTCCATAGAACTAAGAGTCACCTGCAATTTGTTTAAGCAAATAGAGTGAGTCACCAGACTCAGTGTGCAATTAGTCCACATAATCCACAAGTGGGCCTGAGCGATAAAACACCATCAGCCGAAGCCCAATCATTACGGCATAACCAAATAATCAATATGACAACCCAACCCAGCCTAATATTCCATCCTCTACACTCCGCTCCATATGTCCATCCTCAACATACCTGTGGGGATTTCTACAATCAACCCTCCATCCTCTACACTCCTCTTTGGCAGTCATGCTGACAGTCACACTGCTCAAAGTCAATATAACTCAATCGCCATTGCCGAGATTTTTGGCTTTCAAACATAACACATACACGTTTTATACAATTAAGGAGAGTGTGGTAATTACACACCTGTAAACACGAAGAACTATACTATCAATCTCGCTAATGTCCTCACTTGCAAGGATCACAGCGGTCTGCTTATCCCATTCTGAAGCCGGTCCACAACCCGGTGGAAAGTCACGAACGACGAACACCGCACGTTTTTTGAACTTAGGGGTAGGGACTACGAGTCCAACCCCCTCTTTCGCTTGGCTAACATTTGATTCCGTGAAAGAAATCTTGGTCAGAAGACCGGGTTAAGGTATTGAAGCAGAGAAAATAAAAATATACGCTCAATATGTAAAGATTTCTATCCTAGGTCGACAGAACCTGGAGACTAAAAGGCTTGGATTAAGGAATCACTGAAATCCCTACACATCTAGCAAATCAGATTCGGCTCTTCAAGATATAGGTTAGAAGGAGTGGCCTTTCAGCCAAACAAATGATGTAAACCCCTTACCTTGATTGACCGATCGTCCCCCTAGGATTCTTCAACACTAATTAGATGCAGAAAGAATATGAAAGGAGGCCCCTCCTACATTCGGCCAAAGAAATTCAGAATAGGATTAACCCCATCGGTTACCAACCCATCAGAGAATAAGAGAGAATCGAGAAAGAAGATGGCGCTTACCACTTAACAGGAAGGAACTGATTTGAGAGAAAGATAGGTGGATGAGTGGTGGCACTTCACTGAAACAAGAATCGAACAAAGAGATGTAACCACCAAAGAGATTCAGCTAATCAAGAAAATAAGAACAACTCAGGGAGAAAGAAGAGAAGATAGGTTTCGTCTTATGAAGAAACAAAGAGAAGATGCAAGAAGAAATGGCTATGGAGGTTCGGCTTACCCAAGAAGATAGAGGAAGAGTTGAAACACAAATGTTTCAGCCTTGGAGGAATAAACCTTGCAACGAATGGTGACAAAAGGTGACTAGAGGATGAAGCACTAGTGTTTCGGCAATGGAGTAAGAAACAAAAGGGATGCTACGGCTTTGAGTAAATAAGGAAAGAAGCAAAAAAAAAGAATGAAAGCTAAGGGAATTCGGTAAGAGGGGATGAAAGCTTGCTAAATGAAGTATACGAGAAGAAAAGAGAAAGAAGTAGAAAGGGAAATAGGTTTCGGCCTTACTAAGCACTAGAATGAAAAAGAAATAGTTAAGAAGTTTCGGCAAACTAAAGAGAAAGGTTGCGAATTAGAGGAATACCGAATGTCAAAAGGAAAAAATGAAAGCACTGAACACCCAAATGCTAACCACCCCACAAAATTTCGGCACCTAAACCCCTTAACCAAAATTGAATGCCTACCCACTTCCAAGGACACCACAAGACCGATTTTGCTCCCCCAACACCCTTCAAAAATTCGGCCAACCTGCTTCTCACCCTATTCCCCAAGCTTTCTCCTTGAAACACTCCTCAATTCCCTCTCCTCCACTCATTCAACTTAGTTTGAATAATTCAAACTCCCAAATAGCTCTCCACCACTTGTTTGAATTGTTTGACCAGGTCTTGTCTCTCTCCTCCAGAGTTTGATTACCATCCAGCTGCCTCCCTTGCCTGAGCCAAAAAATAATACTCCCTTGTACTGCTTGAGAGATTCGAACCCTCTCCCTCTCAGCTTCTCCTGTGACTCCACCTCCCTGCACGCTAGGTGACGTCTCCTTGCCACTTTACCACTGCAACTCTTGTGTCTTCAAACACAAACAAAATACTTAAAACCTGCCTCAGCTAGCTTTCCCCTAAAGTGCCCAAAATTGAAATTTTGGCTAAAGATTTGGCTTAACCCCGAGCCTTCCCGAGGCCCCCAAACAATAGACAGAGCATTCCAAGCACGCAGAAACATTCTAAATGCAAAGCCCCTACATCCCGAATGTTACAGTATATCTATAAACAACCATCAATAATTTAACAAGAAATATTAAAACAAACATGCACTCATCAATGGCACACTTCAAAAACACAACCAATTTCAGAAATTAAGGTACGGGTCAGTTAAACCGAGCTGCAATGAGCTTAAAAACAGAAAAATCATTAAAAACGGATCAAAAACCTTACCTGCAATGAGCTTCCAAACCCTTTCTTTGTTTTGTTATTCGGTTGATGATGATGAAAACATAATAAAAATATCATATGGCTCTATTTTATTAAGCATTATTCCATAATTTACCAAAATACCCATGTTTAATAACCATATAAATTATGTTATTCAAGGTCCACTACCGTCCACTCAAATATGCAATGGTATAATTACCATGCAAGGACTCCCATTTATAAAGCCATTATCAAATAAGTCATTTTACTAATGGCACACATAGTTTTTGTTTTACGCGATTTAATCCTTTTTACCAAATTAACTATTTAATCGGTAAAATTTCTTTATGAAACTTTCACACCATAATACTGCCACATTGTAAACATTATTAAAATAATAAAAATAATATTTTAACTCGATTAAGTGGTCCCGAAACCACTCATTCCAATTAGGGTCTAAACAGAACTGTTACATGTGCCGAATCTGGGGTCCTAGGTAATGTCGAATTTTCCATTCTTTTTCTTTTCCTTGCCGAAAGCTTATTTTTCCACAACTGAAAATACCTTACCTTGTTGCCGAAATCTCCTATAGCCGAATCCCTTTTTTGCCGAATTCTCTCATAGCTTAATTATTTTATTGCCGAAGTATCATCAACTTCTCTTGTCGAAATCCCTATTAGTGATGAATCTTTGTTGTTTTCCTCTATCACAAATCGATTGTTATCTACTATCAGTCAAGGTTAAAAGCCGAATCTCATTCAGTAGCTATCTAGGCCATAGGATCAAAACTGGATTCGGTAAGTATTCAGTTAACCCCTTAGTGTGTTTTGTTAAAAGCCGAAGGGCTATCTAACTTCTCATTGTCGTTAATCTTGTATTAACAAGGGTAAGGTTCAGAGATCGCAAGCGTGGTAAAGATCGTTATCAAAGTGTAAGTGTACTCAACTCGATTATGGTTTAAGTAAATGGCTGAATGTGAGTATGATCTGTAGAGGTGACTTGTGTGGATTATGAGTCACTCGAAGTTTGATGGTATATGTGTGAGTGCAGATCTAAGGGTTACTCATGATTAGTAGCTAAGGAAGGGCTATTAGAACCCAGTGGCACAAGGTAAGGTTACGGTATGGCTTCGGCTTTTGGTAAATATTCTGATTAAATATGGATGATTTATTGAAGGTTGGTTGGTTGTAGGTTCAAGACCGAGGATAGTATAGCACGTCGTAGTAACCAGGTGTGTACAAACACTACACACACATGATATCGACAATGCCGAAAAGCCGAAAGTGGCTAAATGGGCCCGGTGGGCCCTGAGGCTAAGTTTGATGAAATTGATTGATTTGGTTATATGAACTGAGTTAGTCATACATGTTACATGATATGGATTGTTTTGGGCCTAATAGGACATATGAATGAGATCTGGGCCTAATGGGCCGTAAGGATGTGATTTGGGCTTAATGGGCTATATGAACGTGAAATGGGCTTGATGGGCTTTATGGGGACGTAGACAAGTATGCTAGGGTTTAATGGACTTTAGGCCTAGTTCTAAACAACTCTTAAACCGCATAAGACTTAATCTAATAATTAAACATGTTTGTGGACAAGTCGTTGGGTTAGAGTGTGGCAACGGACATATGCATGTCTAGGATTGGATCTAGGGAGAGCTTGGTACTTAAGCGGTCCTAGTGGCCCACCTCCTCTTTTCTGGAATCCTACCTGGTGCGTAGTGTCTGTTCACTTTAGCCGCAAGGACTTGTTAATGGGCCAAAGTTCATAACTAAAACCCGAGAGGGACCAAGATATCCCTAATTTGAAAATTACCAAAATACCCATAGTTTGAAAATTACCAAAATACTCTTAGTTTGAAAATTTCCAAAATATCTTTAGATTTACAAAATTACTAAAATACCCCTGATTTCTAAAATTACCAGAATACCCTTGATTTGCAGAATTACCAAAATATCCCTGATTTATAAAATTTCTAAAATACCCCTGTTTTGCAAATTTACCTAAATACCCTTGTAGGGTAGAATTACGAAAATACACCTAGGTAGTAAAATGACTAAAATAACCCTAAGTGCTTAATGTGTGATATTGTGTATGTTGCATTCATGAAATATATGTTGCATTTGGGTGGGTTTTGATGATACGGAGGAAGATTTGAGGATCGCATAGTCGCTTGACGACCGTGGATCCACCGGTGGCTTTAAGCCTATTATAGCAGCTTTGCTGCAACGTTTGAGTAGTGCCGCTGCTGGTGCTACCTTTGGAGTGTAGGGATGGGTGGGTTGATATTTATATCCCCGCAGGAGTGTAGGGTTGGAAGGGAAATGGAGTGTAGGGTTGGATTTGGGATGGGTGCATTGCATTCATGTGATACTGATGTGATGTGAGGTCATTGCGGGCTAAGGCCCAAGACCACTGAATTTGATAGGGCTTAGGCCCAATGTGATATTTGCATGTTGATTGATTACCAAGGGTCATACACACTGAGTTTCGAAACTCACACCCTTTTATTAAATGTTTCAGGTGACCTTCAGTAGACGGCTCGACATGGGAGAGGACTCGGAGATGGCCACTCTACAAGATACTTAGGAGTTTTGTTTATTTGTTTCAAAGGACAAGATTTTAATTTCTTTATTTTCGCTGGTTGTAATAAGGCCTTGTACTCCGATTTGACTTTAGATTTTGTGTTTTGTTATCATTGTTCAACTGTTTACTTAATTGTTCAACTTAAATAAAATTTCTTAAACATGGTTTTCGAAATACCTAAAAATATGGGCTTTTATCATTACTTAACAAGATTCAAGGATTTTGGGCTTTTAGGCCTTAAATTTTAACTTAGAAAAATCGTTTTGAATTATGCCTTTGATGTGACATTCCCCTTACCTGGGTTTTACGCCAGAACCTGACCTGAGGCGTTACCGTAAAAACCACTTGATCGCCACTCAGACTCATCGTGACTACTCTTTTAAGTCATCTCAACAACCTTATTCTCGACTTACGAGGCCTCACTTAAACACACGAGGGCTCCCGAGACTAAATCGGAACTTTTCCAATCTTAAAAATTTTCTCTTTTGTACAGGTCTAACACGCCCGTGCATAGATCCACACGCCCATGCTCCTCAACCATGGTGAATACTGACTACATATACACGGCCTCAAAGCCTAGTCACACGCCCGTGTGGCTAGCCCGTGGCCAACACTGACTAAACTCACACGGCCTATGCACACGCCCGTGTGGCTAGCCCGTGGTCTATTCTAACTTAAAATGTTAACATGCAGGGGACGCACGGCCAAGTTACACGCCCATGGGCCGACCGTGTGTCACACATGGGATAGACACACGCCC
This sequence comes from Gossypium australe, assembly GCA_005393395.2. Taxonomy (NCBI): domain Eukaryota; kingdom Viridiplantae; phylum Streptophyta; class Magnoliopsida; order Malvales; family Malvaceae; genus Gossypium; species Gossypium australe. Next base: position 114,954,027 of record CM016616.1, on the reverse strand, counting down.
GTGTGTCTATCCATATGGACAAAAACGAAGCTATGTGCCAAGTCCCTTTCATCCCTCTAGCATACACAATATGCATTCATTCAACACATCCATAAACAACACATAGTATCGCACTTAGCCTACCACAAAGGTATTCATAGTGGTTTTGCACATAGCCCACTAGACAATATACCTAACGATAGCATCGTAGATAGCCAGCTTATCATCAATATGCATTAAGATGGTATCGCACTTAGCCCACCACTTAGCATTCACACCACACATTCACATATCTATTTACTTAACCATACATCCATTCACAAATTCTACCATGTTCATCCCACAGAGGTTCTCAATCATGATACATACTAGCTAGCATTAACAAATTGTAAGTATGAATGCATTGTTTAAACATAGACTTACCTCGATACTCAAAAGTATAGAAATATGCAATCTACTCCACCACCTTGCTCTTGCCTCGGTTTAGATCCGGGCTTCGTCTTTCTTGATCTATAATGAATAAATTAGCTTATTCAATACAAACATTGACTAAATTGACACTTATCTCATACTTTGGCAAAATTACTCTTTTGCCCCTAATCTTTCTTATAATTACACTTTTGCCCCAAGGCTCGTAAAGTGATTTTTATTGAACTTTCTAGCCTTTCATGCTTAGCCGACTCACTTACTCAACTAAAGCATTCACCAATCCTCACTAAATCTGTAACACCCCAAACCCGGCCCAAACAATATGACCGAATTTGGTTTGCTACAGAGAAAACATTTTGAAAACCATTTTAAAACCGATTTTAAAAGTAGTCGAAATGCCTTTCAATTTGAATTTTCTTTGTTAAAAACCACACTTAAAAATATTTGTTGAGTCGAGTTGTTTAAAAATTTCAAATGTACTCGATGGTACTTTAAAAAATATTTTGTGTTTAATTTGAGAAAACATGTGCAACCGTATTATCATCATCAAATAGTTTAAACCAAACATTCAAGCATGCAGCGATAATAAAATCATCCTAGGAGGCCTTATTACAATTAAGCAACATAAACCCAAAAGAAAAATAGATAAAATCCAAAATTCATTTATTAAAAATCTCCACTGCATGGCCACCTCGAGTCCATCCGGCTCCTCACCCGCGATCTACGAGTCACCTGAAAAAAAAAATTAAAGGAGAAGGTGAGTCACCAAGACTCAATGTGTAACCCTTCCCCGATTTAGTGCAATAACATACACAAATCATAACCAATTAACATGCATAAGTTTAAAATGCACCCAACCTAACCATCCAAACGCCTTTCTCTACCCCGTGTGGTACCAAACCACTGGTGGTGCCAAACCACTGGTGACATATAGTCACAGATGTGATGCCAAATCACTGGAGATACCAAATCTCTGGTGTCCGAAGACACAAATCGAATGATGGGGCCAACCCATCGTGTGATACCAAATCACTGGCAGACGATCCCATATCTCAAAGTGGGGCCAACCCACGGTGGTATCAACCACAGGGACAAGTCGCTATGAGGTGCCAAACCTCTGGAGGTACCAAACCTCTGGTGACCGTAGTCACAATGTGTTACCAAAACACTGGTGTCCGTCGACACGAATATCACTGCCCCCTCCACTCATCAACCCATATCAACAATTATATACTTTTACTGAAATCATGCTAATAGGTTTATTTAACAACATTCATAGATTTATCATTGCCATAAATCAGATATTGCACATACCAAATGTGTCATGCTTCCCAAAAGCATCAAATTATAATCTCAAGGCAATAAAGACTTACCCGAGTCCTTGTTAATACCATGATGGTATTACATCCATGTCTACACAAACCGATTAGGCATAATATAACACTTAGCATATTTAAAAAAGGTTATAAGATGTGTATGCACACACCTGATGCTAACGAGAGTCCTAAATCCCGAATAGACAAATCGGCCACACAAGTTTTCCTTGCCCCTATATTCGGCCAAAAATGGACATTAATTACATGGCCTATTCGGCCAAACCAAATAAATAGAAAGATTATCTCACGAACCCGAATCCTTACCTACTCGCCTTGTACATGCTTTAAAACTTTATTTCACCACCCTACAATCGGCCATTGACATTTCTCTCATCAATAATCTTTGGCTTAATCGAATACTAAATAAATAAAAACTATAGATACTTACCACCTTACCAAAACCGATTGCTAGAGGAGAGAAGTTTGGATTGATCACTTATAAACCCGAAGTACCTAGATAGAATCGGTATAAGAGAAGAAATAGTTAGCCATCACGAACGCCATATCTCGGTTCATCCATTCATCCAAGTCGACAAGGAATCAAAAGGGAAAAGAAATAACCATTCGGCTAACACACTTACCTACCCAAACCGATTGGAAAAACACTTGAAAAGAAATCACCTTTGCTTTGATATTCGGCCAAGGCTACCCAAAGTAGAAGAAAGGAATTTCGGCACACTAAGAATGTAGATTCGGCTAAGAAAGAAAAGAAATAATGGACAAAAAGGAATAGAAATTTCGGTTATGGTTGAAGACAATACTCAAGATTCGGTTTTGAGAGAATGAGAAGGAAAATAGAAGATGAGCAAAATGACTAAATGGTCAAAAGAGTTTAGGCTTATCAAAAGGTAAAATTCGGCCAAAAGAAAAGAGGTTGAGAGAGTGTTTTGCAAACTTTTGCACCAATTGCTAGAAATGACCAAAACAACTCCTAAACCTTACCAACAACTAGCATATTCGGCCAACCTCCCCCCTTAGCCACATTGCCGTCCACATTCATGCATTAAGGCATAGGATTTCTTTCCAAAACACTTTCCACCCTTCATGCCTTTGTCCCCTCTTAATACCATAAACTCAAGAATCTTATCCCTTATTCCATGCTTTCCTTAAATATAAATTCAACTTACCAAAAGATGAAGGTCCAACCTATCATAATCATAGGTTGACCGGCCATTAATGCTAACATACAAAAATAAACTTTTAAAATGTTAAACATACTACTCGAACCTCTAACCTCAAGCCACCTTCCAAACTCCTTAACCAACTTGCCACTTACTCCTCTTATGCTTTAATTAACACTTAAATTAACTTAAGTGCTAAGCTCACTTAATCCACTTCATTAAATAAACCATACTAAAAATTATCCTACTAAACCGAGCTTACTCAAGACCCCTAATTAAGTCTTATTACACCACGAATAATATTACAGCAATTCAAGCACAAGAAAAATAATTCAATCACAAATAACCCCTATTTTAGGATGTTACAAAATCACACATGTATGACCAAGCTTAAAACTTTCACAAACTAGTCCCTACATGCATTTTCATGGAAAATCACTTAACAAAAGATGTTTCTACTACATCAAGCTTTCATAATCTTCCATAAAACATCAACATACATGCATGTCATACATGGCCACATTTTTGAACATTCAATATAGCTAATCAAATAGCTAAAAATAGATTATTCATGCTACTAGGACTTCAAAAATACGAAGAATATCAAAAACGGGGCTTGGATGCACTTACTAGCAAGCTTGAAAAAATTGAAAAACCCTAACAATGGCTCTTGAAAATTTCGGCAGCCTTGGAGAAGAAGATGAATGAACTTTCTCATCCTTTCCTCCTTTTTAATCATTTAATTGTTAAATGACCAAAATGCCATTAAACTTTCTATTTTAACTCATCCATGCCCAATTTTGTCCAAAACTTAGAATTTGGGTAAATTGCTATTTAAGGACCTCTAATTAATATTCTAAAGCTATTTCACACAAACAGCTTCTAGAATCACACATTTTGCAACTTTTACAATTTAGTCCTTTTGGACAATTAAACCGAAATTTCACAAAATCGCTTCATGAAACTTTCACACAAACATGCAAACATAGCATAAACCTCAAAAAAACTCATACATAGACCTCGAATTTGTGGTCTTGCACCACAATTCTGACTAGGCCCTAAATCGGGATGTTACAACTCTCCCCCCTTTAGAGATTTTAGCCCTCGGAAATCTTACCAGTAAAGTGGTTTGGATGTTGCTCCCTCATAGTCTCTTCCATTTCCCACGTAGCCTCTTCCACACCGTGTTTCTGCCACAACATTTTCACTAGCGCTATGCTCTTATTTCTCAACTGTTTCACCTCTCGAGCCAAGATCTTAATCAGCTCCTCTTCATAAGACATATCCGGTCTTATTTCAATTTCCATTGAAGGAATTACATGTGAAGGATTGGAGTGATACCGTCGCAACATCGATACATGGAACACATTATGAATCTTTTCCAACACTACCGGTAAAGTCAACCGGTAAGCTACTAGCCCAACTCTGTCTCTAATCTCATACGACCCTACAAATCTTAGACTCAACTTCCCTTTTTGTCCAAATCTCATAATCTTCTTCCACGGGGACACTTTCAAAAATACTTTGTCACCCACCTCAAACTCAATATCTATTCTTTTCAAATCCACATACGACTTTTGTCGGTCCGAAGCAGCTTTCAGACTATCAGAGATTACTCTCACTTTCTCTTCGATCTCTTTTACCAGATCAACTCCATGGATCCGTTTCTCACTAAGCTCCGTCCAATAGAATGTAGTCCGATACTTACGACCATACAAGGCCTCATACGGAGCCATACGCATAATCGATTGATAACTATTGTTGTAAGCAAATTTGACTAAAGGTAGATATCTCTCCCAACTACCTATGAATTCTAACACGCAGCATCGAAGCATGTCTTCGAGAATTTGAATTACTCTTTTAGACTGACCATCAGTTTGCGGATGGAACGCAGTACTGAAATTTAACCTCGTACCCATGGCCTCTTGCAACTTCTTCCAAAATCTCGAAGTAAACCTCTGATCTCTTTCCAAAATAATAGACATAGGCACACCATGCAATCTCACTATCTCTGCAACATACAACTCAACTAACTTATCCAGTGAATAATCAACACGTACTAGAATAAAGTGAGCCGACTTTGTTAGTCTATCCACAACAACCCACACAGCATCTTTCTTTTTCGGAGTCATCGGCAACCCCGTCACAAAATCCATGGTAACCCGATCCTACTTCTATTCGGGAACTATCACTGGCTGAAGCAATCCCGAAGGCACTTGATGCTCAGCTTTCACTTGTTGACAAATCAGACACTTTGCCACACAATCTGAAATATCCCTTTTTATACCCTGCCACCAATAAAACTTCCTCAAATCATTGTACAATTTCGTACTGCCCGGATGTACTGACAAACATCCACTGTGGGCTTCATGCAAAACCATTCGGATTAACTCTTTATCTCTAGGTACATAAATTCTGTCATGGTATAGCAAACAACCATTCGAGCCCACTCGAAAATCAGAATCACCTTCAGATCCGCACTTAGCTCTTTTAGCTTGCATCTCTCTGTCATTTCTCTGAGCCTCACATATCTGTTGAACAAATAGTGGCTTAGCTCTCAACTTTGCCAAAATAGCACCATCATCAGCTATTGCTAAACTCGTGCTCATAACTCTTAGACCATACAATGATTTCCTACTCAGGGCATCCACAACCACATTCGCTTTTCCCGGGTGGTAATCAATGACTAATTCATAGTCTTTCAATAACTCAAGCCACCGCCTCTGCCTCAAATTCAGATCCTTCTGATCCATCAAATATCTCAAACTCTTGTGATCTGTAAAGATTCGGCTCTTCTCACCATACAAGTAATGTCGCCAAATCTTTAACTCGAAAACAATCGCAGCCAACTCCAAATCATGAGTCGGATAATTCTTCTTGTGCGGTTTTAACTATCTCGAGGCCTAAGCGACTACCTTACCCTCTTGCATCAACACGCAACCGAGACCATTAAACGACGCATCACTGTAAACCACGAACTATTTCCCTGATTCTGGTTGAACCAAAATTGGTGCCTCAGTCAACATTATTTTCAGTCTCTCAAAACTCTGTTGACAAGTTTCTTTCCATTCAAACTTGACATCTTTAAGCAAAAGTTTCGTCATCGGGGTAGCAATCACAGAGAACCCCTTTACGAAACGTCTGTAATATCCCGCTAATCCCAAGAAACTTCTGATTTCCAACACGTTCCTTGGCTATTTCCAATCCACAATAGCCGAAATCTTACTTGGGTCAATTCTGACACCATCACCCGACACAATGTGTCCTAGAAATCTGACCTCTCGAAGCCAAAACTCACTCTTGGTAAATTTAGCATACAACTACTTATCTCTTAAAGTTTGCAAGACAATTCTCAAATGCTCTTCATGATCATTATCATCCTGAGAATAGATCAATATGTCGTCAATGAAGACAACCACAAACTTGTCCACATATGGTCTGAAAACACGGTTCATCAGACCCATAAAAATCGCAGGTGCATTTGTTAAACCAAACGGCATAACCAAAAACTCATAATGGCCATACCTTGTTCAAAATGCAGTTTTCAACACATCTTACTCTTTCACTCTCAACTGATAGTAACCAGACTTCAGGTCTACCTTGGAGAACACTGTAGCTCCTTTCAGTTGATCAAAAAGGTCATCAATCCTTGGTAAAAGATACGTATTCTTCACTGTCACCTTGTTGAGCTGTCTATAGTCTATACACAATCTCATAGATCCATCTTTCTTCTTCAAAAATAATATCGGAGCACCCCACGGTGAGTAACTCGGTCTTACAAAACCCTTATCTATCAACTCTTACAACTGTACCTTCAGTTCTTTCAACTCTAAAGGTGCCATTCTATATGGAGCAATTGAAATCGGTGCCATTCCTAGAGTCAACTCAATCCCAAACTCATCCTCTCTCACTGGAGGTAATCCGGGTAACTCTTTCGAGAATACATCCGGATACTCACGTACCACTGGCACTGTTTCAAACTTCACTCCAACCTCTCGAGTATTCAACACTAAGGCATGATAGGATTCACACCCTTTTCTTAAACATTTCTCTGCCACCAGGGTAGAAATCATCACTGGTAGACTATCCGATCCACCTTATTCAACCCGAACCATATATCCACTCTCACATTTTAATTCAATAAACTTACTACCACAATTCACTAAGACATTATGGGTGGTTAAGCAATCCATGCCAAGGATTAAATCAAACTCATCAAACGGCAACAACATAAGGTTTGCCGGGAAATAATGATTCTCAATCAATAAAGGACAATTTTTACACACTTTGTCCATTAACACATGCTTTCCTAACGGGTTTGACACCTTAACCACAATATCTGTAGACTCAATGGTCATACTCAAACTAGATGCTAATCTCATGCAAATATAAAAATGAGTAGACCCTAGATCTATTAAAGCAATAACAAAGTGGTCATAGAGAGAAAAAGTACCCGTTATCACATTTGGGGAGGATGCCTCTTCGCGAGCCATACGTCCTCGTAGGTGCCCGACCCTCTAGTCTCACATCAGAATCTTTGGACGCACCTCTACCACTATTCCCACCTCTCGGATTCCTAGGTGGTCTACCTCTTGCAGACACATCAATGGAACTTATCTCTTGCTTCTCTTCCTTACCATCCCCCTCGTGGCAGTTTTGGATAAAGTGATCGGGGGAGCCACACTTATAACAGTTTCGACTGTTACCCCAACACTCTCCGGTGTGATATCTACCACAATTTGGACACTCCGGCTTGCTCTTCAAATTGCCTACGCTTTCCATCAAGGTGGCTTGGACTCTTGAACCCGAACTAGCATTGCCCAAGTCTCGATGCGAATAACCCACTAGTGCTGTCATCCGAGGATTTCTTTCCTTGGATCTTTTCGACTGGGATTGATACAACTTGCGCATCGGCCTCTTTCTAGCATCTCAGGCTTCACTCATAGCCCTTCTCTTTTCTTTACTCAACTCTTCGGCCTTACTTGCCCTTTCAACTAACACCACAAACTCTTTCAACTCCAGAATAGCCACTAGGAGTTTGATGTCCTCATTCAGTCCATCTTCGAACCTTTTACACAAAATGGTCTCTGTCGATACACACTCTTAAACGTATTTGGTAAGCCTAACAAACTCACACTCATACTCTGATACTGATATTCTTCCTTGCTTCAACCCAAGGAATTCCTTCCTTTTTCGACCAGTAAATCGTTGGCTTATACACTTCTTCCGGAATTCTTCCAGAAAGAAGTTCCACGTCACCCGCTCTTTCGAGACCACCAACGTTAGTGTCTTCCACCAATGGTATGCCGAATCCCTAAGGAAAGATACCACACACTTCAAGCTCTCTTTGGGTGTATATAAGAGTTCATGGAACACTCTCATCGAGTTCTCTAACCAGAACTCCGCCCTCTCAAGGTCATCATCTACCTTTGCTCTAAACTCCTTAGCCCCATGCTTCCTAATCTTATCCACCGGGGGTTTTGATATCCTCACAACATCAATACCTTGAGGAGCCACTGGATTTGGCTGAAGTATAGGAGGAGGTGGAGGAGGTTGAGCATTAGGGTTCGCTCGAACATAGTTCGAGTACCAATCACTCATCATCTAGAGAAAGGCTTCCCGTGCCTCTTCTCCTTGACCCCTAGCCTCAGGTCCACTTTGTACAGGCACGGTCCCTTGCGCAGGAGCCTATGCATTACTAGTTGCTTCGTTAGCAGTAGATTGATCGAGATCCATATACTATACGAAACAAGATTTAAAATCATCAGAAACCATCCCACTATCATAGTACACTTATGGCATGTATAGCTAGACTCTTACACACGCTACGGTAGTCCTAAAACCGACTAAACCATAGCTCTGATACCACTAAATGTAACACCCCTTACCAGGGTTCTACGCCAGAACCGGGCCCGAGGCGTTACCGTAATAAAACCACTTGATCGCCACTTAGGCTCATCGTGACTACTCTCTTAAGTCATATCAACAACCTCATTCTCGACTTACGAGGCCTCACTCATACTCACGAGGGCTCCCGGGACTAAATCGGAACTTTTCTAATCTTAGAAATTTTCTCTTTTGTACAGGGCTAACACCCTCGTGCACAGACCTACAGGCCCATGCCCCTCAACCGTGGTGAATACTGACTACATACACACGGCCTCAAAGCCTACTCACACGCCCGTGGCTAGCCCGTGCCCAACACTAACTAAACTCACACGGCCTATGTACATGCCCGTGTGGCTAGCCCGTGGTCTATTTTAACTTAAAATGTTAACATGCAGGGGACGCACGGCCAAGTTACACGTCAGTGGGCTGACCATCTGTCACACATGGTCTAGACAGACGCCCGTGTGTCTATCCACATGGACAAAAATGAAGCTATGTGCCAACTCCCTTTCATCCTTTTAGCATACACAATATGCATTCATTCAACACATCCATAAACAACTCAAATTGAAGCGCAATCTCACATGGATAACTACAACCTTTTCACAAAATAAGGTAGCGAACCACTATGGCATTATACAAAATAGACTATCCATCTAAAGGCCAAAACATCTTAGCCATTTATAACAAAGTTCACTAACTTATCTAGCCTCTATACATGTCATATACAAAGATTGAGGCTCATGTACCAGAGTGTGCTGATAATGTGGACGAGCTTCCAATTGATCCTCGTATCTCGATTCAACACTTTTACTCTATAAGACAAGGGAAAAGAAAGGGAATAAGCTTTGAGCTTAGTAAGTTTACACATAAACAATTAAACATCATAGTATAAGCTAAACAACAATTAGCATTATACTAACATATAATGTACAACTATGCTTACTCTTTCCATCCCTTACCACATTCCCAACACATCATGAGTCACATACTCATAACCATTGAAATGTACCCCTGCATTCACTAACACATTTACACATATACAACACAACATCATTTCTCAATAATTCATCCACACAACTAATTAACTTATTGATACAACCACACAGCTAACCAACATAGCTAATTTCTCAGTGGTTTCGTACTTAGCCCACCACAATCAATTAATAAGGTAGTATCGCACTTAGCCTACCACAAAGGTATTCATAGTGGTTTCGCACGTAGCCCACTAGACAATATACCTAACGATAGCTTCGCACATAGCCAGCTTATCATCAATATGCATTAAGATGGTATCGCACTTAGCTCACCACTTAGAATTCTCACCACACATTCACATATCTATTTACTTAACCATACATCCATTCAAAACTTCTACCACATTCATCCACATAGGTTCTCAATCATGCTACATAGCATTAACAAATTGTAAGTATGAATGCATTGTTTAAGCATAGACTTACCTCGATACTCAAAAGTATAGAAATATGCAATCTACTCCACCACCATGCTTTTGCCTCGGTTTAGATCCGGGCTTCGTCTTTCTTGATCTATAATGAATAAATCAGCTTATTTAATACACACATTGACTAAATTGACACTTATCTCATACTTTGGCAAAATTACTCTTTTGCCCCAAATCTTTCTCATAATTACACTTTTTCCACAACGCTCGTAAAGTGATTTTTACTCAACTTTCTAGCCTTTCATGCTTAGCCAAATCACTTACTCAAGTAAAGGATTCACCAATTCTCACTAAATCACACAAGTATGACCAAGCTTAAAACTTTCACAAATTAGTCCCTACATGCATTTTCATGCAAAATCACTTAACAAAAGATGTTTCTACTACATCAAGCTTTCATAATCTTCCATAAAACATCAACATACATGCATGTCATACATGGCCACATTTTTGAACATTCAATATAGCTCATCCAATAGCTAAAAATAGCTTATTCATGCTAGTAGGACTTCAAAAATATGAAGAATGTCAAAAACGGGGCTTGGATGCACTTACTAGCAAGCTTGAAAATTTTGAATAACCCTAACAATGGCTCTTGAAAATTTCGGCAGCCTTGGAGAAGAAGATGAATGAATTTTGTCATCTTTTCCTCCTTTTTAATCATTTAATTGTTAGATGACCAAAATGTCCTTTTTGATAAACTTTCTATTTTAACTCATCCATGCCTAATTTTGTCCAAAAATTAGAATTTGGGTAAATTGCTATTTAAGGACCTCTAATTAATATTCTAAAGCTATTTCACACAAATAGCTTCTAGAATCACACATTTTGTAACTTTTTCAATTTAGTCCTTTTGGATAATTCAACCGAAATTTCACAAAATTGCTTTAGGAAACTTTCACACTAACATGCAAACATAGCATAAACCTCAAAAAAACTCATACATAGACCTCGAATTTGTGGTCGCGCACCACTATTCTGACTAGGCCCTAAACCGGGATGTTACCACTCTCCCCCTTTAGAGATTTTTGCCCTCGAAAATCTTACCAGTATAGAGGTTTGGATGTTGCTCTCTCATAGTCTCTCCCATTTCCCACGTAGCCTCTTCCACACCGTGTTTCTGCCACAACACTTTCACTTGTGCTATGCTCTTATTTCTCAACTGTTTCACCTCTCGAGCCAAGATCTTAATCGGCTCCTCTTCATAAGACATATCCAGTCTTATTTCAACTTTTGTTGAATGAATCACATGTGAAGGATCGGAGCGATACTGTCACAACATCGATACATAGAACACATTATGAATCTTTTCCAACTCTACTGGTAAAGCCAACCAGTAAGCTACTAGCCCAACTCTGTCTATAATCTCATACGGCCCTATAAATCTTGGACTCAACTTCCCTTTTTGTCCAAATCTCATAATCTTCTTCCACGGGGACACTTTCAAAAATACTTTGTCACCCACCTCAAACTCAATCTCTTTTCTTTTCAAATCCGCGCACGACTTCTGTTGGTCTGAAGTAGCTTTCAGACTATTACGGATTACTCTCACTTTCTCTTCGGTCTCTTTTACCAGATCAACTCCATGGATCCGTTTCTCACTAAGCTCAGTCCAATACAATGGAGTCTGATACTTACGACCAGACAAAGCTTCATACGGAGCCATCTGTATACCAGATTGATAACTGTTGTTGTAACCAAATTCGACAAAAGGTAGATATCTCTCCCAACTACCTACGAATTCTAACACACAGCATCGAAGCATATCTTCGAGAATTTGAATTACTCTTTCAGACTGACCATCAGTTTGCGGATGGAACGCAGTACTGAAATTCAACCTCGTACCCATGGCCTCTTGCAACTTCTTCCAAAATCTCGAAGTAAACCTCGGATCTCTATCCGAAATAATAGACATAGGCACACCATGCAATCTCACTATCTCTACAACATACAACTCAGCTAACTTATCCAGTGAATAATCAATACGTACTGGAATAAAGTGAGCTGACTTCGTCAGACTATCCACAACAGCCTACACAACATCTTTCTTTTTCGGAGTCATCGACAACCCCGTCACAAAATCCATGGTAACCCGATCCCACTTCCATTCGGGAACTATCACTGGCTGAAGCAATCTCGAAGGCACTTGATGCTAAGCTTTCACTTGTTGACAAAGCAGACACTTTGCCACAAACTCTGAAATATCTCTTTTCATACCCGGCCACCAATCAAACTTCCTCAAATCATTGTACATTTTCGTACTGCCCGGATGTACTGACAAACATCCACCGTGGGCTTCATGCAAAACCTTTCGGATTAACTCTTCATCTCTAGGTACACAAATTTGGTCATGGTATAGCAAACAACCATTCGAGCCCACTCGAAAATCAGAATCACCTTCAGATCTGCACTTAGCTCTCTTAGCTTGCATCTCTCTGTCATTTCTCTGAGCCTCACATATCTGTTGAACAAATAGTGGCTTAGCTCTCAACTCTGCCAAAGTAGCACCATCATCAGCTATTGCTAAACTCATGCTCATAACTTTTAGAGCATACAAGGATTTCCTACTCAGGGCATTCGCAACCACATTCGCTTTTCCCTGGTGGTAATCAATGACTAATTCATAGTATTTCAATAACTCAAGCCACCGCCTCTGCGGCAAATTCAGATACTTCTGATCCATCAAATATCTCAAACTCTTGTGATCCATAAAGATTCGGCACTTCTCACCATACAAGTAATGTCTCCAAATCTTTAACGTGAAAACAATCGCAGCCAACTCCAAATCATGAGTCGGATAATTCTTCTCGTGCGATTTTAGCTGTCTTGAGGCGTAAGAGACTACCTTGACCTCTTGCATCAACACGCAACCGAGACCATTAAACGATGCATCACTGTACACCACGAACTCTTTCCTCGATTCTAGTTGAACCAAGACCGGTGCCTCAGTCGACATTGTTTTTAGTCTCTCGAAACTCTGTTGACAAGTTTCTTTCCATTCAAACTTGACATCTCTATGCAAAAGTTCCGTCATCGGGGTAGCAATCACAGAGAACCCCTTTATGAAACGTTTGTAATATCCTGCTAATCCCAAGAAACTTCTAATTTCCGACACGTTCCTCAGCTGTTTCCAATCCACAATAGCTGAAATCTTACTTCGGTCAACTCTGACACCATCACCCGACATAATGTGTCCTAGAAATCCGACCTCTCAGAGCCAAAACTCACTCTTGCTCAATTTAGCATACAACTGCTTATCTCTTAGAGTTTGCAAGACAATTCTAAAATGCTCTTCATGATCATTCTCATCCTGAGAATAGAACAATATGTCGTCAATGAAGAAACCACAAACTTGTCCACATATGGTCTGAAACACGGTTCATCAGATCCATAAAAATCGCAGTTGCATTCGTTAAACCAAACGGCATAACCAAAAACTCATAATGGCCATACCTTGTTCAAAATGCAGTTTTCAACACATCTTGCTCTTTCACTCTTAAGTGATAGTAACCAAACCTCAGGTCTATCTTGGAGAACACTGTAGCTCCTTTCAATTGATCGAAAAGGTCATCAATCATTGGTAAAGGATACTTATTCTTCACCGTCACTTTGTTGAGCTGTCTATAGTCTATACACAATCTCATAGACCCATCTTTCTTCTTCAAAAATAATACCGGAGCACCCCACGATGAGTAACTCGGTCTTACAAAACCCTTATCTATCAACTCTTGCAACTGTACCTTCAGTTCTTTCAACTCTAAAGGTGTCATTCTATATGGAGCAATTGAAATCGGCCTACACCTCCTCCTCATTGCCCTAGCCGTTCATCTCCTCCTCGCCCTCTCTTTGTTTTTTATTTTATTTTCCTTTCCCCCTTTAATGTCGTCACCTACATCTCCCATTTTACAATCTCTTTCTTTTCATTGTGCACCATCTTCTTTATTATATTGATGCCATTTATTCTCATCTAAATCAGCCCCAAATTTGAAATCCTGAACCCCTAGATCGATCCCAAACATTGCCAAGAAAGTGTCATTGTCGTTCCAACTAGCTTGGTATATTATTGAATTAGGTATTGACCCAAATGCCCTAAATCGTCCGTAAAGGTGAAGAACGATCTTATCTACGATTCGAATAGATACAGTGTTCATTTCTAAAAATATTAAGGAAAATTGAAAGATTTGCTAGTGTGCTGCGAAGAAGTGAAAAATAAGGTGTGGGTCCTAAACTCATAAAATTGTTTGAAAATGTTAAATAACATGTTATATTTGATAAATTAGGTTTATGATTGGATTAGTTTAATAGCCTTAAAATATTGACATGTTGGAAAGATTACTAGTTTGATAATATGAATGTTTGATTGAGTTTCTAATTGTATATTTGAGTTATGAGATATGAGAATGTTTGACTGAATGATATAATGTGTTAAGATATTAAGCTTATGTATGATTTAAACACATGAGATATTTGTAATATTGTATACTAAAAAGGGTGCTATTTATGCACAATGAAAATCTGTAAAGTATGTGAAATTGAACGATATTGATTGATTCCAACACAATGGTAATTTGAAAGATTGGAACACTATTTCCATTTACTGAAAGCATGTGATTATTCAGGACGTTCTTAGCATGTCAAATGAATGTGAAAAGTATTGAGATATGATTATATATGTGATTGCGTGACATATTGCATATGCAATGGGTTGGGGTTTTGTGGTTGACAGAGGAGTTCTGTGGAGTACTGATGGCATATTAAGTCCGCATTATTCGTAGTCAGTGTACTGCACCTGGAGTACCGAGGGGAATAGCAATTTATCGCATTTTTACTAGTAGAACTTTTGCATATTGATATCGGTGGTTTTAACCACAATGGGCTTAATCCCATAATGTTTTGGAGTTCGGATGACGGGTTCTGGGGAACTCGTGGTGTGTAGCGGATGGTATGGGTAGGAACCTTTTTGCATTGCATCATGTGCATGACATATTCAAATGTTATTGATTTGTGCTACGTATTGTATTCTGTTGTATTGAATGGTATTGAAATTAATGATTGTTACTCGAATGAATGATGACCCATGCTCATACACCATTTGACATCGATATTAATAATGACATTGTAATGATATGAAATTCCTATGATGGTTCTGTTTTCTTCTATTAAAGCTAATATGTTTCACTGTATTCAATATTTATGTTTGTTTAAATAATTGTTCGACTCACACTGAGCTTTTCATAAGCTCACCCCCAATAGTGTTTAACTTTTCAGGTAAACCTCAATATTAGGATCAGACTCGGTATTTAGATAATCACTTTAGACCTTGAATTACTTTTTTTCATAAGTATTAATCAATCCCTATTTGTTTTGGTTTGTAACTTTTAATTATTTCTAGTTTGTGGCTTGGTAACATTTTATTTGGGGATTTTTGCATGCGTGGATTACTCAAGCATAATAATCGAAAAATGCATGATATCGAGCTTAAGTAAAATTTGACATTGTTCCCTAATTTTCACTATATTGCAAATGAACCGTTTTTGAAAAATCAATTGATAAGGCAATTAAGTTTCCAAAATGACTTGAAAAATGGTTTTTCTGCTGCATTAGTTTAACATTGAGTTTTTTTTTTTTAAAGAAGAGCTACAAGCAAACATTTTTTTCTAAAACAACACTATCAAAAATAAAATGAATCCTAAGTATACACGACCTAATGAATGAATGCTCTTAAGCTAACTCAAAGTACAACTACGATTTTCTCAAAACTGAGTTTATTTAAGGTCTTCAAAAGTAACGTAAGTCAGCTTAGCCATTTCGGTGGCTAATGTAGCCTTCTCAATCTAACCATAACATCTAGGCCAAGTTAGAGAGGTTACAGATTTTGAGTAGATTACTATTTCATTCGATTTGTGATTATTTTAAATGCATGCATGCAAGCTCTAGACATATATGATTGTATGGTATGTTGTTAGATTTGATTTAATTATGAAAAGATTAAAAAAATTGGATTATTATCGATTTATACAGGCGAGTATTCGAAAGAATATTCGCAACACTCTGAATGTAAAAGTTGCGATCTATACAAGGAAAGGAAGAAAGTTTGGATATCATTCTTGAGTTCTGTAGACATACAAAAACTCAGAATGATAGCTTAAACTCTAGCTCTCAAAAGAAGCAAACTGTAGTAGTGAATCCCTGAGCAGTAGAATGGTCAAGATTTTGCCATGACATTATTATGATATAAAAAAAAACCTGAGTAATTCCAACCTTTATCATTCAACAGTACAAATCCTCCCCACTTATTCTTTGAGAATTGCCACAGTATTTCAATTGCCCTAGCATTTTTTCATTCATAATTGATTTTATTAATACATTCATTAATTCTCTTCATCAATTTGTCATATGTTTCTTTTGCACAATTTAATTAGTCAAATTCATAGTAATAGCATAACCAATTTTTTTCATCAATTTCGATCCATGTGGGGAAAATACTCACTCATCACTTTATTACTTGATTTGACGTGTATACTTGCACATTCGCATTACACATTCACAGGCGACAAGTTTTTGGCATCGTTGTCGGGGATCGACAATATTGGTGAAATTTTGGTATGTTATTACCTCTTTAATTTTGTTAGTTTAGTTTAACTAGTTGTTTTGATTTTTGTTTTTCTGGATTTTTGTTGGTGCATGAGTAGATATATTTATGCACTTGAAGAGTCTTTTTTTGATCCAGAAATTGAGAGAACCTTGAGAAGAAGGAGAAAATAATTGTGATAAATTGAAATAATTAGAAATGGTCTGGTTAGAGAAGAGCCATTACATCAGAATGGAATGGATGCTGATATTCTTCGAATAATAGATAATAGAGACAGACCCATCAGAGAACATGTTGTGCCGATCTTGGATGATCTGAATCCAGGAATTGTCAGGCCGCATATTGAAGCTCAACATTTCAAGTTAAAGCCAGTGATGTTTCAAATGCTAAAAACTATGGGGCAGTTTACTGGATTGCCTACTGAAGATCCATGGTTGCACTTAAGACTCTTTTTGGAAGTCTACGATTCATTCAGGCAGCAAGGTTCCTAAAGATTCCATAAGACTGAAGTTATTCCTTTATTCATTTTGAGATTGTACCAGAGCATGGTTAAATGCATTGCCGTCAAGTACGGTGGCATCTTGGAATGAACTTTGTTAGAGGTTTCTGCTAAGATATAATCCTCCAAACATGAATGCCAAATTGAGGAATGATAATATGTCCTTTCGGTAATCTAAAGATGAAACATTATATGAAGCATAGGAGTGATTCAAGGAGTTCATTAGAAAATACCTAATGCATGGTGTTCAACATTTGTTGCCAATGGAAATGGTTTACAATGGATTGAATACGCATACAAGGATGGTGGTAGACACATCTGCCAATGGGAATTTTCTTGATAAATCATATAATAAGGCATATAAAATTCTGGAGAGGATGGCAAACAACGATTATTAATACTCCACTACAAAAGCAGGGACTGGCAGAAGAGTTGCTAAAGTAATGGAACTTGATGCCATTACTTTCCTAATAACTCAGGTAACAAATTTAACAAATATGATTAAAACACTTGAAAGAGCAGTTGCAGTGAAGGAAATGAAAGCAGCTGAGTTAACATGTGTTTATTGCAGATAATATCATGTTTTTGGTGAATGCCCATCGAACCCAACCTCAGTTTATTATGTGGGAAATTTTAACCACAACAACAACAACCCATATTCCAACACATGTAATCCGGGGTGGAAGCAACATCCCCAATTTCAATTGGAGTAATCAAGGGGTAAGAAATTCTAGCAATGTTATTCGGCAGAATGTTGCGAGTGCACCACTTGGATACAATCAGCCCATGCCATGGCAAAATGTTTATCAAAATTCAAATTCAAGTTCTTCATCTATGGAAGCTTTATTGAAGGAATACATAGCCAAGAACGATGATATCATTCAAAGTCAAGCTGCAACTTTAAGAGCTTTAGAAAATCAAGTGGGGCAAATTGCCAAAGCATTAAGCTCAAGACCTCAAGGAGTACTGCTGAGTGATATCGAAAATTCATGCTCTCAAGGGAAGGAATAGTGCAAATCCATTACACTCAGAAGTGGTACGCAACTACTAAGAGTTGTTAATGACACCACTATTGAATAAGGTAGTTTGAATTTCACAAAGAAGAAGAATTCAGAGCCAGTAGCGGAGCATGCTACAAACAAAAATATTAACCAAAAAATTGTTGAAGCAAATTCATCTTGTATTGCCAATAAAAATGCCATGAAAAAACAACCTCAACGAATGGAAGGAAGGCCACTGCCACATTTTCCTCAGCGTTTCCAAAAATCTAAGTAAGATTTTCAATTCAAGAAATTCTTAGATGTCCTGAAGCAATTACATATCAACAAACTATTGGTGGAAGCATTAGAACAAATGCCCAACTATGTGAAATTCATGAAAGATATCTTATCAAAAAGACAAAGTTAGGGGAGTTCAAAACTGTCGCTCTCACTGAAGGGTGCACAACAATGCTGAGAAACAAATTGCCACCAAAACTGAAGGATCCAGAGAGTTTTACTATACCTTTCTCTATTGGAAATCATTATGTAGGCAAAGCATTATGTGACTTAGGTGCAAGTATAAATCTTATGCCTATATTTGTTTTCAGGAAGCTAGAAATAGGGAAGGCGAGACCTATAACTGTCATATTGAAATTAGTTGATCATTCATATATGCATATCGAGAAGGTAAAATTGAAGATATGTTTGTAAGAGTTGACAAATTTATTTTTCTAGTAGATTTTATTATTCTGGAATGTGAGGTTGATAAAGAGGTACCAATCATACTTGGGAGACTTTTTCTAGCAACTAGTAGAACATTGATTGATGTACAAAAAGGTGAATTAATAATGAGAGTTAATGATCAGTAGATAACCATTAATGTTTTCGATGCTATGAAGTGTGCAGATACAGATGAATAATTCCACACTATTGAGATTGTAGACACAATAGTTCAAGAAGAATTTGTAGAGTTTTATCACAATAATTCTAATGATGATGCTGACTCATTTGATTTGATTGAAGCAGAAATGATTGAAAAGATTGGTGAATTAATGGAAGCTAAGCAAATTGAGAATGGATCAATGAGAAGTATTGAATCATTAAATTTATCGAATCGTTCTTTTAAACCTCCATAGAAGATCCTCCTACGTTGGAATTGAAGCCTTTTCTTTTACATCTAAAGTATGCTTACTTGGGAGATAACAACACATTGCCAGTAGTTATCTCTGTGGTGTAGACATTAGATTAAGAGGCTCAATTGTTGAAAGTTTTAAAGAAATCTAATAAGGCATTGGGGTGGATGATTACAGATATCAAAGGAATCAGCCCAGCAATCTACATGCATAAGATATTACCGAAGGATTCCCATGGCAAATCTATCGAGCAGTAGAGAAGACTGAATCCCATCATAAAGGAAGTTGTCAAAAAGGAGATTATCAAATGGCTGGATGCTCGAATTATATACCCAATCTCTAATAGTTATTGGGTGAGCCCTGTTCAATGTGTACCTAAAAAAAGGGGTATCACCATGTTAAGCAATGATAACAAGAACTCATTCCTACTTGTATAGTCATAGGATTGAGGGTTTGTATGGAATACCAAAAATTCAACAAAGAAACAAGGAAGGACCATTTTCCTCTGCCATTTATCGAACAAATTTTAGATAGATTAGCGGGGAAAACCTTCTATTGTTTTCTTGATGGTTATTCGGGGTACAATCAGATTGCCATAGCTCCTACTAATCAAAAGAAGACCACATTTGTAACAGCTCATTTCTTTGAAGGGTCAAAATAGTAGTTTCGGGGCCACAAATCTGACGTGTGAGTTCGTAAATATTAAATAATAATATTTACGAGTAATATATGGTGTAATAATAAAACTTGATTTAATGATTTGTGTTAAATGGAAGAACAATTAGGTTCAAGTGGTATGACCCTAAAATCAAGTAATTTTAGAAAATAGGTATCGGGACCTCGTTTATATAAACTGAGTTGTAAATATTTTATAAATATTTACGGAGTGCTATTAAGGTTGTATTAAAGTTTCATTAATAAATTTAATGTTTAGATGGTTAATTAAGAAAAAAGGACTTAATTAAGAAAAAAGGACTAAATCGTAATAGTTAAAAAGTCAATCGCTATTAGTTTAAAAGTGTTAATTGATTAAAGAAACATAATTGGATGGCATTAATGGATAAATTACCCATTCTTAAGATGGTGGACGGTTTAAGTTCTAATTTCTTTCAATTTTATATGTTTTAAATGTTATTTTATTACTAAAATAAAGAATAAAAGGTTAAAAATAAGAAAACGTAATGGTTTTCTTCTCCATTTTGTCTTCTTCATCATCGAACCTCCATGGAAAATGTTTCAAGGTTCGGCCATGGTTATATCCTTGCATGGTAAGCTATTTTTCACCCATTTCTAATAATTTTTATGTTTTTGAGATCGTTACAATTAGGTCCAGCAAGTCCGTGCCTTCGTTTGTGAAACTGTTAAAGATTTTGAATGTTGTCATTGATGAATCTTTGTGATTTTAGATGTTAAATGATGTATTTGAAGTTTTAGTTGTTATTTATAGGTATTTTTTTAAGTGATTTTTGATGATTTTAACAATTAGGGATTAAATTATTAAAATAGTAAAAATACAAGGATTTAATGTGTAATAACAACAAATGTGGGTTGTAGTAATGTTACAATAAATTTGGCTAAGCTTAAATTTGAGTAAAAATGGTTAATTTGCATGGTTTAGGCCCAGGGAATAAATTGAATAAAAGTAAAATGTTGGGGGCAATTTTGTAAAAATGTTGAAAAGGACTAAATTGCATAAAATGAATTGGTTTCACTGTCTAAATTAATGAATTGAATGAAATTGTTAATTTAGATCAAGAACGAGTGGAAAATCGAGGAGAAGAGAAAGTTACCAAATAGCCACTATACTTAGTCATTGCTGCAATTTAGTCAGGTAAGTTCGTATGAACTATAATGATTATAATGTTAATTAAATTAAATGGTTATTATATTGTTTTTAATGTAAATGAAGCAATATATATGTGAATATATCCACAGTATAACAAATTGAAGGTTATCGAGCCTCATTTGAACCTTAGGAATTCGTAGGATACAAATGACATGTGTGACCGCCTGTTTTTAGTGAAATCAGAACAGTGGTTTTAAGACCATAAATCCGATGTGAAAATATTTCTTTTATTACTATTCTAGTGTCTACAGAATATTAGCAAGGTCGTATAAAAATTTTGTTAAGAAATTTTATCATTTGCATGTTTAATTAAGTAAAAAGGATTAAATCGCAAAAGATGTAAAATTAGAGTTCTATAAGTCAAAGGTACCAAATGGCTATGAAATTAAATGGTTAAGGGATTTATGTGGTAATTATACCATTGTTATCATGAATGGAGTTTTATGGACATCATTTAAATGTTTTAAAGGTTAATATATAAGGTTATATAGGTAATTTAATAAAATAAGTTGTTGTCTTCTTCTACCAATTATTGAAGAATAGAAAGCCATTTTAGGGCTTTGAAGCATTTGGTTCAATCTCTAGCTTGCATGTAAGTGATTTTTGTCCTGTTTTTAATGATTTTTATGTTTTTGAAGTCATTATAGTTTAATCTAGCTAACCTAGGGACTAATTTGCAAAATTGTTAAAAGGTTAGGGTTTTTCCATGAATGTGTGCATGTGATTTTTTATGTTTGATGGAAGAAAATGGATCTTTGTTGACAAATAAATAACTTTTTTAAAGTGATTTTTGTTGAAAATGTCAATTAGGGATTTATTTGTAAAATGTGTAAAATTCATGATGAAATTGTGAAATAATGATTTTTATGAGTTGCTATGGGTATATAGTGAATTCGGCTAGCTTAATATGTGGATGACATTGCATGAATTTCAATTTACGGGCTTAAGGACTAAGTTGTAAAGATTAGGGGTTAAAGTGTAAATTTGCAAAAGTATGTATTTTGGATTGAATTGAATAGAATGAATATTGAATGGATCAAATTTGCTTATTTAGATCAAGTTAAGCCTCGTACGGATCTAGATCAAAGGAAAGATAAAGTATCAGATTAGTCAATCTTATTTCGTTATTTTTGTGATTCAGGTAATTTCTTACATTTAAATAGCGTTTTAATGTATTTGATTTAAATGCTATTATATTATTCATCATATCATGTCACGATAAAAATCCAACGACGTTACGACGACTATAGAGCCCTGTTTGAACCTTAAGAATATATAGGATACAAATGAGATGTCATTAGGGTTACCATCTCTGTCCTCTACACTCCATCTCCGTCCAACCCTACACTTTATGTGGGGATATAATCAAACCACCCATCCCTACACTCTAGAGAGTGTCGAATACGGCACTATACAGTGATATGCAGCTGGACTGCCAGTAATTTAGGCTCGAAGCCTTTCAGTACACTTCCTCCAATCAATAACAACCCATCCCCATGCAATGCATCATGCAATCATGCCATGTCATATCATAGTATCGTGTATGTATTCAGTACAGTCTACATAGCATGCTAAAATATAGCCTTACATGTACATATATATAAATATATCACACAGGGGCATAACAGTCATTCAGTCAATCAGGGGTCTAAGTAAGCTTACCGACCCAACAATAGGTCCACAGTTGACTCGGGCGACCCGTGCAACCTTAGCAGTCAAATAGTGAAAGTGGGCCCTTGAGCCCATGATGCTAGCCTAAGTGGGCCCACCCGGCCCATAATGGCCTTGGCCGTGTGAAATGCAAGACCTAGCCCAACAATTTCCACACATCCGTGTGGTTTGGGCCCACACAGCCTAGTTCGGCCCGACCCATGAAATCGCACATGGCCGGCCTCGTCGATCACACACCCATGTTTAGTCACATGGCCTACCACACGGGCGAGCGCACACCGATGTAGCGTCGACATTCACTTATTCCGACTTTTGTCAATTTCCATAATCGCGATTGTGTTTACACACCTGGTTCGTTTGTGACTTAAAACTGCTTCCGAAACCACCAGCACATATGAGACACAACCAAACCCCACATTAAATTTAAATCACAGTTAGTTCGAACTAAAGCATTGACAGTAAATCATTCAATCCAGTCATTATTTACCTTCCAAAATCGAACAACCCCCCCAATTACAAGTCCACGAGATGGATCACCCCTCCTAATATTTGTCGCTGACCATTCTAAAAAAGAACTACCAACATGACAACGATTTATACCCCAACCAAGAAAGAAGAAAAGCTTTTCCCCAAATTACATCAAATCACAACCACTTTAACTACAAAATGAGCAATAATGAAACCACAACACTCAAACAATGACCGAACGCTCCCACTCTTAACCTTCATTAAAGACACGGTCGATTGATTACCAAAAATCCATAACCACATTACACCATAATTATGAAACTTACCAAAAATGCCTGAACTACACAAAGGTGACCAGTCGCGACAATAAGAAGAGGATTAGGAAACAGAAAAATCGACAGCACAAGAGGATTGAGGGAATTGGCGGAACCAAGAGACCAGATAAAACAAAAAGAAGATTGGAGAGGAGAAAATAAATTAGCAGTAACCTTACAACAATATTCGGCCAAAAAGGAAAAAGAAAAATTAAAAAAACGGCAACCTTTCGGCAAAAAAGAAAAACTAGCGTCAAAATAATTTTAGGAAGGTATGGAAACCAAAACTTATTTTTAAAAAAAATAATAATAAAAAAATCTAGTCCCTCATTTTCCTCTTCAAAATCGGCTACTATATCCCTATCCCTCAACCACTTAGTATTTCACTAAACCTCAAACTCTTACACGGCACAAGCACAAAAATAAATCCCCTTGATCGCGCAGATAGTCGAACTCCAGACCCTTTGCAACATTAACACTCCACTTAACCACTAGACCAGCAGGCCCATTCTGACATGTTTTACCAACATTTATTTACAAGCCTGCTATCTAAAGATAGGGGTTTGTTCAATAAAAACAATTTTTTTCCCAAGCTAAGGCTTGAACTTAGGACCTCTCAGACACTTCCTAGAACACTTAACCACTGAAGCAGACATACAATTGTCACAAACATACGAAAATAAATATGTAAGAGATTTTTGGGGTGTTACATGAGCATCTATGTAAAGGAAAGGAAAGAAATGGTTTTGGCCATGTGTATAGCACACTTTGTGTGAGCTTCCCGCGTATCCGATATTATTCTAAGTGGTTCAACGGGCATGAAAAGGGAAAGAACTGTAAGTGTATCGAAAGCTAAATTAAGAACTCATGAAAAGTTATGAAATTGTTGATGATCAAAGTATGAACACTTATGCTTATGAAAAGTATGATTTAAGTAATGTTATGCTCATGTTCTATACCTTACCATGTGATGAAATTGCTAAGTTATGTGTTTAATCACTAACTTGTGTTGTTGATGATGCTTAGGCTTGTGCCAAGCTATGTTGGATTGATTCATGTTTATGTTTAAGATTATGCATGGAAATGGTAAGCTATGTTCATGACTTACGAACTTACTCAGCATTATATGCTTACGTTGTTGTTATTTTCTATGTTTTATAAATTATCGGAAGCTCGATTGGTTTGGAAGGTCATCGGAAACCTAACACATTATCTAGTGACTATATCGGTACATTTTGATGTTTTAGTCATGGTTATAGTGGCATGTATAGGTGAATTGTGTTTGATGAGACAATTGTCATGTGTGGCTTGTATATGTAGTATTATGGTTGATGAACTTTTGGCATTTTGATGCTTTGATGGTTGGTGTTGAAATGGTTAAGTGAATGTATGTTTTGAATGACTGATTTGGTGTGTTTGAATGTGAATTGGCATGTGGTCATTGTGGTAAGTTTGGTATGGAAATAGGATAGAAATGTATGAGTGATGAATGGTTAAATTATGTATATGTTTAAGTATGCTTGGTTGTTATGATTGAGGTTCCTTTTGGGTATATTGGTTGTATGGATAAATGAACTATTGAATTGGCCTTACTATGCATGTGCAAATGGCTAAATTATGTATATGTTTTAGGGCTTGATTGTATGTGCAAATGGCTTGTAGGTGTGCGCTTATTTAGGGTGAAGGACATGGCTTGATGATGGCATACTTCTTGTCCACACTGCTAAAGACACGAGCGTGTGTCTCAGTCGTGTGTGAAACATGGCCATGCGACATGGTCGTGTGTCTCCTATAAGTTTTAAAGGGTTGCAAGTTAGGGAGTTACACAACCTAGCATACGACCTGGCACACGGGCATGTGGCTTGGCCGTGTGACCCAAGTCAATGAGTTACATAGGCACAGACATGGGCTGAGACACGAGCGTGTGTCTCAGTCATGTGAGTCACACTGCATGGCCACACAGTCGTGTGACCCTTGCACTGTGAAAGTTTCTATTTTTTATATAAAGTTCTAAATGTTCTTGACTTAGTCCCGAATCATTTCTAAATTGTTTCTAAGGCCTCGAGGGCTTGAATAAATGACGATATGCATGTGTTTGGATGAATTATGCAATGATTTATGAAATGTTTGGAATTGAATGTTTTAACTTTTTCTTTTTATGGTAATGCTCTGTAACCCTATTCCGGCAACAGATACAAGTTAGGGGTGTTACAACATTTCATTAGAGTTTCCATGTTTCGGGCAGTGGTCTTGAATGTCCTACTGATGGCTGAGGTCCTGCATTTGTTGCGGATACTCTACAGCTTGTGTGAGGAGCATCATCTAGCTTACATTCTGACCCACAGCTTGTGTGAGTGGGCCCATTTCACAGCTCGTGTGAGTAACGATGTAAAGGAAAAGGAAAGGTTACGATTATATGTTTAGCACACTTCGTGTAAGCTTTCCCGTGTATCTGATGTTATTCTGAATGGTTCAATGGGCATGAAAAGGAAAGGAGCAGTAAGTGTTCAAACTAACTATGACATAAATCTATGAAAATGATTGAAATGGAAATGCTCAATTAAAGTATATCTATGTTAATGAAAAGGTTGAATTCAAAAGTAGTATGTTCATGTACATCTAGCTTGCCTCATGTTAATTCAAGTAAAGACTTAGATAAATTTGGAAATATAAATATGGATAGTGTTATAAAATATTTAACTCAGGGTAGGGGTACCTGGAATTATAGGCCAGACACTGGGTTACCAATAAATTTTAATCAGGCTATAATGCTCCCAGTAGCAAAAATGTGGATGTTATTCATAGGTACTATAATTACACCTACATTGAATGTTTCTAATGTTAATACTTTCCGAGCTATTCATTTGTATAGTATTTTGCAGCAGAAATAAATATGTGTAGGAAGGCAGATCGTTTGTGAGATGAAACACAAAAAGCTAGAATCTCCTTTTCTCACCTAGTAATAGCATTTTGTTGAAAGGCGGGAGTTCGGATGAACGAAAATGAGCAATTCACGAAGCCCACAAAGAGTTTAATTGGTGATTCATTGTATATTCAATATATTGAGCTTTAAAAAAACAAATAACCAAATGGAACTAGAGAAGGAAAGAGAATATGGACATTCTAGCATCACTCAAACAGAAGGAACAGTCGAAGCGAAAAGAGGAGGGAGTGGAAGTATCGAGGAGAAGTTCAATGGGATTATCTGATGTGTAACACCCCAGACCCGGCCTAGAAGTTAGGCCCGAATCCGGCGTGTCACATCAAAGGCATATTTCAAAACGATTTTGCTAAGTTAAATTTTAGGCCCAAAAGCCCAAAACCCATGAGTCTTGTTAAGTAATGATAAAATCCCATTTTATAGCTTTAAGTATTTCGGAAACCAAGTTTAAGCATAAGAAACTTACTTAAGTTTAATCATTAAGTAAACAGTTAAAACATCAAAACCCAAAATTTAAAATCAAATAAAAGCACAAGGCCTTATTACATCCAATGAAAGTAAAGCAACTAAAACCATGTCCTTTGAAACAAATAAATAAAAATAAAAATTTAAACATCTTGTAGTGTGGCCATCTCCGAGTCCTCTCCCACGTCAAACTGTTTATTGAGGATTACCTGAAACATTAAATAAAGGGTGTGAGTTTCGAAACTTAGTGTGTACAACCCTTGGCAATCAAATCAACATACAAATATTCACATTGGGCCTAAGCCCTATCCAAATCGGTGGTCTTAGGCCTTAGCCCACAATGACCTCATATCATATCATATCATATGCAAGACAAGGTAATACAAAACCCTCCCAAAAATCTATCGGCTACACACACCATTTCCCTTCCAACCCTACACACCTGTGGGGATTTCTAAACACCCATCTTCTACACACCAAAGGTAGCACTCACAGCGGCACTACCCAACGTTGCAACAAAGCTGCTAATCATATAATGGGCTTAAAGGCACCGGGGGATCCACGATCGTCAAGCGACTATGCGATCCTCAAATCTTCCTCCGTACCATAATTCCCACCCATATGCATCCTAAGCAGAATATCATATGAATGCATCAAACACATAAGTAACATCCATAAACTTATACTCATCACATAGGGGTATTTTCATCATTTCACAACCCAAGGGTATTTTCGTAAATCTACTCTACAGGGGTATCTAGGTAATTTTGCAAATCAGAGGTACTTTGGAAATTTTGTAAATCAGGGATGTTTTGGTAATTCTACAAATTAAGGGTATCTTGGTAATTTCACAATTGGGGGCTATCTTATTGATTTTTCAAACCAAGGGTATTTTGGTAATTTCAAATTAGGGGTATTTTAGTAATTCTACAAATCTAGGGTATTTGGTCCATCTCGGGTTTTAGTTATGAACCTTGGCCCATTAACAAGTCCTTGCGGCTAAAGTGAACAGACACTATGCACCAGGTAGGATTCCAAAGAAGAGGAGGTGGGCCGCTAGGGCCGCTTAAGTACCAAGCTCTCCTTAGATCCAATCCTAGACATGCATATGCCCGTTACCACACTCTAACCTAGTGACTTGTCCACGGACATGTTTAATTGTTAGAAAGTCTTATGCGGTTTAAGAGTTGTTCAGTACTAAGCCTAAAGTCCATAAAACCCTAACATACTAGTCTACGTCCCCATAAAGCCCATCAAACCTATTTCACATTCATATAACCCATAATGGCCACTTTACATCTTTATGGCCCACTAGGCCTAAGTCTCAGTCATATGGCCCATTAGGCCCAAAACAATTTCAGATCATGTAACATGCTTGCTTAATCCAATTCATATAATTAAATCAAACCATTTTATCAAACTTAGCCTCAGGGCCCACCAGGCCCATTTAGCCACTTTCAGCCTATCGGCTTTCCTGCATTGCCGAAATCGTGTGTATGTGTAGTGTTTGTACACACCTGGATACTGCGACGTGCTATTCTATCCTTAGTCTTGATCCTACAACCAACCAACCTTCAATCAACCACTCATACTTAATCAAAATATTTACTCAAAAGCCGAACCCTTACTGTAACCTTACCGTGTGCCACTAGGTTCTAATGGCCCTTCCTTCGCTACTAATCACAAGTGTTCCCTAGATCTGCACTCACACATACACCATCAAAATTCGGGTGACTCGTAATCCAAATAAGTCATCCACACATTCGGCCATTCACTTCAACCATAATCAAGTTGAGTATCCTTACCCTTGCTAATGATCCTACCACGCTTGCGATCTCCGATCCTTACCCTTGTTAATACAAGATCATCGATAATGAAAAAGTAGATCGTCCTTCGGCTTTTAACAAAACATACTAAGGGGAGTTAACAGAATACTTACTGAATCCAACCTTAG
This sequence comes from Gossypium australe, assembly GCA_005393395.2. NCBI lineage: Eukaryota > Viridiplantae > Streptophyta > Magnoliopsida > Malvales > Malvaceae > Gossypium > Gossypium australe. Next base: position 114,924,905 of record CM016616.1, on the reverse strand, counting down.
ATCCTGCTGCCTAGATAACTACCGAACGAGATTCGGCTTTTAACCTTGACTGAGAGTAGCTACCAACTGATTTGTGATAGAGAGAAACAACAAAGATTCGGCACTAATGGGGATTTCGATAATTTGGAAAAGAAGAGAATTTGGCTAAAGGGGAATTTGGCTTTCAGAGAAAGAAGAAGAACGCAACTCTAGTAGGAATTTCGACAAAAAGAATGATGGGTTTTCTTTTTGGCAAATGAAAGAATTCGGCTAAAGGGGGAAAAGGAAGAAATAACAGAACCCAAGGAACCCTTCAATGAATTCGGCTCCCCCTTTTTATATCCAAAGCCGAATCCTACCTTCCCCCCACAGTCCCATTCGGCACCAACTCATCCCTCTCCTCATCTCCTAACTTTTCTCCCTGATAACACCTTAATCTTATCCGAAATTTCCTCCACATCCAACACACCTGTTTACTTCAAACTCTCCACGGCAAGAGTTCAAAACCAATACAACTCTGGTCGTCCATACAGTAAAATAACACTCCACAAAATACAACTTCTAAGCCTCGAACCTTGGACCTCTTCAGTTTACAACACGCCACCTTATAGCTCCCAAGTGACGCCACTTACCACTGGACCACAAGCCCATTTGTGTCCTATTTCTTTTTCATTTATTAAAAAGGCCTACTAACTGAAGTCACTGTTCCCTAAGGCTAAAACCAAAATTTTTCCTTTACCCTTGATCCCAGGACATCTCCAACACCTCTAGACACTCCAAATTCATTAATACTCAAAGCCCACATGCCAATTGTCATTTTTCTCGCTCACTTAAAAAAAATTTCTGAAACCCAAAGCCCAATAGGCCCAATTCTTCTGGGCCCAAATTCGGGGCGTTACACGATAGATGCAAGAAATTGGGTCAGTGCTTCAGGAATTTGCAAGATTAAATGGGTTGAGAGCTCCAAATTATCCACATGACATGTTTGACTCAGCACCAACCCATCATGGCAGAGAAGGAGATGATGAGAGAGAGGACTCCGAAGATGAAAGGGATACACAAGATTACCAAGGAACGGAGGATGAGTATGAGGTGGCATTCCAACCATAGTATACCACGTCAAAAGGGCCCTTTATCTGAAGCTCGACCCAACAAGCATTTCCAATAGGTAGGAGCTCCCACCAAGAATATGGATTGGGCAAGGGAAAAGCACCCATGGAAAGGAGGCGTTCACCTCCTTTAGATGATTCAAAGGAGAACTGAATTGAACTATTTAATGTTTTTACAAAGGATTGTATTAATTTCTCTGAAAACGATTTTAATTTATTTGCTTAGGAGTAGTAGTAATGGACTGTTAGTTGTTTTGTTTTCTATTAAATTTTTTCTATGTAGGAATCCCATATGGAGGAGGCACAAAAATTAGATATTTCAACAAGCAATGGAAGAAGCACCTACCAATAGTCTATGAAACTATCACGATTAATCGGGTAACTTCTGTGTAACACGCCTAACCCGTATCCGTTGCCGTACGAGGGTTAAAAGGGCATTACCAGACATATCGGAACATATCACAAACATTTCACTAATATCATACATACACAATCATTCCATAACAAAAATATTCACATAGAGTCCCTTTAGAAGGTCAACGAGACCTTAAACATGCTTTAGAGAGGGTTCGGAACTAAACTAATCTTATACAGAAGCTTTGCAGAACTTAGAAATTTTTTTTCATCTAAACAGGGCACACACCTGTGTGGCTAGGCCATGTACTACACATGGCCGTGCCTTGGACCATGCCTCACCACATGTTCAAAACCGACTTGAATCACACGGCCTGTCACATGCCCGTGTGTCTGGCCCGTGTACAACACTGATTTGAGTCACACGGCCTATCACACGCCCGTGTGTATAGCCCATGTGCAATTCTGGTTAGCTCCGAATTGAGACAGTCAAAGACACGGTCGGGACACACGCCTGTGTGCTCAACCGTGTGGGCAACTATAGGCCATTTGCAAGGCCAAATTGCCACCCATTAGGGTCATACCTACAAGCATAAAACAAGCATCATTTTATAACCCAAAACAACCAAAACATATCAATTTCAATATACCAACCTCTCATCAAAACATACTAACCTTTGCAACACATAACATGGACTAGATCCATCCATATTCAAATACATAAACAAGCCATATCACATGACTATATATGAACATATTTCAAAACATAACCTAAGTTCTCTAGCCTATACATGCCATACTTCAATATGTACATTTTCAAAAGGTACCAAAATATAGTTTGATAGTATGGTGATGATCCTAGATGATCCTTGAGCTTCCAGTGGCTTTGATAATCTATAAAACAATGCGAACACACACAAAGTAAGCTTTCAAAAGCTTAGTAAGCCATATATAAATAAACTTATCATATAGAACATTCATAAACCATTTCATTTGCATAAACAATGGCATAACGTAATAGCAAATTCATAATTCTCATTTAGCTCAATAGTTCCTAGCCACATGCTTACAAATATATCACGTCTCTATGTAGCTCATTTGGTCATAGCAAATTTGTATATGTCACATTTCATTTCAATGTTCTCAAACATGTACCTCAAATCCACATTTTTCACATATGCTTACCTTTCATACTCGAACTTTGTGTATATTTCAAACGTACCTGCATCAGTAACATATTTCACATAATCATTCATTTCACGAAATGCCCATTGAACTGTTCGGAATCCATAAGGATACTCAGATAACTCGAAAAGTTCGTACAATGCCAAGGTCCTAGACCTGGTCTTACATGTAATCAGTATCGATGCCATTGTCCCAGACAGGGTCTTACACGAAATCATATACGATGCCAATGTCCCAGACATGGTATTACACATAAATAATAAATCGATGCCAACGTCCCAGACGTGGTCTTACACGATAACACGAATCAGAAACCTATTTCATGACATATGTATCCTAACTATTCCTAAGGTTCGTACAGGACTTTTCAGACATTGACGCACTTTCGAAACTTTTATGGACTTCACGTATTTAGCTCAATTGGCTATATATCACAATTCATTCTCATATAAACAATAATAATTCAATTTAAACACATTTATTTGTATATCGACTTACCTCGCACAGGAAAGAACGGAAACGAACAACTATTCTACTATTTTCGACTTCAGCCGATCTAATTCTGTTCTCTTTGGTTCTTGATCTATACACATTCAAATTTAGCTCATTCGTTCACCAAATCATTCAATTCAATCCCTAAACACATATTTAGGGAATTTTACAATTTACCCCTCACATTTTCACATTTTGACATTTAAGTCCCTACTTCATAAAATCACAAAATTCACATAATTTCTTTTTACCCATGCTAGGCCGAATGTTACTACACTTCATATAAACCTATATATTTCATTTATTCCACATTTTTGTCCTTTCATTTCTCATTTTCACAATTAAGCCCAAAATAGTCAAATTCATTAAAAATTCAAAGACAAAACATATTAATCTATCATATTTCATCAACTATCACCACAAAGATTACAAAATCATCAATGGCATAACTCAAAATTATCATCAAATTCTAAAATTAAGGCATGGGCTTGATAGTATGTTAAACAATGATCACAAAAACGTAAAAATTATCAAAAACTGAAACAAAAACATATCTTAATCAAAGAAAAACCATGGCCGAATCTAGCTTGGTTTCTTTTCTTTCTTTTTCTTGTTATTTTCGGCAATGGATGAACATATTAAGACCATTTTCATGTTTGTTTTTATTATAAATCATAATAATTATCTATTTCCACTCTTAACCTTAATGAAAAACATTTAAATCATGGACATAATTGTCCACTAACTTAATAATGGCATATTAACCTTTTAAGGACTTTTAACAAATCAAATCTTAGCTATTTAGCACATTAATATGTAGAATGCCACTTTTACTCTTTCTGCTATTTAGTCCTTTTTCATAAAATAAGCACACAAACGATCGAATTAAATCACAGAATTTTCACACATGCTTAATCACATACTGTAAACACGAAAAAATAATATTAAAATATTTTTGGCTCGAATTTGTGGTCCCAAAACCACAATTTCGACTAGGGTCTAAACCGGACTGTTACAATTCTCCCTGCCTTAGGGATTTTCGTCCCCGAAAATCTTACCGTTGAATAGATTCAGATATTGCTATCTCATAGCACCTTTGGGCTCCCACGTAGCCTCTTCAACTCCGTTTCGACGCCACATTACTTTTACTAACGAAATTTTCTTATTTCGCAATTCTTTAATCTTGCGAGCTAAGATACGGGTTGGTTCTTCTTCATAAGTCATGTCAGACTGAATCTCTATCTCAGACCGAGAAATCACATGCGAGGGATCGGGTCTGTATCGTCGAAGCATCGATACATGAAACACATTGTGAATCTTTTCTAACTGAGGTGGTAGCAACAAACTATACGCAACTGGCTCTACACGCTCAATAATCTCATACGGCTCGATGAATCTCGAACTCAATTTGCCCTTTATTTCTAATCGGAGTATTTTCTTCCACGGTGACACTTTTAAAAACACTTTATCTTTGATTTCAAACTCAATATCTTTTCGTTTCAAATGTACGTAGGATTTCTATCGATCAGATACTGCCTTCAAACTATCACGGATCACTTTCACTTTCTGCTCAGTCTCTTTTCTCAAGTCAATCCCGAAAATCTTATTTTCGCTGAGCTCTGACCAATACAGAGGTGTTCGGCATTTACGACCGTATAAAGCTTCCTACAGTGCCATTTTAATGCTTGATTGAAAATTGTTATTATACGCGAATTCAATCAATGGCAAATATTGTTCCCACGTTCCTTCAAACTCAAGTATGCAACATCTCAGCATATCCTCAAGTATCTGAATAATCCACTCGGATTGACCATCCGTCTGTGGATGAAAAGTAGTACTGAAGTGTAATTTTGTACCTAAAGCCTCTTGCAGTTTCTTCCAAAACTGCAAAGTAAACCTCGAATCTCTATCAGACACAATAGATAATGGCACCCCGTGCAATCTCATAATATCAGAATTATATAGCTCAGCTAACTTATCAAGTGAGTAATCAAATAGTACCGGAATCAAATGGGTTGATTTCGTCAATCTGTCAACTACAACCCAGATCGCGTCTTTCTTTCTCGGAGTTAGGGGCAAACTCGAAACAATATCCATCGTCACTTTATCCCATTTCCTCTTAAGAATCATAATCGGTTGTAACAAACCGGATGGCACCTAATGTTCAGCTTTAACTTGCTGATAAATCAAACATTTCGAAACAAAGTCAGTGATATCTCTTTTCATTCTAGACCACCAGTGAACTTGTTTCAAATCATTATGCATATTTTTACATCCTGGATGAATAGATAAGCAACTACTATGAGCTTCTTTCAAAGTCAACTGAATCAACTCTAAGTTTCTTGGAACACAAATCTGATCTCGAAATCTTAGACAATCATCAACATCAATTCGAAATTCAGAATCAGAGTTCAAATCACACTGAGCTCGTTTCACTAACATTTCATTATCAACTTTCTGAGTATCATAAATCTGTTGTAAGAACAATGGTCTCGCTTTCAAGTCATCTACTAACGAACCATCATCAATTAGGGCCAACTGAGTATTCATTGCACGTAGGGAAAACAACGATTTCTATCTCAAAGCATCAGCAACAACATTAGCTTTCCCTAGATGGTAGTCAATTACAAGTTCGTAATCTTTTAACAACTTTAACCATCTTCGCTATCGTAGGTTCAGATCTTTTTGAGTCATCAAATATTTTAAGCTATTGTGATTAGAATAGACGTGACATTTCTCACCGAACAGATAATGGCGCCAAATTTTCAACGCAAACACAATAGCTGCCAATTCCAGATCGTGTGTCGGATAATTTTTTTCGTGTGGCTTTAACTGTCTTGAAGCATAAGCTATAACTTTACTTCCTGCATCAAAACAGAGCCTACACCGGTCAAAGATGCATCAATATAAATAACAAACTCTTTACCCGATTCTGGCTGAACTAGTATGGGAGCTTCGGTTAAGAAAGCTTTCAGCTTACCAAAGCTTTTCTGACACTTTCCAGACCATTTGAATTTCACATCTTTCTGAAGCAATCTCGCTAATTGAGTCACAATCATCGAAAAGCCTTTTACTAATCGTCGGTAATAACCAACAAGTCCTAGAAAAATGTGGACTTCAGACACATTTTTCGGAGGCTTCCAGTCTAAAATAGCTGAAATTTTGCTCGGATTAACTCAGATACCAGATGCTGATACAATATGGCCCAAAAAACTGACTTCACACAACCAAAACTCGCATTTACTAAACTTTGCATACAATTGCTTGTCACGCAGAGTTTGTAGTATAATTTTTAAATGTTCTGCATGCTCAATTTCATTACGCAAATATATCAATATGTCGTCAATAAATACAACAACAAATCGATCTAAATACGGTCTGAAAATTCTATTCATCAAATCCATAAAGATAGCAGGAGCAGTAGTTAGTCTGAAAGGCATAACTAAAAATTCATAATGCTTGTACCTCGTTCTGAAAGCAGTTTTTGGAATGTCTGAATCTTTTACTCACAACTGATAATATCCCGATCTCAAATCTATCTTTGAACGCACAGAAGCTCCTTTCAACTGATCGAATAAATCATTAATTCTAGGCAGAGGATATTTATTTTTAATAGTCACTTTGTTTAACTAACGGTAATCAATGCACATTCTCATCGTTCCATCTTTCTTTTTCACAAACAGAACAAGAACGCCCCAAGGTGAGTAACTCGATCGTGCAAATCCTCTATTGGTTAATTCTTGCAATTTAAACTTCAATTATTTCAATTCTGTCGAAGCCATTCTATACAGAGCTATTGAGATAGGGTCATCCCCGGCACTAACTCAATACCAAACTCAACTTCTTCTATAGAAGGTAATCCCGGTAATTCTTCAGGAAACACATCAGGGAACTCACAAACCACAGGCACAGATTTAACTTTCTTTTCTGTCACTTTCATATCAATCACGTAGGAAGAATAAGCTTCACAACCCTTTCTCACATAATTTAGAGCTTTTATCGAAGATATCACTGCCGGTAACCCATTCAGATCACTAGACTCAATCCGAATTATCTCATCATTCTGACATCTCAAATTAATAGTTTTCCATTTGCAATTCACAACAGCATTATGCAATGTTAGCCAATTCATACCCAGGATTATATCAAAGCCAATTCATACCCAAGATTATATCAAACTCATCAAAAGGTAATAACATCAGATCAGTTGGAAAACAGTTGTCTCGAAACATCAACGGACAATTCTTGCACACTTTGTCAACCAGGACAATTTCTGCCTAAGGGGTTTGATACTCTAATTACAAATTCAGTAGACTCTATAGGCAAAGTCTTACTTGATACTAAGTTCATGCATATATATGAATGAGTAGACCCTGGATCTATCAATACAATCACAGAAGTGTCATAAAGAGTAAAAGTATCGGTAATGATGTCTAGAGAAGAAGCTTCCTCACGAGCTCTGTAATAGCCCGATTTAGGGGCTAGTCGGAACAATGGTCTTGGGACCACTAATTCGAGGTCAGAGAAAATTATTTTAATGTTATTTTATGAGTTATAGCATGATTGTATAGGTGCATGGAAATTTTGGTGCTTTAATTTTAGTGATTTCATGCTTAATTGCGAAAAAGGACTAAATCGCATAAAGTGAAAAAGTTCTATTTTATAAGCTAAAGGTGCCTAATAGCCATAAGATTTTAATTGGGGGCCTTTAATGTGCAATTAGACCCTTTGATATGGGGTGGTCGGCCATAGGAGACAAACAATGTCAAATTGGTCAAAGTTGTTGAAATTAGGTAGACTAAATTGATATTTTATATTAAAATAAAGAAAAGATGATATCCTTCTATTCACTCATCCTCTTCCACCAAAAATTAGCAGCAAATAGGGATTTGAAAACTCAAAAATTTTAGCAAGCTCTTCTCCTTACAAATATGTGATTTCAATGGTTTTTCTTGATGATATTTGTACTTTTAGAACCCCTAAAACTTAAGCTAGCTAAAGAGGGGACTATTTTGCAAAATGGTTGAAAGTTTAGAGTTTTTCCATGTGATTATTTATGTTGTTGATGCATTTTTATGGAAAAAAATGAGTCTTGGTTGTTAGATAAACAACTTTTGTGAAAGGTGTTTCCATGAAAACACCTAAAATGACCTTTTTGTAAAGGTTGTATAATAAGAGGTAAATGTGTGAAATAATGGGTATTGATGGTTTTCACAAGAGTAATAAATGTTCATCTAGGCTTGTAAAAGGAGGAAATTTGATTAGAATCAATTTACGAGCCTAAAGGTAAAATAGTCATTTTGTAAAAGCCTAAGGGAAAAATGGTAATTTTGCCAAAATATGATGATTGAAATGTATTGATTAATGTGATTATTAAATGAGCTAATTTGCTATTATAGATCAAGAAGAACGATGGATTAACCTTGACCGAGGGAAAGGCAAAGTATTAGATTAAATCGACAAATTGGCCTATTTTGAAACCGAGGTAAGTTTGTATGTAATAAGTTCAACATCATGCTAGCATGCTTTAAAATGTTTGATATTTGTGAGAATGTATAATATTTCTATGAATTTGAGTAATGGTGTTGAATGAGAAAAATGATGAAAATTGTGAAGATGAAGTCCCGGTTGGACTTAAGAAGTGAAAAGATATCATCACTGAGATTAGTGAGGTCCCTTATAAGACCATGTCCGAGACATGGCCTTGGCACCAAATTGATATTTCGTATAAGACCATACCCGGGATATGACATCGGCATCGAATATGAGAATCATATAAGACCATATCCGGGATATGGCATCGACAATTGATATGAGATCCAGTATAAGACCATATTGGGGATATGTCATCGGCATCTAGAGGTGACCCCATGTAAGACCATATCTGGGATATGGCATTGGTTTTCTATTTATGTAAATAATGATGATTATGTATCTTCGAGTATCCCATGTGATTCAATGGGGTAATAGTTAAGCTTGTAATAAAGATGAGATTGGGCTAAAGTTGTGTGATGAAGTGATACAAGTATATGTGAGTAATTCACGAGAAAAGTTTACGATATGTGATATGATATGTAAATGGTAAGAGTAAGCATGAGTAAGTTATGGCAATGTGCCTAAGACTTTGTGTTTTATTCAATGTCATGGATGGATGACATTATGAGCCTTATGTTGTTATTTATTTCATGTAAACTTACTAAGCTTTATGCTTACCCCTCTCATTTCCCTTTTCCTTATAGTATTGCCAAGCTAGCTTGGGAATTCATGGAACGTTGGAGTTCGGAAATCACACTATCAACTTCTTCTTGGTATAGCAAAGTTAGACTTATTTTGAGTATGGCATGTATAGGACTTGGTTATTTTGTTATGTCATATTTGTTAGCCAAGCTGTTGGCTATTAAGGATGTTCAATTCATTTTGTAAATTGACATTGGAAATTGGCCACTACTTGACAAGTTCATATTTAAAAATGAAGATGAAATTCATGAAGTGTATGTTTGAGTAGATGTCTTAATTTTGGGTTATTGGAAGTGCCTTATGGTCATGATATAGGTTGAATTGATTTGGTATAATGTGGTTGCTTGTAGGGTGGAAAATGGCTTGGTAAAGAGCCTTACAATTGTCCACACAGGTAGACACACGGGCGTGGGTCTAGGCCATGTGTGACACACGATCAGCCCCATGGGCATGTTGAGAGGCCGTGTGTCCCCATACATGCTAGGTTGACAACTTAGTATGCTTAGTAGTAAACACACGGGCAGAGACACGGCCATGTATCTCCATACATGCTAGGTTGACAAGTCAGTATGCTTAGTAGTAAACATACGGGCAGAGACACGGCCGTGTGTCTCGACTGTGTGGGAGACACGACCTAAGACACGGGCATGTGCCCAGGCCTTGTGAAGTCTGCACCTGAAAATGGGAATTTAATTCGACACACAGACTAAGGACACGGGCATATGTCTCGGCCATGTGACCTCATTGAGAGGATGACGTCATAAACAGAATGCCAAGGTTTTCACACACGGGCGAGGACACGGGCGTGTCAAGGCCGTGTGAGGGATATGGGCAAGGGACACGGGCGTGTGTCCGACCATGTGAAAACCCCTGTAGGTTCGAATTGAAAAATAAATCCACACGGGTATGGAACACTGGCATGTGATATGCCACACGGGTGTGGAACACTGGCATGTGATATGCCACACGGGCGTGTCCCATCCTTCACACGGACGTGTGGCTAGGTTTTGAGTCAAAATTTTCTAAGTGTTTAAAATTTTCGGTTTGGTCTCGAATCATTCCAGGTGCAAGTATAGGGTCTCGTAGACCCTTAATAAGGACATTAAGGTCTTGAATGAAAGGTTTTAAATTGTAATGAAGTTTAATGATTCAATGTTGCACGATTGAGCAAGTTAAGTACGGTAATGCCTCGTACCCGGTTCAAGTGTAGAATATGGGTAAGTGGTGTTACAAGGTCAAATGGAGTAAGCTCTGGCAGGTGCTCTTATTTTGGATCTCTCAACTGTATCTTTCGTAGCTCTCTGGCTACCACTCATATTTTTCATGTTTCTAAAAGGTCTACCCCTAGCTGAAGCGTTATTCGACTTCAGATTTTGTGCAATCTCTTGCTCAACAGATTTGGGACAGTCTCGGATAAAATGATCTAATGATTCACATTTAAAGCAAGCTCGGTCATTCAATCTATAATTACCCAGATGTCTTTTACCACAATGTCTACATTCAGATTACTCAGATCTGACATTTCCAACACTAGCTATCGAAGTAGTTGGAGCTTTGAAACTCGAATAGGATCTAACACGATCTCTGCTTGAATGTCCCACATTAGCCTTTGAACAACCATACTCATCTCGGAACTTTTTTGATGTAGAGTGAAATAATTTACTTGAGGATCTCTTTCTCACATCTCTGACTTCTGTCTCAGCTTTTCTTTTCTCTTTCTCGAGTTCTTCAGCTTTACATGCTCGATCAATACGTACAACAAACTCTTTTATTTCCAGAATTCCAACTAACAAACGAATATCTTTATTCAAGCCGTCTTCAGACCTTTTACACATTATTGCTTCGATCAAGACACATTCTCGTGCATATTGACTTAGTCTTACAAATTCTCGTTCATATTCTGTAACAGATATACGGCTGTGTTTCAATTCAAGAAACTCTATTCATTTTTTACCAATAAATCTCTCACTGATGTATTTCTTCCAGAATTCTGATTGAAATAAATCCCAAGTAATTCGTTCTTTTGAAATGACAGAAGTCAATGTTTTCCATCGTTGATAAGCTGCATCTCTCAACAAAGAAACAACACATTTCACACATTCGTCGGGAGTGCACGACATCTCATTAAATACTCGAATTGTATTCTCGAGCCAAAATTTAGCTTTCTCTGTATCATCATCACTAGTGGCCCTGAACTATTTGGCCCCATATTTACGGATTTTATCAGCCAGAGGCTTATTCAACAGACTCAAATTCATAACCGAAGGTACAACAGAAGTCTGAGGGGGATTAGGTGGGGGCGGAGGTTGAGAAACAGCTGGATTCGTTCTACTATACTGAGTGAACCACTCATTCATCATTTGGAAGAAGGCTTGTTTAGCCTCTCCTTCCTAATTGCTAGTAACTGGTCTAGAATCAGACGACGTTGTCCCTTGAGTGCGAGCAGGCGTATTACTTTCAACAACGTCAGCTACAGCTCTTTTGGGATTCATTTACTATATGAAAAACACATTTTATATGTCAGGATTCATCACACTATCACAGTTCATATATATGGCATGTATAGCTAGACTCTCACACGCAATGTTAGTCCTAGAATCGACTAAACCGTAGCTCTGATACCAACCAAATATAACACCCCTAACCCGCATCCATTGCCGAACGAGGGTTAAAAGGGCATTACCAGACATATAGGAACATATCAAAAACATTTCACTAATATCATACACACGTAATCATTCCATAATGAAAATATTCACATAGAGTCCCTTTAGAAGGTTAACAAGACCTTAAACATGCTTTAGAGAGGGTTAAGGACTAGACCGATCTTATACAAAAGCTTTGCGAAACTTGGAATAATTTTTCTTTCTCAACAAGGCACACGCCCATATGGCTAGGCCGTGTACTACACATGGCCGTGTCTTGGACCATCCCTCAGCCCTTGTTCAAAACCGACCTGAATCACACGGCCTGTCACATGCCCATGTGTCTGGCCCTTTTGCAACACTGATTTGAGTCACATAGCCTGTCACACGCCCGTGTGTCTAGCCCGTGTGCAATTCTGGTTCGCTACGAATTGAGACAGCCAAAGACACAGTCAGGACACATGCCTGTGTGCACAATTGTGTGGGGAACTATAGGCCATTTGCAAGGCCAAATTTCCACCCATTAGGTTCATACCTACAAGCATCAAACAAGCATCATTTTATAACCCAAAACAACCAAAACATATCAATTTCAATATACCAACCTCTCATCAAAACATACTAACCTTTGCAACACATAACATGGACTAGATCAATCCATATTCAAATTCATAAACAAGCCATATCACATGACTATATATGTACATATTTCAAAACAAAACCTAAGTTCTCTAGCCTATACATGCCATACTTCAATATGTACATTTTCAAAAGGTACCAAAATATAGTTTGGTAGAGTGGTGATGATCCTAGATGATCCCCGAGCTTCCAGTAGCTTTGATAATCTATAAAACAATGCAAACACACACAAAGTAAGCTTTCAAAAGCTTAGTAAGACATATACAAATAAACTTATCATATACAACATTCATAAACCATTTCATTTGCATAAACAATGGCATAACATAATAGCAAATTCATAATTCTCATTTGGCTCAATTGTTCCTAGCCACCTGCTTACAAATATATCACGTCTCTATGTAGCTCATTTGATCATAGTACAATTGTATATATAACATTTCATTTCAATGTTCTCAAACATGTACCTCAAATCCACATTTTTCAAACATACTTACTTTTCATACTCGAACATTGCGTATATTTCAAACGGACCTGCATCGGGAACACATTTAACATAACCATTCATTTCACAGAATACCCGTTGAACCGTTCGGAATCCATAAGAATACTCAGATACCTCGAAAAGTTCGTACAATTCTAATGTCCTAGATGTGGTCTTACATGTAAGCAGTATCGATGCCACTGTCCCAGACAGTGTCTTACATGAAATCATATATGATGTCAATGTCCCAGACATGGTCTTACATGTAAATAATAAATTGATGCCAATGTCCCAGACGTGGTCTTACACGATAACACAAATCGAAATCCTATGTCATGACATATGTATCCTAACTATTCCTAAGGTTCGTACAGGACTTTTCGGACATTGACGCGTTTTTGGAACTTCCAGACTTCACGTATTCATCCCAATTGGCCATATATCACAATTCATTCTCATATAAACAATAATAATTCAATTTAAACACATTTATTTGTATATCGACTTACCTCGTACAGGAAAGAACGGAAACGAATGACTATTCTACTACTTTCGACTTCCCCCGATCTAATTCCGTTTTCTTTGGTTCTTGATCTATACACAATCAAATTTAGCTCATTCATTCAACAAATCATTCAATTCAATCCATAACCACATATTTAGGGAATTTTACAAATTAGCCCTCACATTTTCACATTTTAACATTTAAGTCCCTATTTCATAAAATCACAAAATTGACATAATTTCTTTTTATCCATGCTAGGCCGAATGTTACTACACTTCATATAAGCCCATATATTTCATTTATTTCATGTTTTAGTCCTTTCATTTCTCATTTTTACAATTAAGCCCAAAATAGTCAAATTCATCAAAAATTCAAAGACAAAACATATTAATCTATCACATATCGTTCATATTTCATCAACTATCATCACAAAGCTTACAAAATCATCAATGGCATAACTTAAATTCTAAAATTAAGGCATGGGCTTGATAGTATGTTAAGCAACGATCACAAAAACGTAGAAATTATAAAAAACCAAAACATAACTTAATCAAAGAAAAACCATGGCCGAACCTAGCTTGGTTTCTTTTCTTTCTTTTTCTTGTTATTTTCAGCAATGGATGAACATATTAAGGCCATTTTCATGTTTGTTTTATTATAAATCATAATAATTATCTATTTCCACTTTTAACCTTAATGAAACATTAATGAAAAACATTTAAATCATGGACATAATTGTCCACTAACTTAATAATGGCATATTAAACTTTTAAGGACTTCTAACAAATCAAATCATAGCTATTTAGCACATTAGCATGTAGAATGCCACTTTTACTCTTTCTGCTATTTAGTCCTTTTTCATTAAATAAGCACACAAACGATCGAATTAAATCACAGAATTTTCACACATGCTTAATCACATACTGTAAACACAGAAAAATAATATTAACATTTTTTTACTCAGATTTGTGGTCCCGAAACCACTATTTCGACTAGGGTCTAAACCAGACTGTTATATTTTATCTTTATCTTTTTAGGGGTTACACATTGAGGACAATGTGTTATCTAAACTGTGGGGGTGACATAGAAAATTTGCAGTTATTTTAAATTTCTATGGTTTTCTTTGATTTTTCCTGGTCATTTGTGTACTTGAGCTTGAAGAAATACAAGTGATTGGTTAGGAGCATGTACATAGGTTGCTTTTATGAACTATAAATTTGGCTTGAGGATAGGATATTTTAAATTTACTATTATTAGACTATTAAGTTCTATTTATTACACTATAAATAGGCATTAAAGTAACTAAATGTACCAAATGATATAGAAATTACAAGGAAACGAGAATGCTAATATGAATGATAAATTGTGGAATTCGTGGTTGTTTGGTTGATTAGAGTTGTGAATATTGAGATACCTAAGGATGACCTAAGGCATTGTTTGGAATACACCCAATGCCAAACAACTAACACTGTTACGTATCTTTTGTACCGATTTTTGAGCCAGAAAACACTTCTTGATGAACCTTTGTACAAAAATCAAGCCAAAATATATATTTGTACTTATCCTTTTTCGTTGGTCCTGAATTGCATGACTATAGACGGCTGGTCATACATATTGAGGGTTAAGTAGATACATTACAACGGATTTTGTAAAAAGATAGTGAAATAGGAAGGATCAATATGATATAATAATTATAAGTTAGCCAATATGTGCAACAAAAGAAAATTTCTAGAAAGAAATTAAAATGAGAAGAAAAAGTACTTGAAACGTAAAAAGCATTTGTGAGTGAGATGTATTGAAAAAGGAAAATGTGGCAAAGTCACAAAAGTAGAAAAGCTCATTCATTAGTGCACAAAAGCTCGTGAGCTAACCATGATTGTTATGTTAGGCTATAATTTCCTATGTGGAGAAATAAGGAAGATGAGAAAATAAGACATAAGGTGGTGAGCGGGAAAAGGTTACTAAGGGGGAGAATAGAGGACCATATGATGTGTCAAACTATTTTCGTGCTTGAAACTATTTGATGCTTAATATTCTTGAAATCCATACTTGTCCTAAGCCTTAGAATGTTACAAACCGAAAAGCCCTATACAACTTAGGTAAACTTATTCACAATTCGAAATCATATTGAATAATTGCATTTATAACCATTTGTATTCTGGTAGGATAATCAAATTACTTGTATAATTTATTGGTGGATTCATACATTTGATACCCTTAATGCTTGTATGCTTTGTAATATACTGAACTTAAGTATTTGATATCAAAAGTCGTAAGTTGATTATTTCTCATGCCAAGATTATGTACGAATATCAAATATCTATTCATGTGCTCCAAAGCTAACACTTGTACCATCTTGGCCCAAGGGTTGTCTTATCATTTATCATGTTTTTTCATGTTACTTGAGGACAAGCAATGACTTAAGTGTGGGGGAGTTTGATCTATCGTAATATGGTGTAGCAAATTAAACTACATTTTAGGAGCTTGAACATAAGCATTTTAGTTGTGTTTTAATTAAAATTTAGCAAGTTTAGTTTTGTTTAATAAAATGTGTAATTTGAGTCTTTTATTGACCTTAAAGGTCGAATGAGGCATAAGGGTGAGCTAATATACTTTTCGAGTGTACATGAGACCATTAGAAGGCATATTAACTTAATACTGGTCACCAGGTTGCAACATAGAGCATTGGATGTCGCAACATAGGGAGCAGAACTGAAGAAGTCCAAGACTACCTTCAATGCCACGACACAGCATAAGGATGTTGCAACATACCCCTGAAGATACCCTGAAGAAAAGTATACTACCATCGATGTCATGACACAGGACCTGATGTGTCGCGACATCGCCTTTGTACAGGAAATTAATACAGGCCAAGGACATTTTGGTTCGCACAATCCAACTTTTAGCTCAAAATGTCAGTTGTACTAAGGTTAAAGATAACGACCATTCTACATCAGTAACTAGGCTCAACTAACACATGTTATCGACACCTTTTACTATTATATAATTTTTTCTTTATTTTTAGTCTTTAGTTTTTCTCTTTTCTTATGTTTTATATTTTACTTCCATTCTTGTTATTTACTTTTGGGAGATAAATCATATTTGGAATAGTCCTTAAACTCTGTGAGGATTCTATGCTTAAATTCAATATAATTAAGCTTCTTCTAAACTATATTCTTGAAATTGTTCTTTATGTTCATTCTTTCATTCAAGTTTATATTGTTTTCTAGATCCATGAGGAATTAATCCTCCTGCGTGGGATTAGCGAGTGAAGTTATGAAAAATTAACTGTTTTGTAGGGATTTCCTAATGGATCAGTTGTTCAGGAAAGGAAGAACCTAAACCCTTTAGGCCTGACAACCTTAGGAAGTCATCAAGGTAGGAATTAACCCAAAATTAGTATGGTATATCCGTGAACACCATAACCTTGAATCGGTCTAGACTGTGAGGTCGAAAGATAAGTAGTTCTTGTCAACTCAATACTTCTGGGGTATTGGCTAGTTGATTGAACAAGAAAACCCAAAATGATACTTGATTACGATTACCAAAGTGAACTAATCACCCATGCCCTTATTTGATATATATTTTCTTATTTGATTTCTTGCTTCTCGTTTATTTAATTTTCTTTTATTTCTTTTAATATTATTTTTATCCAAAAACCCTTCCTTAATTCTTCGTACTATAATTCAATTAAAGTATTAATTAGATCTATTTATGTTTAAATTAGAATTAATTTAGTGCTTGCCTCCCTTGGGTACAATCCTCGAAGCACTTACCTACTCCATTGTAACTATATTACAACTTGACCCGTATACTTGCTGTAACACCCCTTACCCTTGTTCGAACCCGAAACCGAATACAAGGCATTACCTAACTTAACTTGCCTAAACATAACACATCGGGCTATAAAATTTTGCTGCAGCATAGAAACTTTCCATTTAAACTCATAACCTACTTATTCTGGGCCTATGAGGCCCTAAACATACTTCTGGGAGGTTTCGAAATTAAACCGAGAACTTTTACGTGCTTAGAAAATTTTTGTCCAAACAGGGGCCACACACCCGTGTGTCCCTGAGACATGCCCATGTTCTTCACCCGTGGTCGATTCTGACTTATTTCACACAGCCAGACACACGCCTCTGTCCCTAGCCCGTGTCCCTCACACGGCCTCGACACGCCCATGTCTTAGTCCGTGTGCCAAAACCTTGGCATTCTGTTTATGACGACATCAACTCACTAAGGTCACACGGCCAAGGCACATGCCCGTGTCCTTAGGCCGTGTGTCGAATTAAATTCCTAACTTCAGGTGCAGACTTCAGACGGCCTAGGCACACGCCCATGTCTAAGACCGTGCCTCCTACACGTCTGAGACACACGGCCGTGTCTCTACCCATGCGTTTACTACTGAGCAAACTGACTTGTAAACTTGGCTCACAAGGGGACACATAGCCGATCAACACGCCCATGGGGCTAACCATGTATCACACACGGCCTAGACACATGCCCGTGTGTCTATCCGTGTGGACATTAAAAAGGCTATATTCCAAGCCAAATGCCACCCTACATAGCAACCATACTTATACTAACTCAAATCAAGCATCCACACAAGCACAAACTTCATGATTCATCATCAATGAATATATATATGAGAGAACTAGTCAAGTATTGGCCCAACTTTAATGACCATTTACAAAATGAATTGAAACAACCATAGTAGCCAACACATTTGCCTTGCAAATGACATAACCAAAACACTCAAGTCCTATACATGCCATACTCAAAATAAATCTAATTTGGCTATACCAAAAAGTGGTCGATGATACCACTAAATGTAGCCTCCCCAACCCGACCTAGACGTTGACTTAGATTCAAGAGATTACATTAGCCACCGAAACAACCTGGTAAGCTATCCGAGTTTTTGACCTTTAGAAAAATTTATTTAGTCTCTTTTCTGGAAAAACTCAAGAGTTACAAAAAAATGATTAAGTTTAACATTTGCATTATAGCGGTGTTTACTATTGAAAACTTAGTTGAAAAATCGATTTACTTTCTTAGCAAAACACACTTACAATTTAGCTGTGGAAAAGTGATACTAACGTAATTTTAATAAAACCAATGTTTCATGCATAGTTAAATAAAATTTCATATTCTAATAGCCTAAATGATTTAAATGTCATGCATGCCTATGTAAAAATTGTAAACTAAGTCTCATACCACAACAAAAATATAGTTTCAAAAAACAAGAATTATAAAATATTCAGTCTACAATACTTTTATATAGAAATCAATATTTCAAGTCGAACCCTCTAAATTTTGAGCCTGCGTCTTAACCTTGAGGATTATCTGAAAAGATAGAATTAAAAGGGGTGAGCTATGACGCTCAGTGTGAGTTCAATTACAATAAAACCAACATAAATAGTTGTTAGAAAATATTAAATAATATTACACATAGTTTTCAAATTAGTTCAAAATATGATATTTTAATGCTACCTGTAACACCTTATACTCGGTTTAGTCGCCTAACCCAGGCTATAAGGTATTACAACAATAATCTTTAGACATTTTTCGTGATTTCAATCAAATAATTCATATTCAAGCA
Source organism: Gossypium australe (assembly GCA_005393395.2). Classification (NCBI taxonomy): domain Eukaryota; kingdom Viridiplantae; phylum Streptophyta; class Magnoliopsida; order Malvales; family Malvaceae; genus Gossypium; species Gossypium australe. Next base: position 114,905,677 of record CM016616.1, on the reverse strand, counting down.
TTTCTTTGTTTTTCAATCAAATCAGGACCTAAATCGAGCTTACAGAACATTTAAAACAAACTAGAATCAATTTTGGATTAAATTGAAACTTCTATGAAATTCTAAGTAAAAAGTGTAAACATGGGTCACCCAACCGTGTGACAGTGCCCAAGTCGTGTGGCTAAAGGACATGGCCGTTTCGCCAAAGCGTGTATAATTCAAAAATAAGGTCACGCGGTCGTGTCACCAAACCGTGTGCAATTCGAAATAGGTTCATACGACAGTGTCACAGACCGTGCGTGATTCGAAATAGGGTACACGGTCGTGTCGTCAGGCTGTGTAACAACATGTGGCCGTGTGGGCAAAACTTGCACCATAATTTAAGAATCACACGGCCATGTGGCAGCTGGTGTCACAGGCCAGGTGTGCCCAAAATTTCAGTCAAAATCAAGCTAACTGACATTCAAATGCATGGGCTTCAAGCAATTCAATAACCCACAACCAAACCTATCCAAAATGTGTCTAAAAGAGTCAAAACATACTAATTCACACTCAACCTAAGGCCTAACAAATATGCCTTCAATGACACCACAATTTGAAGCATAAACAACAATCATCCAACCAAACATGTAATACAAGTTAACTTTAAATCAAACATCGTTCACATTTTAAATAGAAAATACCATATATCACCTATAATCCAAACCATCCAATACTTCTAAAACCAACCAAACCCATAACTTATCACAACAAACTTGACCATTCATCAAACACAAGGTAATTCAAATAGCTTATTAGCCTAAACATATCATTCACACATTCATCAACTCAAACCACAAACATCCAAATTTACCAAATAAAACTTACATAATCACATTCACCATGATATTCAAAATACACATCATATGACCATAATGCTTTAAACTTACAAATCCAAAACCTTATTTACACACCACTTATAACTAGACCAAAATAAATAGATAGCTAAAGAATAAGTTGTTGGATAGTGTGATCTCCAACACATTCCAATTGATAGTGCAAATCTGACGATCTGCAAGGAAGAAAACCAACTAAAGTAAGCTTACAATAAGCTTAGTATGTTCGTAAAACAAAACAACACATGTTAACTTAATTATAAAATGTACAAAACATGAAAATAATTATTCTCGCCATATATACATCATCATTTCAACCTTCCGAAATACTTAAACCTGGATGATTCATATCATCAAAATACAATGGATCAAATAACCATATACTATAATGCAAAACATCATAACATTTCATTCTATTTTTCTTTCAATAGTTAACTGTTTTTCCTGGAGAACAATAGTAAATCAACTTTGGATACATAGGAGGGAAATGCTCATATGAGCTAACATAAGGACAATAACCAATACACGATGCTACTCACACAAGCTTTAGAGAATCCGCAAAACATGCAGGATCTAAAGCCATTGGTATGATATCCATCACTGGTACATAGTACCTGCTAAATACACCTGCTTGAAGCCTGCTAAATACATCGACACGTAGCTTGATATGCCCTAAATGGCATGTCATTTGTATCATTGCTATTCACTAAGTTCACACGGGCTTCACCTGTTTTTCTAATACATTTCAAACTCGACTTTATACTTTCATTTCATTTATCAACCAATTCATCATAACCATATTCAATTTCATTTAATTAAAAACATAATAAGTACAATAATTATAAACATGATAATTAAAATACGAACTTACCAAAATGCGATAGCTAACGATATGCGACGACGATTACTCGACGACCTTTCATTCCCCCGTTTATCAACAGTCTAGTTTGTTTCTTGATCTAAATATAATAATATAATTTAATTAATTAATTTAAACATCTTAAAGCACCTAAAAAATCATGCAATTAACCATTTTATAACATTTTACACATTTACCCTAAACTTTCACCTCTTATTCAATTTAATCTCCAAAAACCAAAATTCTCAAAATTATTACAAATTAGCCAAAAAAAACCTTATGCTGAATTCAATATGGTCCTTAAACAATCCACTTTTATCATTTTATCACAAGAATTACGTGATATTTTACAAATTTAAGAACTTAGCCCCTAAACTTTAAAATCAACTAACATCACTTTACAAAATAGTCCTATTTAACTATCAAACTTAACAATTTATCATAAAAATTCAAGAACATAAAATATTCATCCATCGTAAAATTCTAAACATTTAACAGTTTTACGAATTAGTCCCTGAGTTAGCTAACTTAAGTTACAACGATTTCAAAAACATAAAAATCAATAAAAAGGGGCTAGAAAAACATACCATGCAAAAGAAAATAACCTTGGCTAAAGCTTTGCTTTCTCTAAATATCGGGTTTCAATTTTGATTTTTCTAAATGAAGAAGACCATTTTCATGCTTTGTTTATTTTCCTTAATTATCTAATTACTATATTACCCTTTTGTTTAACTTAAAAATTCATTAAAAATAATGCTACAACCGTCCATTATAAACTAATTTGGTTTATTTACCTTCTAAAACCTCACTTCATGTTTTAATGATTATTTAGTACAATTTAACTAATAGCGATTGACTTTTCCACCTTTTACGATCTAATCCTTTTTACTTAATTAACTATCTAAACGTTAAAATTTTCTAACTAAACTTTAATACAATACTGCAATAACCCTGTAAATAATAAATAAATAAATAAATAAAATACTAACTCACTAGTCAGAATGGTGGTCCCAAACCACTGTTTTCAGCACCACTGAAAATAGGTTGTTATACAACTACTTATTTAAGAATTAAAACTCACAATCATAGATTTCAAGATAATCTAATATTCAGAATTTCCCATATTAATCATACAGGAAATATACACATTTATAAGTATGAAGTCATTCATAAGCACAAAAATCTCATAACATAACTTTTAGAAATGCATGCACATGATGTTGAAGATGCCATAAAATTTTGGTTTTCACAGAAATTATCCTATCCCCACCGCTACACTCCACTCCCACCACCATCACTCCAATTTGTGGATTAACCACTAACAATTTACAGTTCAATTGCAGGTGAAATTTGTCAATGTCTGTGGAAACACAACCTACTCGTAGATGAAAGCTATTAGAGGGTTGCGAATGTATAGTAAAATGTAGTAGCTGGAATCTACTATAATTGTGGGTACACAACGGGAGCATCAAAGTTAGAATCTGCTATAACTGTGGCTACACAGCGAATGTTTAAATGTAGAAATTCTTCTAGTTCTTCCTTCGATCATATCAACCCAGCCCATGCAATGCAATCTAATCGATGAATTTCAATCATATATTGAAGCATTTAATCATGTTGCAATTAAAATAAGAAGCATGATACTGCTCATACAGTCATATCAAATAAATATTTATATATACTTTATGAAGTTCATGCACACATTCAAAATCACAAATAATTATCATATTAACTCGATTGTTAATGGATTCTTGTCTCAAATCATCAGGGACTTATTTACATAATTTCGTTCACTATAAATAATTGGAAACCTATTCAGGGACTAATATGATCAAAACATAAAATTTTGGATCAAAATCATAAAATTTAAGAAATAGGGGCACAACGCTATGTGGTCCAAACTGGGTTCAATTTTGCTTCAATTGTTTGGTAAAAAAGCACACACCTGACTTCTAGGGTCTTGTACGATGATCTTCACGTTCAATTTTGATCTGGGCCACCTACAATGGGTCTTTTCATAGATAAAAATGCAAGAATTACTTATTGAATTCCAAGATTTACCGAATTTCAGCTAGATTTTCGGGAAAACTAAAAAAATATTCGTAATCTATTTGAAAGTTTGTCAAGAACGATGCTATTCTAGAACCTAGGGCTTTACAGAATTAGAAACAAGATTTCTTACCGATCTTGGCTTCTTTAGACACAAATTTGATGATGTTTTGCTAAATCGAAACGAAAAATGGATTGAACGAGGTTGATTTTGGGTTCAGGATTTGAATATAAATATCCAGCAAAAGATGATAAAGATTTTTATGAAAAGGAGAAAAGAAATTAAAAGAGAAAGATGTATTTGAAGAAGAGAGAAAAAGAATTAATAGATAACCAAATTCCTATTATGATTAGGAAAGGGACCAAATGGCAAGATTAAGCAAATTTTAGAGGGCTGTTTTGGCATATAAACCCTCCTGCCAAAATGTAAAATAAAAGACAGGGAATTGACATTGATAGAACATGGGAATCAAAGGAGGATAAAGTGATGCTTGACCATTGGGCTATTGTCCATTTCTTAATTATTTTCTACCATGTTTACTTTTTATACTAACTTAAATTGTTCCTTAATTGCTGAAAAAAAAAAAGGAAAAATGTAAAAGAAAAAAAAAAGAAAAAAAAAAAGAGGACTTGAACCTTGGTTTTCTAGAGGTTTTACTAAACTCTTAACCACTAATACTAAAGCTCAATTCATACTGATTTTATAATTTCTTATCCCCTAATTTTTGGGGTGTTACACGAGCTTTCGAGCCTAGGTGGGTGACACGCCATTTTCAGGTCTATTGTAAATGATAACAAGGTAGATGAGTATGGTTTTTGATTGAGGGCTTATTTGATTTCTTAAGTACTTTACAAGGGATTTTTTAGCATTTAAGTCAAACTTATAAAAGAATGCTAAACAACCTAAAATATTATGAAAATTCTAAACAAAAATTATAAACGTTACTAATAGTATGAAAAACAATAAAAACTCTATATATAAAAAAAGACAGATTAATGAAAACAAATTAATTAAAAAAATTTAGTTTAAGTAAATAAATTGTCTAATTGATTGGTGCATCTGTAAATGATGATAAATTTTTTAATAAATTTTTTAGGTGTTGGATAGGGGCAAATTACCAGAAAATACCTTTTGTTTTACAAAATTTACAAAACAGGACCGGTTTTTTAATTATTTACCAGAAAGGGCCATTTCCCCCGAAAACGCATCCACGTCAGCGCGTTTTCAGGGGATGTAGCAGGAAAGTGTGTCCACGAGGGAGCGCTTTCTGCCACATTAGCCAAAATCGCGTTCTTGAGGGCGCGTTTGCTGATGTGGCAGAAAGCATTCCCTTGTGGATGCGTTTTGCCTGCTTTCCCCCGATAGGGTTTTCAACTATTTTTAGGGGTTAGGGTATGGGTTTTTATGGGTTTAGGGCTATGGTTTAAGGTTTTTAGGGTCCTAGGGTTTAGGGTTTTTATGGGAAAATTAATGAACTAGATTTTATGGTTAATTAATTAAAATAATTTTAGGTTTAGGGTTTTGGAAAAAATATATCAGCATAAAAATTATTTGTTTTTTTAAGTAGTATCTGGTAAAATAATTTTGAGAAGACATTTCTGAACACATAGTGACCAAAATGCTTCAAGCAGGATGCACTGTTAGCAAGAGTACTGAAAAAAGCTCCCATGTGGACGCTTTTTTGCTACAGTAGTCTCTGGCAAAATAATTTTGAGAAGACGTTCCTGAACAAATAGTGACCAAAACACTTTAAGCAGGATGTACTGTCAGCAAAGGTACTGAAAAAAGCTCCCACGTGGACGCTCTTTTGCTACAGTAGTTCCTAATTGTCCTTAGACTATAAATGAGCCAAATTTCATTCTCAGGTTGCATAATAGAAATTGAGGCAAAAGTAAAATAGAAACTGAAGATGAGTGAATGTATTAGTGCTGTTATTTACTATGATGGTGAGGTTTGTGACACCGAAAATGGTGTTGTTCTTTTATCGGAGAACACAGCGCAACTGGTTTTTAACCAGAACATAGATTTGGCAGAACTTCACAAAAGAATTAGGCGTAAAATCTTCGGAACAACGCCAATGAAAGTTCAATCTATTAAGTATAGATTTTGTACTTCGGTTGATCCCATGAGATATGACTCATTCGACATCAAAGGTCCTCGGAGCTTGGAGGCAATGGTGGATACTCATCTTGCCAGTAGGTCACCCTATCTTGAGGTATATGTACAATTTTCATCTCCAAGTGATCTTCCTTCGACTTCAGCATCTACTACTGTTCGAGGGGAATACACGACCCCAAGCTGACACTCTGTTAGTGGGAGGCAGAATACGGAAGTGCCCGTGTTTGGTGGTAGTATGGAAAACACAACCCCTGCACGACACTCAGTTGGTGGATGGGACATGCATATCCTTCATTCGACATTCGATGCTAGAAATACGTATTGGGGAACGTCATCAACTTCTAGTGGTTGGCAATCTACATATGATTGGGAACATTATGAAAGTTGTTTAAGAAGGGATAATGTACTCTCCACGACATCCACCGGCAAGGGGACCTCGTTCATTGCAGATGATGGTGGGTCAAATAATGAGTCTGATATGGATCCACCTCTAGAGCCCGGCCCCGATGGTGAAAAAGTTGCATTATTTTCTGAACCGGAGCCTGTTCCAACCGTACTTGAAGATGTTGAAGGGGTTTCAGATGAAGAAGAAGAAGATCCGTGATTCAGGGCGTACTCGCCTCCAGCCCACATGCATAATGTCGATCTATATCAAGAAGATGAATTGGAGTTTCCTGAACCACCACACAAAAGGTGTGACCGTACAAGTCCGTCGTTGGATTCGGGTGAATTAGAAGTTGGTAAAGAGTTTTCTAACAAGGATAGTTTTCTTGGTGCATTGAAACAATATAGCATCAAGAACTGGGTTAATTACAAGATGGTTAAATCCAAACCCAATAAGTACAAGGCCAAGTGTGCAGTGCAAGATGGTACATGTTCATGGAAAATCATGGCCTCGTTGAGGAAAAGGACGGGCTTGTGGGAGATTAAAAAGTACAAAGGTCCACATACATGTCTTGCCGGTACAGTATCACTAGGTGTTCAAGGTTTTTGAATAATACTGATATTACGTAATGTTGCATTATTTAACGTGCTTCGTTGACAGGTGTTTCACAAGATCATTCCAAGATGGATTCAGATATGTTGGCTAACTTAATAATACCGACGGTGAAGGTGGATCCTAAGACTTTAGTGCCGGCCTTAATTGCCAATATTCGTAGCCAATTGGGGTACACGCCCTCTTACCGGTAGACTTGGATAGCTAAGCAAAAGGCGTTGGAAAAGTTGCATGGTCAATGGGACGCTTCATATAATGAAGTGTGGTAGTGGTGTCAGGTGCTAGAAAGATATGTCACAGGCATCATAACAGGCCTTGAAATGGAACCGACGTACTAGAACGATCGATTGCTCCGTGGATGCCAAGTGCTCAAGTGTCTGTTCTGAACATTTAAGCAATGCCGAGACGCATTTCTATACTACAAGCCATTGGTACAAATTGATGATACCTTTATGTATGGTAGATATACGCATTGGCTATTGCTAGCTATGGCACAGGATGGCAGTGGGAGAATCCTTCCAATTGCGTTTGCAATAACACTGGGGGAGTCAGCTGATGACTGGGATTTCTTTCTATCTAGGTTAAGGAGGCATGTTTGCCCCCAACCTGATATATGCATTATATCGGATCGGGGTCCTGGAATACTAGCCGCAATAGAGCGACAGGGAAGCCTGTGACATCGCATACACCACCGATATTTCCTAAGGCATGTTGCGTCTAACTACCACGGGCAACATCGATCTACAAGTGAACGATGGCAAGTGACCAACATGGGTATGTAATATCCATTAATATAATTTCGTTTGTAATATTTAATTTATTATTAATTGAAGAGTGGTATGTAATATTCGCTATCAACTTATATTGGCAGGGTACGGATCAATAAGGACCGTTTTCACGAGATGTTGGCAAGTTTGCGCTCAGTTAACGAAGAAGGTGCAAACTACCTAAGCAACATACCTTTCGAACAGTGGACACAATCATATGACGACGGCCTACGATATGGTCATATGACCTCAAACCTGGCCGAATGCATAAATTCTGTTCTAAAAGGAACGCGTCATTTGCCGATAACATTGGTTGTGCGAGAGACATATTTTTGTTTAGCAGCACTATTTTCGAAGCGAGCAGCGAATTATAAAGGCCTAATGTAGGGAGGCCATGTATGGTACACGAAGGTATTGCGAGACACTAACAAGGTGAAGGCACAGGCCAACACCATGCACACAGTGCGTCATGATCGCGACAACCTATGGTTTCCTATGACGGAGTTTGACAGACCAAACCAAGGTATTGTTGGCGGGCAATATCGTGTACACTTGAGAAATAGGACCTGCGACTGTGGGATATTTCACGCACTTCGTTATCCATGCGCTCATGTAATTGCGGCTTGTTAGAATCTCCGTCTGGAACCCATGAGCTATGTCGACGAAGTGTATAAAATAGAATACATGTACGTGTGGAGACACGTATTCCCACCAGTCCCAGATGAACGTAAGTGGCCGTCTGTATCTCTTACTCTGTTTAAGCTATTACTGGATAGAGAACTGTGTCACACACCAAAGGGTTGACCTTGATCGACTAGAGTACGCAACAATATGGATATCCGAGAAACAGCCAACCAACGGAAGTTATGCGGATGGTGTAGGAACCCAAGCCATACATCTCGCTTGTGTCTAAATCGGAATAGTTGAGAGTCTCCTTATCATTTTTGTCTCTTGGTGGCTATGAAAATTCTTTTAATTTCTTGTTGAAAATGGTGAACTTTTGTATAAGGACTAAGCTGCAAAAAAAAAAGTTATTCAATTAATCTAAAATATCACTATCATCATTATTCTTCAAAATTATCTTTCTTGCTAAATGATTACAATAAAAATAAAAAAAAACTTTTATTTTATTTAAGATATAAAAAAATAAATTAAATTATAATAAAAAATAAAAAAGAACTTTTATTTTATTAAAGATATAAAAAATAAATTATAATAAAAATAAAATAACTTTTATTTTATTAAAGATATAGAAATAAAATAAATTACAATAAAAAATAAAAAAACAATTTTTATTTTATTAAAGATATAAAAAATAAATTACAATAAAAAAATAAAAAAACAACTTTTATTTTACTAAAGATATAAAAAAAATAAAACTTTTATTTTATTAAAGATATAAAAAATAAATTACAATAAAAAAAAAACAACTTTTATTTTTATTAAAGATATAAAAAATAAATTACAATAAAAAAATAAAAATAACTTTTATTTTATTAAAGATATAAAAAATAAATTACAATAACAAAATAAAAACAACTTTTATTTTATTAAAGATATAAAAATAAATTACAATAAAAAATAAAAAACAACTTTTATTTTATTTAAGATATAAAAAATAAATTAAATTACAATAAAAAATAAAAAACAACTTTTATTTTATTAAAGATATAGAAAATAAATTAAATTACAATAAAAAATAAAAATCTTTTATTTTTAAATATATAAAAAAATAAATTACAATAAAAAATAAAATAATGACGGTCGGAATCAATGTTGGTGCCGGTGGGAATTAGTGTCACATGGGGGTGGTCAACGGTTACGCTCTGGATTCCTCCTTCTTCTAACTTCCGGCGGGGGTTGTGGAAACTCAGGCGGAGATTCTGGTTCCTCCGGCAGTGGGTCTGGTTGTGGGTGTTGGGAGGATGACCCACCTTGATAAAATATTGACTGGGGAGGTGTTTGCATCGCCCATGGCGGAGGTGTCTGAATCCCATAAGGCGAAGGAGATTGGTAAAAAGAAGAGCTCCCCGACGGCGCCTCGTGCGATCCCTCATGCGACGGCGGCCTAAAGATCAGCTGGCCAGTCGGAGTAGTCGGGAACAGACTCGAACCAAGCCATACATTCCAACCTACCGTCAGACTGGGAAAAGGAAACATATAAGGGTTAGGATACATATAAGGGCTAGGGTACGCACCTGGCATAATCTGAAATGGCTGTGATATGGGTGTCGTCGGCTGAAGTGTTGGGCCCGTTGACTGTGTGGGCGCTGTTGATGGGCCCGGTGATTGTGTCAGCGCTGTTGATGGTCCCGTCTCATCATCCCTTCTCCTTTCATTTAAAGGGCCTTGTCGTTCTCTTTGTTCACGAAGTTGCCGTCACCTCTCCTCTTCTGACAATAAATACGGCTTGCCATGGATCCTAAACCATGGCATGTATTCTGGCACACACGCTAACTCAGAAACGATGATCGGTTCCCGAGTAGGTATATAATCATACCGGTTCTCCCACAATTTGATATACGCTGACTAAAATCTTGGCCAATCCGTATGCAACTGCCGTAAGTCGACTTTGTGCTCATCATCCAGCACCTCAGGTGCCACGGGAATCGGTTGTTGGAATCCAAATTGACGCAGAACCCGATCTGACTGGTGCATCTCCACGGTCGCATAGTTGATCAACGGGACCTTCACATGCCAAATGCTCGGATTTTGAAAGAACTCATCCAAAATTACTGCCCGAATTGACTGATCCTCGTATGGTGTCCATTCAAACTATATTAACATGATAAAAATATTAGTTATATACTAAATACTAAATACTAAATACCAAATACTAAATACTAAATACGAAATACAAAATGACTATTTTATTACGAAAATATATTTTATTTAATACTTACTTGTGCTTCCGACCATTGCTTTAATAGAAGCCGTATATCTTCAAGCGATGTAGGTATTCCAACATAACTCGCCGAATGGTTCCACCTAATTAATAAAATTTTTAGCATACAATTATATTTTAAATCTATGTAATAATTGTAAAATCTAATATTAAATTTACCTTGTTATGAGTGAGAATGTATATGGGTGGTCAACTCGAGGACGTCAAAATGGAAATCGAAAACGTGCCCATGATTGTAGTAATGATAGGCAATCTTCAATTTTCACTTTATTCGGCCGCGTCGTCCCGCACATCTCCCGATACAATTTTACTAGCACGCCAGACCCCTAACTCAATCCACCGGCTACTCTAAAATCAACGAGTTTCAGCAGTCATCTCAGATGTATGAGGTTTCGTGACAAATCCGGCATCAGATACCCGCCAATCATCTCAAGAATGTATGCCCGAGCATATCGTATTCTTTCTATTTTTGTTGAATCATTATCCGGCTCCGGGAATGTGTCTCGTAATCAGCCCATTTCGATCTGACCTCTGTAAATGTTATCCGGAATAGCACCCAAAAGCTCGTAGCATACAGCTCCCCAATAACCAAAAATTGTGGACCCGGTGACTACGTACCCATCCACCGGCAATCCCAATTGCAAATGTACGTCTTCCAGAGTGATAGTACACTCTCTGCTTGGAAGATGGAAAGTGTGAGTCTCGGGTCTCCACCTCTCTATCAATGCACTGATTAGCTTCGAGTCCAACTTGCACCCCCGGCCTATCGTGGCCACGTGCCAAACACCCGCTTCCCGCAGGTAATTCCCAATCAATGGCGATGACCGACTAGGCATATTGCGAATATAACATTGCAACACCCGATCTACAGACTGTTTAAAAATTTATAAAATAAAAATTAATTAACATTGCATAAACCTAAAAAATATTAAATAGTATTGAAAAATTAAAATTATAACTTACCATTGTCATTTGATCGACGGAGATGTGTTTATTGTCGAGATGAATTAATTCTCTGGCCATTGCTAATATGATCGAATATTTTTAAATTTAACAAAAAAAATATTTTAAAAAACTTTTAAACAGGGCTTTTTTTGTAAAAATTAAAGGACTATTGTGAAATTTGAGAGGAATTTGAGAGAAATTTGAGAGAAAATTGAGTAAGAACTTTTGTGTGAAAAAAATGAAAGGATGGGGGTTTTATAGTTTTTTTTTACCGTTGGAAGATAGCAAAGCACGTCCACGAGGGAGCGCTTTCTGCCACATCAGCAAAGCGCGCTCTCAAGGATGCTATTTTGGCTGATGTGGCAGAAAGCACTCCTTCGTGGACGCGCTTTCCTGCTGCATCCCCTGAAAACACGCTGACGTGGACGTGTTTTCGGGGGAAATGACCCTTTCCAGTAAATAATTAAAAAACCGATCCTGTTCCGTAAATTTTGTAAAAAAATGGTATTTTCTGGTAATTTCCCCGTTGGATAGATGTTGGCTTGTGTACTAAATTGACCCTAAGTTAAACTTAAAAAACTAAATAAGGTGAGATATCTTCCATTTTTTATTCTGAAAATTTGTTTTATTTTTAGATTTATGCTCATTATAAAAAAATTAGATAGTTTTAGATGCAGTAGTTGAATGAGTAATTTATTGTATAAATAGATTTAAGTAAATGTAAGTAAAAAATGTGTTGGTTGATTTTTTATATTGAATTTATTGAATTCTTAATTTTTAAAGTTTTATTTTTTTAGATTTTTATAACTTTTAACTTTTTAGATTTATTATAATTTTTCATAATTTTTTCATAATTTTAAAAACCTTTTATTGATCTTGAGTTTTTTTTTTTAATAAATCTTTATAGTTTTTTTAACCTTTCAAAAACTTTTTGAGAACATGAAAACAAGACAAAATACAACACTTTGAATGAGACCATTTCATAGTTCTTTTTAGAGTTTTTTTTTTTCTAGACTTTTTTATAATTTTTTTCAACTTAGCGAGTTCAATGATTAATTTTTCACATTTTGTAAGTTTATTAAAGGGATAGACGTTAACCACGAATTTTAAACTACTGATTAAAATAAAAGAAACCCTTACCATTAACCTAACCTCGTAACTCACTTTAGCTTAAATTTTATGAAAGCCCTTGTAAACTAATTAAAAACAAATAAATGAGGCTCGTAATTGAAGATCACAATATTTGGGTCTTAATTGAAAGTTAGCAACTCATTAAGCCATTGAAATTAATTTTTTTTGTCCAAGCTTGTAACAGTTGTTTTAATGGTGGTGGCATGGCTGCTAACGTGGAAAATGATAGGCATAAAAATAAGTGGGGTTTTCAAAAGGAATCTTAATTAGTTTTTAATTATTTTAAGGAATTTTTGTAGCATTTAAGCATAAAATTTTTTAAAAAATTCTAAAAGATTCTAAACATTATGAAAATGAAAAAAATACAAATAAAATGAAAAAGAACTCTAAAAATATTTATTTATTTTTTTGAATAATAATTTCGATTGGGCTTTATTTAATAATGAAAACAAATTCAAAGTTCCAAATAGAAACTAGCCTACAAGTGAAATTGGCCCATATGCCTTTAAATTCAACCTAAACAGAAAAAAAGAACCAAAAAGCAAATAACTAGATATTTTAACACAGCTGTATCCTACTATTAAAATTAAAAGCCACCGACACTCTCGCCCAATCAGAAACAAGTGAAATCTGTCAACTCTCTCTCTCTTCATAACTGCTCTCCGTGATTGACGATTTCTTTCCCTGGGATACTGCCTTCTTTTCAAAATAATTTTCATTTCTTCAGTTTCCCTTTCCCCAAAACTCTGATGAAACTCTCTCCTTCAATCCGGTTCCCGAATCCAGTCCAATATCCTTTCTTCTTCAGCGTAGTCAGGGGCTACTTCCTCCAGGTAAGACTCTTCACTCTTCTTTAAGGCGTCTTTTGCTATTTTATGAGCAAGGGCATTTTCATTTTTTGAAATATGTTGGAACACAAACTGTTGACTGCTGCTTGAAATCTGACTGTTTATCATCTGTTGGATATCAAAGATATAAGTCCCTATCATTAATTTATCCTTTTCTTTATTTTTGCATTTTTTTAATCACTGTGAGAGTGTCTCCTTCAACAACGACTATCGGCCACGATCTCTCCAATCCTAATCTGACTGCTTTTCAGCATGCTAGCGCTTCAGCTTCAAATGGCTAAATGACCCCCTTATGGACTTCAAAGCAAGATATTATAACACTTCCTTCTTCATTTCTGACTACAATCCCAGAGGCTAAAGTGTTATTTTTCCAGTCAAACGCTCTATCAAAGTTTATTTTAACAGAACCTCGAGGTAGACGTCTCCAAAATTTTGCTTCTTCTTTGCTTGTCTGTTTGCTGCTTTCAAGGCCATCTATTTCTGCTATATAACTGGTTATAAACTTCCCTATCTCCTTGCCAGTACTGATCTTTTTTTGATGCACTCTAGAGTTTCTGTCTCCCCATATAGCCCAGAGTGCTTAACTGAAAATGCGACAGATTTGAGTAATTAGCAGTTCGAAAACCCAGATAAGCCACTGTTTGAAATCCTTATTTTCTTCTGTAAGCACAATCTGTAGATGTAATTCTGACCAGACTTCCTTTGTGACAGGACATTCCCGAAAGAGGTGGTCAATCGTTTCAGCTTGCTCTCCACACTGAAGGCAGCTCGTATCGACGACTAGTCTCCTATGTTGCATGTTCACTTTTGTAGGCAAATAATTCCAAGAGATCCTCCAGATTGTAATTTTCAATTTTGTTGGTAGGTTTAGAAGCCATAGCTTTTTGTAAAATTTCCTATAGACGATTTGTATAGCATAAGCTCTAGGATTTTCTTCAGCGATTTGTAATAGTTTATATGCGCTCCTGGCTGAGTATTCTCCTGAAGCTTCACCTCCCCATACCAAGAAATCTTTATGAGGGTTTTCTGCCAACGGGATTCGAAGGATTCGTGCAGATCGTCTTCTGGAAAGGTATTCTTTATCAGCTCCTTTTTCCATTTTCTTTCAGTATCTATTAATGTATTAACATTGAGATCCTGCATAGAATTCACTTCTGCTGATAATCTAAAATTTGTTGCATCTGGAATCCATGCATCCTTATTAATAAACACACTATTTCCTGTACCAATTCGCCAAAGCAAACCTTTTTTCAAAATATCCGTTGCTGCCCATATGCTTTTCCACGTATAAGAAGAGTTATTTCCCAAACTGGCATTTAAAAAATGAGTATTTGAAAAATATTTGGCTTTAAGAACACGCGCAACAAGAGATCCTTCATTAGAGATAATCCTCCATCCCTGCTTTGCTAAAAGGGAAATATTAAATTGAGACATATCTCTAAAACCCATACCCCTTCCTCTTTAAAGTGACACATAACCTTTCATTGACACCAGTGAATCCCCTTCTTCTTCTTCCCGTGTTGCCACCAAAATTTAGCAAAAATAGCTTCTAATTCCTCACAAAATGATTTGGGTAGGAGAAAACAATTCATCGCATAATTTGGTATTGCCTGAAGTACCGACTTAATAAAGACCTCCTTTCCCCCTTTCGAAAGAAACCTTGTGCTCCACTGTCTCAGTCGTTGATTAACCTTGTCCTTTATGTTCGGAAAAGACTCCTTTTTCCTTTTGCCCACAATATTCGGAAGACCCAAGTTTTTTTCCAAGTTTGTTGCACTTCTCATTCCAAATACCTCATCTATTTCTTTTTTCATCTCCTCTGACGTATTTTTACTGACGAAAATCGTAGACTTGTTAAAATTCACACATTGACCAGAACATTGCTCATAACTTTTCAAGATTTCTTTTAAAAATCCCGCTCGTTCCTTCGTGGCTTCTCCAAACAATATACAATCATCCACAAACAGAAGATGTGATACTGCTAGACCTCTTCTACTCACCTTGACTCCTTTTAAAATCCCCTCTCTTACAGCCAGCCTAATGAGAGTTGAAAGTCCCTCCCCACAGATTAGAAAAAGATATAGGCTCAGTGGATCACATTGTCGTAATCCTCTTATAGGTTTAAAATTTCTGCCTCTGTTACCATTAATGTTTACTACATAGGAGACTGTTGAGACACACTTCATGACAAGTCTAACCCATTCTTCTGCAAAACCCATTTTTAGCAAAACATCCTTCAAAAAACCTCATTCCACTCTATCGTAAGCTTTGCTCATATCCAACTTTGCCGCCATTAATCCTTTTTTCCCATAATGCTTTTGACGCAATGTATGAAGGATTTCATATGCAATCAACACATTATCCAAAATTAATCTTCCTGGCACAAACGCACTTTGAGCACTGTCAATGCATCTTCCAATATAATTCTGAAGTTTGTTTGCTATTATTTTAGCCACTATTTTATAAAGCACTGTGCATAGACTAATGGGTCTAAAATTAATAAGATTTGTGGGGTTTGGAATTTTTGGAATAAGCACTATGTCTGTATGATTAGAGGATTCGAAATCCTTACCCTCATTTAGAATTCCAAGGCAAAACTCTCTGACATCTTTACCCACAATATGCCAATAATTCTGAAAAAATAGAGTTGGAAAACCATCCCATCCTAGAGCTTTAGTCGGACCCATCCCTTTAAGCGCTTGATAGACTTCTTCCACCATGTATGTTGATAGCAAAACAACATTAATTTCCTCAGAGATATGAGAAGTGATACCTGCTAATAAGTAAGATGAATCTTCTGTTACAGTAGAAGAGAATAGGTTTTGAAAGTAGTTTGTGGCCGTTTCATAAATTTCAACCTCATCAGTAATTTCCTATCCCTCCACTGACTCCAATCGACTGATTGTATTAATCCTTTTACGTGTTGTTGCATATTTATAAAAAAAAGCCGAGTTCTTGTCCCCTAACCGAAGCCAATTAGCCCTTGCTCTCTGCTCCCAATACCTTTCATCTTTATCAATCTCCATATTCAGTCTGATTCTGGTATCAATTAACTTTGCCATTGTATCATCATCCCTCTCACTTTCCAATAGATTTTCCAACTCCTTGTTGAGTTTTTTCTTCAATCCATTTCTTCCTTGTTTGATTGTAGTCGCCCACCTCGTCAATCGATTTTTCAACCTTTCTAACTTTTCATAAATCAACCCATCTGATAATTCCCATGCCGTTTTAACCTCTTGCTCAAAAGTTTCTTCTAGTGTCCACCATGCTTCAAATTTAAATCGCAGATTTCTTTTAAACTGATCTTCATTATTTGTGTGAATAAGAAGAGGATAATGATCTGATATTGTATGTGGCAAAAGTCGGACAATACCATTCGAGAATAAATGCAGCCATTTTTCATTAACCACGCCCCTGTCTAGCCTTTCCCTTATATTCATTTTCGACAAATTACCCCTTTACCACGTGAACCATCTTCCTTGAAATCCCAAATCCAGTAACTGACATTCTTCCAAGACATTACAAAAGGCTGCCATCTTCTTCTCCTCCCTTGGTTGGCCTTCCTTTTTTTTCAAAAAAGTACATAATTTCGTTGAAGTCACCACAAACCATCCACGTGTATCTCTGTTCTTGCCCCATCGTCTTTAGCAAAGTCCATGACTCATTCTGATTATTAGCATAAGGCAACCCATAAAACCGTGTAAATCTCCATACTTCACTTACATTGCACTCTTCTATCAGTACGTCAATATGGTTTTTCGAAAATGTTTTAAGGCTGATCGTAAATTCTTCTTTCTAGGCCAGACAAAGTCCATCACATGTTCCCTCCGCACCTATATCAATTCCATTCATAAAACCACACCTCCTTCTATACGTTTATCATTGATTTTAGTTTCCATAAAGAAAACCTCCCCGGGGTTATATTGCTTCAGTGTAAACCGAAGTCTTTGTACTACCCATGGATTCCCCAGTCCTCGGACATTCCAGCAAAAGATTTTCATTGCTCCCGGTCGGCTTGCCTTTTGGCAGCCGCCGATCTTTGTTGGTGTAAAATATCATCTTCTTTCCTTTCTTCCACTAACAGATTTATATCATTCTCATTTTGCTCTATTTGGACCTCGTATTTCGTTCTTTTTCCTGTATCTCCTATCAAATTATCCTCTGCATTCTCCCCCACCAAGACTCCTATCAACTTTCTCTTTCGCACAATACTTTCTTCATTGGTCAGACCCTTTTCTCTCGTAGGATTAATTCTTTTCTAGCTAACTTTCCTTTCTGCTTTTAGAACTCCTTCCTGCTCAACGTCTCTAAGATGGTCCTTCTCCACTACGGTCATCCCTTCTTTATTACTCAGCACGTTCTCCACTAATAATGAATTTGGGTCTTCTGTTTCCATCTTCAATTGTTGGTTGTCATCCAGTAAGCCAGTGTATAAATAATAATTTCTTTTCTTTTTTAACGAGGCGTTCAATTTCAAGCTTTCTTTTCGAACTAAGTTGCTTTCTGCTTTTAATGCTAAAGAAAAAGGTGGGTCCTCTCTAAATCTATCTTTGTCTGCAGGATTTATCACATCACAACTTTGGAGAACGTGCCCTATTCTGCCACATCCAAAGGAAAAGTTTGGTAACCTCTCATATTTAAATGGAATCCAAGCTTTTCCTTGTTCATCTCTTGATACAAAAATACCCCTCCGGAGGGGTTTCTGCACTTCTAGTCTAACTCTAATACGACAGTATTCACCACATATTTTGGATATAATAATTCCCCCAAAACTAACCCCAACTGTAACAGTCCGGTTTATACCCTAGTTAGAATAGTGGTTTCGGGACCACAAATCCGAGTCTAAATAATATTTTAATATTATATTCTATGCCGTTGATATGTGAATTAGCATGTGCTAAATTTTCATGAGTTAAATTGACTGTCTGTGTGTTTAATTTAAAAAAAGGACAAAATTGCATAATTGGTAAAAGTGGCCTCTTATTTGATTATTGGCTAAATTGAGATGGCTTTATTAAAGTAAAGTCCTAAAAGGGCAAATAGCCCATTTTCATTTATAGTGAACGGTAACATGGCTTATTAACATGTTTTTATGTGTTATTTTTATATGTTAAAAGTTATATTATGTTTATTTTAAAAGTTATATTATATTATAATAAAAGAAACTTGGTTAGTGGATTTCATTAATCCACACACCACCAAATAAGCAAAGAAAGAAAAAGAAAATTCTAAGCAAAGGTTCAGCCATAGTTTTGGTTTAATTCAAGGTTTTTTTTTCGGTTTTCGATAATTTATACGTTTTTGCAACTGTTGCTTCGAAAGCTTTAAAACCCATGTCTCAATTTAATGAATTGATGATGTTTGTGTGTTATGCCATTGATGATTTGTTAAGCTTTTTGATGATTTTTGGTGTTAAATGAAAGGTATGAACTAGATGAACATGTTTTGTTCTTGAAGTTTTGATGAATTTAGCTTAATAGGGCTAAATTGAGAAAATGGCAAATTGAGGGACTAATTTTGAATTTGATGAAAAATATGGGCTTATATGTGATGTATGAATATTCGGCTATACATGTGTATGAACAAATTTTTGTGAATTTGATATTTTGAGAAAAATGGACTAAATTGTTAAAGTGTGCAAATATGATCGTTAATTTGCAAATAGCCCTAAATGTGTGTTTTTGGATTGATTTGATTGAATTAGTGAATAAAAGGATTAATTCTAAATATGTTTAGATCAAGAACCGAGGAAAATGGATTTAAATTACGAGAAAATGAAAGTAACCGAGTAGCCGTTTTCATTTCGATAAACCGAGTCCGGGGTAAGTCACTATGCAAATAAATGTACTTGTATGATGTTATACTTGTTCATATGATTAATGTTGATTATGGATATTTATGAGAAGTTATGTATATGAATTTCGAGATAAGTCCGATATAGTGACTAAGTCTGAGAAGCCCCGTATGAACCTAGGAATAGATGGGAGTAGGTATGTCATGACATAGGTATCTATTCTGTTTATCATGTAAGACCACGCCTGGGACGATGATGTTGATTTAAGACTCGTGTAAGACCACGTCTGGGACGTTGGCATCGATATGAGCTTTACGTGTAAGGCCTCGTCTGGGACGTTGGTATCGTTATGATTCATACGAGTAAGACCATGTCTGGGACATCGGCATTGTATTGATTTGTATAAGACCCTGTCCGGGACAATGGCATCGATATCTGAGTGCATGTAAGACCTCGTCTGGGACGATGGCATTGTACTATTATTCCAAGCTTTCTGAGTATCCTACTAATTTCCTATTGGTTCAACGAGCAACTCTGAGATATGAATGGCAAATCCGAGCTTTGATAGGTTAAGTGAAATTAAATCCGATTCAGGTACGTTGAATATACAATAGTTGTGTATGTAAGGTAAGTATCTAAGTGATATTACTATGATGATATGTATATGGAAATAAATGATGTGATAAGAATTGCTTTGACTAGATGAGCTATGTGTATATACAAGTCTTGAATGGTGAAAATGACTAATGTGGTTAAAAGTATATGAACCAAAGCTAATAAGTGAAAGTTGGCTAAGTGATTGTTATGTACCAATTTCATGTGCATATATGCCTTCTATACCAAGTTTATTTGTATATTGACTTACTAAGCTTTTCGAAAGCTTACTCTGTGTGTGTGTTTACTCTGTTGTATAGGTCGTTAAAGCTACTGAAGGCTCGGGACCGTCGCGGATCGTCATCACACTATTAAATTTATTTTGGCACACTTTGAAATTGTATAAAACTAGATATGGCATGTATAGGCTAGTATTTTGGTATAATTTGTTTTGTGAACTTAGCAATGTGATTTGGCTATTTATGAGTTGAGACTTTGCTTAAATGAATGGGATATATGATGCATATCTTGGTAGGGTTGAAGTATTTGAAATAGCCAAGATTGGAGTGAGCAAATGAATGAATTATGCTTGTGTTGATATGAGTTTTAGTCTTTGAAGTTGTCATGGTTGGAATTGGTATTGATTATATGGTTTGAATGACTATTTTGGTATGTTTTTGGTGGTTATATGTGCATGAGATGTATTGGTAAATATGGCTTGTAGGTTTGACCCTTATGGGTGGCATTTTGGCCTTGCAAATGGCCTATAATGTCACACGGCCGTGGCACACGCGTGCCTAAAAACCGTGGGTGAATAGCAGGATTGAGATTGGTAGCACACGGCCTCGACACGGGAGTGTCAACTAACTGTGGTGTACAAGTCAGTAGCTAGCCACGGCCATGGTACACGGGCGTGCCTAGTGGCCGTGTTGGTATAGTCAGTATATAGACACGGATAGACACACGGAAGTGTTTAGTAGCCGTGGAGGGCACACGGTCTCCTCCCATGGGCATGTCTCCCCTGTATTTTTAGAAAAGTTTAATTTTTCTGTGAAATTTTGTATGTGTTTCGGTTTAGTCCCGACCCGATTTGTAAGTATGTTTAAGGTCTCGTTGACCGTTTTAAGGGACCTCATACTTGAGAATGATGAAAGAATGTATGAATTTCTATTAATGCTTTCAGATATGTTCAGTAACGCTCTTAACCCTAATCTGGAGTCAGACACGGGATAGGGGTGTTACATTTGATTGGTATCAGAGCTATGGTTTAGCTGATTCTCAGACTAACGTAGCCTGCCAAAGTATCGCTATACATGCCATATATCTGAATTGTGATAGTGTGATGAATCCTGACGTATAAAATATGATTTTCGTATAGTAATGGATCCCGAAAGAGCCGTAGCTGACGACGTAGAAAGTAATGCGCCTGCTCTCGCGGAAGGGACAGTGCCCTCTGATTCGAGACCGGTGGTTCACTCAGTTTGTAAAGAATAACCCGTCTGTTTCGCAACCCCTACCCCCGGTTAATCCCCCTCAGACATCCGATATACCTCTGACTGCAAATCTCAATCTGTTGAATAAGCCTCATGTTGACAATATTCGTAAGTATGGGGCCGAAGAATTCCGGGCTACTAAAGATGATGATGTTGAAAAGGCCGAGTTCTGGATTGAAAATATTATCTGGGTATTTGATGAAATGTCTTTCACTCCGGAAGGATGCATTAAATGTGTTGTATCGTTACTTCGTGATGCAGCTTATCAATGGTGGAAATCCCTGATTTCTATTGTTCCAAAAGAGCGAGTTATATGGGATTTCTTTTAGATTGAGTTCCGAAAGAAATATATCAGCGAGAGATTTGTTGATCAAAAACGAAAGGAATTTCTAGAATTAAAACAAGGTCGTATGACTGTTTCGGAATACGAACGAGATTTTGTGAGACTGAGCCAGTACGCTCGGGAATGTGTATCATCTAAAGCTATTATGTGCAAAAGATTTGAAGATGGCCTTAATGAAGACATTCGTCTGCTAGTTGGGATTTTAGAAATAAAAGAGTTTGTTGTACTAGTTGATCGAGCGTGTAAAGCTGAGGCACTCGGGAAAGATAAAAGAAAAGCTGAGTTTGAAGCTCGAGATGTGAAAAAGAGATTTCAGAGTAAATCATTTCAGCCTGCAGCGAAAAGATTCAGAGATGATTAAAGTCGTTCCAGAGATAATGTGGGACATTTGAACAGAAATCGAGCTAGATCGCAAATGAGTTCCAAAGCTCCAGCAACTTCAGTGGCCAGTGTTGGTAATGTCTGGACTGAAAGACCTGAATGTAAACATTGCGGAAAAAGACATCTGGGAAGCTGTAGATTAAACGACAAAGCCTGCTTCAGATGTGGATCGCTTGATCATTTTATCCGTGACTGCCCGGGGTCTGTTGAGGCAGAGACTGTTCAGAATCTGAGATCTGATAATGCACCTATGAGAGGTAGATCATCGAAGAATGTAAGAAATGTTTGTGGTAGTCAGAGAACTACGAGAGATAATATTGTCAGATCTGAAGCTAGAGCACCTGCCAGAGCGTATGTTATCCGAGCTCGGGAGGAAGCTTCGTCACCTGATGTTATAACTGGTACTTTTACTCTTTATGATACTTCTGTGATTGCTTTGATAGACCCTGGTTCTATGCATTCTTATATATGCATGAATTTGGTATTCAGTAAGACTTTGCCTGTAGAGTCTACTGAGTTTGCTATAAAAGTATCGAACCCTTTAGGTAAAAGTGTCCTTGTTGACAAAGTATGCAAGAACTGTCCGTTAATGTTTCGAGATATCTGTTTCCCTATTGATCTAATGCTTTTGCCATTTGATGAATTCGATATTATTCTGGGTATGGATTGGTAATTTATGCATGATGCTGTTGTGAACTGCAAAAGAAAGACTATAGATGTGAGATGTCCGGATGATGAGATTGTACGGATTATCTGATGAGTTGAATGGATTGTCTGCTGTGATATCTGTTTTGAAAGCTCAGAGTTATGTGAAAAAGAGTTACAAAGCATATTTCGCCTATGTGATTGATTCAAGAGCATCTGAAAAGAAAGTTGAATCAGTGCCTATTGTCTGTGAGTTTTTCGATGTGTTTCCTGAAGAGTTACCGGGTTTACCTCTGATTCGTGAAGTTGAGTTTGGTATTGAATTGTTGCCTGGTACTGCACCTATATCGATAGCTCCGTATAGAATGGTACCAACAGAGTTGAAAGAGTTAAAGTCACAGTTGCAAGAATTGACCGATAGAGGATTTGCTAGACTGAGCTTTTCGCCTTGGGGAGCTCCTGTTCTATTCGTGAAAAAGAAAGATGGCACGATGAGAATGTGCATTGATTATCGTCAGTTGAATAAGTTAACAATAAAGAATAAATATCCGTTGCCCAGGATTGATGACTTATTTGATCAGTTAAAAGGAGCTACTGTGTTTTCCAAGATTGACCTGAGATCGGGATATTATCAATCGAGGGTGAAAGATTCAGATATTCCAAAGACTACTTTCAGAACGAGGTACGGGCATTATGAACTTTTAGTTATGCCATTTGGACTAACCAATGCTCCTGTTGTCTTTATGGATCTGATGAACAGAATTTTCAGACCGTACCTAGACCGATTTGTTGTGGTATTTATAAATGACATTCTGATTTATTCACGTGATGAAAATGAACATGCTGAACAACTGAGAATTGTGTTGCAAACCTTGAGAGAAAAGAAATTGTACGAGAAATTTAGAAAATGTGAATTCTGGTTGCATGAAGTTAGTTTTCTTGGACATATTGTGTCAGCCTCTGGAATACGAGTAGACCCGAGTAAGATTCTGCTATTCTAAATTGGAAACCTCCGAGGAATGTATCTGAAGTCTGCAGTTTTCTGGGTTTAGCTGGTTATTACCGTAGATTTGTAAAAGGCTTTTCGACAATAGCTACTCTGTTGACTAGACTGTTATAGAAAGATGTTAGATTTGAATGGTCGGATAAATGTCAGAGAAGTTTTGATCAGTTGAAAACTTTGTTAACAGAAGCTCCAGTGTTAGTACAACCAAAACCGGATAAAGAATTTTTTGTCTACAGTGATGCTTCGCTAAATGGTTTGGGGTGTGTTTTGATGCAAGAAGGCAAAGTTGTAGCTTATGCCTCGAAACAGTTGAAGCCTCATGAAAAGAATTATCCGACACACGACCTTGAACTTGCTGCGATTGTGTTTGCGCTAAAGATTTTGCGTCATTATCTGTACGGTGAGAAATGTCACGTATTTTCAGATCATAAAAGTCTGCGTCAGAGAAGATGGCTTGAGTTGTTGAAAGATTATGAGCTTGTGATAGATTACCATCCGGGTAAAGCGAATGTCATTGCTGATGCACTGAGTAGGAAATCATTGTTTGCACTACGTGCTTTGAATGTTCAGTTAGATTTGTCTCATGATAGTTTGATGAGAGAGGAATTAAAAGCAAAATCGTTGTTCTTACAACAGATATGTGATGCTCAGAAATCTGATAATGAATTGCTAGAGAAACGAGCTCAGTGTGAAGTGAATTCTGAATCTGAATTTCAAATTGTTGATGATTATTTGAGATTTCGAGATCGTATCTGTGTTCCAAGAAATCTAGAGTTGATTCAGTTGATTTTGAATGAAGCACATAATAGTCGTCTATCCGTTCATCTGGGGAGTACTAAAATGTATCATATTTGAAGCGGCACTACTGGTGGTCTGGTATAAAAAGGGACATTTCTGACTTTATTTCGAAATGTTTAGTCTGTCAGCAAGTGAAAGCTGAACATCAAGTTCCGTCTAGGTTGTTACAACCGATTTTGATTCCTGAGTGGAAATGGGATAGAGTGACGATGGATTTTGTTTCTGGTTTGCTTCTGATTCCAAGAAAGAAAGATGCGATATGGGTCGTAGTTGACTAATTAACGAAATCTGTCCATTTTATTCAGTAAGATCTGATTTCTCACTTGAGAGATTAGCTGACCTTTATATTTTTGAGATTGTGAGATTGCACGGGGTGCCGCTATCTATTGTGTCAGATAGAGATCTGGGATTTACATCTCGATTTTGGAAGAAATTGCAAGAAGCTTTGGGCACGAAATTACATTTCAGTACAGCTTTTCATCCACAAACAGATGGTCAGTCTGAACGAATTATTTAGATTCTTGAAGATATGTTGAGATGTTGTATACTTGAGTTTAAATGGTTCGTGGGAACAGTATCTGTCGTTGATCGAATTTGCGTACAATAATAGTTTTCAGACGAGTATCAAAATGACACCATACGAAGCTTTGTACGGACGTAAATGTCGTACACCTCTGTATTAGACTGAGCTCAGTGAGAATAAGTTGCACGGAGTTGATTTGATTAGAGACTTAGAACAAAAAGTGAAATCGATTCGAGATTGCTTGAAAGCAACATCTGGTCGTCAGAAGTCTTATGCGGATTTGAAACGAAAAGATATAGAATTTGAAATCGGCGACAAAGTATTTTTGAAAGTGTCTCTGTGGAAGAAAGTGCTTCGATTTGGACGTAAAGGAAAATTAAGTCTGAGGTTCATCGGGCCGTATGAGATTATTGGACGTGTCGGGCCTATTGCATATAGATTAAAGTTGTCATCTGAGTTAGAAAAGATACACAACGTATTTCATGTTTCAATGCTCCATAGATATCGATCTGATCCGTCACATGTGATTGTCCCATCTGAAATCGAAATTCGATCTAATATGACATATGAAGAAGAACCGATCCGTATCTTAGCTCGTGAAGTGAAAGCGTTGAGGAACAAGAAAATTCCGTTAGTAAAAGTATTGTGGAATCGACATGGAATTGAAGAGGCTACGTGGGAGCCTGAAGATTCAATGAGCCAACAATATCTGAATCTGTTTAACGGTAAGATTTTCGGGGACGAAAATCCCTAAGGGGGGAGAACTGTAGTAGTCTGGTTTGTACCCTAGTCGGAACAATGGTTTCAAGACCACAAATCCGAGTCTATATAATATTTTAATATTATATTCTGTGCCGTTGATATGTGAATTAGCATGTGCTAAATTTCCGTGAGTTAAATTGACTGATTGTGTGTTTAATTTGAAAAAATGACTAAATTGCATAATTGGTAAAAGTGGCCTCTTATTTGATTATTGGCTAAATTGAGATGGCTTTATTAAAGTAAAGTCCTAAAAGAGCAAATAACCCATTTTCATTTATAGTGGACGGTAACATGGCTTATTAACATGTTTTTATGTGTTATTTTTATATGTTAAAAGTTACATTATGTTTATTTTAAAAGTTATATTATATTATAATAAAAGAAACTTGATTAGTGGATTTAATTCATCCACACACCACCGAATAAGCAAAGAAAGAAAAAGAAAATTCAAAGCAAAGGTTCGACCATAGTTTTGGTTTAATTCAAGGTTAGTTTTTTATCGATTTTCGATAATTTATACGTTTTTACAACCGTTGCTTCAAGAGCTTTAAAACTGATGTCTCAATTTAATGAATTGATGATGTTTGTGTGTTATGCCATTGATGATTTGTTAAGCTTTTTGATGATTTTTGGTGTTAAATGAAAGGTATGAACTAGATGAACATGTTCTGTTCTTGAAGTTTTGATGAATTTAGCTTAATAGGGCTAAATTGAGAAAATGGCAAATTGAGGGACTAATTTGTGAATTTGATGAAACATATGGGCTTATATGTGATGTAAGAATATTCGGCTATACATGTGTATGAACAAATTTTTGTGAATTTGATGTTTTGAGAAAAATGGACTAAATTGTTAAAGTGTGCAAATATGAGGGTTAATTTGCAAATAGCCCTAAATGTGTGTTTTTGGATTGATTTGATTGAATTAGTGAATAAAAGGATTAATTCTAAATATGTTTAGATCAAGAACCGAGGAAAATGGATTTAAATTACGAGAAAATAAAAGTAACCGAGTAGCCGTTTTCATTTCGATAAACCGAGTCCGAGGTAATTCACTATGCAAATAAACGTACTTGTATGATATTATACTTGTTCATATGATTAATGTTGATTATGGATATTTATGAGAAGTTATGTATATGAATTTCGAGATAAGTCCGATATAGTGACTAAGTCTGAGAAGCCCCGTGTGAACCTAGGAATAGATGGGAGTAGTTATGTCATGACATAGGTATCTGTTCTGTTTATCATGTAAGACCACGTCTGGGACGATGGCATTGATTTAAGCCTCGTGTAAGACCACGTTTGGGACGTTGGCATCGATAGGAGCTTTACGTGTAAGACCTAGTCTGGGACGTTGGTATCGTAATGATTCATACGAGTAAGACCATGTCTGGGACATCGGCATTGTATTGATTTGTATAAGACCCTGTCTGGGACAGTGGCATCGATATCTGAGTGCATGTAAGACCTCGTCTGGGACGATGGCATTGTACTATTATTCTGACCTTTCTGAGTATCCTACTAATTTCCTATTGGTCCAACGGGCAAGTCTGAGATATGAATGGAAAATCCGAGCTTTGATAGGTTAAGTGAAATTAAATCCGATTCAGGTACGTTGAATATACAATAGTTGTTTATGTAAGGTAAGTATCTAAGTGATCTTACTATGATGATATGTATATGGAAATAAATGATGTGATAAGAATTTCTTTGACTAGATGAGCTATGTGTATATACGATTCTTGAATGGTGAAAATGAATGTGGTTAAAAGTATATGAATCAAAGCTAATAAGTGAAAGTTGGCTAAGTGATTGTTATGTACCAATGTTTTCATGTGCATATATGCCTTCTATACCAAGTTTATTTGTATATTAACTTACTAAGCTTTTCGAAAGCTTACTCTGTGTGTGTGTTTACTCTGTTGTATAGGTCGTTAAAGCTACTGAAGGCTCGGGACCATCGCGGATCGTCATCACACTATTAAATTTATTTTGGCACACTTTGAAATTGAATAAAACTAGATATGGCATGTATAGGCTAGTATTTTGGTATAATTTATTTTGTGAACTTAGCCATGTGATTTGGCTATTTATGAGTTGAGACTTTGCTTAAATGAATGGGATATATGATGCATATCTTGGTAGGGTTGAAGTATTTGAAATAGCCAAGATTGGAGTGAGCAAATGAATGAATTATGCTTGTGTTGATATGAGTTTTAGTCTTTGAAGTTGTCATGGTTGGAATTGGTATTGATTATATGGTTTGAATGACTATTTTGGTATGTTTTTGGTGGTTATATGTGCATGATGTATTGGTAAATATGGCTTGTAGGTTTGACCCTTATGGTTGGCATTTTGGCCTTGCAAATGGCCTATAATGTCACACGGTCGTGGCACACGGGTGTGCCTAAAAATCGTGGGTAAATAGCAGGATTGAGATTGGCAGCACACGGCCTTGAAACGGGAGTGTCAACTAACCGTGGTGTACAAGTCAATAGCTAGCCACGGCCATGGTACACGGGCGTGCCTAGTGACCGTGTTGGTATAGTCAGTGTATAGACACGGATAGACACACAGAAGTGTTTAATAGCATTGGAGGGCACACGGTCTCCTCCCACGGGCGTGTCTCCCCTGAATTTTTAGAAAAGTTTAATTTTTTTGTGAAATTTTGTATGTGTTTCGGTTTAGTCCCGACCCGATTTGTAAGTATGTTTAAGGTCTCGTTGACCGTTTTAAGGGACCTCATACTTGAGAATGATGAATGAATGTGTGAATTTCTGTTGATGCTTTTCGATATGTCCGGTAATGCTCCTAACCCTAATCCGGCATTGTACACGGGATAGGGGTGTTTGTAATATCCCGAATTATGGCTTATGCATTATTGTTAAAATGTGTGAAATAGCATGTCACTGTGAGCTTGAATGTGTTTTTTATGAATGTTTGTGAACCTTAGAAAATAGGAAAATAGCTTAGAAATTATTAGATTTTAATTTTAAAAGAGGGAGTTAAGCTGATAGGGCCTTAAGAAAATTAATAGAGGAAATTTGACATGGAAATGAGCTTGGTAAAGTGGCTACAAGGCGCCACTTAAAGCCCATGCAAGTGACGCCACAAGCATGTACAAATGGGCCTAGGTTCGAGTCACAAGGGAAGCAACATTTTGGGGTTTTATTTTCGGCAAAAAGGGAGAGGGGTGGACGGCACTAAGGCTAAATTTTAGGAGTTTAATCCTTTTATTTCTTAGAGATAAAAAGGTGATAAATTAATTAAGATAAGGGATAAGTTATAGATTATTTTATGAAGAGATGAAGAGAAAAGCAAGGGATATGATAGTGATGGACGAATAGGGGACTCTAGGCTTGGTAATTTCGGCAAAAGGAGGAAAAGAGAGGCCATTCTACATTCTGTTCTTTTTTTTCTTTGAAGCCTCTGCCGAATTCTCTAGGCAAATCCTCTCTTTTTCTTTTGTTTGACAAAACCGAAAATCATCTTCAATTCTTTCTTTCTTTTCTCCTCTAGCCGATTCTTTCTAAACCTCATATCCCTCTCTTTTCAATCTTGTTGAAGCCGAATACACAAGTGACCATAGCCGACTATTCTCCAAGTCTCAAGGCCGAATCTTTGTGTTGTCAGATATAGGAGCTGTCGATTTCTTCAGTAGGGGGTAAGATCAAGTTTGATTTCTATTCTTTTCTATTAGGCTTGTCGAGCGGATGGAGGGTTGACTTAGTAGTCCCCACGGTGTGCAGGTTGGTACGGGTGATGTGTAACGGATGGCATCTAGGTTTGGGTTCGGGAATGCATCATTAACTGTAAATTATGCTATGAATGTGTATGACTTGATATGACTGAATCTATATGGACTTAGTGTTTGTGTACACATTGAGTCTGTTGACTCACCCCGTTGTGGGAACATTTTTCAGGTGACGATCAGTGATGGACCGGGTTGGCAGGAGCTTAGTGGTGGCCATGCTCAGTAAGGAATTTTATTATCTGAATATTTTATTTTATTTTAAGTACATTAAATTTATTTTAGGTTTGTTTATTTGATGTAATAAGGCCATAGTACGAACTATTTTATGCATGCATGTTATTTATTTTCTTATCATACGAAACTTTTATCAAATTAAAAACTAAGTAAATTTTATATAAGAATGAATTCTAAACGTTTTGACACTTAAAGAAAAATAATTTTTTTTAGAACCTAAAACAAATTCGACATACCTTTTAACTTAGAGTTTTGGAACATAGCAACGAAATTTTTATAAAAACTTATGTTTCAAAAATAAACTGGTTTTCAACTTGAGCCCAACCGAATTCGAGTTTTCTTCCAAAATTCACTTAAAGTTTCCAAAGAACAAACGAATTTGAACCGGTTTTTCTTAAGGAACATGCCAAATCTAGTCGAGGCTCGTGGGCCGGGTTTGGGGTGTTTCAGCTTGGTATCAGAGCCCAGTTTTTAAACTCTCGGCCTTGGGTTTAAGGCCCAAAACGTTTTTCAAAGCTAAGCCCGAAAGAAATTTTGTGAAATAAGCAGGTTTTCTGGCATGGCACCTAAGTCTCCGACCCGAAGTCCACCAGGTAAGTACCCCTATCTCTTGTGTGATTTATGTTATGACTTGTAGAAGGGTAGAATTGGAACGTAGAATAGTATGATAGGTACTTGAACCCTAGGACTAGGTTACCCCAACAGTTACATGAGATTTTAAATGCCTAATTAAACAAACCTGTGACTAAGTCGCCGAGTTAGGGTGTGGCAACCATTGTGCGCATGTCTAGGATTGGTATTCGGTGGGAGCTTAGTATTTAAGTAGTCCGCGTGACTCACCTCCTCTCCACTCGAATCCTACCTGGTGCGTAGCTTCGGTTCACCCTAACCAAGAGGACTTATTCATAGGCTAAACCCAATAACTAAAACCCGAAAGGGACTAGTCATATTTTTATAAGAACCCTAGTTTTAAAACTCTTAAAATTACCCTTTTAATTTGTAAAAACTATTTTACAAAATTTTTCTGAAATATTTCTGATTTACAAAATTACTAAAATACCCCTAGTGGTAAAATTACTAAAACGCCATTGGTTTCTAAAGTTACCATATTACCCTCGATTTCAGTAAAAATTCCCTATTTTGCAAAAGTATCCATGAAACCCTAACTTGTGAAAATTCAAGATACCCTGATTTGGAAAGTTTACCAAATTACCCCTGTTTTACAAAATTACCAAAATGACCCCGATTTCCAAAATTTCTGCAACAACACCGATTTGGAAAACAAGTTCTCAAAAAGAACCCTAAGTTTCGAAATACCTTTGATTTATAGAGATTTTTCAAATTGACCCCGATTTAATTACCAAAATACCCCTGTAGGACAAATGTCGAAAATACCCCTGGGATAGGGAAAGACGAAAATGTTCAAAGAGTGAATGTGTATGGGACGTATTATGGAATGGATGTGTTTCTTTGAATTAGGATAGAAAACTTGAACTTTGATTGATCGAAAGAATCACTCCTAAACTCTTTACATAAAACTCCTTCGCGAATAATTAGTGGAATAATGGCTAATTCATAAAATTTCTTAATCAGATTAAAGCGCGATCATAGATATGAGCTCTAGGGGACGTGGTCGTAACGTGCGAGGACGCGGTAGAGGCAGAATGGCCGTGTCGGAACCCGTTAGATCGGGTCAAGGGTCTGATAATGAGGTACCACCACCAGCTGTTGGTGTCGAGCAGCCAGCTCAGACGGGGGATGATGCTGTATCACAGGCTATGCTACGAGTTCTTGAGATGGTGGCTGGAGCAGGTGGAAATATGGGAGCTCAAAATCTGTACCCGAGCGGCTTCGAGCCAATGGGGCTGAAGTGTTTCGTGGAGTATCTGGTGTGGCACCCAGTACAGCTGAATATTGGTTGGAGGCAACAGAACGAATTATAGATGAGTTGGATCTGACCCCTGAGGAGAAAGTGAAAGGAATGGTGGCGCTGCTACGTGATGAAGCGTATCAATGGTGGCTCACAGTTCGGGATGGTGCCACAGCTGAGGATTTGACTTAGGAATATGTTAAGGCGGCTTATCAAAAGAAGTATGTTGGAACCAGATATACCGATGCGCAGAGGAAGGCATTTCTAGGGCTGGTTCAAGGGAACAAGTCTGTAGCGGAGTACGAAGCTGAATTTCTGAGGTTGACCCAGTATGCCGGAGGAGTAGTGGCTTCGGAGCATGAGCGATGTGTCCGGTTTGAGGACGGACTAAGGGATGACCTGAGGTTGTTAGTCGCTCCACATCAAGAGCGGAGTTTTCTGCGTTAGTAGAGAAAGCTAAGATATCGGAAGGAATTAAGGACTCTGTAAGGCAGCACTCTGATCAGAATAAGCAGAAAAGAGGATTTGGGTCGTTCGGGTCAGGTGGGAATGTTCAGAAGAGGCCTAGAGTTGATGGGCCGCGAGGTCAGCAAGCTGGTACTGGAGGGCAATATCGTACTTGTGATCAGTGTGGGAAGAAACACTTAGGGGAATGTTGGAAGAAGACAGGAGGATGCTTCAAGTGTGGGTCAAAGGACCATATGATTAAGGATTGTCCTATGAGGCCGGATGGGAATAGACCAGTAGCTCAGAATGTTAATCAGGCTGGTAGAGGTGGACAGCAGCCTCAGCGAGGTCGTGGTCCGAATGGCCGAGGTAACGGTGCTGGAAGAGGACGTGGAACACCTGGCAGAGGTGTTGGTAATGCAGAGGCAAGGCAGCCGGGCTTGGTGTATGCAGTTCGTCGGAGGGAGGATGGAGACGCGCCGGACGTCATAACCGGTACGTTCCTTATTTTTGGCAAGCCATACTTTGCTTTGATTGATGTGGGCTCGACCCATTCGTATGTTGCATGTAGAGTAGTGGAAACTCTAGACATAGTCTCTGAACTTTCTGATACGGAGATGACTGTAGTAAGCCCACTAGGTCAAACTGTAGTGGTGAACACGATCTTTCAGAGTGTACCTCTAGAAATTCAGGGAGTAGTATTTCCTGCCGACTTGATGGAACTACCTTTCGAAGAGTTCGATCTCATACTTGGAATGGACTGGTTAGTAGAGCATCGAGCCATACTGGATTGTACAGCTAAGCGAATGGAGTTAAGGACCCCAGAGGATAAGGAAGTAGTTATGATAGGAGAAAGAAGAAACTACTTGTCTAATGTAGTTTCTGCTTTAAAGGCTGTTAAGATGGTTTGCAAAGGATGCAAGGCGTTCTTGGCCTTTGTTAGTGCATTGGATACGAATGAAGGGGGAGTTAGTAGGGTTAGAACTGTAAGGGACTTTGAAGATGTGTTCCCAGAGGAATTGCCTGGAATACCCCCGGATAGGGAGGTGGAGTTTGGAATTGATATGCTGCCGGGAACAGCTCCTGTGTCGATCGCTCCGTACAGAATGGCACCAAAGGAGTTGGTTGAGCTCAAGGCTCAAATTCAAGAGTTGCTTGATCGTGGGTTTATTCGACCCAGTGTGTCTCCATGGGGAGCACCGGTCTTATTCGTGAAGAAGAAGGACGGAACTATGCGTATGTGCATAGATTATCGTCAGTTGAATAAGCTGCCCATCAAGAACAAGTATCCTTTGCCGAGTATTGACGACTTGTTCGATCAGCTTAAGGGGGCAGCGATTTTCTCAAAGATCGATCTAAGGTCTGGATATCATCAGCTTAAGGTGAAGGAAGCCGATATCCATAAGACGGCTTTCCGAGCAAGGTATGGGCATTTTGAATTCGTAGTAATGTCATTTGGTTTGACAAACGCCCCAGCTGCGTTCATGGATATGATGAACCAGGTTTTTCAACCATACTTGGATAGGTTCGTCGTGGTGTTTAACGACGACATCCTGGTGTATTCCAAGTCTGAGGAGGAACATGATGAGCATCTACGGATTGTGTTGCAAGTGTTGAGGGAGAAGAAGCTTTATGCCAAGTTCAGCAAGTGTGAATTTTGGCTTAAGGAAGTTGCGTTCTTAAGACATGTGGTGTCTGCTGAAGGAATAAGGGTGGATCCTAGGAAGATTGAGGCAGTGTTGGATTGGAAACCACCTAAGTCTGTGGCTGAGGTTCGTAGTTTCTTGGGATTGGCAGGCTACTACAGAAGGTTCGTGGAAGGGTTTTCATCGATAGCCGCGCCTTTGACAAAGTTGTTGAGGAAGGAAGTATCTTTTGTATGGACAGATAAGCAACAGGAGAGCTTTGAGAAGCTTAAGAAAGTCTTGACTGAAGCTCCAGTTTTGATTCAGCCTGAGGCAGGAAAGGATTTTGTGGTGTATTGTGACGCTTCCCATACAGGATTGGGATGCGTATTGATGCAAGACGGGAAAGTAGTCGCTTATGTGTCTCGGCAATTAAGACCACATGAAGTTAACTACCCAACTCATGATTTGGAATTGGCGGCAGTGGTCTTTGCTCTTAAGGTGTGGAGGCACTGTCTCTATGGGGAAAAGTCGGTGATCTATACGGACTACAAGAGTCTTAAGTATTTGTTGACACAGAAGGAGTTGAACCTGAGACAGCGAAGGTGGGTGGAATTACTGAAGGATTATGACTGTTCAATAGAGTATCATTAGGGCAATGCGAATGTAGTGGCGGATGCCCTAAATCGGAAAGTAGTATCGGATTTAAGGGCAATGTTTGCACATCTGAGCCTCTATGATGATGGAAGTCTGCTGGCAGAGCTGCAAGTTAAGCCGACATGGTTAAATGAAGTGAGAGAGGGACAGTTGGATGATAATGATTTAAGTGCTAAGCTACAGCAAGTGCAGAATGGAGAGTTGGAAGATTATGGTATTAACGACGAGGGAGTATTTTGTTTCAAGGGTAAGGTCTGTATGCCTAAGGATCAGGAGTTAAGACGGAGGATTCTTCAGGAATCGCATAGTAGCCCTTATGCTATGCATCCTAGAGGAAGTAAGTTGTATCGAGACCTAAGAGAGCAGTTTTGGTGGCCTGGTCTTAAGAGGGAAGTTACCGAATTTGTAGGCAAGTGCTTCACGTGTCAGCAAGTTAAGGCTGAACACCAAGTTTCGTCAGGATTGCTTCAGCCGATCAAGATTCCACAGTGGAAGTGGGAGCGAATTACCATGGACTTCGTTAGTGAGTTTCCCCTTACGCCTACTAAGAAGGACTCGGTATGGGTAATAGTGGATCGGTTGACAAAGTCCGCGCATTTCATTCCAGTGCGAGTCGACTATTCTCTGCAAAATTTGGCAAAATTGTATGTGGCAGAAATTGTAAGGTTGCATGGAGTTCCGGTATCAATCATCTCGGATAGGGATCCAAGGTTTACTTCTCGATTTTGGAAAGCGCTACATCAAGCTTTAGGCACCAAGTTGGATTTCACTACGGCATTTCATCCACAGTTGGATGGGCAATCTGAACGAGTAATCCAAGTGTTGGAGGATATGTTGAGAGGATGTCTGATAGACTTCAGAGGAAGTTGGGAAGAATATTTGCCGTTAGCAGAATTTGCGTACAACAACAGTTATCAAGCTAGCATTCTAATGGCACCGTATGAAGCACTGTATGGACGGAAGTGTCGCACACCTACATGTTGGACGGAATTAGGAGAACGTCGAGTTTTGGGTCCAGAGTTAGTGGCGGAATCTGAAGAGAAGGTTGAGATAATTCGAGCTCGGTTAAAGAAAGCATCTGATAGGCAGAAGTCGTACGCGGGTCTCAAGCGAAAAGAAATAGAATTTGATGTGGGAGATCAAGTGTTTCTTAAAGTTTCGCCTTGGAAGAAGGTGATGAGATTTGGTCGAAAAGGGAAGTTAAGTCCAAGGTTTATAGGACCTTATAAGGTTTTGAAGCGAGTTGGACGAGTGGCATATCAGTTGGAGTTGCCACCGGAATTGAAGCAGATGCACGATGTATTCCATGTGTCCATGCTACGACGTTATCGATCGGATCCATCTCATGTGGTTCCAGTTGAAGAGGTGGAGCTAAGGCCAGATTTGTCCTACGAGGAAGAGCCGATTCAGATTCTGGAACGAGAGGTGAAAGTGTTACGGATGAAGTCAGTTCCTCTAGTCAAAGTGTTATGGAGAAATCATGGATCGGAAGAAGCTTCGTGGGAGCCGGAAGAAGCAATGCGACAGCAATACCCTCAATTATTTTAGCCAGGTAATTTCAAGGACGAAATTATTTTAAGGGGGTAGAACTGTAATATCCCGAATTATGGCTTATGCATTATTGTTAAAATGTGTGAAATAGCATGTCATTGTAAGCTTGAATGTGTTTTTTATGAATGTTTGTGAACCTTAGAAAATAGGAAAATAGCTTAGAAATTATTAGATTTTAATTTTAAAAGAGGGAGTTAAGCTGATAGGGCCTTAAGAAAATTAATAGAGGAAATTTGACATGGAAATGAGCTTGGTAAAGTGGCTACAATGCGCCACTTAAAGCCCATGCAAGTGACGCCACAAGCATGTACAAATGGGCCTAGGTTCGAGTCACAAGGGAAGCAACATTTTGGGGTTTTATTTTCGGCAAAAAGGGAGAGGGGTGGACGGCACTAAGGCTAAATTTTAGGAGTTTAATCCTTTTATTTTTTAGAGATAAAAAGGTGATAAATTAATTAAGATAAGGGATAAGTTATGGATTATTTTATGAAGAGATGAAGAGAAAAGCAAGGGATATGATAGTGATGGCCGAATAGGGGACTCTAGGCTTAGTAATTTCGGCAAAAGGAGGAAAAGAGAGGCCATTCTGCATTCTTTTCTTTTTTTTTCTTTGAAGCCTCTGCCGAATTCTCTAGGCAAATCCTCTCTTTTTCTTTTGTTTGACAAAACCGAAAATCATCTTCAATTCTTTCTTTCTTTTCTCCTCTAGCCGATTCTTTCTAAACCTAATATCCTTCTCTTTTCAATCTTGATGAAGCCGAATACACAAGTGACCATAGCCGACTATTCTCCAAGTCTCAAGGCCGAATCTTTGTGTTGTCAGATATAGGAGCTGTCGATTTCTTCAGTAGGGGGTAAGATCAAGTTTGATTTCTATTCTTTTCTATTAGGCTTGTCGAAATCTAAAGGCTAACTCCATTAACATGCTTTGGCCGAAACCATGAAGGATTCTTTCAGGATTTTTCTGCTAAGTCGACTACAATAGAAGATCATTCGGGTTTTCAGATCTGAGGTAAGTAAAGTGAGATATTAGGCCGAAGGCCGTTGATGGTGTTCATTAAGTATTGAAATCAGATCTGACATAGTGCTTGTAGGGATTTCGACAGATATCTAAGACAATGGATACTTTCAGGATTTGAAAATCGCAAGGTAAGTGCATAAGTACAATCGGCCAAGGCCATATTTGGTGTTTTAAGTCTATTTCTTAATTATTCAAAAGCCGAAAACTAACCCTTTAGGTGATCTAGAGTTTGGCCGATTGCTAGGGGGAGTACCACGAACTTTCGGGATTTGGTTAGTAACCAAATCGGCAACAAGGTGAGTTTTCGGGTTATGACAATCCTTCGGGATTTGATTCTTTAGCCGAATGGCTCTTTGCTAACATATTCAAGGTTGGCCGAATATAGGAACTAAGGATCTAGGACGTTAGATCGAGGTTTCGGGATTTCAGTAACTTCATTAAGTATATCAGGTGTGTGCCCCACCCTAAGCCCAATAGTTTTATGGTATTGATTATATGCATGTGTTAATATGAATGTGGAAAATGTGGCTAAGTACCATGCAATGGTACAAAGTACTCAGGTACGTTTCCTACTCCTACTGTGAGTATGATTTATGGCACATAAGTAAATTGATAAGAATGTGAAATAAGGCTTAAGGCATGAAATTGCATGATATGTATGACATGGGGCATTTGGGTGATTATGAAAGGGGAAGTGAATGTGGTGACTATTGTCACGATATATGAATGTGGTGACTTCGGTCACATTACCTGAATGTGGTGTCTCATGACACGAAATATTATCTGGTGGCTATGCCACGAATTTTATAAGGGCGATGAGCACGTCAACTGCAGCGACTGCCTTCGATGGTGTGTAGCGGATGGAGGGTTGACTTAGTAGTCCCCACGGTGTGCAGGTTGGTACGGGTGATGTGTAGCGGATGGCATCTAGGTTTGGGTTCGGGAATGCATCATTAACTGTAAATTATGCTATGAATGTGTATGACTTGATATGCCTGAATCTATATGGACTTAGTGTTTGTGTACACATTGAGTATGTTGACTCACCCCGTTGTGGGAACATTTTTCAGGTGACGATCAGTGATGGACCGAGTTGGCAGGAGCTTAGTGGTGGCGATGCTCAGCAAGGAATTTTATTATCTGAATATTTTATTTTATTTTAAGTACATTAAATTTATTTTGGGTTTGTTTATTTGATGTAATAAGGCCATAGTACGAACAATTTTATGCATGCATGTTATTTATTTTCTTATCATACGAAACTTTTATCAAATTAAAAACTAAGTAAATTTTATATAAGAATGAATTCTAAACGTTTTGACACTTAAAGAAAAATGATTTTTTTTAGAACCTAAAACAAATTCGACATACCTTTTAACTTAGAGTTTTGGAACTTAGCAACGAAATTTTTATAAAAACTTATGTTTCAAAAATAAACTGGTTTTCAACTTGAGCCCAACCCAATTCGAGTTTTCTTCCAAAATTCACTTAAAGTTTCCAAAGAACAAACGAATTTGAACCGGTTTTTCTTAAGGAACATGCCAAATCTGGTCGAGGCTCGTGGGCCGGGTTTGGGGTGTTTCAGTGTTACACCAACCGCATGCATCAAATCCTTTCTATCAAATTCTGGTAAACATGGACCAATTTTCACCCAAAATAATGACGAAATAAGTTTGATTCTACTCCTTTCTGTCGCTCTATCCAATCTATATATAAAAAAATTAGTAAAAAAATCAATGCAAGTAAAAATGGTTTATTTTGGTTGATTGGTGCATCCGTAAATGTTGTTCATAAATGCTAGCTTATGCATCATCCTAAGTTATTTCTTTAAAACCAAAAACCAAAAACCAAATAAATCAATACAATGAGATATCTCTAATATTTGTGTTTTGAAATCATGTTTAATTTTTTTATCATAGTTATATTAGCTATAAAAAAGTTTAGATTTTATTTTAGATGCAATAGTTGAATAATTATTTTGTTATATAAAGAGATTTAAGTAAATGTAAGTGAAAAATGTGTTAGATTGATTTTTTTAATTAAAATTTTTGATTGATTTTTCTTAATTTTTAAGTTATTTTATTTTTTATTTTTTAGATATTTTTAGAATTTTACAAGTTCTTTTTTTTTTTTTTTTGTTAGAATTTTTCATAATTCTTTATAATTTTTTAAAAAACTTCTTATCAATATTGATTTTTTATCAATTTTATATATAGTTTTTAGAATCTTTCACCTGTTTTTTAAAATTTTAACAAATTTTTAGATTTTCTTAGAATTTTTAGCTTTTTTTTTTTGTTAAATTCTTTTAAAATCTTAACAAATTTTTTTATAATTTTTAGAATCTTTCAAATTTATAATTTTTAATAATACTTTACCATCTTTATAAAAAAAAAAGAAATATAGAGAAAAATAGACAAGACTTTGAAATGGAGGGCATTCCATAATTTTTTAGAATCGTTTTATTTTTTAAATTGACTTAAATGTTAGAAATTAATGATTTATAAGATTGATTCAGAAATTAATCAAAAATTAACAACTAATTAAATAGTTGAAATTAATTTTTTTATAAAAAATTTCGACAATCCCTTAATTAATGACGTGACAACTAATGTGATAAATAATAACATGTGTGATCCCATTTCAATTTTCATAATTTTTTTACTTCTTTTTTCTACTAATTTCAGACCGGCCACATTCATTATACTTGATGATCTCTCCACTAGATTTTCTTAGAACCCATTTTTCTTACAAGTAGCATAATCATCAAATCCTACTCTAAAGATTCCATTGACTTATACAGATTTCCTAAGTGTTCCATAAATGGGAAAATGGTTCTCTCTTTTTAGCTCTAGACTAGCTCAAATCCCCCATCGCAATTTCTTTGGCTTGATCACAAGTTGCGGCAGATGGGGTCCATTTCTGTTGGATCCAACTGTGGTTATTGGGTGACAAAGAACTTCCTCAACTCGAGGAGCCAAGGGGCAACCCCTCCTTTCAATCGTGTGGAACACTGAAACTGATAAGTGAATAAGTGGACGGAAACTTTTGAGAACCATACAACATCATTACCTTCATTTGACTTCAATATCCTTCTCTCCAGGAGCATAGTTTTTAGACAGTAATGGATACATTACGGGGCCTGATTGGAATCTTGTGGGGCTCCAAGGCGTATACACCTTCCTTTTAACGGTAAAAAGCTTTGAAAATGCAGCGCGCACTTGGTCACGATCAATAGCACTTTTAGTAATGCACACATCCCCTCTTGTTATACCCTTACCCGGTGTGGAATCGTGGCACCGTGCAGAGCTATCTCGAAAGCATCTGTGGATGGCGCTATGCCTTTCTTGTGACCAGCCACTCGGACATCTCATCACTGTCATTATACCACCCGCTATTTTGCCACCCATGGAGATTGTTTACAAGTTGTCTCAAGGCATGTCACTTTATAACCCACCTTTCGACTAGGTGAGGGGACAATTGTTATACCCCCTATTTGTCGTGGACACATGGCACAATGAAGAGCTGTCTGAAAAGTACCTGCGGAATGCGGATGGCCTTTTACCTCATCCTGACCTGTGACCAGACACCCGAACATCATGTCTCTCATAAGACACTCACTGTTAGGCTACCCGCTTTTATTGAGAACACCTTTACTATCAAAAGAGACCACTGAGATATAACAATCTTGTACTACCTCAGCAAGGAAAATAATAGAGTAGCATGGAGCTCGATGAAAACTCACGTATAATGGTCTTACCACCAACTGATCGCACGATCACCATGTCTCAAATTTATCAGTGACATGACATTATTGGCCACGAGATTTTCCTCCCTATAAATACTCTAGATATGAGGAAAGGATTTTCTTCCCCATCAACAACCTAAACAGCCTTCCTCAAAACTCTCAGCACTCTATCTCCTTCACCTACAAAGTATCCTCCTCCCCTACCCTCCTACTTATTTGACTCTCCGTTTGTGTAGATGAACAGATATCCTTTACATCACATCTCTTTATTTCATCCCTTACTGATTTTTTGCATCAATGACTCTAAATTATTGTCCTATTTTAATCATGATTTGATTATTTCTTAATTAATGAAAACCTGTATAATGCACTCCTCGGTGGGATTTTCAATTTCCTCACTGCCGTAGTGGCTTATAATTTATGTTGGTGCAGTTCATTCAGTTGGAAACAATGTGCTTTGTACACTTGTAAGATAAAAAAATAGAACATGACATTGGCTCCCAAAGATAGGTTACTCGAATTTAGATCTGCTGCATACTAACTTTTAAGAATGACACACGACTCAGCAGACGAATAGGTTTGAAAAGTTTGAGGCACAACAATTTAATTTGGTTTTTTTTCCCATTTTTTTTGTTCTTTGATAACAAAAATTTTAAGTTAGTATCATTTTTTATATTTCTATTTACCTTTTAGTTTCAGTTACAGCCATTCACAGGTTGTGAAAGTTGGTTTTGATTTATAATGATTACTTATATTAATTAATAGGGTGAGTGTTTGATACATTTGCAATGTAATTTTTTTATTTCACAAATAATTTTTTTTAAAAAAATTGATATATACTGTTTTTTTTCTTAATATTTTACTAAATCTATAAACTACATGTTAACCTTTTAATCTTACCCGTGAAGTCTAAAAACCCCTTTGATAATATTCCCTAATTAATAATATACTTAACCTTTTCTCTATACATGTATAACTTCAACTTGTTACATCTACCACGTGAACTATGATGCATGAACAGTAAATTCATGAACTTTTGAAGGCTATTTCAAAGGAGCAAATAAAAAACAGAGTCAAGTATTTATTGGTTGTATACCAGAAACATCGCTTTCAACTACCAAATTATCTGCACCACCATTTGACAAGGTAATGTTTCCGATCACATCATGGTATTGCATTTGAAAAGGTAATTTAACCTTTTGAAAACAAAATTTTTAATTTTGATCCGTAACATTTACTATATATAGTAATTCCAACATAGAGAAGGAACGGGGAGCAAATGCAATAAAGTTGCATGGGACATGCACTTAGATTTCGTCAAATACGGGAAGATACTGAACCTGTCATTTCATGAATCCATGAGGACGCCCATCATAATAACCCAGAACACTGGATTTGCAACTTGCAACAATTGTAAGCGTTTAACTTTGAATAGTTGGTAACAGAGCTTGCCCTGCCGTCTTTCTAAAAGTCTATAAATACCCAAAGAGGCAAAACGCTTATAGGGCAGACATACATAAGTTTCTCTTTGAGCTTTTTAAATCTTCAGTCTTAATATAATTCAGTTGCCTTCCATGGCCAAAATCAACCTCATTTTAGCTGCTGTCTTTATCTTTGTGTTATTATTCTCTTATAGAATCACGTTTACTGAGGGAAGGCTTTTGAAAGTTGACAAATTAGAAGGGCCTGGAAATGTCGATATAACAAATGTGGTGACACACTTGAGCCGTGACATTTTGGAAGAGGCATCATCGGCTGGCCATGTCAATGGTACTACTGCTGCTGCTTATAGGTACGATGATTTCCAGCCCACGACTCCCGGTCACAGTCCTGGCGCCGGTCATGCTACCGGACCTTCCGGTAATAATAATAACTAGATTTATTAGTTTTATCCTATGTCCTAAGGATTACTATCCACCTTGTGAAATAGTCTCACGTTTCATGTAATCAATCTCGTAGACTATCCTAGAATTATGTATTAACTAGCAGTACTGTGAAATATATATCTCTGTCTAATGAACTTTCATGTAATATTATTTGAAGAAAAAAGAAATAGTCTCAATAGTTTGTTCATTATTATCATTAGTGAAATATATATATATATATATATATAGGTAATTTGGTTTTATAAGTGCTGATATTAATAGACTTTGTTGGGTCCAAATTAGAGCAGAATCAGTGCCACTTCATCCATGGTGCAGTTTCTGCTTTGAATGTCCCATGGAACTACTCAGGGTTTCTCAGGATTTTTTTTTTATTGGGATGGGTAGATCGCTCAGCTGCGTACATGTCTTATGTGTTTTTGCCAAGTCAAACGAATTTATTAAAACCGAGGCATCACAAACTAGCTAAAAGCTAGTAAAGCAAAGAACAAATTTCAAGGCTTAGCAAAACAAAACCTGACAATAACAAAATATTCAATTAGAGAAATAAATTCCCAACTCCCACCTAACACACCAAATAATGGGTGGGTATGGATTTGGCTTCACACTATTAATTTTTTTCATTATTATTTAATTATCATTTACAAGTTTCTTTTTATGAATGTTTAAATTACAAATTGATATTTAAATTTTATCACTTCTTCCAACTTGGTATGTATTTTTTTTATATAAAAAATGGTACTTAAACTATATTAATATACCTTAAAATATAACAATCATTAAAAAAAATTCCCAGCCAATTATAATGTGCCAGATCACCCTAAACTTTTTTTTTATTTCTTTAATGTTATATTTTTTCCTTTTTTGTTTTTTCTTCTCTTTTCATTCGTTTTTGCAATATGGGTGCAAACCATTTGACGGAATAACTACACTTTCTCAAACTTTTCTAATGTCGTTAAGATGCACATGAACCTTACCCAGCTTCAACTTAACATTTGTCCAGGGCTAAGGATGTTGGTACGACTTTTAGTCTCCTTGTTGGCCTTAACTCTGATAATTTAACCACTCTGATTATGTTATGAAAACTGTTGTTGCCCGTTCCATTTCTTATTATAACGAAACTGTTTCTCTACTTAGGCCATTGAATTAGGCCTTGAATAGATTTCATTTGTGTTGAGTTCGGTTCACCTTAACAAAACACAAAGCATGGTTTGACTAGGATTTTAAAAACTCCCAATCGAATTGCTTGAGATAATTGGAAAAGCATGAAAGTCTTACTCTCTCAAGAGTTTTGGTGCTATTAGAAAACTGATTTATGAAGACTTTTAGTTGATAAATACTTAGGATAATTAATGGGATAATTTCAGCTTTTGGATGGACTGTTGTATCAACCTATAAATAAGTTGCTTGTGGTGTCACATAGAGTACAATTTTTTTAGTTTCTTTGTAAACAATTTTCTTGTGTTCTTGTGGTTATTTTCGACACTCTTTTAGCTTTTATTTGGAGAGGTTTATTGATTGTATTGTGAGGCATTTGGGTGAGTGATTTGTGACAATTAAGGCCGGTATTGAGGTTGCAATTACTTCTTTGTGTAAGGGTAGATTGGACTTAAACCAATAGGTTATCCAAACAATTTTTGAATAAAATCCTTCACCGGGCGAGGCTCCACAGACATAGGACTATTGTGTTTGAACCACGTTAACAAATATTGGT
Source organism: Gossypium australe (assembly GCA_005393395.2). Taxonomy (NCBI): domain Eukaryota; kingdom Viridiplantae; phylum Streptophyta; class Magnoliopsida; order Malvales; family Malvaceae; genus Gossypium; species Gossypium australe. The sequence continues at coordinate 114,861,361 of CM016616.1, read as the reverse complement.
TGTGTCGATTCTTTTTTGCTCTTATTTTTTTACGCTACATGTTTTCGTTCTAACTATCATTACAATGAATGTTAAAGCAAAGTTGATTTATCTTATTTGCAAACTAATTATTTTTCAATTGGTATCAGACTAGGCTTCGAGAGTTTTCCAAATGAGAAAGGTCGTTCTATCCCCTGTCCACCTTCGGTGATTAAAACATCAAATTCAAATCATGATAATGATGTCCTTTTTCAACAACCAAAAGGAAGTGTTCAATGAAATTTTGAAAACATGGAAACGTTATGTTAGTTGGATGAGTCATTGAGGAAAGAAGTTATCATTCTCAAAAAAGAAAAGGAAAGACTCGAAGCCATGGTCAAAGAGAAAGATGATGTGATTATTAATCTTAGAAGGATTAATGAGATGATTGTTGGGACTATCAAGAAAAAAGGATAAGATGATTGCTAAAATTGATGTAACGTTGAAAGCAACTAAGCAAGTTTTAAATGATACCAAAGCCATTTTCAAAAATTATGAAAGGCAAAGTGAAGATATCTTAGCTATTGAGATCCAAACCATATCATAATGTACTTTGTAAGAAACCTACATCTCCTACAAATTTTGTTAAATCTAATGAGATGGTTGTAACTTCTTCCTATGAGACAGGTAAAAAAGAAGAATGGAAAACATGTTTGTTACTATTGTGGAAAGACCTGTGCTAGATCTTATTGTTATAAGTTGATAAGTGCTCAAAGAATGAGAAGTAGAAGGAACACTCAATCTAATGTTACAACAGTTAATGGAAGAACACCTAGACATCAACATATTTATAACAAGGAGAAAGGAAAATTCGTATGCCATTATTGTGGGAAAGAAGATCACATCAGACCCTACTATTTTAAGATGATGCAAGATTGGAAGAACTTTAACTCAATTGTGTAACACCCCTTACCCGTATTCGACGCCGGAACATGGTACGAGGCATTACTAGACTTATATGCAAGCAATCATACAAAACGGAGACATGACTTTCTGCTCAAATTTAAAACTTTTCATAAACCTACATATCACCCCTTAATCAAGCCTATATGGCCCAAAACACACTTTAGGAATGGTTCAAGATCAAATTGAATTCTTTAGAAGATCTCTAGAAAAACTTAGAAAATTTTCATCAAACAGTCCATACGCCCATGTGGAAGAAGGGACATGCCCATGTGGCATATCACATGTCCATGTTCCACACCCGTGTAGATTTATTTCTCATTTCGAACCTACAGGGGTTTTCACACGGCCTGACACACGCCCGTGTCATGGCCGTGTCCTATGGCCGTGTCTTCCACATGGTCGGGACACACGGTCGAGACACACGGCTGTGTCTCAGCCCATGTGATTACTACTGAGCATTTTGTTTTGCCAACTTAGAATGCAGGGGGACACACAGCTAAACCACACGCCCATGGGGCAGACCGTGTATCTCACACAGCCTAGACACATGCCCGTGTGTCTACCCGTGTGAACCAGAACAAGGCTATTTATCAAGCCCTTCCTGCCACCCCAACTTGTACCAATAATAACCACATCAAGCAACCAACTCATTTCATGCATAAATATACCAATTACTCAACCTTGCAACTTGCACATTCATGAATAACATCATCATTTCATAGATTAATACGAAAGAGCCATCAGTTATAGCCTTATACAAAAGAATTCATCTTCAAATAAGCCAACACATTTGGCCAAAACAATATGATGTTTAATCAAAGGCTAGGTCCCTATACATGCCATACTCAAAATGCTAAATCTAACTATACCAAAATGTGTGGATAGTGTGGGTGATTCTCCGACTGTCTCCGTATCCCGAGCTGGCCCTTCGACACTATAAAACAAGGGAAAGGAGAAGGGAGAAGGGAGTAAGCTTAAGCTTAGTAAGTCTATATGTAAACAATGAACATCATACCACATACTTATCAATCAATAACAATTTAGATCCTCATAATCATACTTACTCATTTCAAATCTTACCACATTCCAAACACATATCATAAAACATTGCTCACATTTACATGCAGTTATGCCTTGCACTTATCACCACAAACCATATGTAATTTCACTTAGACAAAGTTTCTCAATGAACACTTCGGAATAATACTAGATACACAGTGGTTTCTCACACAGCCTACCGATAATCATACAACACGGTGGTAACGCACACAACCCACCAACAATAATAATTACGGTGGTATCGCACACAACCCACCAAAATGATAAATACGGTGGCATCGCACACAACCCACCAATAATCACTTATTCATGGATTTTATCCGTATGATTTTCCTATTCCAAAGGTTCATCCAAGAATTTCCTCACTTTCTATCATTATAATATATATCAATAATATTCATTTGCATTTCACACAATGCATTAATATGTAAAAACATAAGTGAAAAGAATGTATCATTTGCACATAAACTTACCTCGATTCAAAATATATCAATTCGAAGTTTAGTCCGAAACCTTGCCTTTTCCTCGGTCAAGGTTGTTTCCACATTCTTCTTTATCTATAAAGATAAAATTTACTCATTTAATCACCACACCAATCAATACATTTTAAAATTTCTACTTTAGCAAAATAACCTTTTTCCCCTTAGACTTTCACAAAATTACAATTTTGCCCCTAGGCTCGTAAAATGAAATGTGTTCATTTTTCACATATCCAAGCCTAGTTGATTCATATTCTCTCTTATAGCAACTCACAATTTACTATATATTATTCACACATTTACTATATATTTTATAACTTTTACAAAATAGTCCTACTAAGAGTTTTCATGCAAAATCCTTTTACAAAAGTTGTTCATTAACCCACTAAGATTCATTTTCTTTCATAAAATTTCAGAAATTAACATGAATATTCACATGGAAAATCCCCAGACTCTCAACCATTTTGCAAAATAGTCCCCTTATTAGCTAGATCATGCTACAAGGGTCCCAAAAGTACAAAAGTTAACAACAATGATCACCAAAATCACTTACTAGCAAAGGTTGAAGTTGCTGAAAATTTTCAAGCTTCCAAACCCCTTCTCTTTATGATATTTTCAGTGGAGGAAGAAGGTGATAAGAAAAAGATGATAGCTTTGTATGTTTTATTTTATTTTATTCCATTAAGTCACCTAATCCACCAAATCTTGACCAAATAAAAATTTCTTGTCCCTATGGCCAGCTATCAACCTTAGAAAGGTCTAATTGCACCTCAAGACCCTCCAATTTAAAATTCTATAGCTATTTGACACCTCTAAGTAGTAAAATAAAACTTTCACACTTTATATGATTTAGTCTTTTTTCGCAATTAAGCATACAATCACTAAAATTAATGCACCAAAATTTTCATGCATTCATATAATCATGACATAACTCATAAAATAATATTAAAAATAATTTCTTCGACCTCGAATTAGTGGTTCCGAAACCACTATTTCGAGTAGCCCCAAAATCGGGCTCTTATAACTCTCCCCTTTTAGGGATTTCGTCCTTGAAAATCTTACCGATAAAAAGGTTTGGGTACTGTTCTCATGGCTTATTCCGGTTCCCACGTAACTTCTTCTACACCATGTTATTGCACAACACTTTCACTAAGGCTACACTTTTATTCCTCATCTGCTTAACCTCTCGAGCCAAAATCTTAATTGGTTTCTCTTCGGTTTATTTAACCAAATCAACCCCGTGAATTTGCTTTTCACTAAGCTCGGTCCAATACAAAGGAGTTCGACACTTGTGTCCATATAATGCTTCATACGGTACCATCTGTATACTCAACTGATAACTATTGTTATAGGCCAATTCGACCAAATGTAGATATTTTTCCCAACTACCTTCGAACTCTAAAACACAGCACCAGAGCATGTCTTTGAGAACTTGAACCACTCTTTCAGATTGACCATCAGTTTGTGGGTGGAACGCGGTATTAAAATTCAATTTTGTACCCAAGGCTTCTTGCAACTTTTTCCAAAACCTCGAAGTAAACCTCAAACCTTTATTCGAAATAATGGACATAGGCACCCCATGTAATCTCACAATGTAACACCCCTAACCCATATCCGTCACTGGATTAGGGTTACGGGTATTACAGAACTATACTCAGTTCATCACAGTCATTCATAACTATTTATACAACAGGTTATAATTATAACTCTTTAACATTTCAATCTCATACACATTCACGATTCATTTAATTATCAAACCAAATATGTATATTTGATTCTCAATATCCAACAAATAGCTCATGCATAACCCATACTCTTATTTCATACTAATCAAGACTTACATTACAAATCATGCTCGTAATTCAATTACATCATTACTCAACTTATACCGGTTTCAGATCAAGTCTTCAAATACTAAAACCAAATTATACATATTTCATACTTTTATAATCAAAACCATCTAACCATCGAATCTAAGACATTCAAACATTTAAACATATCCAGGTCTATATCAATCACTTTATCTATATTTCACGTGTCGATACATCTATTTTATTAGTCGAATATCAGCATATCATATCATAAATTATGCACATGTGTATATCAAAACATATAGACCCATGGTACCCTGTTAAATATCTATTCACATATATGACATTAGAACATTATAGCATAACCGAATATGCTCCTAATGCTATATAACTTGCGTAAAATTCCTAAGAACAAAAGTCATATCAAACCGTGAATATCAATTTAATATTATCATATTTTATTAATAAGTTTTTGTGACTATGCCAATTCACAAGTTATGCATGTTAATCTATGTTAAGAAATCCACACGACATAATAGGCATACCTATATATATATATATATATATATATATTACACATAAATAAACATCTCATATAACCACATACAATTGAAATAATCTCTAATTTACGCTCATTTTACCATAGCCAAATTGAAGATTCACAACCACCAAGATCATTAATTAACATCCCAAACACACAAGCTCTATAACTAATCCAAAATACATATGTACAACTGATTCTTTACCATATAAGCGGTTCTCAATTTAACTCTCCAATGTTCAACCCGAAATAATCTCAAACATTTTCATTATTCATTACCGAATCATATAATCATGAAGAACATGCATCAAAGCCACATTCATCTCCCAAGCATAACACAAACGCATATTATACCAAAGATTTAATAAACCATCAAACATTAACATTTAAAACAAGCCAATTTCGCATGGCTTTTATACATTAACAAAATATCATTCAAAAATTTAACTAGCCTATACATGCCTTAAGTTCAAAAGTCCAAACTTTAAAGATACCAAAGTGAGCCGATAGTGTGAATGACTTCAATGACGATCCTCTGAACTCGTAACTTGATCTGAATCTATAAAATAGACAATGAACACACACAGAGTAAGCTTACTAGTTTAGTAAGTCTTAAGCAATTATATTATAGCATTCAAACATTCAAGCTTTTAAAACAATTGGTTTATTACACTGAGTATAAATAATTTAACTTATAAGTTCCTTATAGCCGAATGCCATTACCTTACTTAACTTAACAATTATCATTTCTTACCGTAAGCATGCAACTCTCCGAAATACCTAAATACGATAGGCATTTGCACATTCCAACCCAATTAAGTATAACATACATCTTAACCACAAATGAAATTAGTTATACACATATATAAAAATATCCAATCATTCTCACATTTTACATTTATACATATGGCCGAATCGCAAAGGCATAACCAAGCTTAAATTTCAAGAAATATATCATACTCATTATTGGTAAGATCAAATGCACATATTAGCATCTCACTAAAAGCTTCAACTACAACACATCTTATTTAATTCGAATGGAAATATGATAAGTTACCTTATTCCTTGCAACTATGAAAATTTATACTTACCTGAGCATTTGGCTTATTGTAGTAATTATTTTCCACCTTGTAATTGATTCATGAATTCTCTATTTACATTACATCACCGGTATTAAGCCTGCTAGGCATCCAAGCCTGAAATACACACCGGTACTAAGCCTGCTAGACCTGAGGTCTGAAATTTGATCACCGGCATATAGCTTGCTAAGCAATAAGCCCGATACACTTCACCGGCACAAGGCCTGCTAGGCTCGGAGCCCGAGTATCAATATACATAAACCATTTCATACACAGTACATATTACCAATATCACAGCTCACACATAATTCATATCACTTTCACATATCAACTTCAATTAAATATAACTACATTTCACTATTAAAATCACTTATCAATTCAATTAAAATTTAACAACACTTCTTAATAAAATGTCTATCCACATTCGGCTTTCACTAAATTCATAACTAAAATTCCATAATTCAACATGTATTCAAAATTATAATTGACATTAACGATATTAAATTGCTTACAGACTTACCTCGGAAATTTTCGGACGATAACAACCGACTATTCGATAACTTTTGCCTTCCCCAGATCCAAGTCCGTTTTTCTTTGTTCTTGATCTAAACATATTCAATTTAAGCTCATTCAAACACATTTCATTTCAATTTAATCCAAAAACACTTAAATGGGCAAATTACTATTTTATCCCTAACATTTACAACTTTTACAATTTAGTCCCTATTGCACAAAACACAAAATACACATAATTTGAAATCAACCCCTAAGGGCTGAATCTTCCCCATGGTCTTATAAGTCCCTACATTTCATAAATTTTGCATTTTAACCCCTCCAAAGATTTATTTTCTTAATTTTGCCCTATTTAGCCAAATTCATCAAAAATTCAAGAACAAAGTATGTTCATTAATTATATATCTATCATTTAACACCATAAAATATCATGAAACTCAACATAACATCCATGGCATTTTACACAAACATCATCAATTCATGAAATTAAGACATGGGCTTTGAAGTTCTCGAAGCAACGATTACAAAAACGTAGAAATTATCGAAAGCGGAACAAAATCTAACATTCAATTTAAGCTTGTAAGTGCCGAAATTATCAAACTTCAACTTTCTTTTTCTTTTCTTGTTATTCGGTGGAAGAAACAATTACAAAAGATGATAAAACCAATGTTGTTTTTTTTATTATTAATTATAATATATAATATAACTTTAATCTAAAAAAATAACATATAAAAGCATGGTGTAAAATCATTTTGCCGTCCACTATAAGCAAAAAGGGGTTAATTACCCTTTTAGTACCTCATACTAAAAAGCCACTATCACATTAGCACCTTCCACTATAGTTAGTAACTTTTATATTTTACGCGATTAAGTCTTTTTATTTAATTTTACACAGTTTTTGAAGTCCTTGTAACATGATTTAGATATTTTTAGCTATAGTTTGAGCTAGGATCCATGTTCAAAAGTATACCCATGTATGACATGCATGTATTTTGATGTTTTATGGAAGATTATAAGAGTTTGATGTAGCATAAACATCTTTTTCTAAATGAATTTCATGAAAAATGCTAGTAAGGACTATTTTGTAAAAGTTATGAAATTGGTCATACATGAGAGAAATAGTGAGAGTTGAATATTGCTATAATTGATAAAATGAATTAGATATGCATGTAATAGAAGAAAGTTGAATAAAAATCACTTTACGAGCCTTGAGGCAAAAGTGTAAATATGAGAAAGTTTAGGGGCAAAAATATTAATTTTGCTAAATTATGAGTTATGAGTCAATTCAGTCAATACGACTTTGTTCCTACCACACGACCTGACCCCATAGGCGTGTCCCATTTCACATGGGCGTGTGATTCCTGTTTCGATGAAAAGTTTTCGAAGTTCGTAAAAGTTTCTGGATGTGAGTTTAAGGCCTCGTAGGCCCTTGTAATGCATGTTATGACTAAGAAAGAAAAGTTTTAAATCAAAATGAAATTTTGTAGCCCGTAAGTACACATTTATGTATGTTTCAAGTATGGTATTGTCTCGTATCCAGTCCCAATTTTGGACTCGGTATGAGGTGTTACATTTAGTGGTATCAGAGCTACGATTTAGTCGATTCTAGGACTAACATAGAGTAAGCATGAGTTTAGCTACACATGCCATACGTAAAGATGTTTTTGTAATGATAGTGTGACGACTCCTGATGACCTAAGTTATGTTTTTTATATAGTAATGAATCCCGAAAGAGTTGCGGCGGACGATGTAGAAAGTAACGCTTTGGCTCCCGCTGTGGGGACGGTGCCTAATGAGGATGAGAATAGACCCACTACGGTGAGTCAGAGAGGAGGAGAAGAGGCTAGAGAACCCTTCCTCCATATGATGAATGCATGGTACGCAGAGTTCGTTCGTACGAACCCGAATAGACAACCCCCTCCACGCCCGCCTATTCCTCAGCCTTTCCCAAGTCCCTCAAGTAGTAGAAGTGGTAAGAGGAGACAAACCTCCGGTTGAGAGGATTAGGAAACATGGGCAGAAGAATTCTGGGCTAGAAAGGATGACGATCCGGAAAAGGCAGAGTTCTAGCTTGAGAATACCATTAGAGTATTTAATGAGCTGTTGTGCACACCCGAGGAGTGCATGAAGTGTGTAGACTCTCTTTTAAGAGATTCCTCGTACCAATGGTGGAACACCCTTGTGTCGGTAGTACCGAGGGAAAAGATCACATGGGAATTCTTTCAAGAAGAGTTCAGGAAAAAGTACATCAGTCAAAGGTTTATCGATCAGATAAGAAAGGAATTTTTAGAATTGAAGCAAGGTAAGATGTCGGTGACTGATTATGAGCGTGAGTTTGTAAGACTCAGCAAATACGCTCGAGAGTGTGTGTCCACTGAAGCCATCATGAGCAAAAGATTTGAAGATGGACTAAGTAAGGACATCAAATTATTTGTTGATGTCCTAGAACTGAAAGAATTCATTGTGCTAGTAGAGAGGGCTTGTAAAGCCGAAGAATTAGTAAAGGAGAAAAGGAAAGCTGAAATGGAGTCTCGCGACCAGAGAAAGAGACAATGGAATAAGTCATTCCAATCCTCATCCAAGAAGCCAAGAGAATTCTCTACTCGACCGGCTACTTCTGTCGGGTTTTTGAGTAGAAACAAGGGTAAACAGTATTCGGGGAGTAAGGCTCAGACTACCTCGACCGCTAGTGTTGGAAATATTTGATCTAATAGACCGGAATGCCCACAGTGTGGTAGACATGATCTTGGCGAATGCCGGGCAGATGAGAATGCTTGCTTCAAGTGTGGTTCCCAAGATCTCTATATAAAAGATTGCCCTGAGATGATGAAAGAAGAGAAGACTCAGAATGTGAGATCTAGGAGCATGGTCAGAGGCAGACCACAGAGGAACCCGGGAAGTGGGGCGAGTAGTAAGGGTAACCCTAGAGAGCAGGCTACGAAACCCGAGGGTAGGGCGTCTGCAAGGACTTATGCCATTCATGCTCATGAAAAGGCTTCTTCTCCTGATGTTATTACGGGTACCTTTTATCTTCATGATATTAAAATTATTGCTTTAATAGATCTCGGATCTACCCACTCTTATATTTGCATGAAATTAGTATCTAAAATGAGTATGCCCATAGAGACCACAGAGTTTGTGATAAAGGTGTCTAATCCATTAGGCAAAAGTGTACTAGTTGATAAGGTATGCAAAGATTGTCCATTAAGGATTAGAGGTCATTGCTTTAAGGTCAACCTTATGGTATTACCATTTGATGAATTTGATATTATTCTTGGTATGGATTGGTTAACTACTCATGATGTGATAGTAAACTGTGGAAAGAAATATTTTGAGTTGAGATGTGGAAATGGAGACACCCTTCATGTTGAATCAGATGAACAAGATATAACGCCAATGGTGATCTCTCATATGTCGACTCAGAGATATGTAAGAAACGGGTATGAGGCATATCTTGCGTTTGTGATGAATGCCAAAGAGACAGAGCCAAAGATTGAATCAGTACCGATAATATGTGAGTACTTGGATGTTTTTCCCAAAGAACTGCCAGGACTACCTCCAGTAAGAGAAGTTGAGTTTGGCATTGAGCTAACTCCCGGTATTGTATCGATATATGCTACTCCATACAGAATGGCTCCAGCGAAATTAAAGGAATTAAAGGCACAGTTGCAAGAGTTGACAGACAAAGGTTTTGCTAGACCAAGTTGTTCTCCACAGGGTGCTCCAATTTTATTTGTGAAAAAGAAAGATGGTACCATGAGATTGTGCATAGATTATCAATAGCTTAATAAAGTGACAGTGAAGAACAAGTACCCATTGCCCAGGATTGATGATTTGTTCGATCAATTAAAAGGAGCCACTGTGTTCTCCAAGATAGACCTAAGATCGGGGTACTATCAATTGAGAGTAAAAGACTCAGATGTGTCAAAGACTGCTTTTCGAACGAGGTATAGACATTACAAATTTTTAGTCATGCCCTTTGGTTTGACCAATGCTCCTACGATGTTCATGGATCTTATGAATCGCATCTTTTGATCATACCTCGATAAATTTGTGGTCATTTTTATTGATGACATATTGATTTATTCTCGAGATACGACAGAACATGTCGAGCATCTACGGACAATTTTGTAGATTCTACGAGAAAATCAGTTGTATGCCAAGTTCAGCAAAAGTGAATTTTGGCTCAAGGAAGTTGGATGTTTGGGACATATTATCTCAGGAGATGGAGTTCGAGTTGACCCAAGTAAGATTTCAGCTATTGTTGATTGGAAATCGCCGAAGAATATATCTGAGGTTACAAGTTTTCTAGGCCTAGCTGGCTATTATAGACGATTCGTCAAGGGGTTTTCCATGATTGTAACCCCGATGACGAAATTGTTACAGAAAAATGTGAAGTTTGAGTTGTCAGAAAAATGCCAACAAAGCTTTGAGAAACTGAAAACATTGTTGACAGAGGCTTCAGTTTTAGTACAACCTGAGTCGGGGAAAGAATTTGTGATCTACAACGATGCATCCTTCAATGGATTAGGCTGTGTACTTATGCAAGAAGTCAAAGTAATAGCATATGCCTCTAGACAGCTAAAGCCACATGAGAAGAACTATTCGACACATGACATGGAGTTGGCTGCTATTGTTTTTGCACTGAAGATTTAGAGACACCATTTATATAGTGAAAAATGTCAGATTTTCACTGATCACAAAAGCTTGAAGTATTTGATGACACAAAAGGACTTGAATTTAAGGCAAAGGAGATGGTTAGAGTTGATAAAAGATTGTGAGTTGATCATCGACTACCATCTTGGAAAGGCGAACGTGGTCACCGATGCTTTGAGTAGAAAGTCCCTATTTGCATTAAGGGCATTGAATTCGCGGATGACCTTATCTGATGTTGGTTCTATTCTAGTTGAGTTGAAGGCTATACCAATGTTCCTCCAAGAGATCTGTGAGGCTCAGAAAGATGATAGTGAATTACAGGTCAAGAAGGCTCAGTGCGAGTCGAGTGTTGAGTCTGACTTACAGATTAATTCTGATGGATGTTTAATGTTCAGAGATAGAATTTGTGTACCGAGGAATGAGAAGCTTATCTGGAGGGTTCTGTACGAGGCACATAACAGATGTTTATCTGTACATCCGGGTAATACCAAGATGTATAATAATTTGAGACAACGGTATTGGTGGCCGAACATGAAGAAAGATGTGTCCGAGTTTGTTTCAAGATGCTTAATTTGTCAGCAAGTGAAGGTTGAACACCAAGTACCTTCGGGTTTGCTCCAACCTATTATGGTTCCCGAGTGGAAGTGGGACCGTATCACTATGGACTTTATAACGGGTTTGCCGTTGACATCAACTAAGAAAGATGCTGTATGGGTTGTGATCGATAGACTCACGAAGTCAGCCCACTTCATACCAATACGAGTTGATTACTCACTCGACAAGTTAGCAAACTTGTATGTTTCAGAAATACTGAGGCTTCACGGAGTTCCATTATCAATCATATCGGATAGAGATCCGAGGTTCACATCCAGATTTTGGAAGAAGTTGCAAGAGGCATTGGGTACAAAGTTGAGTTTTAGTACATCTTTTCATCCCCAAACAGACGGTCAATCGGAAAGGTTAATACAAGTGCTCGAAGATATGCTCCGGTGCTGTGTTCTTGAATTTCAAAGTAGTTGGGAAAACTTCCTACCATTAGTAGAATTTGCCTACAACAATAGTTTTCAGTCAAGCTTAAAGATGGCGCTTTATGAGGCTTTATATGGGCGTAAGTGCCGAATGGCTTTATTTTGGACTGAACTCAAGGAAAACCATATTCACGGGGTTGATTTGGTTAAAGAAACAGAAGAGAAGGTAAAAATGATTCGGGAGTGTTTAAAGGCTACTTTTGACAGACAAAAATCTTACTCAGATTTGAAGGGAAAAGAGATAGAGTATCAAGTTGGTGATAGAGTTTTCTTGAGAGTGTCACCATGGAGAAAGGTTCTTAGATTTGGCCGGAAAGGTAAGTTGAGTCCACGATTTATTGGACCATATAAGATCACTAAGAGAGTTGCGCCGGTAGCCTATCAATTGGCCTTACCATCTGAGTTAGAGAAAATACATGATGTGTTTCATGTGTCTATGTTGCGACGTTACCGATCAGACCCTTCGCATGTAATTACACCAACAGAAGTGGAGATTCAACCGGACATGACTTATAGTGAAGAACCGATTAAGATTTTAGCTCGGGAAGTTAAGCAGCTAATAAATAAGAATATCACCCTTGTTAAAGTAATGTGGTAAAAGCATGGAATGGAAGAAGCTACATGGGAACCAGAAGAAACCATGAGAAACCAGTACCCAAACCTTTTTGCTGGTAAGATTTTCGAGGACAAAAATCCCTAAGGGGGGAGAATTTTAATAGCCCGATTTAGGGCTTAGTCGAAATAGTGGTGCGAGACCATAAATTCAAAGTAGAAATGTGAGTATTAAGGTTTATGAGATGTTTACATGATAGTATTAAAGTTTCATGAAGAAATTCTATTAAGTTGTGATTAGGTGGTCTATTAGGAATAAATGGAAAAAGTTGCAAAATATGAAATTCTAGAAGCTTTTAGTATGAAATATCATTGGATTCTTCATTAGAGGTCCTTAAATAGCAATTTTCCCAATTTCTAATTTTTGGACAAAAATGGACATGAGTTAGTAATTTTTGAAAGTTTAGTAAAAAGGGTATTTTGGTCATTTGGCTAATTAATGATTTAAAAAGATGAAATAAGTCAAAATTCATGTTCATCTTCTTCAAGTTTAGCCGAAATTTTGAAGAACTCCATAGCTAGGGTTTGTTCAATTTTTCAAGCTCCTAGTAAGTGCATCCTAGCCCCAATTTTAATATTCTTTATATTTTTGAAGTCATCGCAACATGATTTAGCTATTTTTAGCTATAGTTTGAGCTAGGATCCATGTTTAAAAATATACCCATGTATGACTTGCATGTATTTTGATGTTTTATGGAAGATTATGAGAGTTTGATGCAGAATAAACATCTTTTTCTAAGTGAATTTCATGAAAAATGCTAGTAAAGACTATTTTGTAAAAGTTATGAAATTAGTCATATATGAGAGAAATAGTGAGAATTGAATATTGCCATTGTTGAGAAAATGAATCAGCTATGCATGAAATACAAGAAAGTTGAATAAAAATCACTTTACGAGCCTTGGGGCAAAAGTGTAAATATGAGAAAGTTTAGGGGCAAAATAGTAATTTTGTCAAAGTATGTGTTATGAATCAATTCAGTCAATGTGAGTATTAAATGAGTTAAATTATTATTATAGGTCAAGAAAAACGAAGCCCGGATCGAACTGAGGCAAGAACAAAGTCGTGGACTATGTTGACTATCTTCATACATTTTGTAAACCGAGGTAAGTTTGTATGATTTTAAAGCTTCATGATTATTCTTATTATATTGTTATTGTACATTATTTCCATGAAGTTGTTTAAATATGTTTAAGTAAGGAAATTAATGAAATTAAGTACATGAAAGTCCCAATTGAAGTGGATTACCGAGGATGCTTAATCTATAACATGAGACGAGAAAGCCGTACAAGACCATGTCAAGACATGACATCGGGAATAAAACAAAGATATCATGTAAGTCCAAGACAAGTCTTGGCATTGAAAAGTTATTATGAGATAAAGACCCATATAAGTCCAAGCCAAGGCATGGCATTGGTGAGTCTCCAAGTCAAGATATCATGTAAGTCCATGACAAGTCATGGCATTGAAAGGTTATCATGAGATAAAGATCCCATGTAAGTCCAAGCCAAGGGATGGCATTGGTGACTACCCAAGGAAGATTTCAGGCAAGTCCAAGCCAAGGCATGGCATTGGTGAGTACCCAAGGAAGATTTCATGTAAGTCCAAGCCAAGGCATGACATTAACAAGTTTCATTAAGCAAGGATACCCGTTAGCCCATGTCAAGACATGGCAATGGTAAGTTTCCAAAGAAACGCCCAAGGAAGACTTCGTATAAGCCCATGTCAAGACATGGCATCGACATCAAGTTAAGAGATCCCTTGTAAGACCATATCTAGGATATGGCATTGGCATCGGGACACATGTATGATAGATTTAGTATCCTCCTTTATTTCGGTAAATTCATCGGGCAAAATAATAAAGAATGAATGAGATAACAAGAAAGTAAAGCATGTAAAGCCATTATCAAGTCAAAGTTGAATAAGAGTATTGTCAAGTTAAGAAAGATGAAGTTTGAGTTTATGCTTACATTAGCAAAGTATACTAATCTATATGTTTACATTACAAGCATGAGACGAGTAAGTAACATGAAATGAGTATGAATAAGTAAGAGTAAGTAAGCTCTAGCTCTTGAGAATCATGATGCTATTATTTTATAATGGATGAGTTATATTAAGTAGTCATATTCTTATATGCATTACATGAAAACTTACTAAGCTAAATGATTACCTATTTATTTCCTTCTTTCCTTATAGTCTGGCCAAGCTAACTCGTGGATCATTGACGTAGGAGCTCGGAACACACTATCAATCACTATTTTGGTACAACCAAGTTTTTTATATTAAGTATGGCATGTATAGGAAACGTCTCATTTTGAGTTATGTCTTAAGAGAAACCAAAGTGTTAGTTATTAAGTTCATTATTCTTTTGTATATGGCTGAAGAGATTGGCCAATATTTACTAAGTTTATATATATATATATTGTAAGAGTATGCCCAAAGATCAATCATGAGATGGTTGTAATAACATACTTTATTTACCATATTTATTAATATAAAGCGTTGTCATTATTATTTCAGTTTTTCTATCTGTGTATACAAATAAACTGTTTTATAATAATGTCCTGAGAATAATATGATTATTCTTAAAAGATCCTTAGTCGAGTATTATTGTTGACTAGGACAACAATAATGCATTAAGACTAACATGTAGTTGATTGATGATAAAGAGTTGTCATTGATGTGGATTGTCAAAATCAATGCATGAATATGTGTGTTAGAGAACAACATATTGGATTGACCCGTTATGAGTATGTTTATTGGATTATTATGTAATTGTCACAACATTACTCATAGTGATTAATATGTATATGATCCTCAGACTTGAGATAATTATTATCTCAACATCGTGAGTTGTATATTTTGATACAGTCAAACGTACACCGTAATTGGTTGTTCTATAAAGGCTGATGTTGGATATACCACAATCTATGTAAAGGGATATGGTTGATCAATATAGGATAAGTCCCTCCTACATAATGGGAGTAATATCTTAGGCCACTTGATTGAGTGAGACTAGAAATGCATGGCCATGCTCAAATAAGTTGACATGAGATGTCATACTAATTTGTATATCATAGTCTACTCAAGATATCAAGAAACATGGGATGGACTATACAAGTGTGACTATTCCATGACTTGTGTCCATTCCAGAGATAAAGGACTTAAGGATTAATGCATGAAAGGTTAATCACAAAAAGTTATGTGGAATCACAAAAAGGTAGCAATGGTGCATTGCTAGATGCCACTCATTGTTTGTGACATTAGAATCGTTCTATTATTACTGCTAACGTTGCAAGAACCTACAGGGTCACACCCTATGGTTTAAATGAACGGAATAAAATATAATTGGTATTGTTTTTTGGTTGTCACATGAATTAAATTAATTAAAGAATTAATTTAATTGGGCAATCAAATATTGAACATATTATATGTACAAGGATGTTGTACACATAATGACAACATAATTCTATTAATATATGAATTTGATTCATATATATAAATTTAAATAAATATAGTTTACCGAAATCTTTATTATAATTAATGTAATTATAATTTTTGGATATAATTAATGTAATTATAATTTTCGGTTAAAAACTTTATTGTATTTATTTAATCTTATGATACATTCAAGAGATACCAATTATAAAAGGGTATTAAAAGGATACCAATTAAATGGGCCCAATGAAAAAGATACCCATTATAAAAGGCCCAATTAAAAGGATACCCAATATAAAAGGTATTTAAAAGAGACAAAGCTTATGGGAAAACCCTAAGTGATTGCTTGTTAGGTCTAGCAGCCGTCAAGCAAATAAACCTCCAAAACAGTTTTGGAGATTTCTTCCGTTCATAGTCAAACCGGGTGGATTACGTAGAGGCCGACATCGGAAAAAGTTGTGGCTTGATTTGACAGTAGATCAAAACTCTTGTTGACAAGGCGTCACTGTCTACTCAGATTGAAGTTTTGGTAATTTCGAAACCTTTATTTCACCCCGATTCGTTCCTCACACATGGATTCATGATTTGGATCGCCGGATCTAATTTTATTCTGCTGCGCTATGGGGTATCCGGCGTTCCAACATATATATATCAATTTCGATGAATTGTGCATTACAATTCATGTTTTGATGAAGTATTTGAGTTGTTGAATTGGGTATATGTTTGATCTTGATTTCAGGGGGTAGTTGGCTTGGAAAATAGCCTCTAAATGTCCACATAGTTAGTTACACGTGCGTGTGAGCAGGCCGTGTGTCCCCTGCATGTTAGTGTTTTAAGTCAGAGTAGACCACGGGCTAGTCACACAGACGTGTGCCTAGGCTGTGTGAGATGGTCAGTACTCACCACGGGTAGAGAACACGGGCGTGTTCTTAGGCCGTGTGATACAAGCAGAATATCCAAGTTATTATACACAGGGTAGGGACATGGGCGTGTGTGACCATACGACCTAACCCAACGGGCGTGTCCCATTTCACATGGGCGTGTGATTCCTGTTTCGACGAAAAGTTTTCGAAGTTCATAAATGTTTTCAGATGTGAGTTTAAGGCCTCGTAGGCCCTTGTAATTCATGTTATGACTAAGAAAGAAAAGTGTTTAAATCAAAACGAAATTTTATAGCCTGTAAGTACACGTTTATGTATGTTTCAAGTATGGTAATGTCTCTTATCCAGTCCCAACTTTGGACTCGATATGGGGTGTTACCCTTACTCATCGGCCTCTTCCTTGCACCTCTGGCCTCAATCATAGCTTTTCTCTTTTCCTTATTCAGCTCTTCAGCCTTACAAGCTCTATCGACCAATACCACGAATTCTTTCAACTCTAAGATCCCGACTAACAATCTAATATCCTCATTCATCCCATCTTCGAACCTTTTACACTAATAACTTCAGTAGATACACATTTTTGAGCATACTTACTAAGCCTGACAAATTCACGTTCATACTCTGCCACGGACATTTTGCCTTGCTTCAATTCAAGGAACTCTTTTCGTTTCTGATCAATGAACTGCTGACTTATGTATTTCTTTCAGAACTCTTCTAAGAAGAAATCCCATGTCACTCTCTCCCTTAGAACTACAAATGACAGTGTTTTCCACCAACGGTATGCCGAGTGCCTCAGTAATGATACGACACATTTTAAGCATTCTTCAGGCGTGCAAGAAAGTTTATCAAACACTTGCATAGAATTCTCAAGCCAGAACTCGGCTTTCTTAGGGTCATCATCTATATTGGCTCCAAATTTCTTGGCCCCTTACTTTCGAATCTTACCGACCGGGGGTTTAGTCATTCTTACCAAATCTATACCTTGAAGAGCTACGGGGACCGGCTGAGGTATAGGAGGGGGTGGAGGAGGTTGAGCATTAGGATTTGCTAGTACAAACTTGGTATACCAATTACTCATCATATGGAGAAAGGCTTCCCGAGCCTCTTCTTTTTGACCCAAGGTCTCAGGTCAACTTTCTACTGTCAACATTACTAGCAACATCATGCGGGAGTTGGCGCATTACTAGCAACATCATCAGTAGCAGCTCGGTCAGGATCCATTTACTATATAAAACAAGGTATAGAATCATCAGAAGTCACCATACTATCATTATACATTTATGGCATGTATAGCTAGAGTCCCACACACGCTATGGTAGTCCGAGAACCGACTAAACCATAGCTCTGATACCACTAAATGTAACACCCCTTACCCATATTCTATGCCGAAACCGGGTACGAGGCGTTACCATACTTAACCCGCACAATTATACAACTTTGTGCTATCAAACTCATTTTAAATTAAAACTTTTCCATTCATATGTCCGTCGTCCTTATAATGGACCTACGATGCCCTAAACATGCTTCCAAAAGGTTTCGAAGATAATTTGAAAACTTTTATGCACTCAAGAAAATATTTCCTCAACAGTGGGGGAAATGACACGCCCGTGTATCATCTTACACGCCCGCGTTCGACACCCGTGGTCGACACTGACTTGAATCACACTTCCTGGGCACATGCCCAAATGGCTGGCCCGTGGTCACCTCTGATTAATCCACACGACCTATCGCATGCCCGTGTGCTTCAACCGTGTGGCAATTTAAATTCCAAATTCAAGGTGCAGACTTCACATGGCCTAGACACATGCCAGTGTGCCTACTCGTGTAGACAAGAACAAGGCTATTTTCCAAGCTCTTTTCACCCCTCTAGCTCACACAGCATGGATCCACTCAACATATCATCAAGCAACCTCATATTTTGCAATCTAAACTTCCATGAATGACAATATCTTTTCATAAATGACAAGGTGAACCATCAACCATGGCAATATACAAAATAGTTTGTCTTAAAAAGGGGCCAACACACTTTTGGCCAAAAAACAAAATAATCTAACTAGTCTAGCCTCTATACATGCCATACACAAAATCACTAAGTCTAGATATACCGAGGTGAGCGTATAGTGTGGGTGATCTTCTGGTTATCGGCGTACCCCAGCTCGGCACTTAAACTCTAAAAAACAAGGGAAAAGAAAGGGGAGTAAGCTTTAAGCTTAGTAAGTTTACATGTAAACAATTAGCATTATAGTATGTGTTAAACAATAAATAGCATTGCATGCTAAACAAGAACAATCCAATTTATGGACCCTAATTTCACTTTAAGGACCTCCAATTTAATACTTTATGGCTATTTGACAACTCTACCTTGAAAACTAGAACTTTCGCACTTAATGCGATTTAGTCCTTTTTCACAATTAACCATGAAATCATTAAAATTAAAACCCCAAAATTTTCACATAGCCATATTTTAATGCCATAACACATAAAATGACATCAAAATAATTTTCCCTAACCTTGGTTTAGTGGTCTTGAAACCACTATTCTGACTAGCCCAAAAATCAGGCTGTTACAGGCGCTCTACCCTCTAATCTCACAGCAGAATCTCTAGGCCCACCTCTACTGCTAGCCCACTTCTCAGGTTCTTCTGTGTTCTACCCCTCGAAGGTACATTACTCGCTCTCACTTCTTGTTTTCTATCTTTCTCATCCTTCTCAGAACAGTTTCGAATGAAGTGGTCTAGTGAACAGCACTTGTAGCAAGCTCGATTGTTTCCCCAATACTCCCCAGTATGTTGTCTACCACAATTCGGACACTCGAGTTTATTTGACTTTGCATTACCCACACTTGCCATCGAGGTGGCTTGAACTCTAGAGCCCGAATATGGGTTACCACGATCTTGGTGTGAATACCCAGCTGAAGCGGTCGTTCAAGGGTTCGTTTCTTTGGACCTCTTTGATTACGATTGGAGCAACTTACTCATCAGCCTCTTCCTTGCACCTCTGGCATCAATCATAACTTTTCTATTTTCCTTATTCAGCTCTTCAGCCTTATACAATGAATTCTTTCAACTCTAAGATCCCGGCTAACAATCTAATATCGTCCTTCAGCCCATCTTCGAGCCTTTTACACTAATAGCTTCAGTAGATACACACACTTGAGCATACTTACTAAGTCTGGCAAATTCACGTTCATACTCTGCCACAGACATTTTGCCTTGCTTCAATTCGAGGAACTCTTTTCGTTTCTGATCAATGAACTGCTGACTTATGTATTTCTTTCGGAACTCTTCTAAGAAGAAATCCCATGTCACTCTCTCCCTCGGAACTACAGATGTCAGTGTTTTTCACCAACAGTATGCTGAGTCCCTCAGTAATGGTATGACACATTTTAAGCATTCTTCGGGCGTGCAAGAAAGTTCATCAAAAACTTGCATAGAATTCTCAAGCCAGAACTCGGCTTTCTCAAGGTCATCAAACCCCTTAGACCGTGTGGCGAATTAAATTCCTAAATTTAGGTGCAGACTTCACACAGCCTGGGCACACGCCCATTTCCTATGGCTGTGTCTTCTACACGGTTGAGACACATGATAGTGTCTCAGCCCGTGTGGTTAATACTGAGCATTCTATTTTTCCAAGTTAGAATGCAGGGGGACACACGGCCAAACCACACACCCATGGGGCAGACCGTGTATCTCACACAACCTAAACACACGCCCGTGTGTCTACCCTTGTGAACCAGAACAAGGCTATTTACCAAGCCCTTCCTACTACCCCTACTTGTACCAATAGTAACCACATCAAGAAACCAACTCATTTCATGCATAAATATACCAATTACTCAACTTTGCAACATGCACATTCATGAATAACATCATCATTTCATAGATTAATACGAAAGAGCCATCAACTATGGCCTTATACAAAAGAATTCATCTTCAAACAAGCCAACACATTTGGCCAAAACAATATGACGTTTAATCAAAGACTAGCTCCCTATACATGCCATACTCAAAATGTTAAATCTAACAATACCAAAATGTATGGATAGTGTGGGTGATCCTCTGACTGTCTCCGTATCCCGAGTTGGTCCTTCGACACTATAAAACAAGGGAAAGGAGAAGGGAGTAAGCTTTAAGCTTAGTAAGTATATATGTAAATAATGAACATCATACCACATACTTATCAATCAAGAACGATTTAGATCCTTATAATCATACTTACTCATTTCAAATCTTACCACATCCCAAACACATATCATAAAACATTGCTCACATTTACATGTAGTTATGTCCTGCACTTATCACCACAAACCACATGTAATTTCACTTAGACAAAGTTTCTCGATGAACACTTTGGAATAATACTAGATACACGGTGGTTTCGCACAAAGCCCACCATTAATAAATAACATGGTGGTATCGCACACAGCCCACCAATAATCATACAACATGGTGGTACCGCACACAACCTACCAACAATAATAATTACGGTGGTTTCGCACACAGCCCACCAAAATGATAAGTACGGTGGTATCGCACACAGCCCACCAATAATCACTTATTCATGCATTTTATCTGTATCATTTTCCTATCCAAAGGTTCATACGAGAATTTCCTCACTTTCTATCATTCTAATAGATATTAATAATATTCATTTGCATTTCACACGATGCATTAATATGTAAAAACATAAGTAAAAAGGATGTATCATTTACGCATAAACTTACCTCGATTCAAAATATATCAATTTGAAGTTTAGTGTGAAACCTTGCCTTTTCCTCGGTCAAGGTTGTTTCCACGTTCTTCTTGATCGATAAAGTTTACTCATTTAATCACCAAACTAATCAATACATTTTAAAATTCGAGACCAGAGAAATTATTTTTAATAAATTTATATGTGTTATATCATTATTATATGGGTGCATGAAAATTTTGGTGCATTAATTTTGGTGATTGCATGTTTAATTGCGAAAAAGGACTAAATAGCATAAAGTGCGAAAGTTTAATTTTACAAGCTAGAGGTGTCTAATAGTTATTTAATATTAAATTGGAGGACCTTAAAGTGCAATTAGGCCTTCCTAAAGGTGATGGCTAGCCAAGGGGGACAATAGCATTAAAATTGGTCAATATTTGGTGACATTAGGTGATTAAATGAATAAAATAATATAAAATAAAGAAAAGGCTATCATCTTTTTCATTTCTCTTCATCCACCGATTTTTACACTCAAGAAGGGCCTTGGGAGCTTGAAATTTCAACAACTTATTCTCCTTGCTAATAAATGATTTCAGTGGTTTTTCTTGATAATATTTGTACTTTTGGAACCTCTAAAGCTTAAGTTAGCTAAAGAGGGGACTATTTTGCAAAATGGTTGAAAGTTTAGGGATTTTCCATGTGATTGCTTATGTTGTTTGCTGAGTTTTTAGGGAAGAAAATGAATTATGGTTGTTAAATAAACAACTTTTGTGAAAGGTGTTTCCATGAAAACACCTAAAAGTACCTATTTGTAAAGGTTGTAAATTGAGTAGTAAATGCATGAAATGATTGGTATGGTGAATTGTTATAAGAGCAATAAATGTTCAGCTAGGCTTGTTTAATGAGGAAATTTGATGAAAAACGATTTACAAGCATAGGGGCAAAATCGTAATTTTGCCAAAGTATAAGGGCAAAACGATAATTTTTCGAAAGTAGAAATTTTGAAGTGTCTTGATTTATGTAGTGATTAAATGAGTAAATTTTATTATTATAGATCAAGAAGGATGCGGAAACAACCTTGACCGGGGAAAAGGCAAGGTTTCGAACTAAGCTGCAAATTAACATATTTTGCACCGAGGTAAGTTTATGTGTAAACGATGCATCCCTATTACGTATGTTTTAACTATTAATGCATGGTGTGGATGTAATTGATTATTGGTGAGAATTATTGAAATAGTATAAAATGTGAAAACTCTCGGATGAACCTTCGAAAGAGAAATATGGGTACGAATGAATATCCATAAATATGTAAATTTTGGTGGGCTATGTGCGATACCACCTTGTTATTTATTAACGATGGGCTATGTGTGATACCATCATATTTATCATCATATTTTGTGGGTTGTATGTGATACCACTGTAACTATCATTATTGGCGAGCTGTGTGCGCTACCACCCTATTATTGATTAATGTTGGCTGTGTGCGAAACTGCCGAGTATCTTGTATCATTCTGAAGGGTTCATCAATAAATTTGTCTAAGTGAAATTATATGTGTCTTTGTGGTGATAAGTGCATGGCATAAGTACAAGTAAATGCGAGCAATATATGATATGTGGTTGGAATGTGGTAAGAGTTGAGATGAGTAAGCATGATTATGAGAATATGAATTGTTCTTACGTAGTATGTAATGTTTTTGATTGATTAGCATATGGTATGGTGCTTATTGTTTACATATAGAATTACTAAGCTTAAAGCTTACTCCCTTCTCTTTTCCCTTGTTTTATAATGTTGAATAGCCAGCTCGGGATACGGAGATAAGAAGAAGATCACCCACACTATCAGCATATCTTGGTATAGTTAGACTTAGCATTTTGAGTATGGCATGTATAGGGACTAGACTTAGTTGAATGTCATATTGTTTTGTCCAAATGTGTTGGCTCATTCAAAGATGAACTCTTTTGTATAAGGCCATAGTTGATGGCTCTTTCTTATGAATCTATGAGAAGATGAGGTTATTCATGAATGTGCAAGTTGCATGATTGGTTTACGTAGTTTATTTATGGATGAATGGGTTGAAGCTTTTATACGATTTATGTTTGTATGAGTTAGAGTGATAGAAAGATCTTGGCAAATAGCCTTGTTCTAGTCCACACGGGTAGACACACGGGCGTGTATTTAGGCCATGCGTGACACACGGTCAGCCTCATGGGCGTGTGGTTAGGCCGTGTGTCCCCTTGCATGCTAGGTTGTCAAGTCAGTATGCTTAGTAGTAACCAGACAGGCTGAGACACAGCTGTGTGTCTCAACCGTGTGGAAGACACGACCATGGACATGGATGTGTGCCCAGGCCGTGTGAAGTCTACACCTGTAATTAGGAATTTAAATTCGCCACACGGTCTAAGGACATGGGCGTCTGCCTTAGCCGTGTGCATTTATGGGGTGATGACGTCAGAAACAGAATGCCAAGGTTTTTGCACATGGGCTAAGAGACGGGCTTGTCGTGGCCGTGTGAGGGACACGAGCCAGGGGCACAGGCATGTGTCCAGCCGTGTGAATACCCCTGGAGGTTCGAATTGGAAAATAGTTCTACACGAGTATGGAACACGGACATGGGATATGCCACACGGACGTGTCCCTTCCTCCACGGGCGTGTGGACTGTTTGATGAAAATTTTCTATGTTTTTCTATAGATCCTTTGAAGGGTCCGATTTGATCCCGAACCAGTCCTAAAGTGTGATTTTGGCCTCGTAGGCTTGTTTAAGAGGTGTTACGAAAAGTTTTTATCTGGAGTGGAAAGTCAGGTCTCAATATTGTATAATTGTTTGTGTATAAGTCTAGTAATGCCTCGTACCCTGTTTCGGCATCGAATACGGGTAAGGGGTGTTACATTTATTGGTTTCAGAGCTATGGTTTAGTCGGTTCTCGGACTACCGTAGCGTGTGTGAGAGTCTAGCTATACATGCCATAAATATATAATGATAGTGTGGTGACTCCTAACAATATTAAATTGTGTTTTCATATAGTAAATGGATCCCGACCGAGCTGCTGCTGATGACGCTGCTAGTAATGCACCGGCTCCTGTGTAAGGGACCACGTCTGTAGAAAGTAGACCCGAGACTTTGGGTCAAGGAGAAGAGGCTCGGGAAGCCTATCTCTACATGATGAGTAATTGGTACACTGAGTTTGTACGAGGAAACCCTAATGCCCAACCTCCTCCACCCCCACCTATACCTCATCCAATCCATGTGGCTCCTTGAGGTATAGATTTGTTAAGAATGAGCAAACCCCCGGTTGATAAGATTCGAAAACAAGGGGTTGAGGAATTTAGAGCCAACATAGATGATGACCCTGAGAAAGCAGAGTTTTAGCTCGAAAATTCTATGAGCGTATTTGATGAACTTTCTTGCACACTTAAAGAAAGCTTAAAATGTGCTGGGGCATTATAGAGGGACTCAACATACTGCTGGTAGAAAACGTTGACATCTGTAGTACCAAGTGTAACACCCCAAACCCAGCCCAAACACCACGACCGGATCTGGCATGTCACTTGAAAAGAATTTATAAGACTTCGAGAACATCAGAAAATTTTAAGTCTTCTTTTAAAACTCCAAGTTAGTTGTTCATTGGAAAACTTGTTATTCATTTAAGGAAAAATTTTAAATTAGCCAAATCCTTATGTTTAGGTGACATTTGACAGCACAGGTTGTTACATTTGATTAAGCTAGAGGTTTGTCGTCACAATCGGGTTGTAAAATCGTCAGTTAAGTTGTAGGAAAACTTTCATTCGCATTTTGTAAAAAACGTCACACCAATTATCTTATATTTAAAGCATCTAAAACTTAGAACCGAAATTTTAAACCAAACTAATAGTGGCCTTATTACAAAACAGTATCCAGAAAATTAAATAAAAGTAAAGTTCTATTTTTAAAAAGAAAACCGTGCATGGCCACCTCGTAGTCCTCTTCGAGCCAAGTCCGCTGCCTTAGGTATTACCTGCAAAAGATGTTAAGCAGAAAAGGGCGAGTGAAAGGACTCAGTGTGTAATTGCCAAGCACCATCCCTAGGCCCAAGCCCATTCACTTACCATTTGGGCCTTAGCCCCTTTTCATAATCACATTGGACGAAGCCCATTCGAAATCAGATTGGGCCTTAGCCCCACAGCACAGAATAGCAGATAGCATATGGAACATGATGCAAAACCCAACCCAGCCTAAGTTTTCCATTCACTACACACCACCCGTTCCTGCCAATCACACCAGTGGGGATTTCTACAATCAACACTCAGCGCTACACATCGTCGATGGCAGTCATGCTACCCTCAGCTGCTCATCGCCAAAATATGTGGCATAGCCACTGATATTATGTGACCACGTCACCAAAGTATGTGGCAAAGCCACCGAAAACACTGCCCCTTTAATCATAATCATACCCCTATGTACATGCAACATACGAATATAGTGGTGTAAATGCAACATATGATGGCATACTCAACATATTCAAAGCATATGCATAATCATGTAACGATAATACTAACAAGCATACTAAGAGATTGAACGCACCTGGTGTTACGATTTTTACCCTTTATGGGTTACACAATAGCCGTTACTGCACTTTCGGCTTTCCAAACAGCATACATATATATAATAACATACAACGAAGATGTGGGAATTACACACCTGTAAACACAAAGAACTAAACTATCGATCTCGTTAACACCCTCACTCGCAGGGATCACAGCAATCTACCTATCCTGCTCTGAAGCCAGCCCACAACCCGGTGAAAAGTCTCGAACGCCAGACACCGCACGTTTTTTGAACTTATGTTTAGTGACTACGAGTCCAACCCCCTCCTTTGCTTGGCTGGTATTCGATTCCATGAAAATGATCTTGGTCAGAAGATCGGGTTAAGACATTGAAGAAGATAAAAGTAAGAACACACGCTCAAACGAAGAGGTTTCTTACCTAGATCAACAGAAATCGAAAGCTTCAGGCTTGGATTAAGAAATCGGCTGAGCCCCTACACAAACACCAAACAAGAATCGATTCCCCACTATAAACAACAAGAAGTGACCTTTCGGCCTAACCAAACCACATGAATCCCTACTACCCATTCAACCATCAATCACTTACCAACAATCTTCCAATCGTTGGCCAGATGCAGAAATGAGTACGAAAGTGAAGCCCTTCCTACATTCGGCCAAAGCACCCAAAGTACAAGGTTAATGCCCTCGGTTTAACAACCAGCAAGGGAAAAGAAAGAATCGAGAGAGAAGAAGAACACTTACCACCAAATGAGAAGAAACTGATTGGGAAAGTTAAGAGAGTGAGTGACGGAAACCCACTGAAACAAGAACGAATGAAGGAAATGAACACCCAAGGGAGATTCAGCCAAAAAGAAAAATAAGAACAAACTCGAATAGAAGGAAGAGGGAATAAGTTTCGGCTTTGAAAAGAAACAAAGGGAAGATATACGAAAAAATGGGCTAGGGAGATTCGACTTTAGAAGAAATAGAGAAGAAGTTGAAGTAACCAGATGTTTCGGCTTCGAAGATACAAATGGAAGAAAATGAAATGGAGAAGGTGATAGGAGGGTTCGGCTAAGGGAAAATGAAGTGTAAAATGATCATGAACAAAAGAAAAAGAGAAGGTTGAAGTTTCGGCTTTTAGTTGAAAGAAGAATGAATGCCAAAGTGGAAATCTAAGAGATGGTTTCGGTTTGGTAAATGAGAGAACAAATGCCCACCGATGCAAAAGAGAATAGAAAGTTTCTAAGTTTGATTTTCTAACGATCTACTCAAAGTGACCTATAGAAGAATCGGCACTCAGACATAGCTACACCTACAATAAAAAATGCACATAAGAAAAGAATAAAGTGCCTAACCCACTTTTGGCACATGCACCTTGCTTAGCCCCCAAAATCGAAAGCTCCCCCCTTCAACCAAGGCACATTCGGTCAACAACTCCTAACAAGCCACCCACTCCTTGTTCATCTCCTACTTTCACTCTCATCCCCCATTTGAATCGATTTGAAAAATTCAAATTCCACCTTTCACTCTTGTTCAATCATTTAAAATATTTGACTTAGCCCACTCCCACTCTTCAAGGTCCGTAGCCAAATCCATCACCTCTCATCCTGGCGGCAAAAAGAATTCCCAAAAAGCAAACTACGCGACTCGAACCTGCTCCCTCACTATTCCCCTGTGGCGTCATCTCCCCTTGCACTCTAGGCGCCACTTTGCCACTCCACCACTTCACTTCTTGTGTCAGCAAACACAAGCAATAATCCTTAAAGCCTGTCCCAGCCAACTCTCCCCCAAAGTGCCCAAAAATGACATTTTACCAAGGCTTCATCTTAACCCCGAGCCTTCCCGGGGACACCCAAACATAACAAATTTACAGATAGGGCATACCAACACACAGAATGTTACAGTTCTACCCCCTTAAAGAAATTTCGGCCCTGAAATTACTTGATCAGAAGAGGTGAGGGTATTGCTGTCACATAACATCCTCTGGTTCCCACGTCGCCTCTTCCACACCATGATTTTGCCACAAGACGTTGACCAAAGGGACTGATTTCCTTTTCAGCACCTTAACGTCTCGATCTAAGATTTACACTGGTTCCTCCTTAAAGGACAGGTCTGGTCTTACTTCAATTTCCTCCACTGGCACAATGTGGGATGAATCAGAATGGTAACGCCTCAACATCAAGACATGGAACACGTCATGTATCTGCTTCAATTCTGAAGGCAACTCAAGCTGATATGCCACTGGTCCCACACGTTTCAATACCCGATAAGGCCCGATAAACTTGGGACTTAGCTTGACCTTTCGTCCAAACCTCACTACTTTTTTCCACGGTGAAACTTTCAGGAAGACTTGATCACCCACTACAAATTCTATATCCTTACGCTTTAGATCAGCATAGGATTTCTGCCTATCGGACGCTTCCTTCAACCATGTTCAAATCAATTTAACTTTCTCCTCTATCTCCGGAACCAATTCTGGACCCAACATCTGACGCTCACCCAATTCTGTCCAGCAAGTAGGAGCACGACACCTCCGTCCATACAACGCTTCATAGGGCGCCATCTGAATACTAGACTGGTAGCTGTTGTTGTATGCGAATTCTGCCAACGGTAAAAACTCTTCCCAACTACCCCTAAAGTCAATAACACAACCTCTCAAAATTTCTTCCAAGATCTGAATTACCTTTCCAGTCTGACCATCAGTCTGTGGATGAAAAGCTATGCTGAAGTCTAGTCTTGTACCCAATGCTTGATGCAGCGCCTTCCAGAAACGCGACGTAAACCTAGGGTCTCTATCCGATATGATCGACACTGGTACCCCATGCAACCTTACAACTCTTCCACATACAGCTTAGCCAACTTCTGCAGAGAATAGCCAACACGAACAGGTATGAAATGGGCGGACTTTGTCAACCGATCAACAATCACCATACCGAATCTTTCTTAGTAAGCGTAAGAGGTAGCCCACTAACAAAGTCCATCGTGATCCTCTCCCATTTCCACTGTGGAATCTTCACCAGCTGCAATAGCCCCGAAGGCAACTGATGTTCTGCTTTCACCTGCTGACACGTTAAGCACTTACCGACAAACTCGGTAATTTCCCGCTTCAATCCAAGCCACCAAAACTGTTCACGCAGATCCTGATACATCTTATTCCCTCCAGGATGCATAGCGTAAGGGCTACTATGCGCCTCCTGAAGAATCATCTGTCTCAACTCAACATCCTTCGACATGCAGACCCTTTTACGAAAACACAAAACCCCATCATTATTCAAACTATAATCATCTACCCCACCATTCTGTACTTGCAGAAGTCGAGCACTTAGCACATCGTCCAAAATCTGCTTCTCTTTAATCTGAGTTATCCATGTCGGCTTCACTTGAAGTTTAGCTAACAAACTCCCATCATCATACAGGCTGAGATGGGCAAACATTGCCCTCAAATCTGATATTACCTTCCGACTTAACGCATCTGCCACTACGTTAGCTTTACCCGGATGGTACTCGATCGAGCAGTCATAGTCCTTCAATAGTTCAATCCACCTCCTCTGTCTTAAATTCAACTCCTTCTGAGTAAGGAGGTATTTCAAACTCTTGTGGTCGATGCAAATAACGGACTTCTCCCCATACAGGTAATGTCTCCAAATCTTCAAAGCGAACACTACCGCAACCAACTCCAGATCATGCGTGGGATAGTTTATCTCATACGGTCTTAACTACCGAGACGCATACGCAACTACCTTCCCATCTTGCATTAACACGCACCCTAACCCCGTGTGTGAAGCATCACAATAGAGAATGAATCTTTCCCAGCCTCAGGCTAAATCAAAACCGAAGCCTTAGTTAAGATCCTCTTTAGCTTCTCAAAGCTTTCTTGGTGCTTGTCAGTCCAAACATATGGTACCCCTTTCCGCAACAACTTAGTTAAGGGTGCTGCAATTAAGGAGAATCCCTCAACAAACCTTCTGTAGTATCCGGCCAAACCCAAGAAACTTCAAATCTCCGCCACAGACTTAGGCGGTTTCCAGTCCAACACGGCTTCAATCTTCCGGGGATCAACCCTAATCCCCTCTGCAGATACCACATGACCAAAAAGGTAACTTCTTTCAACCAAAATTCGCACTTACTGAATTTGGCGTACAGCTGCTTCTCCCTCAAAATCTGCAGAACCACCCGAACATGCGAATCATGCTCTTCTTCTGTCTTGGAATATACCAGGATGTCATCTATGAACACTACAACAAATCGGTCCAGATAGGGTTGGAATACTCGGTTCATCATATCCATAAATGCAGCTGCCGTATTCGTCAACCCAAACGGCATCACTAGAAACTCATAGTGACCATAGTGAGTTCGAAACGCTGTCTTATGAATATCCGCTTCCTTAACCTTGAGCTGATGATACTCTGACCTCAAATCAATCTTCGAGAAGACTGAGGCCCCTTTGAGCTGATCAAACAAATCGTCAATCCTTGGTAGCGGGTACTTATTCATAATCGTCAACTTATTCAACTGACGGTAGTCAGTGCACATGCGCATCGACCCGTCCTTCCTCTTCAAAAACAGCACCGGCGCTCCCCACGGAGACACACTTGGTCGGATAAAACCATGATTCAACAGCTCTTAGATCTGAGCTTTAAGTTCCACCAGCTCCTTCGGCGCCATCCTATAAGGGGCGATGGACACCGGAGCCGTACCGGAAGTAGCTCAATTCCAAACTCCACTTCACGATCCGCAGGTAACCCTGGAAGCTTCTCAGGAAAGACATCCATGAATTCCTTTACTGTTCTAACCCCATTAACAGTCACTTCCTTTGCATCCAACGCACTGGCAAAAGCTAGGAATGCCATACACTCTTTCGAAACCATCTTAACAGCCCTTAACGCAGAGATCATGTTAGACAAGTAATTCATTCGTTCCCCTATCACAACTACCTCCTCGACCTCTGGGGTACTCAACACCATTCGCTTAGTCGCGCAATCCAATTTAGCATGATGTTTAACCAACCAATCCATGCCTAAGATGAGATCAAACTCCTCGAATGGTAATTCCATCAAGTCAGCCAAAAACAAAATTCCTTAAATCTCTAAAGACACATCCCTAAATAATTTGTTCACTACCACGGATTGTCCTTAAGGGCTAACCACAGTCATTTCCCTAGCAGCTATTTCATATTATATACTTAAAGTCTCAGATACAGTACAAGCAACATAAGAGTGGGTCGATCCAATATCAATGAAAGCAAGAAATGGCTTATCAGCTATAAGAAATGTCCCGGTTATTACGTCCGCTGCGTCGCCATCCTCTCGCCGACGAGCTGCATAAACTAGACCCGACTGTCTTGCTTCTGCATTACCGACACCCCTGCTTGGTGTTCCACGACCCCGACCAAAACCATTTCCCCTTCCAACCGAACCACGACCTCTCGGTGGTTGCTGCCCACTTTTCCTGAACTGAGTAAAACCCTGACCTAATGGCCGCACCCTATCCAACTCTTGTGGACAATCTCTAATCATATGATCCTTAGACCCACACTTAAAACAACCCCCAGTTCTTTTCCAACATTTTCCCGGATGCATATTCCCACACTGAACACATGGACGAAACTGACCCACCGCGGCAGGCGTCGGAACTCTCGCTGGCCCATCAAACCTAGGCCTTTTCTGAAAACCCCCAGATGATCCCGACGACCCAAAACTCCTCTTTTTTTTACCTCGATCTTTATCCCTATTCTGTTTCTCAGTCCTCTTTACCTCCTTGGATATTTTAGCTTTTTCGACCAACATGGCAAAGTCCCTCTCCCACTGCGGAGCTATCAATACCCTCAACTCATCCCGCAGCCCATCTTTGAACCGCACGCAGCGCTCATAGTCAGTCGCCACTATACCTCGGGCGTAACTGCACAGGCGCAAAAATTCCGCCTCATACTCAGCCACTGATTTACCCCCTTCCACCAGATTCAGGAATGCTTTCCTCTGAGCATCCACATAACTTGCCCCAACGTATTTCCCCTTGAAACGTCGCTTTGAAGAAATCCCAGTCAATTCGATCCGCTGGGGTACTCTCTTATTGTGAGCCACCACTGATACGCCTCGTCCCGGAGAAGGGACACCGCTCCTTTCAGTTTCTCCTCTACCGTACAGTCTAGATCATCCATAATCCTCTCGACTGCCTCTAGCCAATAATCAGCTACATTTGGGGCCCTCCAGAGATGCCCCTAAACATTTCAGCTCCGTTTGCTCGAAGTCGCTCAGGAATTGAATTTCGAGATACTGTCCCAGTGCTTGCCCAGCAACTCACTCCAACACACGTAACATTGCTTGGGATAGGGCATAATCCCCACCAGTTCTATCTTGCGATCCCGCTTCTGCCACAGGTGATGCTGGCGCTTCACCTTTAGGCTCATTCCTTGCTTCCGAGAACTCAGCCTCCACACCCCGGCCTCTACCACGGCTGCGTGCAACACGTCCACATCATCTGGCACTCATGTCTAACATTTTGTCTTAATCCATTTTACAAATTTTATGCATTAGCTTTTCTTTTCACTATTGATTAATGAGTATTTTATGAGAATAGAGTTTTAAGTAGTTTTCCGCAAAACACACATATACCAATAGGTTTTCATCTCTAAAGTAGTGTTTCTTAATTCTAACATCCATAGCGATATATCCACATAATATGTTCACCTCATGCAATTCACTTAATCAATCAGAAAACTTACCTTGCAGATTTGGGCCGGAG
Source organism: Gossypium australe (assembly GCA_005393395.2). Lineage (NCBI taxonomy): Eukaryota > Viridiplantae > Streptophyta > Magnoliopsida > Malvales > Malvaceae > Gossypium > Gossypium australe. The sequence goes on along the minus strand of CM016616.1, from coordinate 114,828,387 downwards.
ACTCGGGTGTCATACTTCCAGAAAATATGTACATACGTATTTTTTTTCTAAACCATCTTTAAGCCAAATTTGAAAAACGTTTTGAACCTAAAACCCAAGGCCTAGCTTTTGAAAACTGGGCTCTCATACCACATTGTAACACCCCAAACCCAACCCAAACACCAAGACCGGATCTGGCATGTCACTTGAAAAGAATTTATAAAACTTTGAGAACATTAGAAAATTTGAAGTCCTCTTTTAAAACTCCAAGTTAGTTGTTCATTGGAAAACTTGTTATTAATTTAGGATAAATTTTAAATTAGCCAAATCCTTATGTTTAGGTGACATTTGAAAGCACAGGTTGTTGCATTTGATTAAGCTAGAGGTTTGTCGTCACAATCGGGTTGTAAAATCGCCAGTTAAGTTGTAGGAAAACTTTCATTTGCATTTTGTAAAAAACGTCATACCAATTATCTTATATTTAAAGCGTCTAAAACTTAGAACCGAAAATTTAAACCAAACTAATAGTGGCCTTATTACAAAACAGTAACCCAAAAATTAAATAAAAGTAAAGTTCTATTTTTAAAAAGAAAACCGTGCATGGCCACCTCGTAGTCCTCTCCGAGCCAAGTCCACTGCCTTAGGTATTACCTGCAAAAGATGTTAAGCAAAAAAGGGTGAGTCAAAGGACTCAATGGGTAATTGCCAAGCACCATCCCTAGGCCCAAGCCCATTCACTTACCATTTGGGCCTTAGCCCCTTTTCATAATCACATTGGGCGAAGCGTATTCGAAATCAGATTGGGCCTTAGCCCCACAGCACAGAATAGCAGATAGCATATGCAAAACGATGCAAAACCCAACCCAGCCTAAGTTTTCCATCCGCTACACACCACCCGTTCCTGCCAATCACACCAGTGGGGATTTCTACAATCAACCATCACCACTACACACCGTCGATGGCAGTCATGCTGCAGTCAGCTGCTCATCGCCAAAATATGTGGCATAGCCACCAATATTATGTGACCACGTCACCAAAATATGTGGCAAAACCATCGAATCAATTGTGACAACGTCACCGGAAAATGTGGCATAGCCACCGAATATAGTGGTGTAAATGCAACATATGATGGCATACTCAACATATTCAAAGCATATGCATAATCATGTAACGATAATACTAACAAGCATACTCAGAGATTGAACGCACCTGGTGTTATGATTTTTACCCTTTATGGGTTACACAATAGCCGTTACTGCACTTTCGGCTTTCCAAATAGCATACATATATATAATAACATACAACGAAGATGTGGAATTACACACCTGTAAACACGAAGAACTAAACTATCAATCTCGTTAACACCCTCACTCGCAGGGATCATAGCAATCTGCCTATCCTGCTCCGAAGCTGGCCCACAACCTGGTGGAAAGTCTCGAACAGTGGACACCGCACGTTTTTTGAACTTAGGGTTAGGGACTATGAGTCCAACCCCCTCCTTTGCTTGGCTGGTATTCGATTCCATGAAAATGATCTTGGTCAGAAGACCGAGTTAAGGCATTGAAGAATATAAAAGTAGGAACACACGCTCAAACGAAGAGGTTTCTTACCTAGATCAACAGAAACCGAAAGCTTCAGACTTGGATTAAGACACCGGCTGAGTCCCTACACAAACTGTAACACCCCATACCCGACCTAGACGTTACGACCTGATCTGGAATGTCACATGAGAGGAATGTCTAAAAACTATGCATTCGTTAATAAGTTCGTATTCTTTATATTTGTTGTGAAAAATCGAATTTAAGTAATTTTGAATAAGAAACAGTTTATTAACATTTTAGGAAAATCTCGAATTAAACATTTAACAATAATAAGCAATAACCAAATTGAAAGCTAAAATCAAATAAAACCATACGCCTTATTACATAACAGAATCCCGAATTTAAAATAAAATGAAATAAGTCCAAGTAACCATTTAAAATGAAAGAAGCGCAATCTTGAGCATGGCCACCTCGTGTCCACCCCGGCTCCATATCCACGGTCTAAGAATTACCTGCAAAATTAACTAAAGGGGTGAGTCATCGAGACTCAGTGCGTAATTCCCCATTCCGAAGATAATAAGCTTATACACAGTTCCATATGCCAATATACATGCCATGTAACCCAAACCTAACCATCCGAAACTCCCAATTCTACCCCGTGTGGTCAAAACCACTGGTGGTCAAAACCACTGATGACCGTAGTCACAAAGTAATATGGTGGGGCCAACCCACCTTGTGGTCAAAACCACTGATGACAATCCCGTATATCGATATGTGGGGCCAACCCACTGTGGTCAAAACCACTGGGACGAGTCAGAAAGATAGAAATATGTGGTACCAAACCACTGGTGGTCAAAACCACTGAGACTTAGTCACAATAATATACAAAGCGGGGCTAACACACTGTGTGGTCAAAACCACTGATGACAGTCTAAAAATCATATCTACCCCCTCCTCTCATCATACCCATGTCCATGCCATTATCATCAATCATAATAATTCGTGTATGCAGTATGACATGTATGCAAATCATATATCAAAGATAACGCATGAAATGGATTATCATCATAATCAGAAGAACAAATACGGCATATCCAAGCTAATCCCCCTCTAAGGGTATAATAGTAACTTACCTTCTAGGGGTATTTCCGTAATTTACCTTTCTGGGGTATTTTGGTAATTTACCACCAAGGGTATTTCGGTAATTTCATACCGGGAATGGCCTTTCCGAAGGCCCAAATGTCGCCCTGAGCTACTCAACTACCATTTCTGGTCGAAATGGACTATTGGGCCTAAAACCCGATTTTGGCCTATTTGGGCCCACACGCTCGTGTGGCCCACCTAACACAAATCTAGCCACGTATATAAGTTCCACCTAGTCTAGTTTATTCTATACTACACTATCATACAATTTATTCAATCGGGCCCACGGGCCCATTGGGCCCACTTCGGCCCATCGCGGCCCAAGCAGCCCCACCCACAAGAATACTACTGATGGCCTCAACTATCGCATCGAAGCCCCACACATGCGCTCGCACGCTCGTGTGGCTACTATTGCCGTGACCGGCACTTCGGCAATTTGCCACTCTACAACTAGAGTAGAGAGAGTTACACACCTGATAGGACTCTGGTGTTAATCCGCACTCCGACCATTCCTGTGCCCAAACGCCCTCCAAGATGTGTTTACTCTCCTCCTAGGATGCTCTTTATATAGCTAGCTCTTCACCTTCATTCTTTGTGTCTTTCCAATGTGGGATCCCTTCGTCAGTAGAGTTTAAATTCAACTGAAACTCTTGCCGTCCAATCCGCAAAATAAATACTCCCTTGCTTCTCACGAGATTTGAACCCAGGCTCCCTTGTAGCATAATCCACGTCGCTAACCACTAGGCCACAAGCTCCTCTTGTGTCTTAAACCATGCGCAACTAAATATAAACTATGAGCCAAATTCTAAGGTCCAAGCAAAAAGAAAACCAAAATGCAAGAGCCAAGACTTGAACCTTGGACCTCCTTCCTTCCTTATGGCGTCACCCCCCTTGTCTATTATGTGGCATCACTTTGCCACTACACCACACACTCCACTTGTGTCATTTTCCTCCACTTTTTATTCTTAAGGCCTATCTGCCAACTTCCAGGGTTTTTTTCACCTAAAACCAAAATTTCCCCAAAGCCAAAGTTCGATCCCGGGACTTCATAGAAGCCCTCTAACCTTCCAAAATCACTTATCTAAAAGGTCCAACTTGCATTTAAGCCAATCTCAAAAATTTTAAACGCTACTACGCCTAAGGCCCATTGGGCCCAATTCTCCTAGGCCCAATTTTGGGATGTTACAAATCTACCCTCCTTAAATAAATTTCGTCCTCGAAATTTCCAACTAACTAACAGTCGTACATCCTAACCTACAACACTACGCCCACGCTGCGCACTCTGATCTCAATAACACTAATATACTTTCTAACTAGATCTTGGAACCCCTTCACATAACCAACTATCTAACACCGAAGAAAACAAATATTTTTCACACATACATACAATTCCTATATTCAAGCATCACATCCACACATCGCCGAATAAATACAATCATTCAGCATATAATAGAATATAAAAAGGAAACTTACAGATTTGGTGCCGGAGACTCGGGTGCAATACTTCCAGAAAAGAGATATATATTTTTCTAAACCATTTTCTAAACCATCCTTTGAAAACATTTTTGAATCTAAACCCACAGCCGAGTTTTTGAAGTTGGCTCTGATACCACAATTATAACACCCCATACCCAGCCTAGACGTTATGACCGGATCTGGCATGTCACATGAGAGGAATGTCTAAAAACTGTGCATTCGTTAATAAGTTCGTATTTTTTATATTTGTTGTGAAAAATCGAGTTTAAGTAATTTTGAATAAGAAACAGTTTATTAACATTTTAGGAAAATCTCGAATTAAACATTTAACAATAATAAGCAATAACCAAATTGAAAGCTAAAATCAAATAAAACCATAGGCCTTATTACATAACAGAATCCCGAATTTAAAATAAAATGAAATAAGTCCAAGTAACCATTTAAAATGAAAGAAACGCAATCTTGAGTTTGGCCACCTCGAGTCTACCCCGGCTCCATATCCGCGGTCTAGGAATTACCTGCAAAATTAACTAAAGGGGTGAGTCATCGAGGCTCAGTGCGTAATTCCCCATTCCGAAGATAATAAGCTCATACACAGTTCCATATGCCAATATACATGCCATGCAACCCAAACCTAACCATCCGAAACTCCCAATTCTACCCCCTGTGGTCAAAACCACTGGTGGTCAAAACCACTGATGACCGTAGTCACAATTAAGATAAGTGTGGTTAAAACCACTGATGACCGTAGTCACAAAGTAATATGGTGGGGCCAACCCACCTTGTGGTCAAAACCACTGATGACAATCCCGTATATCAATATGTGGGGCCAACCCACTGTGGTCAAAACCACTGAGACGAGTCAGAAAGATAGAAATATGTGGTACCAAACCACTGGTGGTCAAAACCACTGAGACTTAGTCACAATAATATAAAAAGCGGGGCTAACACACTGTGTGGTCAAAACCACTGATGACAGTCTAAAAATCATATCTACCCCCTCCTCTCATCATACCCATGTCCATGCCATTATCATCAATCATAATAATTCGTGTATGCAGTATGACATGTATGCAAATCATATATCAAAGATAATGCATGAAATGGATTATCATCATAATCAGAACAGCAAATACGGCATAACCATGCTAATACCCTTCTAAGGGTATAACGGTAACTTACCTTCTAGGGGTATTTCCATAATTTACCTTTTTAGGGTATTTTGGTAATTTACCCACCAAGGGTATTTTAGTAATTTCATACCTAGAATGGCCTTTCCGAAGGCCCAAATGTCGCCCCGAGCTACTCAACTACCATTTCTGGTCGAAATGGACTATTGGGCCTAAAACCCGATTTTGGCCTATTTAGGCCCATAAGCTCGTGTGGCCCACCTAACACAAATCTGGCCACGTATATAAGTTCCACCTAGTCCAGTTCACTGTATACTACACTATCATACAATCTATTCAATTGGGCCATGGGCCCATTGGGCCCACTTCGGCCCATCGCGGCCCAAGCAGCCCCAACCCACAAGAATACTACTAATGGCCTCAACTATCGCGTCGAAGCCCCACACGTGCGCTCGCACGCTCGTGTGGCTACTATTGCCGTGACTGGTACTTTGGCAATTTGCCGCTCTACAACTAGTGTAGAGAGAGTTACACACCTGATAGGACTCTGGTGTTAATTCGCGCTTCGACCACTCCTATGCCCAAACGCCCTCCAAGATGTGTTTACTCTCCTCCTAGGATGCTCTTTATATAGCTAGCTCTTCACATTCATTCTTTCTGTCTTTCCAATGTGGGAACCCTTCATCAGTAGAGTTTAAATTCAACTGAAACTCTTGCCGTCCAATCCGCAAAATAAATACTCCCTTGCTTCTCACGAGATTTGAACCCAGGCTCCCTTGTAGCATAATCCACGTCGCTAACCATTAGGCCACAAGCTCCTCTTGTGTCTTAAACCATGCGCAACTAAATATAAACTATGGGCCAAATTCTAAGGTCCAAGCAAAAAGAAAACCAAAATGCAAGAGCCAAGACTTGAACCTTGGACCTCCTTCCTTCCTTGTGGCGTCACCCCCCTTGTCTCTTATGTGGCATCACTTTGCCACTACACCACACACTCCAGTTGTGTCATTTTCCTCCACTATTTATTCTTAAGGCCTACCTGCCAACTTCTAGGGTTTTTTTCACCTAAAACCAAAATTTCCCCAAAGCCAAAGTTCGATCCCGGGACTTCATAGAAGCCCTCTAACCTTCTAAAATCACTTATCTAAAAGGTCCAACTTGCATTTAATCCGATCTCAAAAATTTTAAACGTTACTACGCCTAAGGCCCATTGGGCCCAATTCTCCCAGGCCTAATTTTGGGATGTTACACAAACACCAAACAAGAATCGGTTCCCCACTATAAACAACAAGAAGTGACCTTTCGGCCTAACCAAACCACATGAATCCCTACTACCCATTCGGCCATCAATCACTTACCAACAATCTTCCAATCGTTGGCCAGATGCAGAAATGAGTACGAAAGTGAAGCCCCTCCTACATTCGGCCAAAGCACCCAAAGTACAAGGTTAATGCCCTCGGTTTAACAACCAGCAAGGGAAAAGAAAGAATCGAGAAAGAAGAAGAACACTTACCACCAAATGAGAAGAAACCGATTGGGAAGTTAAGAGAGTGAGTGACGGTAACCCACTGAAACAAGAACGAATGAAGGAAATGAACACCCAAGGGAGATTCGGCCAAATAGAAAAATAAGAACAAACTCAAATAGAAGGAAGAGGGAATAAGTTTCGACCTTGAAAAGAAACAAAGGGAAGATATAAGAAGAAAAGGGCTAGGGAGATTCGGCTTCAGAAGAAATAAAGAAGAAGTTGAAGCAACCAGATGTTTCAGCTTTAAAGATACAAATGGAAGAAAACAATGAAATGGAGAAGGTGATAGGAGGGTTCAGCTAAGGGAAAATGAAGTGTAAAATAATCATGAACAAAAGCAAAAGAGAAGGTTGAAGTTTCGGCTTTTACTTGAAAGAAGAATGAATGCCAAAGTGGAAATCTAAGAGATGGTTTCGATTTGGTAAATGAGAGAACAAATGCCCACCGATGCAAAAGAGAATAGAAAGTTTCTAATTTTGATTTTCTAACACTCTACTCAAAGTGACCTATAGAAGAATCGGCACTCACACACACCTACACCTACAATCGAAAATGCACACAAGAAAAGAATGAAGTGCCTAACCCACTTTCGGCACATGCACCTTGCTTAGCCCCCAAAACCGAAAGCTCCCCCCTTCAACCAAGGCACATTCGGTCAACAAATCCTAACAAGCCACCCACTCCTTGTTCATCTCCTACTTTAACTCTTATCCCCCCATTTGAATCAGTTTGAAAGATTTAAATTCCACCTTTCACTCTTGTTCAATCATTTAAAATATTTGACTTAGTCCACTCCCACTCTTCAAGGTCCCTAGCCGAATCCATCACCTCTCATCCTGGCGCCAAAATGAATTCCTAAAAAGAAAACTATGCGACTCGAACCTGCTTCCTCACTATTCCCTTGTGGCGTCATCTCCCCTTGCACTCTAGGCGCCACTTTGCCACTCCACCACTTCACTTCTTGTGTCAACAAATACAAGCAATAATCCTTAAAGCCTGTCCCAGCCAACTTTCCCCCAAAGTGCCCAAAAATGAAATTTTACCAAGGCTTCAGCTTAACCTCGAGCCTTCGCGGGGACATCCAAACATAACAAATTTATAGATAGGGCATACCAACACACAGAAACATAATAAATACAAAGCCACTAATTCCAGGATGTTACACCATGGGAGAGAGTGACATGGGACTTCTTCTTAGAAGAGTTCCGAAAAAAGTACATAAGTCAACGATTTGTTGACCAGAAATGGAAAGAGTTTCTTGAATTGAAGCAAGGCAAGATGACTATGGCAGAGTATGAATGCGAATTTGTGAGGCTCAGTAAGTATGCTCAAGAGTGTGTGTCTATAGAAGCTATTATGTGTAAGAGGTTCGAAGGTGGGCTGAATGAGGATGTTAGGTTGGTAGTTGGGATCTTGGAGTTGAAGGAATTCGTAGTATTGGTTGATAGAGCTTGCAAGGCTGAAAAGTTGAATAAGGAAAAGAGAAAAGATATGATTGAGGCCCAATATGCAAGGAAGAGGCAGATAAGTAAGTCGTTCCAAACCCAATCAAAGAGGTCCAAAGAAATGAATCCTTGGATGACTACTTCCGCCGGGTATTCACACCGAGATTGAGGTAATACATATTTGGGCTCGAGAGTTCAAGCCACCTCGATGGCAAGCATGGACAATGCGAAGTCAAATAAACTGGGGTGTCCAAATTGTGGTAGACAACATACTGGGGAGTGTTTTGGAAATAATCGAACTTATTACAAGTGTGGTTCACCTGACCACTTCATTCAGAACTGTCCAGAGAGGGATGAGAAAGACAGAAAACAAGAAGTAAGAGCGAGCAATGTACTTTCGAGGGGTAGACCACAAAGGAACCTGGGGAGTGAGACTATTAGTAGAGGTGCGCCTAAAGATTCTGCGGTGATATCATAGGGTAGAGCACCTATAAAGACTTATGCCATTCGCACTCACGAAGAGGCATCATCTCTAGATGTGATAACGGGTACTTTTTCTCTTCATGATATCTCTATTGTTGCTTTGATTGATCCAGGGTCTACCCATTCCTATATTTGCATGAAATTGGTATCTAGCATAAATATGATTGTTTAGTCTACAGAGTTTGTGATAAAAGTGTCAAACCCGTTAGGCAAACACGTGCTAGTTGATAAAGTGTGTCGGAATTGTCCTTTGACAATTAGAGGTCATTGTTTTTCGGCAAATCTCATGTTGTTGCCGTTTGATGAATTTGACCTAATTCTTGGCATGGATTGGTTGACTACTCATAATGTTTTAGTAAACTGTGGTAGTAAATTTATTGAATTGAGATGTGTAAATAGAGATGTCATTCGGGTTGAATCAGGTAAATAAAATAATATGACTGCAGTGATTTCATCTATGGTAGCTGAGAAATACATGAGAAAAGGGTATGAGTCCTATCTCCCCTTTGTTTTGAATGCCCAAGAGTCGAAAGTAAAGATTGAATCAGTGCAAGTAGTATGCGAGTATCCAGATGTGTTTCTGAAAGAGTTACTCGGATTGCCTCCAGTTAGAGAGGTCGAGTTTGGCATTGAGTTAGTTCCAGGTACAGCACCTATTTCGGTTGCCCGGTATAGGATGGCACCATTAAAGTTAAAAGAGTTGAAGGTTCAGTTGCAAAAGTTAACGGATAAGGGTTTTGCAAGACCGAGCAATTTACCGTGGGGTGCTCTGGTACTTTTTGTGAAGAAGAAAGATGGGTCAATGAGATTTTGTATAGACTACAGACAACTCAACAAGGTGACAGTGAAGAATAAGTATCCTTTGCCAAGGATAGATGATTTGATCGACCAATTAAAGGGAGCTACAGTGTTCTCTAAGATAGACCTGAGATTTGGCTATTACTACTTGAGGTTTAAGTAGCAAGATGTACCGAAAACTGCATTTCAGATAAGGTATGGCCATTACGAGTTCTTTGTCATGCCATTTGGCTTAACGAATGCTCCTGGGGTCTTTATGGATTTAATGAACCGTATCTTCTGACTGTACTTATATAAATTCGTAGTCATTTTTATTGACGACATACTAATTTATTCTTGGGATGAGAATGAGCACGCGGAGCACTTGAGAACTATTTTACAAACTCTATGAGACAAGTAGTTGTATGCTAAGTTTAGCAAGAGTGAGTTCTGGCTCCGAGAGGTTAGATTCTTAGGATACATTGTGTCGGGAGATGTAATTAGAGTTGATCCGAGTAAGATCTCGGCTATTCTGGAGTGGAAACTGCCGAGGAATGTGTCAGGGATTAGGAGCTTTTTGGGTTTAGCAGGATACTACAGACGGTTCGTTAAAGGGTCCTCCATGATTGCTACACCAATGGCGAGATTGTTACATAAAGATATTAAATTTGAATGGACTAAGAGGTGCCAACAGAGTTTTGAGAAACTGAAAGCTTTATTGGCTGAAGCTCCGGTGTTAGTATAACTTGAGTCAGGAAAAGAGTTTGTAATTTACAGTGACACGTGAATGAATGGTCTTGGCTGTGTGCGGACGCAAGAAGGAAAAGTAGTAGCTTATGCCTCAAGACAGCTAAAACCGCATGAGAAGAATTATCCGACTCACGATTTGGAGTTGGTTGCGATTGTTTTTGCTTTGAAGATTTGGCGTCATTATTTGTATGGCGAAAAGTGTCCAATCTTCACCGATCACAAGAGTTTGAAATACTTGATGAGCCAAAAAGATTTTATTTTGTGACAACGGCGGTGGCTCGAATTACTGAAGGATTATGAGCTAGTAATCGATTAACACCCGAGAAAAGCGAATGTGGTTGCGGATGCCTTGAGTAGAAAATTCCTATATGTTTTGAGACCTATGAGTACGAGCTTATGTCTCATGTTGGTGCTATATTGGCCGAGTTGAGGGCTGGACCATTATTTATTTAGCAGGTACGTGAAGCTCAAAAGAATGATAGTGAGATGCAAGTTAAGATAACTCAGTGTGAATCGGGAAATAACTCTGATTTTTGGGTTGGTTTAGACGATTGTTTGATGTTTCATGATAGAATTTGTGTACCTAAAGATGATAAGTTAATTCGAAAAATTTTACATGAGGCACACAATGGTTGCTTGTCAGTACATCCAGGCAGCACAAAAATGTATAATGATTTGAAGAAGTTGTATTGGTGGTCGGGTATGAAAAGAGATATCTCCAAGTTTGTTACTAAGTGTTTGATCTGTCAACAAGTGAAAGCCTAGCAAGTACCTTAAGGATTACTTCAGCTAGTGATGGTTCTCTAGTGGAAGTGGGATCGAATCACGATGGATTTCGTAACAGGGTTACCTATGACTTTGAAAAAGAAAGATGCTGTGTGGGTCATTGTTGATAGATTAACGAAATCGACTCACTTTATATCGGTGCATGTGCATTACTCACTTGTCAAGTTGGTTGAGCTGTATATTGCTGAGGTTGTGAGATTACATGAGGTACCTATATCCATTATATCAGATAGAGATCCAAGGTTTACTTCGAGGTTTTGGAAAATTTTACAAGAAGCCTTGGGTACGAAATTGAATTTTAGTACCGCGTTCCATCCGCAAACCGATGGCTAGTCCGAAAGAGTGATTCAAGTTCTTGAGGATATGCTCCGATGCTGTGTTTTAGAGTTCAAAGGTAGTTGGGAAAAATATCTACCTTTGGTTGAGTTTGCCTACTACAACAGTTGTAACATCCGTAAAATGGGGTCTTTGCATTTATGTGTGTTTGCATGTGGTAGCATGGTTGTTGAGCTAGTTTAGGGTGTTTTGGGGTCCAGGCACGAGCTTGGGGTGGGCCTGAGCCATAGCAAAAATTTTTGTTTTGAGTTCTAGGAAGGGGAGCTGAGTGAGTTAGGTGTTAAGGGAAATTATTGGTGTGTTTTGACACAAGAATTGAAGTGGTAAAGTGGCAAGGGAGGCGCCACTTAAGCACAAGGGAAGTGACGCCACATGTAGGAGGGAGAGCCTTGGTTCGAGCTGCAGGAATCCCTTTGCTGCTTATTCTTTTTTGACGCCAGGACTTGGAGGAGGTGTTCTCAAGATGGACTCAGTTAGATAGCTGTTGAAGGAGTCAACAGATTCAAATGGGTGGAGAAGAGAAATTGTAGGAGTTTAACTCATTCAAATCATTTTGAATGAGTGGCCAGAAGAAAATTTAGAAGATGATCATGGGGGGCTTAGTGTTGGCCGAATGCCAAACACTAAGGGAGAAGGGTGCAATCGGTTTTGGGTGCTTTTGAGGGGTGGCCGAATGTGCTTAGGGGGTGGGTGTAGTCGGCTAGTTAGGGGCTTTTGGAACCCATTTTGTCCCATCTTTGATTGTGTTGTTTTCCATTTTTATTTCCCTCAGAGAAGTCACAGCCGAATTCTCTTCTTTTCCTCTCATTTTGTGTCAAAACCGAAACCTCTCCTAAACATCTTCTCTTCTCTTAGCCGAAATCCAGAATACCATAAGGGTCACTTTCGTTCATCTTTTTCTCCTCCTTCAAAAGCCGAAAACATCATATCTATCTTTCTTTTCACCTTTGTTTTATCTTCTTTCTTGAAACCCTTAATAGCCGAACCTCCTCAAGACCGAATCATACTTTGTAACATCCCGAAATAAGGCCTAAACGGAACAGTGGTTTCGGGACCACAAATATGATGTTGAGAAATTTATTTTAATTATATTTTTATGGTCTACAATTTCACGGAATGATTTCGTGAAAATCTCATTCAAAAATTTTGACATTTGGGCACTCAATTTAGTCAAAAGGACTAAATTGTAAAAAGTGCAAAAGTTGAGTTCTACATGTTAAAGGTGTCTAATTGTTATGAAATTTTAAATTGGAGGTCCTTAAATGACAATTAGACCATTGGTTAAGTTGGTGGACAAAAATGGACATGGATGGGTATGTTTCAAAAGAATTTTTTTAAGGGGCATTTTGGTAATTTTGTGAATTAAATGAATTAAAAACAAAATTTAAATGCTAAATATGTCCATATTCTTCATATGGACGAAATTTACCAAGAGAAGACATGGCTAGGGTTTTCTCAACTTTCCAAGCTCATGGTAAGTCCGTTCTAGCCCCGTTTTTCAAGTTATTTACGGTTTTGGAGTCCCGGTAGCTCGATTTAGCTTATGCTACCAATAATTCGTGCTAGGGTTCATCTTTGGAAAATTACCCATGGTGAAAAGTGTGTATTTTCATGTTTTATGATAGAATATGAAGGCTGAAATTATGTTAAACAACTTTTACTGAGCGGTTTTACGTGAAAACGAGTAAAACGTCATAATCGGTAAAAATACCTAATGTTCATAAGTGCATGTTAGAGTGAGAATTTGATGTTTCCATAGAAGAGAAAAATGATCAGCATGTTATAAAACATAAGAATAAGGGCTGAAGTTTAATTTTCGAGTATTAGGGAAAAAGTGTAAATATGTAGAAGTTTAGGGGCAAAATTGTAATTTTGCAAAAGTTGAGTTAAGGACTGTTTTGAATAGTACATTAATTAAATAAGTGAAATGTGATGTTTTAGACCCCGAAAAATGAGATTTGGACCTAGAATTGGAGGAAAATCGAAAATCAGGAAAATTGGTAAAATGGTCGTTTCGGCATTCGAGGTAAGTTGGTGTGTTAATAATAATGCAATAATTTCGTAATGTATATTTGAAACCTAAATTGTGGTATTAAGTTGATTTTTCTGAATTACATGTTTAGTATATTATGTTGGTGAATTGATTTAATAATATGTTTATGATAAAATGTGACATAGGTGACATGGAAAATGGGTTGAAATGTTGTGCTTAAAGGTGTTTTCTATGACTATGGTTATTATGTGAAATGGAAAGTTTATATGTAAATAATGCATTTATTTTACTTGTTCAATAATTATTTTGCTAGATATTATGGAAATCATTGGGTGATAACTACAATATGAAAGTGTATGGAATGCGAAATTCTCGATTGAACCTTCAGAAAACCGAGAGATACAGACAATATGTAGCTAGGTCACACGAGTGATAAGGGAACTTCACCGTGTGCACAAGAAAGCTACGAGATGGAAAAATTTGATATGTAGCTAGGCCACATGGATGATAAGGAATTTTCACCATGTGTGCAAGAAAGCTACAGGATAATAATTTCATATGTAACTAGGTCACATGTGTAATACTGTGTGTATACCATGTGTACAAGAAAGTTACGGGATATGAGTAGCTAGGTCACATGAGTGGTTCCTAGTGTTGGACACCATGTAGACAAGAGAGCTACGAGATGGAATGGCTAGGTCACATGAGTGATAAGGGACCTTCACCATGTGTACAAGAAAGCCGAATTATGTGTGGGTGGAGCTCTGTGCTGAGACCACCGAGTATCGGGCATTTTCCGAAGGGGTTCAACGAGATAATTTACTAATGATGATTGGTGCGATCATGTTATGAATAAGTGCAAGTGTGAATGTGACCAATTGAGAAATGTGGAAAATGTACGTATGTACAATATGCTCGATATGTAATCGAAAATTGGAAAGATTGGTATAGGCAAGTGATGAACACAACTAAAGTGAGAGAAAGCAAAATTTTACAATAAAACTGTTTTGGATAGTAGCAGTGAGGTGAATTTGAAAAATCACCAAAAATGGTAGAAATTGAATTATAAGTTGTATAAGACATTTATTTAAATCTTATTGAGTCTATTTTTATATAAAAGAAACAGAGAAAGCAAAGGATTGGTATATTTTGATATATTTAGATTTTTGTGAGACTGGTGCAGAGTGATTTCGAGATCCCCTGTTCTGACTTGGAAAAATCATTGAAAATTGTAAAAACATAATATTGGGACATAATTTATATGATTAGATTCCTTATTGAGTCTATTTTTATAAGAAGCAAACTAGAACATCATTTGAATTTTGTACAAAAAGATAATTAAATTTTAGCAAAGAATGGTCGGAATTGTCGGATAGCAGAACAGGGGAGAATTTGAAGAATAAAATGTACTAATTGGATAAACTAAAAATTCTGAAAATTTTATGGTAAAAATATATGTGAGCCTAGTTTCAAGGAAAATTTACAGATCTTAATTTGGAGTTCTGTAACTCCAGATATAAATAATTTAATGACTATGACTCAAGAAAATAGCTTAGCTGGAATTTGAATAAATAGGAAGAATATGAAAATAACATGTTATCACATTGCTTATTATTTTCATGCGAGCTTACTAAGCGTAAAGCTTATTCCCTCCTTTCCATTTCTTTTAGTTTTTTCAGGTTAGCTCAGCGTTGGAGATCGTCGGAGGCAGTATCACACTATCGGGTCATTATCCTTGGAGTATTGGCATGTGTATGTTAAATGTTTTCAAGTGAGTGGCATGTATAGGGACTTAGTTTTTCTATGATGGATGTTGTTGTGATTAGCCAAATGTATTGGCATATAGTGATTTGTTGATTATGGCCATGAGATGTGGCTTATAATGATTTTGGCTTATAAGCCTATTTGTCCATGGTATGTGTTAATGTCTTGTTATGTGGTATAAGTGATTAAATAGATGACAATGTCAAATGCATGTCTTTGAAAAGTTTTAAAATTTTGGGCGAAATTTGGTAACCCGATTTTGTATGATTGTGAATGTTGAAGTACGGTAACGCCTCGAACCCTGTTCTGGAGTTGGACACGGGTGAGGGGTGTTACATACTTCTTCTCTTCTTCTACTCGAAACCATCACTCTCTCTCTCTTGCAATTTCTTCTTTTCTCTTCTTTTGGATCCATAGCCGAATCTTCCTGGAACATTACTGTTCTTCTTCTTTTTCTCAATCGATTCAGCAAGTACCAAAATCTCACCTTCCACTTTCTCTTTTTATTTTTCCATTCTTGGCAGGCCAAAACTTGGTTTCCATTCCTTCTTTCTATTTGTGCACTCACTTGGACCGAAACCTTAAACTCTCTTCCTCTGTTCTATTTTTGTTAAGAAGCCGAAACCCCTAAACATCTCTAGTGTGTGTATGCCGAATCTTGGTGGTTGGTAGCCGAATCTGTCAGACTAAGGAAGGAGTGATGCAAGCATTTGGATTCTCGGGATTTGCTCGATTCGTGGTTTAAATCTTGATCTTCGGGATTTGTTAATCTAGTCAAACGTTGGGAGGGGTTGGATCTGAGACCCCAGCCCCTAAGTTCAAAAAGAGGGCAGTGTCGGCTGTTCGCGATTGGCTACCTGGGTGTGGGCCGGCATCTGAGCAAAGCAGTAGACAGATAGCGGTAGTGTCGATTAACGACAGTACTGACATAGAGGGTGTCGTATTACGAGTAATCAGGTGTGTAACTCTTACACACTTCGTATGGAAATATGCTAATACCATGTATGTTCTTAATAGCCGAAATGACTGTGGAAATGGATATGTTACCCTTGTGGGTAAAAGTAAGGACTTCGGGTAAGTCCATCTGGTTGGCTAACGCTAATTGCTTCTGTTAAAACTGTCTATGCCATGTTACATTATATACATTATATATGGATGTTCAGCATGATTATTTTACATTGAAAAGCATGTTCATAAAATGGTTATGATGAGAGGAGGGGGAAAGACTTGATATATGATTTTTGTGGCTTTGGGTCACCAGTGGTTTGGCACCACCAGTGGTTTGGTACCACATATGTGATTTTTGTGACTTCGTGTCACCAGTGGTTTGGCACCACCAGTGGTTTGGCACCACCAGTGGTTTGGTACCACATAAGCGATATTCGTGACTTCGTGTCACCAGTGATTTGGCACCACCAGTGGTTTGGTACCACATATGCGATATTCGTGACTTTGTATCACCAGTGGTTTGGCACCACCGGTGGTTTGGTACCACATGTATGATCTTTGTGACTTTGGGTCACCAGTGGTTTGGCACCACCAGTGGTTTGGTACCATATGGGGTAGAATCGGAAGTTCGGATGGTTAGGTTTTGGGCTGCATGGCACGCATATTGCATATGAATTTGTGTATGAGTTTATTATCCTCGGGATGGAGAATTATGCACTGAGTCTTGGTGACTCACCCCTTCCTTTGCATTTTGCAGATAATCCTTAGATCGCGGATATGGAGCCTGATGGACTCGAGGTGGCCATGCTCAGTAGTTGGTTTTATTTTAAACGATTAAATTTCAGTTTTACGTTGTTTTAAATTTTGGGTTTTGGTTATGTAATAAAGCCACCTATATTTTGTTTTGGGTTTAACTATTTACTTGAGTTTAGGTTGAACTTTCAAACATGATAAAAATAAATATATATATATATATATATATAAAATGAATGTTTTCACAACCTTAATAAATTTCGGGATTTTTCCAAAACATTACCAACGGGTAAATGAGTGAACTCTTAACAACGTTGAGTTAACTCGATTTTCTTTAAAACAGACTTGGAGATGATTGTAGCAAACTACTTAACTTAACTTTGGTTTCCACAAGATTAAGCATTTTACCCTGTGACATGTCGGATTCGGTCATAGTGTTTTGACCGGGTTTGGAGTGTTACAATTGTGGTATCAGAGCCAGGTTCAAAAGCTCGGCTGTGGGCCTGAGGCCCAAAATGTTTTCAATTAAAGGTCTGTAAAATTATTTTGAAAGAAACGCATACTTCGGGAAAGCATCGAACCTGAGTCTCCGGTACCAATCCGCAACGGTAAGTCCCCTAACTGCTGCTTTTATGGTTTAATGATTGCGAAATAAATGCTAGTGGTAGGAATCGACTTTAGAGACTGAAGCCCATAGGATTGTGTGAACTTGCGAGAACAACTACTGTAACAAATTGTTTATAAGACTGTTCCGTAATAACCAGTGGAAGAAAGCTAACTCATAAAATTCCTTAATCAGATTAATTCGTGAACGCTAGTCATGAGCACTTGAGGACGTGGTCGTAACACGCGTGGACGTGGTAAGGGTAGGATGGCTGTGTCTGAACCAGCCGGGTCTGGTCACGGGTCAGAGAATGAGGTACCACCGCTGCCAACTGTGGGAGCTGAATTTCAAGATCAAGCAGGTGGTGATGATGCAGTGTCTCAGGCGATGCTGCAGGTTCTGGAGAGAGTAGCTGGAGCAGGTGGATGTACGGGGGCTCAGAAATCTGTGTCTGAACGACTCCGAGCTAATGGTGCGAAGGAATTTAGGGGAGTATCTGGTGTAGCTCCCAGCACAGCGGAGTACTGGCTTGAGGCGACTGAACGCATAATGGACGACTTAGACTTTACTGCTGCGGAGAAGTTGAAGAGGATAGTGTCTCTTCTCCGGGATGAGTCTTACCAGTGGTGGCTCACGGTCAAGGATGGTGCGGCGGCCGATGATGTCACTTGGGATTTCTTTAAAACAGCTTATCAGAGGAAGTATGTTGGATCCAGTTATATAGATGCGCAGCGAAAGGCGTTTTTGAATCTGGTTCAGGGGAGTAAGTCAGTATCGGAGTATGAGGCAGAATTCTTAAGGTTGAGTCGCTATGCTCGGGGTATCGTGGCTACGGAACACGAGTGCTGTGTCAGGTTCGAGGACGGTCTCAGAGATAAGCTGAGGCTGTTGATCGCTCCACAGCGAGAGGGGGAGTTTGCTGTTCTCGTGGAGAAGGCTAAGATAGCCGAGGGGGTGAAGGAGTCGACGAGGAAGAATTTGGATCGAAATAGAAACAAGAGGAGTTTCGGGTCATCAGGGTTTGCTGGGAATTTTCAGAAGAGGGCTAGATTTGGCGGACCGAGTCAAGCTGCACGGTCTTCTGTTACTACTCAAGGGCCATCACGGTGTGCTCGATGCGGGAAGTCTCATTGGGGGGAGTGTTGGACAGGTAACAGAGGGTGCTTTGAGTGTAGGTCAATGGATCACCGAGTAAGGGATTGTCCGCGTATAATAGCCAGAATGCAGTCTGAGGGTCAGGGGCGTGCTCAGTTCAGAAACAGTGGACAGCAACCACAGAGGGGCTGTGGTCCGGTCAGGGGAGGTAATGGTTCTGGTCGAGGCCGTGGAATGTCGGGCCAGGATGCTGGGAGTGCGGATGCAAGACAGCCTGGGTTAGTCTATGCAGCGAGGCGTCGAGAGGAGGGCGACGCACCGGACGTTATAACCGGTACATTCTTAATTTTGGGTTTACTGTATACTGCTTTAATTGATGTTGGTTCGACGCACTCATATGTTGCTAGTAGTATAGTGGAAACTTTGAACTTAGTCTATGAGGTTTTTTCTAGGAAGATGACTGTGATTAGCCTTCTAGGTCACTCTGTAGAGGTAGACAGACTGTATAGGGATGTACCCCTAGAACTCCAAGGGGTAGTGTTTTTGGCTGATCTGATGGAACTGCCATTTGGGGAGTTCGGTTTGATCCTAGGGATGGACTGGCTAGTGAAGTATCAAGCAAGTTTGGACTACGCAGCTAAGCGTATGGTATTGAGAATAGTTGAGGGTGAAGAGGCGGTGATGATAGGTAATAGAAGAGATTATCTATCCAGTGTTGTATCCGCTCTAAAGGCCGAGAAGATGGTGAGGAAGGGATGTGAGGCGTTCGTGGTTCATGTTTGTGCATTGGAGGCTAAGGAATCAACGGTAGAGAATGTCCGAACAGTAAAGGAATTTGCCGATGTTTTCCCAGAAGAGCTTCCGGGTTTGCCTCCCGATCGCGAAGTTGAGTTTGGGATTGATCTGTTACCAGGGACCACGTCAGTGTCTGTTGCCCCATATAGGATGGCGCCAAAGGAGTTGGTGGAGCTGAAAGCGCAGATTCAAGAATTCCTGGATCGGGGTTTTATCCGGCCGAGTGTGTCGCCTTGGGGAGCGCCTGTGCTTTTTGTCAAGAAGAAGGATGGAACAATGCGGATGTGTATAGATTACCGTCAGCTGAATAAGTTGACGAGTAAGAATAAGTATCCATTGCCGAGGATTGACGACTTGTTTGATCAGCTGAGGGGAGCATCAGTTTTCTCTAAGATTGATTTGAGGTCGGGGTACCATCAGCTTAGGGTAAAAGAGGCCGATATCCACAAGACGGCGTTTCGTACTCGCTATGATCACTACGAGTTTTTGGTAATGCCGTTTGGATTGACCAACGCGCCAGCAGCATTCATGGACATGATGAATCGGGGTTTTCAACCGTATTTGGATCGATTCGTCGTGGTATTTATAGATGATATGTAACACCCCTTTTTCCCGAGACCGTTGCCGGAGTCAAGTATGAGGCATTACTAGACTTGACTACTAATTCAGGGCATAAAAATTAAAATTTTCCAACTGCGTCTTATTAAAACGAGTTACAAAACTCAAAATTTAGGTCATAACATCTTTACTTCATTTCATATAAACTCTATACAGTAATCATACTTATAAATATATCAAAACCAAATCAAACGAAATCCTCAAGCCAAAATATAAATTCCAAGGATAACGAGATGGACAAGCCATTTTCGCATGGCTTATACAAATATATATATATATATATATATATACAATTTCAAAACTAGCAATATCAAAACTAGTCTATACATGCCACATAACCGAATCTCCAAGCACTTATTTACCGAAGCGCAAATTGGATAGTGTGATGAGATCTCCTTCGACTTCCAACCCGAGCAAGTCTTTGAAACTCTATAAACATAGGAAAATTACACAGAGTAAGCTTTGACAGCTTAGTAAGCCATAAGCAAATAATTCACCATAGAAACATATATATTTTAATACATATAGGCTAAATTTTGTTAATCACATACACCTATACAATCACTTTCCTCATATAATCCATGTTCCTCGTTAAGTAGCTTCATTTACTCATAATTCATATCATCATTCGTAAACTTTCACCTTTTATAGCCTTAAGGCCAAACACTCATACATTCAATAATAGATTTCACATCGATCTATAAATCATTTTCCCATCTCAAAACAATACATATACATTTGTTCACGTATATACATATTAGCTACCAAATTTTCTTTCTCACCTTTCGATCCATATAATTCACATATAATACATAGGATATAAAAATTTTCATTTCAACATCTAAAACTTACTTATTAGATCAAATACACATGATTCATTATACCATCACTTATGGCCCAATATACTAGTTTAATCCATTATCATATATATATAACCGATCATCCAAAGTTAATTAAACTATCACATGTACTCATATATTCGAATTCAATATAATATCACATATAACCACTTATACACAAATTCAATTCATCATCACATATGCACATACCTTTGTGACCGAACCTATAAGGTTAATTAAATCAACTTACTTGATGATAACAGATTCGTAATTTCAATTACATATATCATACTACAATTCAACAACTATCTTGATCAATAAGTCTCTAAAATCAACTACCAACATACCATTCATTCATTCAATCAAACTCATAGATTAATAATAACCTCTCGATACTTTAATTTCGTATACAAGAACAATTTACCTCATTGATATTTAAATTACACAATTACCATACATCCCTTACTTATCTATCACTTTTCGGATAACTCCATGCATCGAATTATATCTCCGTAAAATATATAAATCCGCACACACAGTGTAATTGATGTAACGTATTGTACACTTAGTGCCATTACTATTCTAACTTCTAGTAATGTATCGCTCAGACAGAGCTGTTACTTAACTTTTACACATATGGTACTCATTGAACCGTATTACTCAATGTATGCTTCTCTTAACTTGTTATTCCCTCAATATGCATAATATATATGTATATATATATATTTGTATATATAATTCACACTTACTTTACACACAAGAATATACACTTATATATGTATAAAGTATATATATCAAAGTGTTCAATATCCAAGTACTATATTACATTCGGCCTATACCACATCAAACCATCATAAACTCCGTTTAGTATGCTTAAATCTCATTATAATATCATCATTAAAATTTCCTATTTCATGCTTCTAATTACGACAACCAAGTACTATCACCTTCGACCATTTCTTATCGATTTCAAATATATATATATATGTATATTCGGCAATGCCTTGGAATAATCATCAACATTCAATTTAAACTTATTCCATTGCTTAAAACTTACTCAAGTAGTTCGTTGAACATATCAATTACCATCCCTCACATTCAGTAATAGCAAATATAATTATAAACATTTCAATTCGGCATGAATAATTTACATTTATTTAAAATTAAGAACAACCATTTACTTATAGACTTACACATACCTGAACATCGAACTTATTTGCCGAGTTTAAGTTCCACATCATCAAAATCTATTTAAGCATATACTTATAATAATTCACCGGCATAAAGCCTGCTAGGCATAAAGCCCGATATCTTTCACTGGCACAAAGCCTGCTAGGCTTAAAGCCTGATATTATCCACCGGCACAAAGCCTGCTAGGCTTAAAGCCCGATATTATCCACCGGCACAAAGCCTGCTAGGCTTAAAGCCCGATATTATCCACCGGCACAAAGCCTGCTAGGCTTAAAGCCCAAATACTTTCACTGGCACAAAGCTTGCTAGGCTCAAAGCCTAAATATCATATTTATAAAGCTGTTTCGCAACCAATTCATATATCGAAACTTTTATATGCTTCATAATCTATGTACGAATTTTTTCGAACATCATATCTCAAACTTGTTACTTATCCACATTCATATATACATTCATAAAGCTTAAACCTCAACCACATAGGTACATATATCACATAGGTACATATATTTCCATTAAAATTATATACATCAATTTAGATAAATTCTATGCAATACGATTGCTTAAAAACTTACCTGACACTTTCATTTACCTTTATTAGGTATTGTAGTCCTTGAAGAAATGAAAAACGATGACTCACACACCCAGTGCTTGATAAATAAATCCTTTCCTCAACCACATAGACATATATATATATATATTCACTATCCATATTTTCTATACCTCACTAAAACATCTATTAATCGTAGTTCATGCTCCCATCTTAACCCACCATATTCGGCAACCATCAATACATATACAACTATAAATATATATATCAAAGTTAACTCTCGTTCATTATTGATTTCCATCACATTCGGCCACACCCATATATATATACTACCGAATTTCATACATAAATCAACCACACATTCGGCTATTATGAACGTTTAATCCCAATCCACATCACATTCGGGAATTAAAGAAAAACTGGATTTCAATATGCTTATTTCAACTAATCAAGGGATATACATATTTACGTGCATATCATAAACCCCACTCGGCTAGTCTTTTCCCATGTATCATTCGGTAACAACTATTATACATACTAATATATATGCGAATATTTAATCCACCCGATTAATTCAAGCTTACATATATAAATATGCATCTTAATCTCATATTGAATATAATAAAATATTTCCCATACCACATTCGGCTTTATACAATTTAGTTTATTATTTCACTTTAGCATATACAATTCCATATTGAATAAAATTTATATCAATCCAATTGCTTACAAACTTACCTCGATAGTTGTCGAATTAAGCTTCCCGGCTACTCGTTAATTTTCCTCGATCCAAAACCTTTCCCTTTTTGTACTTGATCTAATTAATTTAAATTTGAGCTCATTCAATACTTTTCTACTCGATTTAGCCATATACGAATAAGGAACAATTATAGATTCGACCTTGATATTTCACATGTTACCCAATTATATACAAAGTTTATAATTATTTAAAATCATGCCAATTTATTTACTAATGAGTTAAGGTCGATTGATCCCTAGCTCATTAAAGTTCCATATAATACTCAATTTAGTCCAAACATAAAATTTCTCCCAATTTTATACCTAATTACACATATTTTCTTCATAGCCAAACCTACTTAATAACCATATAAAATCATACAAATTATTTAACAAGTTAAATACCACTATTTTTCATCTCATTTAAAAATTTCTACTTAAAACATATTGAGCTTAAACATACATTATATTCATTTATCAAGCATAGCAAACCCAATTTAATCACTAATGGTCAAACCTATATCATGTCTAAATCTCAAAATCTTTGACATGGGTTCGGTAATACTCAAAGAAATGAACTTAAAAATACAAGAATTTAAGAAAATGAAGTTCAAAAGCTAACCTTATGGGAGCATGCAAGAACCGAATGATAAAGCTTAAACTTCTCTTTTGTTCCTTCCAATTTCGGCACTCCCAGGCTAAAGGTAGGAGATGACTCTCCACTACTTGTTTTATTTCAAACATGTGTTTATCAATCTTATTGACACATGCAATGGCCGAATATGATGAGCATGAGTTTTCCCCCTTTCTTTGTAAATTTCGGCAAGAAGAACATGAATGGAAGATGAATTTTCTATATTTCTTTTATGTATTTCTCTTATTTTAATCACATACTAAAATATTATTATTACACCACTTACTAAAATAACTAATATAAAAACATAAAACAAACACCATGCCGTCCACCTACTAGTTTTTAGGGCAATTTGACATGCAAAACCAATTATTCAAGAAACAATTCAATTAAGCCCTTCAACTAAATAAATACTATTTTAACTATTTTATCCTTTCACTTAAATTAGTCACCCAAACACACAAACTAATAAATAATATTTTAACACATACTTATCCACATAACATAGACATCAAATTAATAATAATTTTTTTTTTAATTCGGATTCGTGGTCCCGAAACCACTGTTCTGATTAGGGTCGTAATTGGGCATTTACAACTCTCCCCCCCTTAGGGATTTTCGTCCTCGAAAATCATACCAGAAGGTAGATTAAGGATTTGCTTCCACACAATACATTTCAATTTCACACATGGTTTCAGATTTCAAATCTCTTTAATCTCACGATTGAAATTCTGATCTGACTTTCACTGTACATCATCTCAGGAACAGATAACTCTATAATCAACACTTTATTTCTATAATCCACAAAGCCAGGAATATCATAGTTCACACTCATTCATAAATACCGAAATCCCCAGTAACAGAAGCAATACAATCTTCACGTATATTCAACAGAACAATAACCAGTAGAAACAGAATATTAACTTCATACAGATTCTACCGTCGACTCTTATATCCACATAATGAAATAAATTATTAGAGAATGACATAACAATGTCGAACGTAGCCCAATTAGATCAACAATGCTTTCGTCTATTAATATGTTTAGCTAATGTTCTCATACTATAAGACTTGCCTTTTGAAATTAAACAGTCACATATACTTCTGAGGAAAAAAATGTACACATAGAATACCTAAAAGGAATCATAGTAACTACCCAATTATAACCATTGCATTCAACCATTAATACAATTCAATCATTATTCATCTGTCTAATCCTGTCATCAGAAATCTTCCCATTATCCCTTTTAGTACTGTCTTCATTTACTGATTTGTTCTCTTTTCTGACTACATTAGTGATCTTTCAAACACGAATCTCTGTAACTCCACACTCGTGAGCTTATTCAATCCAAAATCTTACAGATTTCATTGTAACATTTTACTGATATAGGGGTGAGGGTAGTAAAGCCTCAAATTTAACTCGCACATAAATGCACATAACATGTACAATCACAAATAACCAATTTATTTCTAATTTCACATTCTCAAAACAATTAATAAACATTTGCTTATAATTACTTTTGTTCTTAATACATAGTTCATAAGCCAACTCAAATCACTAAGTCACAATCGAAATTTTCATATAGCATCATAACTCAATTGTCATAACTCATATGCTCATATAATTATAACAATTATCAATAACAAAAATGTCATACTCTTTGATTCATACCTTTACGAGTGTCAACTAATCACCAATATATTTTCACTCAAACGTGTGCGTACACATTCCATACTATCGGAATTTAGCTCGGTTGGAAAGCATATCTGTCTAATTAAAACAATTTTCGTCAGAGTCGGGAGATATCACACTATCGCGGGTTACATATGGCGTGTATAGCTAGACTCACATACACTATGGTAGTCCTAGAATCGACTAAACCATAGCTCTGATACCAATGAAATGTAACACCCCTTTTTCCCGAGACCGTTGCCAGAGTCGAGTATGAGGCATTACTAGACTTGACTACTAATTCAGGGCATAAAAATTAAAATTTTCCAACTGCGTCTTATTAAAACGAGTTACAAAACTCGAAATTTAGGTCATAACATCTTTACTTCATTTCATATAAACTCTATACAGTAATCGTACTTATAAATATATCAAAACCAAATCAAACGAAATCCTCAAGCCAAAATATAAATTCCAAGGATAACGAGATGGACAAGCCATTTTCGCATGGCTTATACAAATATATATATATACAATTTCAAAACTAGCAATATCAAAACTAGTCTATACATGCCACATAACCGAATCTCCAAGCACTTATTTACCGAAGCGCAAATTGGATAGTGTGATGAGATCTCCTTCGTCTTCCAACCCGAGCAAGTCTTTAAAACTCTATAAACATAGGAAAATTACACAAAGTAAGCTTTGACAGCTTAGTAAGCCATAAGCAAATAATTCACCATAGAAACCTATATATTTTAATACATATAGGCTAAATTTTGTTAATCACATACACCTATACAATCACTTTCCTCATATAATCCATGTTCCTCGTTAAGTAGCTTCATTTACTCATAATTCATATCATCATTCGTAAACTTTCACCTTTTATAGCCTTAAGGCCAAACACTCATACATTCAATAATTGATTTCACATCGATCTGTAAATCATTTTCCCATCTCAAAACAATACATATACATTTGTTCACGTATATACATATTAGCTACCAAATTTTCTTTCTCACCTTTCGATCCATATAATTCACATATAATACATAGGATATAAAAATTTTCATTTCAACATCTAAAACTTACTTATTAGATCAAATACACACGATTCATTATACCATCACTTATGGCCCAATATACTAGTTTAATCCATTATCATATATATATAACCGATCATCCAAAGTTAATTAAACTATCACATGTACTCATATATTTGAATTCAATATAATATCACATATAACCACTTATACACAAATTCAATTCATCATCACATATGCACATACCTTTGTGACCGAACCTATAAGGTTAATTAAATCAACTTACTTGATGATAACGGATTCGTAATTTCAATTACATATATCATACTACCATTCAACAACTATCTTGATCAATAAGTCTCTAAAATCAACTACCAACATACCATTCATTCATTCAATCAAACTCATAAATTAATAATAACCTCTCGATACTTTAATTTCGTATACAAGAACAATTTACCTTATTGATATTTAAATTACACAATTATCATACATCCCTTACTTATCTATCACTTTTTGGATAACTCCATGCATCGAATTATATCTCCGTAAAATAATAAATTCGCACACACAGTGTAATTGATGTAACGTATTGTACACTTAGTGCCATTACTATTCTAACTTCTAGTAATGTATCGCTCAGACAGAGCTGTTACTTAACTTTTACACATATGGTACTCATTGAACCGTATTACTCAATGTATGCTTCTTTTAACTTGTTATTCCCTCAATATGCATAATATATATATATATTTATATATTTGTATATATAATTCACACTTACTTTACACACAAGAATATACACTTATATATGTATAAAGTATATATATCAAAGTGTTCAATATCCAAGTACTATATTACATTCGGCCTATACCACATCAAACCATCATAAACTCCGTTTAGTATGCTTAAATCTCATTATAATATCATCATTAAAATTTCCTATTTCATGCTTCTAATTACGACAACCAAGTACCATCACCTGCGACCATTTCTTATCGATTTCAAATATATATATATATATATGTATATTCGGCAATGCCTTGGAATAATCATCAACATTCAATTTAAACTTATTCCATTGCTTAAAACTTACTCAAGTAGTTCCTTGAACATATCAATTACCATCCCTCACATTCAGTAATAGCAAATATAATTATAAACATTTCAATTCGGCATGAATAATTTACATTTATTTAAAATTAAGAACAACCATTTACTTATAGACTTACACATACCTGAACATCGAACTTATTTGCCGAATTTAAGTTCCACATCATCAAAATCTATTTAAGCATATACTTATAATAATTCACCGGCATAAAGCCTGCTAGGAATAAAGCCCGATATCTTTCACTGGCACAAAGCCTGCTAGGCTTAA
This sequence comes from Gossypium australe, assembly GCA_005393395.2. NCBI lineage: Eukaryota > Viridiplantae > Streptophyta > Magnoliopsida > Malvales > Malvaceae > Gossypium > Gossypium australe. The sequence continues at coordinate 114,800,395 of CM016616.1, read as the reverse complement.
GCCCGATATTATCCACCGGCACAAAGCCTGCTAGGCTTAAAGCTCGATATTATCCACCGGCACAAAGCCTGCTAGGCTTAAAGCCCGATATTATCCACCGGCACAAAGCCTGCTAGGCTTAAAGACCGAATACTTTCACTGGCACAAAGCTTGCTAGGCTCAAAGCCTGAATATCATATTTATAAAGCTGTTTCGCAACCAATTCATATATCGAAACTTTTATATGCTTCATAATCTATGTACGAATTTTTTCGAACATCATATCTCAAACTTGTTACTTATCCACATTCATATATACATTCATAAAGCTTAAACCTCAACCACATAGGTACATATATTTCCATTAAAATTATCTACATCAATTTAGATAAATTCTATGCAATACGATTGCTTAAAAACTTACCTGACACTTTCATTTACCTTTATTAGGTATTGTAGTCCTTGAAGAAATGAAAAACGATGACTCACACACCCAGTGCTTGATAAACAAATCCTTTCCTCAACCACATAGACATATATATATATATATATATATTCACTATCCATATTTTCTATACCTCACTAAAACATCTATTAATCGTAGTTCATGCTCCCATCTTAACCCACCATATTCGGCAACCATCAATACATATACAACTATAAATATATATATATCAAAGTTAACTCTCGTTCATTATTGATTTCCATCACATTCGGCCACACCCATATATATATACTACCGAATTTCATACATAAATCAACCACACATTCGGCTATTATGAGTGTTTAATCCCAATCCACATCACATTCGGGAATTAAAGAAAAACTGGATTTCAATATGTTTATTTCAACTAATCAAGGGATATACATATTTACATGCATATCATAAACCCCACTCGGCTAGTCTATATTTTTTTTTCCATGTATCATTCGGTAACAACTATTATACATACTAATATATATACAAATATTTAATCCACCCGATTAATTCAAGCTTACATATATAAATATGCATCTTAATCTCATATTGAATATAATAAAATATTTCCCATACCATATTCGGCTTTATACAATTTCTACCATTGGCAGAATTCGCGTACAACAATAGTTACCAGGCAAGTATTCAGATGGCACCGTATGAAGCGCTACATGGGCGGAAGTGTCGGACTCCTACATGTTGGACAGAGTTGGGTGAGCGTCGGTTGTTGGGTCCTAAGCTGGTTGCTGAAACAGAGGATAAGGTTAGGTTGATTCGAAGCCGTCTGAAAGAAGCTTCGGATAAGGAGAAGTCTTATGCTGATCTTAAGTGAAGGGATATAGAGTTTGCAGTAGATGAAAAGGTCTTTCTAAAGGTGTCGCCGCGGAAGAAGGTGCTGAGGTTTGGTTAGAAGGGCAAGCTAAGCCCTAGGTTCATCGGGCCGTATAAGGTATTGAAGCGTGTAGGACCAGTAGCTTATCAGCTTGAGTTGCCAGTAGAATTGAGTCAGATCCATGACGTGTTTCATGTCTCCATGCTTAGGCGCTATCGATCAGATCCATCGCATATTGTGCCAGTTGAGGAGATTGAGGTGAGTCCGGATTTGTCTTTTGAGGAGGGACCAGTGCGGATCCTGGATCGGGATGTCAAGGTCTTGCGTAGGAAGTCAGTTCCTTTGGTGAAGGTATTGTGGCGGAATCATGGAACAGAAGAGGCTATGTGGGAGCCAGAAGATGTGATGCGGCAGCAATACCCTCAACTCTTTTGACCAGGTAATTTCGAGGCCGAAATTATTTTTAAGGGGCGTAGAACTGTAACATCCGTAAAAAGGGGTCTTTGCATTTATGTTTGTTTGCATGTGGTAGCATGGTTGTTGAGCTAGTTTAGGGTGTTTTGGGGTCCAGGCACGAGCTTGGGGTGGGCCTGAGCTATAGCAAAAATTTTTGTTTTGAGTTCTGGGAAGGGGAGCTGAGTGAGTTAGATGTTAAGGGAAATTATTGGTGTGTTTTGACACAAGAATTGAAGTGGTAAAGTGGCAAGGGAGGCGCCACTTAAGCATAAGAGAAGTGACGCCACATGCAGGAGGGAGAGCCTTGGTTCGAGTTGCAGGAATCCCTTTGCTGCTTATTCTTTTTTGACGCCAGGACTTGGAGGAGGTGTTCTCAAGATGGACTCTGTTGGATAGCTGTTGAAGGAGTCAACAGATTCAAATGGGTGGAGAAGAGAAATTGTAAGAGTTTGACTCATTCAAATCAGTTTGAATGAGTGGCCAGGAGAAAATTTAGGAGATGATCATGGGGGGCTTAGTGTTGGCCGAATGCCAAACACTAAGGGAGAAGGGTGCAATCAATTTTGGGTGCTTTTGAGGGGTGGCCGAATGTGGTTAGGGGGTGGGTGTAGTCAGCTAGTTAGGGGAGCTTTTGGAACCCATTTTGTCCCATCTTCGGTTGTGTTGTTTTCCATTTTTCTTTCCCTCAAAGAAGTCACAGCCAAAATCTCTTCTTTTCCTCTCATTTTGTGTCAAAACCGAAACCTCTCCTAAACATCTTCTCTTCTCTTAGCCGAAATCCAGAATACCGTAAGTGTCACTTTCGTTCATCTTTTTCTCCTCCTTCAAAAGCCGAAAACATCATATCTATATTTCTTTTCCCCCTTGTTTTATATTCTTTCTTGAAACCCTTAATAGTCGAACCTCCTCAAGACCGAATCATACTTCTTCTCTTCTTCTACTCGAAACCATCACTCTCTCTCTCTGGCGATTTCTTCTTTTCTCTTCTTTTGGATCCATAGCTGAATCTTCCTGGAACATTTCTGTTCTTCTTCTTTTTCTCAATCGATTCAGCAAGTGCCGAAATCTCACCTTTCACTTTCTCTTTTCATTTTTCCATTCTTGGTAGGCCGAAACTTGGTTTCCATTCCTTCTTTCTATTTGTGCACTCACTTGGACCGAAACCTTAAACTCTCTTCCTCTGTTCTATTTTTGTTAAGAAGCTAAAACCCCTAAACATCTCTAGTGTGTGTATGTCGAATCTTGGTGGTTGGTAGCTGAATCTGTCAGACTAAGGAAGGAGTGACGCAAGCATTTGGATTCTCGAGATTTGCTCGGTTCGTGGTTTAAATCTTGATCTTTGGGATTTGTTAATCTAGTCAAACGTTGGGAGGGGTTGGATCTGAGACCCCAACCCCTAAGTTCAAAAAGAGGGCAGTGTCGGCTGTTCGCGATTGGCTACCTTGGTGTAGGCCGGCATCTGAACAACGCAATAGACAGATAGCGGTAGTGTCGATTAACGATAGTACCGACGTAGAGGGCGTCGTATTACGAGTAATCAGGTGTGTAACTCTTACACACTTTGTATGCAAATATGCTAAAACCATGTATGTTCTTAATAGCCGAAATGACTGTGGAAATGGATATGTTACCCTAGTGGGTAAAAGTAAGGACTCCGGGTAAGTCCATCTGGTTGGCTAACACAAATTGCTTCTGTTAAAACTGTCTATGCCATGTTACATTATATATGCATGTTAAGCATGATTATTTTACATTGAAAAGCATGTTCATAAAATGGTTATGATGAGAGGAGGGGGGAAAGACTTGATATATGATTTTTGTGACTTTGGGTCACCAGTGGTTTGGCACCACTAGTGGTTTGGTACCACATATGTGATTTTTGTGACTTCGTGTCACCAATGGTTTGGCACCACTAGTGGTTTGGTACCACATATGCGATATTCGTGACTTCGTGTCAATAGTGGTTTGGCACCTCTAGAGGTTTGGTACCACATATGCGATATTCATGACTTCGTGTTACCAGTGGTTTGGCACCACCAGTGGTTTGGTACCACATGTATGATCTTTGTGACTTTGGGTCACCAGTGGTTTGGCACCACCAGTGGTTTGGTACCACATGGGGTAGAATCAGAAGTTCGGATGGTTAGGTTTTGGGCTGCATGGCACGCATATTGCATATGAATTTGTGTATGAGTTTATTATCCTCGGGATGGAGAATTATGCACTGAGTCTTGGTGACTCACCCCTTCCTTTGCATTTTGCAGATAATCCTTAGATCGCGGATATGGAGCCGGATGGACTCGAGGTGGCCATGCTCAGTTGTTGGTTTTATTTTAAACGTTTAAATTTCAGTTTTACGTTGTTTTAAATTTTGGGTTTTGGTTATGTAATAAAGCCACCTATATTTTGTTTTGGGTTTAACTATTTACTTGAGTTTAGGTTGAAATTTTAAACATGATAAAAATAAATATATATATATATATATATATAGATATATAAAATGAATGTTTTCACAACCTTAATAAATTTCGGGATTTTTCCAAAACTTTACCAACGGGTAAATGAGTGAACTCTTAACAACGTTGAGTTAACTCGATTTTCTTTAAAACAGACTTGGAGATGATTGTAGCAAACTACTTAACTTAACTTTGGTTTCCATAAGATTAAGCATTTTTCTTTGCAAATTGACTCAACAACTTGTTTCCAAAAACGTTTTACCCTGTGACATGCCGGATTCGGTCGTAGTGTTTTGACCGGGTTTGGGGTGTTACAACAGTTATCAGTTGAGTATACAGATGGCACTGTACGAAGCCTTATATGGTCGCAAGTGTTAGACTCCTCTGTATTGGATTGAGCTTAGTCAGAAGCAAATTCACGTGATTGATCTAGTTAGAGAAACTGAGGAGAAAGTGAAAGTGATCCATGACAGTCTAAAAGCTGCTTCAGATCGGCAGAAGTCATACGCGGATTTAAAAAAGAAAGAAATTGAATTTCAAGTGGGCGATAAAGTATTCTTGAAAGTATCCTCGTGGAATGAAATATTGAGATTTGGTCGAAAGGGCAAATTGAGTCCGTAATTCATAGGACCGTATGAGGTTACTGAAAGGATTGGATCAGTAGCTTACCGGTTCACCTTGCTGGCAAAGTTAGAGAGAATACACAACGTGTTTCATGTGTCGGTGCTATGACAATATCGTTCCGATCCTTCGCATGTGATTCCTCTGACTGAAATTGAGATACAACCAAATATGACCTATGAAGAGGAACCAATTAAAATTTTGACCCGAAAGGTTAAACAATTGAGGAACAAAAGTATAGCTTTAGTGAAAGTGTTGTGGCAAAAACACGGTGTAGAAGAGGCTACGTGGGAACCAGAAGAAGCCATGAGAGAATAGTACCCAAACCTCTTTACCGATAAGATTTTCGGGGACGAAAATCTCTAAAGGGGGAGAGTTGTAACAGCCCGATTTTAGGGCTAGTGGGAATAGTGGTTTTAGAACTACTAATCCGAGACCATAGAAATTATTTTTAATAATTTTATAGTTGTTATATCATAATTATATGGGTGCATGAAAATTTTGGTGCATTAATTTTGGTGATTGCAAGTTTAATTGCAAAAAAGGAATAAATCGCATAAAGTGAGAAAGTTTCATTTTACAAGCTAGAGGTGTCTAATAGTTATGGAATATTAAATTGGAGGTCCTTAAAGTGCAATTAGGCCTTCCTAAAGGGGATGGCCAGCCAAGGGGGACAAGAGCATTAAAATTGGTCAATATTTAGTGACATTTGGTGACTAAATGAATAAAATAAGATAAAATAAAGAAAATGTAACACCCCTAACTCGTATCCGTCGCCGGATTAGGGTTAAGAGGCATTACCGGTCAAACGAAATCTTTTACAGACATTTCATAATATAATTCATCTAATGCAACCAAAGCATCCTTTAAATAAGTCAACGAGACCTTAAGAATGCTCTAGAATAAGGCCGGGACTAAATCGAACACTTACGAAAATTCTTGAAAATGTAAAATTTTTTCTAAGTTACAGAGGTCACTGGCCCGTGTGGGCAGGCTGTGTGCCTCCCATGGCCTTAGACATGCACGTGTGTCTAAGCCGTGTCAAAACAGGGCATACATACTAACTTATCCACACGGCCGTGGACACGCCCGTGTGCCTCACCCATGGTCGCTACTGACTTGCACCACACGGCCAGTCACACGCCCGTGTGTCTAGTCCGTGGTTGATCCTGACTTGTGTAACACCCCAAACCCGGCCCAAACACCACGACCGAATTTAGAATGCTACTGAGGAAAAAGTTTGAAAAGAATTTGTCATAAGAGTGAAAACATAATAATTTTTCATCATTTATAAAACATTGTACATTTAAAATTCTTAAGTAAAAATTATGTTGTTACAAATTTCTGGATTTAAAACTTTAATATAAGTTTTTAAGATATAAATAGGTTCCAAAAATCATTTCCAGTTATTAGTACAATAACAATTTAACTTCAAACGATAAAAAGTTCCCAAATACTTTAAGTGGCCTTATTACAATAAAGATTTACTCAAAAGTACTAAAAATATAAAGTGCATAAAACAAATAAACATCTTCTGCATGGCCACCTCGTATCCGCTCCAGCCCGGTCCAAGAATCATGTATCACCTGCATTGTTTTTGGAAAAAAAGGGTGAGTCAAACCGACTCAGTGTGTAATTATTTCACATGTCTCCACATATGGGCTTGGCCCACATCCACACAGTCCACATACATAATTATGCAAAATGAAGCCTAGCCCAACCTAGTGTCCATTCGCTACACAACCCCGTACCTGCCGCACACACCAGGGGATTACTAAATCACCCTCCAACCGCTACACACCTCCTTGGCAGACCTGCTGCTCAAGGCCGTGGCATAGCCACCGATCACCTAAGTGACCCCACATATCTGTATCCACGAGGTGACTCAAGGTCATCCTCAAACCACGGTGATGCACACAGCTATCATCCACCCACGATGTGGCACATAGCCAACACCCCACCTTGATGAAGCACATAGCCAACATCAAGCGCCAATGTAGCTCATGGCTAACATCAGACCACGTACATAAATGTACACCCTGTCCTTCAATAGTCATATCCCAATCCCCATATATATATATATATATATATATATATCATGACAAAACAATTTTAAGATGAGTATACATCGCATGCTTACCACAATTTTACACATAAATCACAGGTAGATTAATATCATTAAATACTGACCTGATTAACCGATTACCCACCATGGGTAGTCACCATCTCAGCCATATTTCCGGCCACCACACATATCATATACACATATATATAACAACACATACAAACAACAAGAGAGCAGTGCGATAACTACACACCTTATAAGCAAAAATCGCCTAAACCCGAACCCCGTAGCCTACACAATTTGCACCTTGCGATTTGTTGAACTCCCTCCTACACAACTATGTTAGATTCGGTTCAACCCAAAAGAACACATGAAATGGCCTTCGGCCCCACAATATTCCTTGCTTACCTTGATCTCTCTAATCCCGAAAGATCTCTACTCCTTTAACGTTAGCCTACAGAAATCCTGATATCACCTTTCATGGGTTCGGCCATAACAGAGAGAATGGAGTTAGATCTTTAACTTTCGACAACCAAGAGAGATAGAAGAAAAACGATTAAAAGAAATCTCTTACCCACTAAAGAGAATCGATTGGAGCAGATTTCGGCCTATGATATTTTCGGCTTTGAAGAAGAAAAGTGAAACAAAGAAATTTGGGGAGGTTCAATAGAGGTTCGGCTATTGATAGTTATGAAGAGAAAAGAAGAGTTGAAAAGAAATGGTCTAAAATGGCTATTTGGTTTCGGTCACAAAGAAGAGAGAAAAGAAGATATGATTTGGAGAAAAAAAGACAACTCAAAACCGAAATGGTCAAAACTCAAATGACCAAAAGAAAAGAAAAAAGGTTTACATTTTGTCTAATATACATTCGGCTAAGAGGAGGAATATTAGAGAGAAATGCTTTGTGTGACATAAAATGACTAAAAGAAAGATGTGCACAACTAACTCCTAACTCATCCAAAAGCCTTCAAATTTTTGGCCACCTCCCTAATCCATAAAACCGTCCAAGTTCATGGTCAAAATGGCCATGAAATAATTTCCAAAACATCCACCTTGATACATGCCTTGTAATCCTCTACTTTCCCAAAGTTTAAGAAATTCTATCCCCACAATCAAGCAATTCTATCCCTTAATCATGCTTACCATAACCTTAAGTCTACTAACCATAAATGAAAAAGTCCAACCTTACCTTAATTAAAGTTTGACCAACACATGCCATACAAATGCAAAAATAAAAGCCACCTAATTGCCATCCATGGGATTCGAACCTAAGCCCCCCTCACACTGCTTGTGGTGTCACTTTCCAAGGCCCTAAGTGGCGCCTCCCTTGCCATTTTGCCAACTGGTTACTTGTGTCTAAATCCTCCAAAAAAATTTCTTAAGGCCTATCTTGACTAGCTCCCTTTTTAAGAATTAAAAATCTAATATTGTTTTTCAAGGCATTTTCCTACATTCTAAAGTTCCTGAAACTCCCAAAGCACACTCAAACCACACATAGGCACGCTACCACATACATTCAAGTTAAAACGCATAACCCCTAAATCCCGGATATTACAACTTGTTTTGAATTTCAACCAAGAGGGAAACGGTCGAGCCACATGTCCGTGTGCTCAACCGTGTGGGCAATTATAGGCCATTTTCGAAGCCAAATTGCCACCCACACAAGGGTCATCCCTACAAGCTCAAACAAACATTATTCCATGCACAATTGGCAACCAAAATCATGTCAAATGATCAACATATCATTTCATTCAATTTCATCTACAATCATGCTAAATTGTATACCAAATTGCACAACTAAATCACATGTAAACCAAGCATGGTTCATCCACAATTTCACCAATCCCCTAAGGCATTAATCCAATGTCCCAGACATGGTCTTACACGTAAATCTCATATCGATGCCAATGTCCCAAACGGTCTTACATGAAATCTTGAATCAATGCCAACGTCCCACACGAGGTCTTACATGATATCACATATTAGACACCTATGTCATGACATACGTTATCCTATCTATTCCTAGGTTCGTGTGGGACTTCTCGGACATTAATAATTCGTCGATACAAATTCTTAGATTTCACATATATCTGATCTCAAGCATATTCATAGCAATTCAAATTTCATATATGCACAATTAAGTCATTTCAAATACATTTATTTGTATCGACTTACCTCGAGTTCGGTTTAACGAAAACGGATATGGCTACTGATTACTTTCGATTTCCCGCGATCTAAGTCTATTTTCTTTGGTTCTTGATCCATACATATTCAAATTTAATCTATTTATTCATCAAGTCATTCAATTCAATCCAAAAACACCTATTTAGGGTAATTTGCAAATTAGCCCTCACATTTTCACATTTTGACATTTTAGTCATTATTTCACAAAATCACAAAATACACCAAATTTGCTTAACACCCATGCTTGGCCAAATATACACTATGGTCATATCAATCCATACATTTCATTTATTTCACAATTTAGTCCCTCAAAATATTATTTTCTCAATTTCAACCAAATTACTCAAATTACTCAAATTCATCAAAAACTCAAAGACAAACTATGTTAATCAAACACATATCTTTCATAATTCACCATCAAACATCATAAAATTCATGAATTCATCAACGGCTCATTTGAAAAACATCATCAATTCACAAAATTAAGACATGGTTTTTGAAGAACACAAAGCAACAATTATAGAAACGTAGAAATTATAAAAAACGAAGTCAAAACTTACCTTAATCAAGCTTAAAGCTAGCCGAATATCCAAAGCTCAAAACCCTTGCTTTTTTTTTTTTCTTATTTTTGGTGATGAAAAGATGATGGAATTTTTGGCTTTTGTTTCTGTTTAATAACCTTTTATTATCACTTTACCATTTTAGCCTTTTTAATCAAATAATAAAAATACATAAACCATGTCCAAAATCGTCCATTAGCCATCCACTATCATATTTATGGCATAATTGCCTCATAAGGCCTCCACATTTAAAAGCCATATCAAATAGGACTTAATTAATTGGAAGGCCACTTTTACACTTTATGCGATTTAGTCCTTTTGTCAAATTAAGCACACAAACAGACAAATTTTCATACGAAACTTTCACACATGCTTAATCACATATAATAGGCACAAAAAATAATATTGAAATATTATTCTAACTCGGATTTGTGGTTCCGAAACCACTATTCTGACTAGGGTCTAAACCAGACTGTTACAATTCTCCCTCTTAGGGATTCTCGTCCTCGAAAATCTTACCATTAAATAGATTCGGATATTGTTGTTTCATTGAATCTTTAGGCTCCCACGTAGCCTCCTCCACTCCGTGTCGATGCCACAACACTTTCACTAACAAAATTTTCTTATTTCTCAACTCTTTCACTTCACGAGCTAAGATAGTGATTGGTTCTTCCTCGTAAGTCATATCAGATTGGATTTCAATCTCAGACGGAGAAATCACATGGGACGGATCGGATCTGTATCGTCGAAGCATTGACACGTGAAACACATTTTGTATCTTTTCTAGTTCAGATGGCAACAGCAATCTATAAGCAACAGGTCCAACTCGCTCCATGATCTTATACGGTCCAATGAACCTAGGACTCAATTTGCCTTTATGACCAAATCTGAGTACTTTCTTCCACGGAGATACTTCATCTATTTCAAATTCAATGTCTTTTCTTTTTAAGTTCGCATAGGATTTTTGACGATCAGACACTGCTTTCAAACTATCTCGGATAACTTTCACTTTCTGTTCAGTGTCTTTTATCAAATCTACCCCGTGTATCTTATTTTCACTAAGCTCGGTCCAATACAGAGGTGTTCGACATTTGCGTCCGTACAAAGCCTCAAAAGGTGCCATTTTGATACTTGACTGAAAACTATTATTGTACGCAAATTCAATCAATGGTTGATATTGTTCCTACGAACCATCAAACTCAAGAATGCAACATCTCAACATATCCTCGAGAATCTGAATGATCCGCTCGGATTGACCATCCGTTTGCGGATGAAAAGTGGTACTAAAATGCAATTTCGTACCTAAAACTTCTTACAATTTCTTCCAGAATCGTGATGTAAACCTCGAATCTCTGTCAGACACAATAGACAGCGGCACCCCATGTGATCTCATAATATCATAAATGTAAAGCTCGGCTAATCTATCAAGTGAGTAGTCAGATCGTACTGGAATAAAATGGGCTGATTTCGTCAATCTATCAACTATTATCCAAATTGCATCTTTCTTTTTTGGAGTCAAAGGCAATCTAGAAACAAAGTCCATCGTCACTCTATTCCATTTCCACTCGGGAATTAGAATTGGTTGTAACAAACCAGATGGAACCTGATTTTCAGCTTTAACTTGCTAACAGACTAAACCTTTTGAAACAAAGTCAGAAATGTCTCATTTCATACTGGACCACCAATAATGTTGCTTCAAATCATGATACATCTTTGTACTTCCCGGATGAATAGATAGACGACTGTTATGTACTTCATTCAAAATAAACTAAATCAACTCTGGGTTTCTCGGAACACATAATCGATCTCGAAATCTCAAGCAGTCATCCACATCAACTCAAAATTCAGAATCAGAGTTCAGATCACACTGAGCTTGTTTCGCTAACATTTCATTATCAATCTTCTGAGCTTCACATATTTGATGTAACAACAATGGTTTCGCTTTCAATTCAGTTAACACTGAACCATCATCAGACAGATCTAAACGAGCATTCATTGCACGTAATGCAAACAGTGACTTCTGACTCAGTGCATCGACAACGACATTTGCCTTTCTCGGATGATAGTCTATCACAAACTCATAGTCTTTCAATAGCTCTAGCCATCTTCTCTATCACAGATTCAAATCTTTCAGGGTCATCAGATACTTCAAACTTTTATGATCCGAAAACATATGGCATTCTTCACCGAACAGATAATGGCGCCAAATCTTTAATGCAAACACAATCGTAGCTAACTCAAGATCATGTGTCGGATAGTTGTTTTCATGCGGCTTTAGTTGTCTGGAGGCATAAGCTATGACTTTTCCTTCTTGCATCAAAACACATCCCAGACCATTTAACGAAGATCACTGTATAACACGAATTCTTTACCCGATTCTAGCTTACTAAAACTGAAGCTTCAGTTAACAGAGTTTTCAATCGATCAAAACTTTTCTGACATTTATCAGACCATTCAAATTTCACATCTTTCTTATGCAATCTAGTCAACGGAGTTGCAACCATCGAAAATCCTTTTACAAATCTTCGATAATAACCAGCAAGTCCCAGAAAATTGCGGACTTCAGATACATTCTTCGGAGGTTTCCATTCCTAAATAGCAAAAATCTTGTTCGGATCAACTCGTATACCGGATGCTGATACGATATGTCCAAAAAATCTAACTTCACGTAACCAGAATTTGCATTTGCTAAATTTCGCATACAATTTCTTATCCCGCAAAGTTTGCAAAACAATTCTTAGATGCTCGTCATGTTCAATCTCATCTCGTGAATAAATCAAAATGTCGTCAATGAATACAACAACAAATCGATCTAAATACGGTCTGAAAATTATGTTCAGCAGATCCATAAAAATAGCAGGAGCATTTGTTAGTCCAAAAGGCATAACTAAAAACACATAGTGCCTGTACCACATTCTGAAAGTAGTTTTCGGAATGTCTGAATCTTTCACTCTCAACTGGTAGTATCCCGATCTCAGATCTATATTTGAAAACACAATAGCTCCTTTTAATTGATCAAACAAATTGTCAATTCTCGGCAACAGATATTTGTTCTTTATAGTCACTTTGTTCAGCTGACTATAGTCAATGCACATTCTCATCGTGTCGTCCTTCTTTTTCACAAACAGAACGGGAGCACCCCCAGGTGAGAAAATCGCTCTTGCAAACCCTCTGTCAGTTAACTCTTGCAACTGAGACTTCAACTCTTTCAATTCTGTTGGTGCCATTCTGTACAGAGCTATCAAAATAGGAGTTGTACCAGGCAATAGATCTATACCAAATTCAACTTCGCGTATCGGGGGCAATCTCGATAACTCTTCAAGAAACACACCAGGGAACTCACAAACAACAGACACTGATTCAACTTTCTTTTCAGATACTTTCGAGTCAATTACATAAGCAAAATAAGCTTCATAACCCTTTTTCATATATTTATGAGCTTTCATTACTGATATCACAGCAGGTAACCCGTTCAATTCACTAGATTCAATCCGGACTATTTCATCGTTTTTACTTTTCAAATCAATAATCTTTCTTTTACAATTCACATCCGCATCATGCAATGTCAACCAGTCCATACCCAAAATTATGTCAAACTCATCAAACGGTAATAGCATCAGATCAGCAGGAAAACAGATATCTTGAAACATCAACGGACAGTTCTTGCATACTTTGTCAACCAGGACACTTTTACCTAAGGGGTTCGATACTTTTATAACAAACTCAGTAGACTATACAGACAAAGTCTTACTGTATACTAAGTTTATACATATATACAAATAAGTAGAACCAGGGTCTATCAATGCAATCACAGAAGTACCATAAAGAGTAAATGTACCTGTTATAATATTTGGGGATGAAGCTTCCTCACGTGCTCAGATGGCATACGCTCTGGCAGGCGCTCTAGCTTTAAATCTCGCTATAGCGTCTCTCGTAGTTCTCTAACTACCACTGACATTTCTTACATTTCGAGAAGGTCTACCTCTCGTTGAAACATTCTCAGATCTCAGATTCTGAGCAATCTCTTGCTCAACAGACTCTAGGCAATCACGGATGAAATGATCTAAAGATCCACATTTAAAACAAGCTCGTTCATTCAATCTACAGCTACCCGGATGTCTTTTACCACAATGCTTACACTTGGGTCGCTCGAATTGGACATTTCCACCACTCGCCATTGATGTAGCTGGAGTTTTAGAATTTGGCTATGATCTAGCTCAATCTCTAGGATTCGAATATCCCACATTCGTTTTGGAACAGCTATGCTCATCTTTGAATTTCTTTGAATTAGACTGAAATGATTAACTTGCAAACCTCTTTCTCGCATCTCTAACTTTGGACTCAACTTTTCTTTTGTCTTTCTCAAGTGCTTCGGCCTTACATGCCCGATCAACAAGCACTACGAACTCTTTTATGTCTAAAATTCCAACTAGCAAGCAAATATTTTCATTGAGGCCATCTTAAAATCTTTTGCACATTATTGCTTCGATCGATACACATTCTCGAGCATACTGACCTAGTTTTACAAACTCTCATTCGTATTCAATAACAGACATGCGACCCTGTTTTAAATCTTGAAATTCCTTTCGTTTCTGATCAATGAATCTCTGACTAATGTATTTCTTTCGAAACTCATTCTGAAAGAAATCCCATGTGACTCGCTCTTTCAGAACAAAAAAAATCAAAGTCTTCCACCACTGATAGGCCGCATCTCATAACAAAGATACAACACATTTAATACTTTCTTCCGGAGTGAAAGACATCACATCAAACACTCGGATAGTGTTTTCTAACCAAAACTCAGCTTTTTCAGCATCATCATCACTAGTAGCCCTGAACTCTTCAGCCCCATACTTACAGATTTTGTCAACCGGAGGCTTACTCAACAGATTCAGAATCATAGTCAGAGGCATAGCAGATGTCTGAGGGGGATTGGGCGGGGGCAAAGGTTGTGTAACAGTCGGATTATTTCTTATGAACTGAGTAAACCACACACTCATCATTTGGAAGAAAGCTTGTTTAGCTTCTCCCTCTTGACCGCTCGTAGCTGGTCTCAAATTAGATGGCGCTGTCCCTTGAGCGGGAGCAAGCGCATTGCTTTCTACATCGTCAGCTACGGTTCTTTCAGGATCCATTACTATATGATAAACACATTTTACATGTCAGGATTCATCACACTATCACAGTTCAGATATATGGCATGTATAGCTAGACTCTCACACGCTACGTTAGTCCGAGAATCGACTAAATCGTAACTCTGATACCAATCAAATGTAACACCCCTAACCCGTATCCGTCACTGGATTAGGGTTAAGAGGCATTACCGATCAAACAGAATCTTTTATACACATTTCATAATATAATTCATCTAATGCAATCAAAGCGTCCCTCAAATAGGTCAACGAGACCTTAAGCATGCTTTAGAATAAGGCCGGGACTAAACCGAACACATAAAAAAATTCTCAAAAATTTAAAAAATTTTCTAAGTTACAGAGGTCACACGCCCATGTGGGCAGGCCGTGTGCCTCCCACGGCCTTAGATATGCACGTGTGTCTAAGCCGTGTCAAAACAGGGCATACATACTGACTTGTCCACACGGCCGTAGAACGCCCGTGTGCCTCACCTGTGGTCGCTACTGACTTGCACCACACGGCCAGTCACACGCCCGTGTGTCCGGCCCGTGGTAGATCCTGACTTGTTTTGAATTTCAACCACGGGGGACACGATCGAGCCACACACCCGTGTGCTCAACCGTGTGGGCAATTATAGGCCATTTTTTAGGCCAAATTGCCACCCACACAAAGGTCATCCCTACAAGCTCAAACAAACATTATTCCGTGCGCAATTGGCAACCAAAATCATGTCAAATGATCAACATATCATTTCATTCAATTTCATCTACAATCATGTTAAACTGTATACCAAATTGCACAATTAAATCACATGTAAACCAAGCATGGTTCATCCACAATTTCACCAATCCCTTAAGGCATTAATCCATCAATAAACTTACCATTCATAAGGCCATTTCATTTACCATTAAGCCATACAAAACATGTATCATATGCCATAATCACTCATGCAGATCATCAACATTTATCTAGCCACATCACATGGCTATTTACATCTCACACATATACCAAATACATGTCGTATTTAGCTATATACACATTGTTAAAGTACCAAAACAAGTTTGAATAGTGTGATGACGATCCTCGACAGTCCCTGAGCCTTCAGTAGCTTTGACGATCTATAAAACATATCAAACACACACAAAGTAGGCTGTCAAAAGCTTAGTTAGCCATATACAAATAAACATAGCATATAAACATTCAAAACATATAATCAATATGAATTTATTAATAGTTCAATTGCATAGCCATAATTCTTCTTGGCACATTCACTTAGACATTCATCTTTTAATCTTACATATCACCATACACCTTATTGGATCATAGCTTGTCCATTCATGAAACATATTTACATTCTCATATTCAAATACATAACTCATCTAGGTAAGTTTATGAATATACTTACCTTTTTATAAACACAATGTGTACATATCAAATGTACCTGAAACAGATATACAAATCACATAATCATTTGTTTCTCGGACTTGCCTTTGAACTGTTTGAAACTAAATAGGATATTCAGAATGCTCGGAATAGTCGTACAATGCCAACGTCCTAGACGAGGTCTTACATGTACTCAGATATCGATGCCACTGTCCCAGACAGGGTCTTACATGAATCAATACAATGCCCACGTCCCAGACATGGTCTTACACTTAAATCTCATATCGATGCCAACGTCCCAGACGAGTTCTTTCATGATATCACATATCGCACACCTATGTCATGACATATATTATCCTATCTATTCCAAGATTCGTATGGGACTTCTCAGACATTAATAATTCGTCGATACAAATTCTCAGATTTCACATATATCTCATCTCGAGCATATTCATAGCAATTCAAATTTCATATATGTACAATTAAATCAATTCAAATACATTTATTTGTGTATCGACTTACCTCGAGTTCGATTTAACGGAAATGGATACGACTACTCGATTACTTTCGATTTCCCTCGATCTAAGTCTATTTTCTTCGGTTCTTGATCTATACATATTTAAATTTAATCTATTTATTCATCAACTCATTCAATTCAATCCAAAAACATATATTTATGGCAATTTTTAAATTAGCCCTCACATTTTCACATTTTGACATTTTAGTCCTTATTTTACAAAATCACAAAATACACTAAATTTGCTTACACCCATGCTTGGCCGAATATACACTATGATCATATCAATCCACACATTTCATTTATTTCACAATTTAGTCCCTCAAAATATTATTTTCTCAATTTCAACCAAATTACTCAAATTCATCAAAAACTCAAAGATAAACTATGTTAATCAAACACATATCTTTCATAATTCACCATCAAACATCATAAAATTCATGAATTCATCAAAGAATCATTTGAAAAACATCATCAATTCACAAAATTAAGACATGGGTTTTGAAGAACACAAAGCAACGATTACAGAAATGTAGAAATTATCAAAAATCGAAGTCAAAACTTACCTTAATCAAGCTTAAAGCTAGCCGAATATCCAAAGCTCAAAACCCTTGCTTGTTTTTTTTCTTATTTTCGGTGATGAACATAAAAGGTGATGGAATTTTTTGCTTTTGTTTTTGTTTAATCACCTTTTATTATCACTTTACCATTTTAGCCTTTTTAATTAAATAAGAAAAATACATAAACCATGTCCAAAACCGTCCATTAGCCATCCACTATCATATTTATGGCATAATTGCCTCATAAGGCCTCCACATTTAAAAGCCACATCAAATAGGCACTTAATTAATTGGAAGGCCACTTTTAAACTTTATGCGATTTTGTCCTTTTGTCAAATTAAGCACACAAATAGACAAATTTTCATATGAAACTTTCACACATGCTTAATCACATACAATAGGAACAGAAAATAATATTAAAATATTATTCTAACACAGATTTGTTGTCCCAAAACCACTGTTCTAACTAAGGTCTAAACCGGACTGTTACAGAAAAGGCTGTCATCTTTTTCATTTCTCTTCATCCACCGATTTTTACACTCAAGAAGGGCCTTGGGAGCTTAAAATTTTAGCAACTTATTCTCCTTGCTAGTAAGTGATTTTAGTGGTTTTTCTTGATAATATTTGTACTTTTGGAACCCCTAAAGCTTAAGCTAGCTAAAGAGGGGACGATTTTGCAAAATGATTGAAAGTTTAGGCATTTTCCATGTCAGTGCTTATGTTGTTTGCTGAGTTTTTAGTGAAGAAAATGAATTATGGTTGTTAAATAAACAACTTTTGTGAATGGTGATTCCATGAAAACACCTAAAATGACCTATTTGTAAAGGTTGTAAATTGAGTAGTAAATGCATGAAATGATTGGTATTGTGAATTGTTATAAGAGTAATAAATGTTCAGCTAGGCTTGTTTAATTAGGAAATTTGATAAAAAAATGATTTACGAGCCTAGGGGCAAAATCATAATTTTGCCAAAGTATAAGGGCAAAACGGTCATTTTTTCCAAAGTAAAAATTTTGAAGTGTCTTGATTTATGTAGTGATTAAATGAGTAAATTTTATTATTATAGATCAAGAAGAACGCAGAAACAACCTTGACCGGGGAAAAGGCAAGGTTTTGGACTAAGCCGCAAATTAACATATTTTGCACCGAGGTAAGTTTATGTGTAAACGATACATCCCTATTTCGCATGTTTTAACTATTAATGCATGGTGTGGATGTAATTGATTATTGGTGAGAATTATTGAAATAGTAGAAAATGTGAAAACTCTCGAATGAACCTTCGGAAGAGAAATATGGGTACGGATGAATATCCGTAAATATGTAAATTTTGGTGGGCTATGTGCGATACCACCATGACTATCATTATTGGTGGGTTGTGTGCGATACCATCCTATTATTGATTAATGGTGGGCTGTGTGCGCCACTGAGTGTCTTGTATCATTCCGAAGGGTTCATCGAGAAATTTGTCTAAGTGAAATTATATGTGTCTTCGTGGTGATAAGTGCAGGGCATAAGTACAAGTAAATGTGAGCAATGTATATGATATGTGGTTGGGTTGTGGTAAGAGTTGAGATGAGTAAGCATGATTATGAGAATATGAATTGTTCTTACATAGTATGTAATGTTTTTGATTGATTAGCATATGGTATGATGCTTATTGTTTACATATGGACTTACTAAGCTTAAAGCTTACTCCCTTCTCTTTTCCCTTGTTTTATAGTGTCGAAGAGCCAGCTCAGGATACGGAGATAAGCAAAGGATCACCCACACTATCAGCACATCTTGGTATAGTTATACTTAGAATTTTGAGTATGGCATGTATAGGGACTAGACTTAGTTGAATGTCATATTGTTTTGGCCAAATGTGTTGCCTCATTCAAAGATGAACTCTTTTGTATAAGGCCATAGTTGATGGCTCTTTCTTATGAATCTATGAGAAGATGAGGTTATTCATGAATGTGCAAGTTGCATGATTGATTTACTTAGTTTATTTATGCATGAATGGGTTGAAGGTTTTATATGATTTATGTTTGTATGAGTTGGGGTGATAGAAAGAGCTTGGAAAATAGCCTTGTTCTAGTCCACACGGGTAGACACATGGGCGTGTGTCTAGGCCATGTGTGACACACGGTCAGCCTCATTTGCTTGTGGTTAGGCCGTGTGTCCCCTTGCATACTAGGTTGGCAAGTCAGTATGCTCAGTAGTAACCATACTGGCAGAGACACGGTCATGTGTCTCAACCGTGTGGAAGACATGGCCATGGACATAGGCGTGTGCCTAGGCCGTGTGAAGTCTGTACCTGAAATTAGGAATTTAAATTCGCCACAAGGGCGTGTACCTTGGCCGTGTGACATTTATGGGGTAATGACGTCAGAAATAGAATGCCAAGGTTTTTGCACACGGGCCAAGACATGGGCTTGTGTCCGACCGTGTGAAAACCCCTAGAGGTTTGAATTGGGAAATAATTCCACACGGGTGTGGACACGGGCATGTGATATGCCACACGGGCGTGTCCCTTCCTCCACACGGGCGTGTGGACTGTTTGATGAAAATTTTCTAAGTTTTTCTATAGATCCTTTGAAAGGTCCGAGTTGATCCTGAACCATTCCTATAGTGTGATTTAGGCCTCGTAGGCTTGTTTAAGAGGTGTTACAAAAAGTTATAATTTGGAGTGGAAAGTCAGGTCTCGGTACTGTATAATTGTTTGTGTATAAGTCTAGTAAAGCCTCGTACCTTGTTCCGACGTTGAATATTGGTAAGGGGTGTTACATGTGTTCATTTTTCACATATCCAAGCCTAGTTGATTCATATTCTCTCATATAGCAACTCACAATTTCAATTATTTCACACATTTACTATCTATTTTATAACTTTTACAAAATAGTCCTATTAGGAGTTTTCATGCAAAATCCTTTCACAAAAGTTGTTCATTAACCCACTAAGATTCATTTTCTTCCATAAAATTTCAGAAATCAACATGAATATTCACATGAAAAATCCCTAGACTCTCAACCATTTTGCAAAATAGTCCCCTCATTGGCTAGATCATGCTACAAGAGTCCCAAAAGTACAAAAATTAACAAGAATGATCACCAAAATCACTTACTAGAAAAGGTTGAAGTCACTAAAAATTTTCAAGATTCCAAACCCCTTCTCTTTATGATATTTTCGGTGGAGGAAGAAGGTGATAGGAAAAAGATGATAGCTTTTTATGTTTTATTTTATTTTATTCCATTAAGTCACCTAATCCACCAAATCTTGACCAAATTAAAATTTCTTGTCTCTATGGCCAGCTATCAACCTTAGAAAGGTCTAATTGCACCTCAAAGACCTCCAATTTAAAGTTCTATAGCTATTTGACACCTCTGGCTAGTAAAATAAAACTTTCGCACTTTATGCGATTTAGTCCTTTTTCGCAATTAAGCATACAATCACTAAAATTAATGCACCAAAAATTTCACGCATTCATATAATCGTGCCATAACTCATAAAAATATTAAAAATAATTTCTCCAACCTCGAATTAGTGGTTCTAAATCCACTGTTCCAACTAGGCCCAAATTCGGGCTGTTACAAATTGCACAACCTAATAAAACAATGAATGGAGCAAGGAGACCACAACATAGATAAGTTTAGGTGAGAAAAAATTGAGCAAAGTTGACTGATAAAGATTGATATATGATTGATGCTTGTGTGAAACATGAAGTTGCAACTGATGGAAATCATATTGAAGATATATCAAGCATTCGTAAAACTTTTAGTTTTCGTGGAAAAAGTGCTTGTTATTCCACGAGCTACAACCCCTATTGTTGATAAGGTAGCATTCGATCTCACCCCCTTTAAATAATATGATGGAAGTTGATAGGGGATGAATAGAGTAAGGGGGAGTAATGAGGGTGATTTGGTGATCTTGTCTACTTTTTTTCACTTATGGTTGCACATTTGACATCTTTTCCAAAAAAGGGAGAGAAAATTGTAGTAGCAAATGAAATGTTTTGTTTTTTTATGATTATGGTTACATTTCACTTTTTCAAAGGGAGAAATAATGTTGATTTAAAAAAAAATAGATGACACTGATATGTTATTATTTATTTAAGACTGTGGTACATGCTTAATTGTATGTGATGAACAAGCATATTAATAGGAGGAGAGTGTGATCAAGTATGGTTGTACCTCTTAAGGTAAGACATATTCTAATTCACTTGACATTTGGCTTGGTTAGGTTGCATGCTAATCATTTGCTGTAGAGTTTTGTAAAAAATGCCAAGGAGAGTTTGTTGGGAAAACTGTTGTTGCCTGTTCCATGTCTTATTATAACGAAATTGTTTCTCTACTTGGGCCATCGAATTAGGCCTAAAACAGGTTCCGTTTGTGTTGAGTTCGGTCTACTTGAGTGTGACATATTTGACAAAAAATGAAGCATGGTTCGATTGGGATTTTAAAAACTCCCAACTAAATTGCTTGAGGTGATTGGATAAGCATGAAAGTCTTATTATCTATTGATAGTGTTTTGGTGCTGTTAGATGAATGATTTATGAAGACTTCTATTTGATAAATACTTAGGATAATTAATGAGATAAATTTAAAATTAGAATAGGGGTTTAAATCTTATCTAACTCCATTGTATAGATTCTTGTATAAACCTTTAAATTTGTTGTTTGTGGTGTCACATAGAGTATAGATTTTTTAGTGTATTTGTCGACAAATTTGTTGTGTTCTTGTGGTTATTTTGTGACACTTTTTTAGGTATTATTTGGATGTATTTATTGATTCTATTTTGAGGTATTTTGGTGAGTAATTTATGAAAATTGGGAGGGGTTACAGTTACTTCTTTGTGCAAGGATAGATTGGGCTTAAGCCAATAAATGATCCGAACGTTTGTTGAATAAAATCATTCACTCGGTGAGGCTCCACAAGTGTAGGACCATTGTGTCTAAAGCACATTTACAAAGGTCAGTTGTGTCAATTATTTTTCATATTATTATCCCTATTGGTGCCATTCGAGATAGGTTATGGTGCTTAAACACTTGTTGCTAGTTAGAAAACTTTATTATTTATAACATGCTCTTAAAAGAAGTATAAAGTATTTCAACTTAAATTTTTAATAAAACAGACATATTCGTGGTGTATAATGTTATTTTCCATTTGAAAACATATTCCCAAAAATGTCCCTCTGTATGCATAAAATCACACTACGATTAACCATCTTGGCGCATTCCTAGCATGGTTCCTTCTGGCGAAGTGGTTCAACTCAAGGACCTGCATTACAAATAAACACTCACAAGTTCAATGGAACGTAATGAGTGCCAACTAGTTTTACCTTTATACGATGATGTTGAATTTCTTGACTTACGAATTCTAGACTTCCTTTCAGATATTGGAGGATACTTTTTTTATTCCAAACAATTAACTATACGCCAATCTTTAACTTGACCACCTTGTACACGTTCCACTCGATTGGCGGATTACAGACTTCCCACATTATAGCGGATCCCATTTTGCATTCGCTTGAAGATAGAAATTGGTTACATTTCCAAGAATGATATACCCATGGACACTACTCTCAACGAATTCATAAACTATTAATCGCACCGGCCCCAATGGCATACCCAGATCTCACCACAAAGGCAAACTAACAACTCGTCACTTAGTCGTTACAAAATTCACTTTATAGACTTTCTAGATAATACATCATAAAGGCTTTCTAGGTAATACGCCACATAGGCTTTTCGAATAATTCACCACAAAGGCTCTTCAGATGATTCACCGTAAAGGCTTATCAGATAATTCACCACAAATGCTTTTCAAATAATTTTCCACAAATGCTTTTCAGATAATTTGCCACAAAGGCTTTCCAAATAATTCTCCACAAAAGGCTCTTTAGATAATTCGCCACAAAAGCTTTTCAAAAAATCCTCCACAAAGGCTTGGTTTTGTTTGCCACCCAAGCAACAAACCATCGTGTTTGATGATATGGATTTGCCTAAACTCAGCATAGCTGAGGTTTGCCCATCATCTCCCCTGAGACACGCAGAAATCCCAGTAGACAAATGTGACTCATCCGCTATTATCATAATATACTATGGCCATCGTCTTTCACATACTTGTCATACTGGCATTTTCTCGT
The DNA here is from genome assembly GCA_005393395.2 of Gossypium australe. Taxonomy (NCBI): domain Eukaryota; kingdom Viridiplantae; phylum Streptophyta; class Magnoliopsida; order Malvales; family Malvaceae; genus Gossypium; species Gossypium australe. Next base: position 114,777,046 of record CM016616.1, on the reverse strand, counting down.
GTTTATTGTCCTAGTGGATCTCATGTTTATGGTCCCAACGGACTACATGCTAAACATACTAGCCTTCATGTTTACTGTCTTGGCGAACATCATTAAAGCACCATCGAGGGGTCATTCATCATATCACATACTTTCCCGACACTCTGCTTGAACCCCTTATTGAAACCATACTTGGTATTACAGAACTCAAATAACATAATGGGTGCATTTACATAGATTTTATTCATAATCTTAATAGAATCATACTTCCTAACACATAACTTCCCATGCATGCTTACCACACATTGTCATATTCGTGTAGTGCACCGTACACTTCAGAACATACATACAAATGTTTCACAGAGAACATACACCCATACATACATACAAAAACTTCTCAACAAGATATGCACATCGACTATACAAGGAATCATTATAATATAGTGTGCAGAAGTTGGGTCTATAGACTCACCAAAGACCTACCTTTACATCGACCTAGAATTTTTTGTAACACCCCTAACCCGAATCCGTTGCCAAAATAGGGTTACGGTGTAGTATCAAAGTTTACAATTTAAACGGACTGAAAATTCAAACATTTCATAACATATAGCATTCATATAAGAAACCAATCATAGTCTTGCATATTGATCCTAATACGAGCCCTCAAGGACCAAAATACACCTTAGAAACACATTAGGACTAAATTAGAAACTCAGAAAATAATTAGGAAACATTTAAAATTTTCAAAGCTGTAGGGGTCACACGGCCGTGTGGCCAGGCTGTGTGAGTCACACAGCCAAGAGACACGCTCGTGTCTTAGGCCGTGTGGGCATTAGTAATAGGGACACACAGCTATGTCCCAGCCCATGCCCGTGCCCGTGTAACTCACTAACTTGTGCCGGATGGCCAAGCCACACGCCCATGTGCTAGGCCGTGTGAGCCTATTGACTTGCACTCTTTAAAAGATACAAGGGACACACGGTCGTGTGTCACACACGGCTGAGACACATGCCCATGTGGACGAAAAGAGGCTATTTTACAAGCCACATTTCTCACCCAATTTGGCATCCACCTACACTTAATAATTTGCATATACACAAGTCATAAATAGGCAACCAAAACAAGCCCAAAATCAAGCTTTAAATATGTAAAATCAACACATACAACCAATATGCCCTTAGGCACCTCAAATGACAACTTCTAAAATATAAATCTACACATTCAATATATCCAATTGTTTAACTAACTCATATGCATATTTGTACCAAAACTTACCATGTAGATCATTAATCAAAACATACCATTTAGTACCATTTATGTAATTGATCTCTAACATCAAATGGTCATGTAAGTCACTTGTAATTTGTGCACTAAAAACACCAATACAAACCATTCAAAAACTAACCTCATTATACATATGTGCTTTCCATAATAAGCACTAAATCATTCCAAATTATAATACATATCCAAATGCATATTCAACTACCATTTAAATTTTCATCCATCAAACATAAATAAATTCACATATTACCTATACCAAACCACACATCAAATATGATAAGGCCATTTATATATATACATAGCAAAATATACCAAAGTACAAGCCAAAACATATGGCCATAACCACAACATCACATATAAGCCAACATTAGCCAAAATAACATATACATACCATTATAACCGAAATTAAACAACTGAAATTACCAAAAGAGCCGATAGATAGTGGGATATAACTTCGATAAGCTTCCAACCTGAACGAGCTTCCGAATTACTATAAAACACAGAAAATAACATGAAGTAAGCATTTAAGCTTAGTAAGTTCATATAACAAAGAAATTAAATTACCATTTAGTCACATTTAAGGTAAGCATACAAAGCTTATCCAACTCAATTTGGCCAAAAGCCTAAACATATATCCTCATTAACCACGTTAGGCATGTAATTCATATAATATCAAGAAACATGTATGAGCTCAACAATAATGAAACTTCCATGTACATATAATTTCCACTCCGTGTATCTATTATCATTTTCATATATCTCATGTAAATACCTGTAGTAGTTCGTATTGAACTCATGTAATCTCGTAATAGAACAGTGCCTGTTGAACCATTTAGAATATCGTTGCATATGCTGGTAGTACACACAAGGTGTACTGAACTGTTATCCATCAATTCATGTACATGTATGCTCATACGAGTTGTAAACGGTAAGCTCCTCCGAGTTGAATAACGGTGAGCTCATACGATACGAGCTGAGTATCGTTACCCTAATGACATGTCATTTGTATCCTACGAATTCCTAAGGTTCAAATGGGGCTCGATAATCATCGTACGTCATCAGATATATGGTCGGTATTTATATATGATGATAATGCAAGTAATATACATCTAATTCAATCAAAGCATATAATTACAAAATTTAATTACACGAACTTACCTCAACGAGTGTATGTAGATATGGAGGCGATTAATCCGATATTTTTTCTTTGCCTCGATCTAACTCCGTACGAGGTCTGACTGGATCTATACGGATAAATTTAACTCAATTCAATATAATTCACATTCAATTTAGTCCAACATATAATTTTGGAAAAATTACCATTTTACCCCTATACTTTAATTCCTTTGCAATTTAGTCCCTAGGTTCAAAAAATGAAATTAATGCAATTTAATCCTTACCCAATCCTATCCGAATTTTATACATATTAATAGCAATCCATATATTTCATAAATTCACAATTTTACCCCATAATATTCTCTATTTTTCAATTTAATCCCTATTTGACAATTTTACTAAAAATTCCTTTATAAAAGTTGTTTATCTAACAACAACCATTCATTATCTACCATCAAACTTAAAAACTCAAGCATGCTCATCAATGGTAAATCCATAATAGTTTAAAAATTTTAAAAATTAGTCCCCGGGCTAGCTAGATTAAGGTACGTGATCCCGGAAACATAGAAATCATCAAAAACAGGTTAAAATTGCATACCTAATTGAAGGAATTAAAGATGGCCGAATAACCTAGCTTCCATGGTTTTCTTTTCCCCCATTTTTGGTTGAGAAAGATGAGCCTAAGATAATGGTTTTATTTTACTACTTTTATTTTAACTTTATTTGTCATTTATTAATTAATTACTTAATTAACCTTGAAAATAATTAAAATTTACACAATTGCCAAACCATTATCATCCACTAACATACTAAAGGGCTAATTTCCATATAAAGACCTCTACTTTAATGTTCCATAGCTATTTAATACCTTTAGCAAATAGAACTCAACTTTTGCACTTTACGCGATTTAGTCCTTTTTACCAAATTGAACATGTAAACGGTAAAATTTCTTAACAAAATTTTTATACGGTATTTCTATCATATTTTAGAAAATAAAATAATAATAAATAAATTTTTTGACCTCAGATTTGTGGTCCCACAACCACTATTCTGATTTCACTGAAAATGGGCTATTACAGTTTCTGTTTCGATTATCTTTCCCAATCTAGTATCAACAACTGTTTACAAGATCTTGGAGTTTCCATTAGAATCCTCATTTACAGTTAGTTTACTAATGTCTCAACTACGTGCGACCCCTATGCAGGGCCTTTCACTCACTGCCTGGAAAAATGCCCACACATAGTCATAACAGACTTCTCTTTTATGACGTACACCTTCGAGATTCCAACTGGTGCAAATGTAAATAGATAGTCTCAGTTGGCGGATTCCAAACTCGTGGGGATAATTGGCGGGTACTTCTGTGTTTTTAAACATCACATAGCCTTATCCTTAACAAATGTTGAGCTGTGATTAAAGGATTAAAACAATTGATTTAAATATGAAACTTCTCACAAACGTTTGGTTTTTTATAAATAATACTTGTTCAACACTTCCCTCCCCCCCCCCCAAAAATTTTTTTCATTGCCATATTAGAACCCTAATTTTTGTCTCTGCCAAAGCCTTTTTTGTTTCCTTTTACCTCAGTTCACACTTTATTCAAAGGTAATCCTCCATTCTCTTTCCTTTACTATTATACAAAATGGTCAGAACAACTACTTGTGGAAAAGGTCATGGTGGTCCTGCCTAAAGCAGCAAAGGAGAAAATCCTAGAAATATTTCTGAGATTAGACCTAAAGGTCCCAGTGGTACTGATCGCGTACTCGCTCCCATGTACAAATGTAACACTATCGAGAAGGAATTGACTCAATATCTAGTAGCCATAGCCATCCTCCCACCACACTTTCCTTACAACTTCCATTTAGTTCGAGGGGAGTGTTACCAAAGTGACAACAACGATGGATTTATTATTCCCCTCTCACTACTCGAAGTTGGATTTCATTTTCCTCTACATGCTTTCTTCTGCTTGGTGCTCAATGAATATGACATTACACTAGGGCAATTCTTCACCCTTTCCTAGTAGACATTGGTGGCCTATATCATCGACTATTGTTTGCACAATGAGCCACCTATTCTTTGCGTTTTCTAAAAGGTCTATCAGTTGAAGATTAAAAGGTAGGGTGCCTTAGTTGGGATGGCCCACTTTAGTACATGCCACGGTTATGAAGCCATCATCCTGAATTGGGCCTCAAACCTTCACCTAAGAAAAGACAAATTCGTGAAGGTTACGTGTAAGCCCAAAATTGGTTTTGGCTTTCCCACTTTATGTTCCATACCTTAGAGGGATATCTGCTTACTGAGCAAACACATTTATTTTGAAATTGGTTGGAAACAATTTAAATGATTAAGGAAGGGGTGTATCCTGTAATTGAGGAAGATTGTTACTGTCTGAAATGTCATGTAACAACCCATTTTTGAGTCAAATTGGAACAGTTGTTTTGGGACCACAAATCTGAAGTAAAAATATTTATTTTATTATTTTTATTAAATTTTACAGCATGATAGAATTATTATATGAAAGTTTCGTAAAGAAATTTTACTGTTTGAATGCTTAATTCAGTAAAAAGGACTAAATCGCGTAAAGTGCAAAATTTGAGTTCTAATAGTTAAAAGTATTAAATAGCTATGAAATTAAATTGTGAGAGTCCTTATGTTGATATTAGACCATGAGTAAGGTTAGTGGACATTTATGTCCATGGTTTATATGATATATTAAAGTTTTATTAAAGGTTAATTTGGTAATTATAATAATTATGGTTAAAAATGATAAAAACAATTAGCCATCATCTTCCTTAAGTTTATTCCACAAAAAATAGAAAAGAAAATAAGGGTTTGAAGCTTCCATGGTTTCGGCACACTCCTAGCTTGATTAAGGTACAATTTTAGCTCGATTTTTGATGATTTTTATGTTTTTGTGATTGTTGCTTCGTATTCTAGCAAACTCGTACCTTAGATTTTGAATTTTTTATAGACTTTTCATGTTGCCGTTGTTGAATGTTTGAGTAATTGGATGGTTGATGATGGATTTCGATTAATTGTTGTTAGTTAAACTAGTTTTAAAAGGTGATTTTTGACAAAAATGTCAAAAAGGGATTAAATTGAGAAATTGTAAAATGTGATGGTTAAAATTGTGAATAAATTAAAAATATGGGCTGCTAGTAATAGGTATTAATTTTGACTAAGCATGGGTTTGTACTAATTACATGAATTTGGAATTTTATGTGATAAGGACTAAATTGTAAATAATATAAAAGTATAGGGGCAAATGTGTAAATTTGCCAAAATATGAATTATGGACTAAATTGAAAAGATTGAATGTTGAATGTATTGAATTTGATAATATATAGATCAAGAAAAGCCGAGATCAAGTTTAAATCAGGGAAAAGGGAAGATTGACGAATAGTCGATAGTTTTTATCCGAGCAATACGGGGTAAGTTCGTATAATTAGAATCAAACTTTTAAATACTTGTAATTAATTGAAATGTATGTTTATAACTGGGTATTTGATACACTTGGAATATAAATGCTTAGTTGATATAGACTGATTATTATCGAGCCCCATTTGAACCGTATGAATTCGTAGGATACGAGTGACATGCCATTAAGGTTGCCATTTTGGTTGAGCTTGTAACACCCCTTACCCGTATCCTATGCCGGAACTGAGTACGAGGCATTACCAGACTTAACAATACATTTGGTCAAATTAATTAACACATATACAAAATGACTTAGTCAAGCCCCTATACATGCCATAACTTAAATCATTTATAAATAAAGATACCCATAGATAGCTTGATAGTGTGAAGCGATCTCCGACGATCTCTAACCCGAGCTTGTTTAGTAGGACTCTGTAACATGAGAAAGAAAAGGGGGTAATCTTATAAAGCTTAGTAAGTTCACATGTAAAAATAATAAGCATTAGCAATGAATTTAGCTTACTACTAAGCTGTCATAACTTGCATAAATAATGCTAAGTTCTTACTTTCTGAACTTACTCATTTGTAGTCTTGTCAAAGCCTCAACATGACAAATCCTCACAACAATTTCTCAAATTGATACAATCATTAAATCACATGCTTATACCTTATTACTCATGTTCACATTAATCTGTCTACTTGAATCGTGATAAACCGTAAAAGTAACATATCTAAGACCCACATTTAGCTTACTTTCGGATGATTTATCCCTTGATTTATGTAAAAAGGTGCTTGTAATCCTTTCTTTTCATGTCTTATACCCAAGAAAGCACCCGAGAATGAAAAGAACATAAAATGGGCCCAAAACGGAGTAAATGGGCCATATCACGAAATCGGCACGGCCTGGACTTAAGCCCACACGACCGTGCCACGTCCATCTACTAGGACACGGCCTGATCCTGATTTACATGGTCATGCCTCATTAAAGTAGTCTGAGCACGGCCTGGCCATGATTTACATGGGCATGTGCCATGGTCGTGTCCCTGTCGCTGGAAAGAGAAATTTCATTCGGGAAATGATACTTGGAGGCAAAGAAACACATTCCAAAGCCAATTTAAACACCCTAGTAGGAATTCTACTTAAATTAGGATACTTAGAGGCCAAGTAAGGCATCACAAAGTCTATATAAACACCCAATGGGGCAACTTGAAATGGGAGTTCGGCAGAAGCCGGAACGAACGGTGAAGCTAGGCTAAAGAGCCAAGCTGAAAAGGTCAGAGTTGTGGGAACCGATCGAAGTTAGCCAGTTGATCCATCCCAAGAAGCCAGAATTCTACTCAAGACGGCGGATTTCTCCTTCAATTCCTTCAGGGAGTTTTAGGGATTTCTTATGTTTTGTTTTATCTTTTCTCTTGAGATGTTTTATTTATTTGTTATGAACTAAACCCTTCAGATACCTGAAGGGGATGAAACCTAGATGAATCTTGTTATTGATTTTTGAATTATATGATAAATATTTAGTTTGTTCTTAATTATGTGTGCTTAATCCAAATTTGATGTGCTTAGGTGGAGGAGGAATAGACCCTGCCTAAGAGTAGATCTAGAGTAATTAAGCGGAGTTGATCGCACGCCTAGAGATAGGGTGACGAGATTTTGCCGGATTAGGGTGAAACCTAATATGGGAATCCATAGATTGATTTACTACTATTCTAGGGGTTATTACTCGAGAAAGAGATTTTTCGTTAATTAACCTAGGGTTAGACGTTATTCGCCTTGAGAGAGGGTTTAATATACGTTAGGGAGTCCTACGAATCAAACTAAGTGAATAAATCGTATGGTTCAGTGTTATATAACAAGTGAAGTCTAAGTGGATTCTTCCTGAGGGTATCGTCGTGATCAACTGAGTTTTTCTTCAAGTTACTTCTCAATTCGTTCTTTTTGTCTTTGCATCTTTAGCTTAGTAGTCGTTAATTTAGATTAAAGAAACTTCACTTTATTTTAGGATAAATAATAAAAAGAAAGTTAGTATTAGTACTTTTAGTTCCTTTGGGTTTGACAATTCGGTCTTGCCTAAGCTATACTACTGTTCGATAGGTACACTTGCCTTCAATCATTGTCAGAGTTAGTTTCCAGGTTTGATCTCATTCATTATAAATTTAAAACTCTGATTTCAGCGATCAACTTTTTGGTGTCGTTGCCGGGGAACTAAAATATTAAGAAAGCTCTATTTTTATTACTTTAGCCATTTTTTTATTGCAATTTATTTTCATTATTATTTTTTTATTACTTTGCTAATGTCTCCTCTATTTTGCTTTTGGCAAAAAATTTTGGTCTATGGAAAAGATGGCACTGAATAATTATCAATGGCAAGGCATGGGGACAATTCCTACTAAAGCAACCAGTGTTTTCAACCTCGATGTGGTCACCAGGTTATCTAATCAGGTAGAGATGATTAATAAAAAGATTGATGGTTTAAATAGTCTCTCGCAGGTACACCCAGAAATACAATATGATTTAGGAGGCGTGGCGAATCCTGAGTACCCATGTAACATCCGGGATTTTAGGGGCTCTACATTTATCTTGTTTCTGTGTATTGGTATGCTCTGTGTGTTGTTTATGTGAGTTTGGGGCCTCCGAGAAGGCCCAGGGATAAGCCGGAACCTTGGCCAAAATTTTAGTTTTGGGTACTTTCAGGGAAGAGTTAGCTAGGATAAGACTTAAGGGATATTGTTTGTATTTGGATGACACAAGAACTAAGGTGGTAAAAGTGGCAAGGAGGCGCCACTTAAGATGCAGATAGTGACGCCTCAAGGAAGCTGAGGGGGAGCAGGTTCAAGCTGCATGAAGCACATTTTGGGAGTCTTTTTGGCATCAAGGGGAGCAGAAGCAGAAGTCGACTGGGACACTTCAGGATGGGAGAGTGGATTGAGTCAAAATATTTGAATATGTGGCTGAGAGAAAATAAAGGAGTTTGAAGCATTCAAAATAATTCAAACGGGTGATCAGGAGGAAATTGAGGAGAAAAGAAAGGGATGGGCATGTGATCTTGGTGTTGGCCGAATTTCAAACACTTGGTATAGGGGGGATTCAGTTTTGGCTTGTGTTGGGGTGTGCCGAATTTTAGTGATGGTCATAGGCATTTCGTCTTTGAAAGGGTGCATTTTTGGTTTTGGTTCTAGGGGGTGCCAAATTTTTGAGGTATTAGATAGTTTAGTTTGAGAGCTCTTTTCCTTACGGTATTTGGGTGTTCTCCTTTTTGACAATTTTGGAACCCTTTTCTTTGTGTAGCCGAAACCTCTACCATCCTTTCTGTTTTTCGTTTTCTTTCTTCTCATCTGCATTCCCAAAAGCCGAACCCTTTCATCATCTCTTCTGATTCCTTTCTTTTTCTTCTTCTTTTCAATTGTTTCATCTAGAAGCCGAAACCTGTTTCTCATCTTTTCCCTTCTTTATTTGTTGTGTATCGAAAGCCAAAACCCTAAAACTCTCATTCTCTACTCCATTTTTCTACTAAAGCTGAATATCTCTTATTCATTATTCTCTTCTCTAATTTCTTCTATTGGCCGAATCTCCCTAGCCATTCGCCTACATTCCTCTCTTGCTTTCTCTAAAAGCCGAAACTTCTAAGTCTCTATTTGAAGTTCTCTCATTCTTATTTTCGGTTCTTTCACCTTGTTCTCTTTTACCATAGTCATTGTCGAACCTTCGCTACTGCTGTGCTTATGTCGATTTCTCTTAGGTGTCATTCGAATCTTCTATGTCAAGGTAAGAGGCAATTTCTCTTATTTCTTTATCTCCCTTTCGGTTTTTGGTAGCCAAACCCGAATGGCTAATTGGCTTAATGTTTTGGATGCTATGGCCGAATATAGGTGGGGGTGCTATTCGCATTCTTTTGGGAGACTTTCGGGGTTCACTCGATTTGTGAACCAAGCCTAAAACTTTCGGCTTTTGTCGATCTAGGTAAGAAGATCTATTCAGCTAAACGTATAATCCTACTCATATCTTATTCTATGTTTTAACTCGGTCTTCTGACCAAGATTTATTCCATGGACTCAAACGCCAGCAATTTTAAGAAAGGGGTTGGACCGGTGAACCCAGCCCCTAAGTTTAAGAGACGTGCCGTGTCAGCAGTACGAGATTGGCCACCAGGTTGTGGGTCGGCTTCAGAATAGAGTCGTAGCCAGATAGCAGTCGTTTCTGCTATCGATAGTGTCGACATAGAGAGTATTATCTTGCGTGTTACCAGGTGTGTAGACCCTAGCACACTTTATTTTAACTGTTTTATTATTGCTTGTATGGGCTGAAAAGCCGGAGAAGGCTGTGTGTACAGTCAAAATACCCTTGTGGGTAAGGCAGGGAGTGCCAGGTACGTGTTTGTAATGACTTAATATGAGGATGGATGTATGTGATAGTTCTTTGAGTTGTTATTAGCATGTTACATCTGTTATGACATATATGCTGTGCATGGGATATGGGAATGATGATAAAGGGGAAGTGATAAGGTCACGTAATGCTTGGTGGCTCTGCCACATTTGATTATAAGGTCACATACTGATCGGTGGCTCTGCCACAAATGATTTATGAGGTCACATGGTGATCGGTGGCTAAGCCACAGTGGATTTTAAGGTCACATAGTGATCGTTATTATAACCGACAGCTTGACTGTCGAGACGGCGTGTAACAGATGGAGGGTTGATTGTAGAAATCCCCATGGTGTGATGGTTGGTACGGGATGGCGTGTACAAGATGGAAAATGCTAGGTTGGGCTAGGCTTGATGCATTCATGTAGTGTATGATATCATGTGTGGGCTAAATATGAGGTGGTAGGCCGTGGGCTGTGTTGTGTGTTTTGATGGTTTTACACACTGAGTCTCTGTGACTCACCCTTTTCCTAACTTTTTCAAGTAATCAGTAGACTATGGATCTGGGAGCCGAGGCAGACTCGTGGAGGCCATGGAGACTTTTCTGTTCGCAAACTTTTTACTGTTTAACTTTTATTTTTATTTGGGGATTTTTGATGTAATAAGGCCTTCTTGAATTGACGTTTGGGTTTTAATTTTATCTGTTTATCGATTATTTAAAACTTGACACTATGCAAATTTGAACACGAAATAAAAGAAAAAAAGGATTTTCAAAATACGAGTAACTCAAAGCAGATGTTTTCTTCCAAGTATCACTGAACATAATGAATATTTGTTTAACACGAATTGAAATTTTCTTAAACTATTAAACCACTGTTTTCTAGACATCGCCTTAAACAAAAAAAAGTTTTCAAATCTTCGGTTTTCCTTAAACAATCAAAACTTCATTTATACTTCACCTAGTAACATACCGGATCCGGTCGTAACGTTTTGGCCGGTTTGGGGTGTTACAATTTTTGTATCAGAGCCTAGGTTGCAAATCCCGGGCTGTGAAATGGGTTCAACGGTATTTTACAAAACCAATGTGAAAGTTAATTGGAGGAATGTTTTGATTGAAATATGGCATCCGAGTCTACCGGCACCCGATCCACCCAGGTAAGTGTTCTAACTATTTAATGGTGCATGCATAGGATGATTGTTAGCCTGAAGAAATAGTCTTGTTAGTCTTAGGGATTCAAACTTTAGAGACTGAACCCTCTAGGTTGTGATGTGTTCTGCAAAAACTACTCTCTAAAGATATTTCTCATAAAACTGCTCGGTATTAAACAGTGAAAGATACTAACTCATAAAACTTTTAACCAGATTAAAACGCAACAGTAGTCATGAGTACTAGGGGACGTGGACGTAATGTGTGTGGACGTGGTAGAGGCAGGATTACTGTGTCGATACCAATAGGGTCTGGTCATGGGTCAGGAAATGAGGTGCCGCTACCGCCAGTTGCGGAAGCAGAGTTTCAGGACCAAACGGGTGGAGACGATGCGGTGTCTCAGGCGATGTTACAGGTCTTGGAGAGAGTTGCTAGGGCAGGCTTGGGTACAGGGGCTCGAAAATCGGTGCCAGAACGACTTCGAGCTAATGGAGCGAAAATGTTCAGGGGTGTTTCCGGCGTAGCCCCTAATGTAGCTGAGTGTTGGCTGGAGGCCGTTGAGCGTATAATGGATGACCTCGATTTCACGGAGGAGGAAAAATTGAAAGGCGTCGTGTCTCTTCTGCGGGATGAGGCGTATCAATGGTGGCTTACAGTCAGGGATGGTACAGTGGCTGACCGCATTATCTGGGATTTCTTCAAGTCGTCGTTCCAGAGTAAGTACATTGGATCGAGTTATGTGGATGCACAACGCAGGGCATTTCTGAATCTGGTTCAGGGGAACAAATCGGTGGCTGAGTATGAGGCAGAATTCTTACGCCTTACCCGTTATGCCCGAGGAATGGTGGCCACAGACCATGAGCGTTGTGTTCGGTTTGAAGATGGGCTGAGAGATGATTTGCGGGTGCTGATAGCTCCACAACGGGAAAGGGAATTTGCTGTCTTGCTGGAAAAGGCTAAGATAGCCGAAGAAGTGAAGCGGTCAGAAAAGCAGAGTCGGGATAGAGATAGAGGAAGTAATAAAAGGAATTTTGGATCGCCAGGGTCAGCTGGGCATTTTCAGAAAAGACCTAGGATGGATGGGCCAAGTCGAGTTGCGAGACCTGTTATTGATAGGCAGCCTCAGAGGTGTGCTCAATGTGGTAAATTCCATTTAGGGGAGTGTTGGACAAGTAACAGAAGATGTTTCAGGTGTGGATCTGCTGATCATCAGATTAGAGATTGTCCACAGGAGCAGGACAGTGCAAGGTCTTGAAGTCAGGGTTATGCTCAGCCGGGTAGAGGTGGTTAGCAGCCACAGAGGGGTCGTGGTCCAGCCAGAGGAGGTAATGGTTTTGGTCGGGGCCGTGGAACATCAGGCAGAGGTGCCAAGAATACTGAGGCATAACAGCCAGGGTTAGTCTATGCAGCTAGACGCCGAGAAGAGGGTGATGCACCGGATGTCATAACCGGTACGTTTCTTATTTATGGGTTGCCTTATATTGCTTTGATTGATATCGGGTCGACACATTCTTATGTTGCTAGTGTGGTATCTGGAACTTTAAGTTTAGACTCTAAGATTACCCCAAGGGAGATGACTGTACTTAGCCCGCTAGGACAAACTGTAGTGGTGAACAAACTTTATAGAGATGTACCTCTAGAAGTGCAAGGGGTAGTTTTTCCAGCTGAATTGATGGAGTTGCCGTTCGAGGAGTTTGATTTAATCTTAGGCATGGACTGGCTGGTAAAGTATCAAGCAAATTTGGATTGTGCAGCCAAGCGCATGATGTTAAGAACTCTCGAGAGTGAAGAAGTGGTGGTAATAGGTGAGAGGAGGAATTACTTATCTAATGTGGTGTCCGTCTTAAAAGCTGAGAGAATGGTGAGGAAAGGATGTGAGGCGTTTATAGCCTATGTTTGTGCTTTGGAAGCCAAGGAATCAACTGTGGAGGATGTTCGAACAGTGACGTAATTTTTTGATGCTTTTTCGGAAGAGCTTCCGGGGTTGCCTCCCGATCGCGAGGTAGAGTTTGGTATTGATCTTCTACCGGGAACAACACCTGTGTCCATCGCACCGTATAGGAAGGCGCCAAAGGAGTTGAAGGAGTTGAAAGCGCAAATTCAGGAACTGTTAGATCGAGATTTATTCGACTGAGTGTATCGCCTTGGGGAGCGCCGGTGTTATTGGTTAAGAAAAAGGATAGGTCAATGCGTATGTGCACTGATTACCGTCAGTTGAACAAGTTGACGATCAAAAACAAATACCCGTTGCCGAGGATTGACGACTTGTTCGATCAATTGAAGGGGGCGTCAGTTTTTTCAAAGATAGATTTGAGGTCAGGGTATCATCAGCTTAAGGTCAAGGAAGCAGATATCCATAAGACGGCTTTTAGGACTTGCTATGGTCATTATGAATTCTTGGTAATGCCGTTCGGGTTGACCAATGCACCAGCAGCATTTATGGACATGATGAATCGGGTTTTCCAACCCTACTTGGATCGATTCGTCGTGGTATTTATAGACGATATACTGGTCTATTCAAGATCGGAGGAAGAGCATGATACGTATCTTCGAGTGGTTTTACAAATTCTGAGGGAGAAGCAGTTGTTCGCCAAATTCAGTAAGTGTGAATTCTGGCTAAGAGAACTTACCTTTTTGGGCCATGTGGTGTCTGTTGAGGGGATTAGGGTTGATCCCCAGAAATTTGAGGCTGTGTTGGAGTGGAAGCCACCTAAGTCTGTGGTAGAAATTCGGAGTTTTCTTGGTCTAGCTGGGTACTATAGAAGGTTTGTGGAAGGGTTCTCATTAATTGCAGCACCTCTAACCAAGCTATTGAGGAAAGGGGTTCCTTTTGTTTGGTCTAATAGGCAGCAGGAGAGTTTTGAAAGACTGAAAAGAATTTTGACGGAGGCTCCGATGTTGATACAGCCTGAGGCTGGGAAAAAGTTTGCGGTTTATTGCAATGCGTCGCATACTGGCTTAGGATGTGTATTGATGCAGGATGGGAAATTGGTAGCGTATGCGTCTCTGCAGTTGAGACCGCATGAGTTAAATTACCCCACGCATGATTTGGAGTTAGCGGAAGTGGTGTTTGCTCTGAAGAGTTGGAGGCATTATCTGTATGGGGAGAAGTCTGTTATTTATACAGACCACAAGAGTTTAAAATACCTTCTCCCCCAGAAGGAATTGAATTTTAGGCAGCAGCGGTGGATTGAGCTATGGAAGGATTATGATTGCTCGATTGAGTACCATCCGGGTAAAGCTAACGTGGTGGCGGATGCATTAAGTCGTAGGGTGATCTCTAACCTGAGAGCAATGTTTGGTCATCTCAGCTTGTACGATGATGGGAGTATATTAGCTGAACTGCAGGTGAAACCTTCTTGGGTCAGTCAGATTGAAGAGAAGCAGTAGGCCGGTGAGGTGTTAAAATCAAAATTTCAATTGGGATCAGGCGATGGGACCACGGAACTCAGTGTGAATAATGACTGGGTAGTGTGCTTTCGAGGAAAGGTTTGCATGCCAAGGGATCCTGAGTTAAGGGGTAAGATTTTGCAGGAAGCGCGTAGCAGCCGATACGCTATGCACCCTGGGGGAAGTAAGATGTACCGAGATCTGCGGGAGCAGTTTTGGTGGCCGGGGTTGAAGCGAGAGGTAATCGAATTTGTGAGTAAGTGCTTGACGTGTCAGCAGGTAAAAGCAGAACATCAGTTCCCTTCGGGGTTGTTGCAGCCTATAAAGATTCCGCAGTGGAAATAGGAAAGGATCACGATGGATTTTGTTAGTGGGCTACCCCTTACGTCTTCCAAGAAAGACTCAGTATGGGTGATAGTGGATCATTTGACAAAGTCTGCTCATTTCATACCAGTTCGGGTCAACTACTCCCTTCAGAAATTAGCTAAGTTGTATGTAGCAGAAATCGTAAGGTTGTATGGAGTACCAGTGTCTATCATCTCAGATAGAGATCCGAGGTTCATGTCAAGATTTTGGAAAGCATTGCATCAAGCGTTGGGATCAAAATTCAATTTCAGTACAGCTTTTCATCCACAGTCTGATGGAAAATCAGAGAGGGTAATTCAGATCCTAGAGGATATGTTGAGGGGCTGTGTTTTGGACTTCAAAGGTAGTTGGGAAGAATTGCTACTGTTAGCGGAATTCACGTATAACATTAGCTACCAATCGAGTATTCAGATGGCATAGTATGAAGCATTATATGGTCGGAAGTGTCGTACCCCTACTTGTTGGACAGAGTTGGGTGAGCGCCAGATGTTGGGGCCAGAATTGGTTGCTGAGACAGAAGAGAAGGTTAAGCTAATTAGGGCTCAGTTGAAAGAAGCATCCGATAGGCAGAAGTCTTATGCAGACCTGAAACAGAAGGAAGTAGAATTCGCAGTGGGTGACTGGGTCTTTTTAAAGGTGTCACCGTGGAAGAAGGTGTTAAGGTTTGGACGGAAGGGTAAGTTAAGCCCCAGGTTCATCGGGCCTTATCAGGTGTTGAAGCGTGTGGGACCAGTAGCCTATCAGCTCGAGCTACCTTCGGAGTTGAGTCAAATCCATGATGTGTTTCATGTTTCTATGCTAAGACGCTACCGTTCGGATCCATCGCATGTTGTGCCAGTGGAAGAAATCGAAGTAACGCCTGATCTATCTTTTGAAGAAGAACCGGTGCAGATCTTGGATCGTGATGTCAAAGTATTGCGTAAGAAATCAGTTCCTTTGGTTAAAGTGTTGTGGCAGAACCATGGATCGGAGGAAGCTACGTGGGAACCAGAGGATGTTATGCGGCAGCAATACCCTCATCTCTTTTGACCAGGTAATTCCGAGGTCGAAATTTCTTTAAGGGGGTAGAACTGTAACATCCGGGATTTTAGGGGCTCTGCGTTTATCTTGTTTCTATGTGTTGGTATGCTCTGTGTGTTTTTTATGTGTGTTCGGGCTCTGTGTGTTGTTTGTATTTGGATGACACAAGAACTAAGGTGGTAAAAGTGGCAAGGAGGTGCCACTTAAGGTGTAGATAGTGATGCCTCAAGGGAGCTGAGCGGGAGCAGGTTCAAGCTGTATGAAGCACATTTTGGGAGTCTTTTTGGCATCAAGGGGAGCAGAAGCAGAGTCGACTGGGACACTTCAGGATGGGAGAGTGGATTGAGTCAAAATATTTGAATGTGTGGCTGAGAGAAAATAAAGGAGTTTGAAGCATTCAAAATAATTCAAATGGGTGATCAGGAGGAAATTGAGGAGAAAAGAAAGGGATGGGCATGTGATCTTGGTGTTGGTCGAATTTCAAACACTTGGTATAAGGGGGTTCGGTTTTGGCTTGTGTTGGGGTATGCCGAATTTTAGTGATGGTCATAGGCATTTCGGCTTTGAAAGGGTGCATTTTCAGTTTTGGTTCTAGGGGGTGCCGAATTTTTGAGGTATTAGATAGTTTAGTTTGAGAGCTCTTTTCCTTACGGTATTTGGGTGTTCTCCTTTTTGACAATTTTGGAACCCTTTTCTTTGTGTAGCCGAAACCTCTACCATCCTCTCTGTTTTTCATTTTCTTTCTTCTCATCTGCATTACCAAAAGCCGAACCCTTCCATCATCTCTTCTGATTCCTTTCTTTTTCTTCTTCTTTTCATTTGTTCCATCTAGAAGCCGAAACCTGTTTCTCATCTTTTCCCTTCTTTATTTGTTGTGTATCGAAAGCCGAAACCCCAAAACTCTCATTCTCTTCTCCATGTTTCTACTAAAGCCGAATATCTCTTGTTCATTATTCTCTTCTCTAATTTCTTCTATTAGCCGAATCTCCCTAGCCATTCTCCTACATTCCTCTCTTGCTTTCTCTAAAAGCCGAAACTTCTAAGTCTCTATTTGAAGTTCTCTCATTCTTATTTTCGGTTCTTTCACCTTGTTCTCTTTTACCATAGTCATTGCCGAACCTTCGCTACTGCTGTGCTTGTGCCGATTTCTCTTAGGTGTCATTCAAATCTTCTGTGTCAAGGTAAGAGGCAATTTCTCCTATATCTTTATCTCCCTTTCGGTTTTTGGTAGCCAAACCCGAATGGCTAATTGGCTTAATGTTTTGGATACTTTGGCCGAAGATAGGTGGGGGTGGTGTTCACATTCTTTTGGGAGACTTTCGGGGTTCACTCGATTTGTGAACCAAGCCTAAAACTTTTGGCTTTTGTCGATCTAGGTAAGGAGATCTATTCAGCTAAACGTATAATCCTACTCATAACTTATTCTATGTTTTAACTCGATCTTCTGACCAAGATTTATTCCATGGACTCAAACGCCAGCAATTTTAAGGAAGGGGTTGGACCGGTGAACCCAGCCCCTAAGTTTAAGAGACGTGCAGTGTTAGTAGTACGAGATTGGCCACCGAGTTGTGGGCCGGCTTCAAAACAGAGTCGTAGGCAGATAGCAGTCGTTTCTGCTATCGATAGTGTCGACATAGAGAGTATTATCTTGCGTGTTACCAGGTGTGTAGACCCTAGCACACTTTATTTTAACTGTTTTATTATTGATTGTATGGGCTGAAAAGCTGGAGAAGGCTGTGTGTACAGTCGAAATACCCTTGTGGGTAAGGCAGGGAGTGCTAGGTACGTGTTTGTAATGACTTAATATGAGGTTGGATGTATGTGATAGTTCTTTGCCTTGTTATTAGCATGTTACATCTGTTATGACATATATGCTGTGCATGGGATATGGAAATGATGATAAAGGGGAAGTGATAAGGTCACGTAGTGCTCGATGGCTCTGCCACATTTGATTATAAGGTCACATAGTGATCGGTGGCTCTGCCACAAATGATTTATGAGGTCACATGGTGATCGGTGGCTAAGCCACAGTGGATTTTAAGGTCACATAGTGATTGTTATTATAACTGGCAGCTTGACTGTCGAGACGGCGTGTAACGAATGGAGGGTTGATTGTAGAAATCCCCATGGTGTGATGGTTGGTACGGGATGGCGTGTAGAGGATGGAAAATACTAGGTTGGGCTGGGCTTGATGCATTCATGTAGTGTATGATACCATGTATGGGCTAAATATGAGGTGGTAGTCCGTGGGCCGTGTTGTGTGTTTTGATGGTTTTACACATTGAGTCTCTGTGACTCACCCTTTTCCAAAGTTTTTCAGGTAATCAGTAGACCGTGGATCTGGGAGCCGAGGCAGACTCGTGGAGGCCATAGAGACTTTTTTGTTCGCAAACTTTTTACTGCTTAACTTTTATTTTTATTTGGGGATTTTTGATGTAATAAGGCCTTCCTGAATTGACGTTTAGGTTTTAGTTTTATCTGTTTATCGATTATTTAAAACTTGACACTATGCAAATTTGAACACGAAATAAAAGAGAAAAAGTATTTTCAAAATATGAGTAACTCAAAGCAGATGTTTTCTTCCAAGTATCACTGAACATAATGAATATTTGTTTAACACGAATTGAAATTTTCTTAAACTATCAAACCACTGTTTTCTAGACATCGCCTTAAACGAAAAAAGGTTTTCAAATCTTCGGTTTTCCTTAAACAATTAAAACTTCGTTTTTACTTCACCTTGTAACATACCGGATTCGGTCGTAACATTTTGGCCAGGTTTGGGGTGTTACAACCCACCCTACGGGTATGGCATGGAAAACGAGCAAGCTCACTATACGGGTAACTATTCTAGACCACAAAATAATTTTTATAATGACACTTATAATGCAGGTTGGAGGTACCATCCCAATTTCTCGTGGGATGATCAAAATAGCCAAAGACCGGAACTTCATCCAGATTTTCAACAACCACCTCACCAACAAGAAGAGGAGTCGAACATTGAAGAGATGCTGACAAAATTCATGGCAGCCACAGAAAACCGCTTCCAAGATACTGAGAAAACACTTAAAAGCAACGAGAACCGAGTCGGGAACTTACTAAGTCAGTCAAGGAAGTCACTAATGCAATCGAACAACTCGCAAAGCTAATGGCAGAACGACCGCAAGGACGTCTACCAAGTAATACTGAAACTAACCCGAGAGTGCAAAATCCAGTCATTTATGATAGTGAAGGGTTAGACGTACCAAACATAAGGGAAGAACCTGTGGTAAGTAAAGGTAAGGTTGAGGTGTGCCATGATATACCAAAACCGGCAATTACAGAATACCAACCTCGTGTGCCATATCCCGATGCAATAAAAAAAGACCACACAGAGGAAGAATTCGGTGAACTCAAACTTCATGTAGACGATGAAACAATCACTCTTCAAGCTCTTGACCTAACTAGGACATCGAGTAATAAAGGTACGAACATTAATTTTATTGATAACCATTTGATTCAACCTTCTTTACAGAAAGCATCACGAAATCACCTAGCTGAGCTAGATCTTAGAGCTCGTGCCAACAAAGAAGAATTATATGAGGAACGAAGCCTTAGGGTCGACAAACTAGAAGAGTGGAAAACACAATTTAAAGAAGCACCGGAACCACACGAAGTGAAACCGAAGGAATCCCCAAACGAGCTGATAGGAACAAAAAATCACTTCAAAATAGGGGATCAGGTATTGTTGAACAAGGAAGACCCACGAATCACCAATTTAGACCTCAAGACAAATAAAGAAATCACTTTTGAGGTACTTAATGTCTTCTTATACGGCACAGTCAAGGTAAGCAAGCCTAAATTCAACACTTTTGAGGTAAACACTACTCGACTTGAACTATATATCCATAACCGAATTGATCGCATGAGAATGGATTTCCACCTCCTCAAACCACCATGACCATACGAATGAGAGGTATAGTCTAGCTTAAGACTATAAATGAGCGCTTCTCTAGAGGCAACCTGAGCACTAACCCTATTTATTTTTACATTTTTATTTTTTTCTTTTTTCTTTTTTTTTTCATTTTCTTCTTCTTCTTTAGCACTGAACTAACTAAGAAAGCAGATTTCCAGACCACACGGCCTTGCACACGGGCGTGCCCATGGCCGTGTGAAAGCCAAGGGACGATCCATTGGCGTGCCAGTAGCCGTGCACGACAGAGAAAAATTTCTTTTCCCAAACACGGGCGATGATAATATCCTACGCCCGTGCCGACCTGCCGTGCGAGGTTACTGACTTGTTAAACATGGGATAAACACGACCATGCCTTTTGACTGTGCCTACATACTGACTTGCCAAACACGGGCGGAACACGCCCGTGCCGTCTAAACGTGCCAACATTCCGACTTGACGAACATAGGAGGAGCACGCCCGTTTTAAATGATCGTGTGAAGAAAGACACGGGCGTGCCACTATACCCACGGCCGTAGCCAGATACCTGAATGCGCTAAAAATTCAAAATCCCAAAACACGGGCTACATCTCTATTTAAACCTCCTTCTTCCTTTTTCTTTTCTAGATGTCTTTCATTTTCCATTATTTATTTTTATTTTTGTTTTTATTTTTATTTTATTTTATTTTATTTTATTTTATTTTTATTTTTACTTTATTTTATTTTCTTTATTATTTTCTTCTTATTCTTTATGACATTTAGATTTAGCTTAGGATTCAATAAAAGCAAAACGGTTGCTTCGAGGATTCAATTTCAAACGGTTAGAGGTGCTTCCCCACGTTCAACTCCATCCATACCCATTCGATTTCTTTTCATTGACTTCATCCAAAATTCAAGAAGTTTCACTTCTCTCCCCATCTATTGATTTTATGATTATTTTGCTATTATCTATCTTTGTACATTGAGGGCAACGTACAACTTAAGTGTGGGAGGGTTAACTATAGTATTATTTGAAAATCCCTGAATTATGCCTTGTTCGAAAGTAAAGTATCTCATATTGTGATTAGAATGAAAATTTCCTGATTTATGATTTTTATTGATATATTTTAGATTAAGTCATTGATAATTGTGCGTTGATGATTAAATTTGAAGGATACTAGAGAATCAAGCATGATAAGTCTATTTTTCAGAATTAAAAAAAAATTAGGTTGTCTACCTGAATCTGAATATTACTTTGAAATTTGAAATTTACAAAGTTGACATCAAAACACCCATAATTTTTGTGAGATTTTGAGCCTTATAGAGCATACATTCTTTCGTGTTCACTTATTGATTATGAATTTGTCAACTTTGAACTGTTATTCTAGAACTTGCCTCGATTATACATGTTGAGACCATATTTATGATTTGATATACAGAGATGATAAAGGCACCTAGGATTTAACCCATTCACTCCACTAAACAGCCTACCTCCATAAATTAACCCCTAGTGAACCCCGTTTAATCCTAACAACCCTTTTTATTGACTTACCAGCTAATATTAACCCAAAACCCCCTTTGTATTTGTTATCACCATTCCTTTTGACTACCCTTATATCGAGATTTGATTTGATCAGTTACCTAAATATATTATTTCAGTAGTTGAATTTATCCTTTATTATTTTACTTGTTTCAAAAAAAAACGACGAAGTATATTCACTATTAGTTTTGTAATTAGGTGAGCTTATACGTCAAATTCCAATTATTGAAGAAGAAGCTCATATCAGAATATTATTAGTATTACAAGTTTATTATTAGTTCGTGTTTCTAGTTAGGTAATTTGTCAAGTCAATCTCGATACTAACCTTCTAATTCAGCCTTTATCCATACCCTTAACCTAAACCCCGTTATAACCCTGTTAAAGACCTTTTGATTTGTGTATCATCTCATCTTACAGTGGTGGAGATTTGATTTTCAAGCAAGCCTATAGGATTAACTTTTCAGGTTTGACTTTTGAGTGGTTAATTTTGAACATTAAACACTTCGAGTGATTTTAGTGAATGTTTAGTGAGGATGTCAATTCTTTTCGATTTCGAATCAAAGGTAATTATTCAGGTAAGGGGAAACACCTATGTTTTCACACAATAAAAACTATGACTTTGATTGTTAAAATCTTTAGGACTCTTTGAGTTAAATTATCCATGTATGAATTATCTTTGAATTATGATGAAACATTATCGATAAATATTATGAATCAAGGAAACATAAAACGATAATATTCAAAAAAACATAAAACGGGCCCAAAACGGAGTAAATGGGCAATATCACGAAATCGGCACGGCCTGGACCTAAGCCCACACGGCCGTGCCACATCCATCTACTAGAACACGGCCTGATCCCGATTTACTCGGCCGTGCCTCATTAAAGAAGTCTGAGCACAGCCTGGCCACGATTCACACGAGCGTGTGCCAGGGCCGTGTCCCTGTCGCTAGAAAGAGCAATTTCATTCGGGAAAGGATACTTGGAGGCAAAGAAACACATTCCAAAGCCTATTTAAACACCCTAGTAGGAATTCTACTTAAATTAGGATACTTAGGGGCCAAGTAAGGCATCACAAAGTCTATATAAACACCCAAGGGGGCAACTTGAAAGGGGAGTTCGGCAAAAGCCGGAACGGGTGGTGAAGCTAGGCTAAAGAGCCAAGTCGAAAAGGTCAGAGTTGTGGGAATCACTCAAAGTTAGCCAGTTGATCCATCCCAAGAAGCTGGAATTCTACTCAAGACGACGGATTTCTCCTTCAATTCCTTCAGGGAGTTTTAGGGATTTCTTATGTTTTGTTTTATCTTTTCTCTTGAGATGTTTTATTTATTTGTTATGAACTAAACTGTAACACCCCTTAACCCCTACCCGTCGCCGAATTAGGGTTATGAGGCGTTACCGAACTAGACACAGTTTAACACAGTCTTATATGAAATAAATCCATTTCGCATACTTAAAAATTTCTATACTAACAATTGATGATCAAGACTTACATTACAAATAACCATGTTTCAAAAATTTCAATACATCATAATTCATTATCTGAACAGGTTTCGAATCAAGCTTTCACATAACAACACCAAATTTTATATAAGGACATATAAAAATACATCTATTTGTTTTCCCTCACATACATGGCATTCGAACTTTATAGCAAGAACAAACATACACATTATGTTATCAAATATGCGCCATGTCCCTAAATTAAAAGCCATGTTAAACCACAATTATCAATTCACCCTTCTTTATTATTTAATGCACACAAGTTTTTTTAATAACCTACCAAACACACACATGATATGTGACTAGTCCAAGATAAAAAAAATACAACCAACTCATTGACCATATATTCGGTTCTCATTTAAAACTCTAATAATCAACTCAAAACATAAGTATAAACATTTTCATGATCAACTTTGTGTTATAACCGAGCACATAATAATCTAAGTAGAAGAAAAATTCACACGACCTAATAGGCGTACTTATACATATATATATATATATATATATATACATATAAATGATTAATTCTATGAAACCAC
Source organism: Gossypium australe (assembly GCA_005393395.2). Classification (NCBI taxonomy): domain Eukaryota; kingdom Viridiplantae; phylum Streptophyta; class Magnoliopsida; order Malvales; family Malvaceae; genus Gossypium; species Gossypium australe. The sequence goes on along the minus strand of CM016616.1, from coordinate 114,753,484 downwards.
ATTTAACTTCTAAGCATGATACGCACACATCTTATATCAAAGATTTAAACCAACCATTATATCAAATATGTAAACCATACTTACCCAAAAGTAATAGCCTTATTCGCAAGGCCATATATATACATTTATACAACCGAACAACATTCATTCAAGTCATCATTCAGCCTATACATGCCTTTGATTTGAAGGTAAACATTTATACCAAAACGAGTGATAGTGTGGTTGACTTTCTTGATGATCCTCTGAGTCCGTAGCTGAGTCAACGACCTATAAAACAGAAAGACCACATATACGAAGTAAGCACACTAGCTTAGTAAGTTTTAAGTTAATGATAATACAGTGTCCAAACACTAATACATATATAATAGTTACCATTAACAATGAAAAGTAAACTTGTCAAATACACAATTTCATGTAAGGCCGAATACCATAGTTCATCTACCTAATTGTTTCACTTATTACCCTTAAACGTATATTATAACAAAACACAAGGTATATGTTTTACATAAATCACATTACTACAAATCATATACATCCACCATTCACATCGTCTATGTTATCCCAATCAAAGTCACATTTCAATGAACATTTCTATTTATAATCAAGTCTACCAAAGTATTGTATTCAATCTCAATTTCAGTCACGTACCACTCATACTTTTGATCATAAGTTCAATTTCACATAATACCAATTCTACCGTATCATTCAAATTCAGTTAATATTAGACATAACTTACCTTGCTTTCGGTGAATGAAAAAGGGACTTACGTTTACTCGCGCGTTTACTTGGTACTTTAACTGCGTTTCACCTTGAATAATTTAAGGTTTCTTCATTTAAAACACATCACCGGCATCAAGCCTGCTAGGCATCAAAGCCCGAAATGTAACACCGGCACAAAGCCTGCTAGGCACAGAGCCTGATTTACAACACCGGCACAAGGCCTGCTAGGCACAGAGCCTGATATACAACACCGGCACAAGGCCTGCTAGGCACAGAGCCTGATATATTTATCAACTCATTTCATCAACTCACAGTTCTCAACACATACATTACTATCCAATCGTATTTACACAACCAATTCATTTGTCATGTCAAGTATACTAATTCACATTGTATTCAAGAACATATATTCATTTCAAAATTAAACATACACATTCGGCTATCCCATGCTGTTTACTCAAACTAACCACATAATTTGATTTCATACATTTTTAATTATCAACTTAACGAGCTTTAACTTAAGAACTTACCTTGACTACCGACGAACCGCGTATACCGACTATTCGATAACTTTCGACTTCCCCCGATCCAAATTTGTTTTTCTTTGTTCTTGATCTAAACATATCAAAAATAATCTCATTCAAGCACATTTCATTTCAATTTAGTCCCAAAACACATAAATGGGCAAATTACTATTTTACCCCTAATGTTTCCCATTTTTACAATTTAGTCCTATTTGCATAAAACACAAAATACACATAATTTGCACATAATACTCTAGGGCCGAATCTTCTATACCTTCATACCAAGGCATACATTTCATTTATTTTGCAAACAAGTCCCTCAAAAATTTTATTTTTACAAATTAGCCCAAAATACTCAAATTTACTAAAATTTCCAATTCAATATATTTTAATCTTTAACATATCATTTACATAAAATCACAAAACACCAAAAAATCACAGGAACATAGCAAAGGCCGAACATCATACATGATTATTCTTAAAAATTTTAACATGGGTCAGCTACAGTTCGAAACAACGATCTCAAAAACGTATAAATTAACTAAAACCGAGCTAAAATTCTTACCTAATTGAACTAAGTAATTGCCGAAAATTCAAGACTTTTTCAACCCCTTTTTCTTAGCTACATTCGGCCATGAGAGCATAAAGATGATGGTTTATTTTTTTTATGTTATTTTAACATATATCATGCCATTAAAATAATTACTAATATAACCTTATAATTTAAAATTCCATAATATAAAACTCAAGGTTATTCTTGGCATAAGCCACCCACTAACTCAAAAAATGGGTTATTTACCCTTTTAATACCTCATATTAAAAAGCCATAATCAATTTAGCACTTTTCACCATAGTTTGCAACTTTTACCTTTTACGCGATTAAGTCCTTTTTTCTAAATTAAACACACAAACGATAGAATTTTTCTACGAGACTTTCACACACATTAATTCACATATAATAAACACAAAATATAATATTAAAATATTTCTCAGACTCGGATTCGTGGTCCCGAAACCACCGTTCCGATTAGGGTCCAATTCGGTCTGTTACAACTCTCCCCCTTAAGGATTTTCGTCCCCGAAAATCTTACCGTTAAACAACATCAGATATTGTTGCCTCATTGAATCTTCAGGCTCCCACGTAGCCTCTTCAACTCTGTGCCGATTCCATAATACTTTCACTAATGGTATTCTCTTGTTTCTTAACTCTTTTATTTCATGAGCTAAAATACGAATCGGTTCTTCCTCATATGTCATATCGTGTCAGATTTCAATCTCGGATGGAGCAATTACATTTGTCGAATCTGATCTGTATTTAAGAAGCATCGAAACGTGAAATACATCGTGCATCTTTTCTAATTCAGAGGGCAACTTCAATCTATAAGCAACAGGCCCGATACGTTCGATGATTTCATACGGTCCGATAAATCTCGGACCCAATTTGCCTTTCTGACCAAATCGAAGTACTTTCTTCCACGGAGATACTTTCAAAAATACTCGATCTCCGACTTGAAATTCAATATCTTTACGTTTCAAATCAGCGTAAGACTTTTGACGATCTGATGCAGCTTTCAAACTATCTCTGATAACAGCCACTTTCCGTTCAAACTGTAATATCCTAGATTAGGGGCTATGCATTTGGTGCACAATTCATGAGTTAGTAGGCTCAGTGTATGGTTGAGTGTGTTTTAAGGGTTTTTAGCACTCTAGGATGAAGAAGAATGCTTTGGGAAATTATGAGATTTTATGTTTAAAAGGGGGAGCTTGGCTAAGGAGGCCTTAAGGGAATTTGTGAGGGAATTTGGACATGAAATGGGGCTTGGTAAAGTGGCTTGGAGGCGCCACTTAGGGCCTTGGTGATTGATGCCTCAAGCAAGGGGAAGGGCTCAGGTTCGAGTCGTGCTGGTAGCGTGGAGTGTGTTTTTATTTTTGGGCTTTTGGCGTCAACGGAAGGGAGAAGAGATGGACGGCTTTGGGACTTTGGAAGGTAAAGATAAGCTTAGTTTTTTCTTTTAAATTTCGGCTAAGAAGAGTAGGATAATTGTTGTTTTTTTTTTAATTTATTTTGAATAGGTGATTAAGAGATAGGAGATTAATTTGGGATTTGATAAGAGAAGATTAAGTGGCCGACCAAGGGACTCTTTGGTTGGTAAAATTCGGTCATGTAGGGGAGGCATAAGTGCCGAAATTAGTTGTTCATCTTTTAGACTCCTTGCCGAAAGTTTTAGTCAAGAGAATTCATTCTTTCTTCCTCTCTTTTTCTTTGAACAAGAACCGAGTATTGAAGTGGCACCATTGCCGAAATTCTCCTAACTTCTCTCCCTATTCTTTTCTTTTCTTCAAACCTCAATTTTACACATTTCTTTGAATAGCCGAATGTCCTATCACCCTTTTTAAAGGCTTAGCCGAAACCTCTCCACCATTATTCTCCATTGCCGACTTCCTTTGTTGAGCCATAGCCGAATCTTTATTCGAACCTCCTTATCACTTCTTTTCATCTCTTGTTCTCATCTTAGCCGAAAGTTGAGAGCCTAACTCTATTTCTCCTCTGTGGCCGAATATAGGAAGGTGATCTCGGGGATTGATCGTTAGTGGTAAGCAACATAGTGGTAAGTGATCTTCTCTTTTAGTAAGCGATTTCACTTCTTTTTCATTTGAGGAGCCGAAATCAATGGTTGGCTTTGATTTATGTGAGATGGCCGAATGGTTTTAGTGCCATAATCTTGTGTTTCGTTTGTATGTAGCCGACGTTAAGGAGCATCAAAGGAGTTTCCTTGAATTCGATTCTTCAAGGTAAGCAGTTATACTATTCGACCAAGGGCCATTTTCCTAGGATTATGCTTGAAACCGATTCTAACAGTTGGTTATAGGGATTCGATTCTTCAAGGGATCTTGACAGTTTCAGAAGCAAGTGCAGTTTCGGGTTCTGGTAAGTAATGTAGTTTCGGCCAAGGGATGTATCCATAAGTATTCATGTGTTGAGCCGAACCTAACTTATGGCATGCAGGGATTTCGTTAACTCCATAGCAAGTGCAGTTTCGGGATTTGGACTAGCAAGGTAAGTGGTTGCTAATATTCGGCCTAAGGCTATATTTTGGTATACAAGTGTAACCGATTTCTGACTTTGGTTTTAAGGGCAAATCGACAGAAGTAAGCAAGTTTCGGGATTTAAGATCATTTTGGTAAGTATGTTAGATTATAGTCTATTCGATTAAGATCTTGTATTAACCGTTTGATTCTGATTAAGTGTTCTACGATGGACGTGGATACCAGTCAAGGAGGACAAGGGGTAGTCCCTATCCCTAAGTTTAAGAGGAGAGCAGTCTCTGCAGTGCGAGATTGGCCACCGGGGTGTGGGCCAGTGTCAGAGCAAGAAAGTAGGCAGATAGCTATAGTGTCGCTTAGCGATAGTATCGGGATTGAGGGCGTAACGCTTCAAGTTATCAGGTGTGTAGTTAGCCTATCGTTTTCCGGGATATATGGTATATTTGCATGTGATGGTGTGTGATTAACCAGCCGTTTTCCGGGTATATGTTATGTATGTGATATTCGTATGTGTTATGTATGTGTTACTAAGTGTAGTGGCAAAATTAAGATATGGATACCCTTAAGGGGTATGTTGTCAATCAGGTAAGTATCAGATCTAATGAAATGTGGTTATTGATGTGTATTTGTGATGGTATGCTTAATGAACATGCTCATGCATTATCATGACACTATTTTATGTTGCATGTGCATGGGTGGGATATGAATATGAAAGAAGGACAGGGTGTACTTCGAGTACGTGGTTTGATGAGTGGCTTTGTGCCTCATCGTGGTTGATATAGGCTATGTGCCATATCGTGGTTAATGATGGCTTTGTGCTCATCGTGGTTTTGATGTTAGCTACGGGCTACATCGTGGATTGGCACTGACTGAGGTCGCGTTGTGGATTAATTGTGATTTAGTTTGCGTGGATGGCATTAACTGCCAAATTGGTGTGTAGCGGTTGGAAGGTGATTTAGTAATCCCCTGGTGTGTGGTGGCTGGGTACGGGGGTGTGTAGAGGATGGACCCTAGGCTGGGTTGGGTGCATTTTGCATAAATCTGTATAATATATGAATCAATGTGGTAATGGGCCAAGCCCAATATGTGATGTGGATTAATGTGAAAATGGGCCAAGCCCAATATGTGATATGGATTAATGTGAAAATGGGCCAAGCCCAATATGTGATGTGGATTAATGTGAAAATGGGCCAAGCCCAATATGATATGTGGATTAATGTGGTAATGGGCCAAGCCCAATATGTGGACTCATGTGGTTAAATTACCCTATTATATGAATGTGATGTGGATATGGGTCAAGCCCAATAAGTGAAAACATGTGAATAAGTTGCATTTATATCTGATATGTGGGTTAATATATGGTTTGATATGTGGGTGGAATTCAGTGGACTAATTACACACTGAGTCTGTTTGACTCACCCAAATTTTACCAACATCGCAGGTAATGCGTGAGTCTAGGACCGGGTTGGAGTGGATACGAAGTGGCCCATGCAGAAGATATTTTAAATGTTTACGTACTTATATTTTCAGTATTTCTAAGTATTTCTTTATTGTAATAAGGGCCATTTAAGGTACTTACGGATTATTATTAAGTTTTAAGTTGGATTGTCGATTATATTATTATCTGGAAATGTTTATTTTAGCAACTTACATTTTAAAATATATATATACTAAAGTTTTTAATCCAGGAATTTGTAACAACTTCATTTATTTCGAAATTTTAACTATACAATGTTTTTCTAAAGACAATAAATTTTTAATGTTTTATCCATACGTGAAATCAGTTTTCAAACGTTTTCCGCAGTGGCATTCTGAATTCGGCCATGGCTCGTGGGCTGGGTTTGGGGTGTTACACAGTCTCTTTAATCAAGTCAACCCCTTGTATCTTATTCTCACTGAGCTCGGTCCAGTACAGGGGTGTACGACACTTGCGGCCATAAAGAGCTTCGTAGGGTGCCATTTTGATACTTGATTGAAAACTGTTATTATAAGCAAATTCAATCAAAGGTAGGTACTTTTCCCACGTACTTTCAAACTCGAGAACGCAACATCTTAACATTTCCTCAAGTGTCTGAATAGTTTGTCAGACTGACCGTCTGTCTGCGGGTGAAAACCTGTACTAAAATGAAGTTTAGTACCTAAAGCATCCTGCAGCTTCTTCCAAAATCGCGATGTAAATCTCGGGTCTCTGTCTGAAATAATAGAACTCGGCACACCTGTAATCTCACAATTTGAGATATATACAACTCAGCAAGTTTATCGAGTGAAAAGTCCGTACGAACCAATACAAAGTGAGCCGTTTTGGTCAGTCTATCTACAATAACCCAAACTGCATCTTTCTTGCTCGGTGTCATAGGTAAACCAGACACAAAATCCATAGTGATTCTATCCCACTTCCATTCAGGAATCATGATCGGTTGAAGCAACCCAGAAGGCACTTGATGCTCGGCTTTTACTTGCTGACAAATTAAGGACTTTGATACAAATTCTGATATATCCCGCTTCATGCCAGGCCACCAATAGAACTGTTTCAAATCGTTATACATTTTCGTGCTACCCAGATGTATCGATAATCGGCCACTATGAGCCTCACTCAGAATCATCTGAATCAAATCTAAGTTCTTCGGCACACACATTCGGCTTTTAAAGTTCAAACAGTCATTTGCATCAATTTGAAACTCTGATTCCGCATCTTTTTCACACTGAATTCGCCTAGCAATCAAATCTTTGTCAACTTTCTCTGCATCACAAATTTGCTGAATAAACGTTGGTCTTACTTTTAACTCGGCTATGATCGAACCATCACCAGACATAGCCATTTGTGCGTTCATCGCACGAAGAGCAAACAATGATTTTTGACTTAACGCATCTGCAACAACTTTAGCTTTCCTCGGATGGTAGTCAATCACCAACTCATAGTCTTTCAACAGTTCTAACCACCTACGTTGTCTCAAGTTTAGATCTTTCTGAGTCATCAAATACTTTAGACTTTTATGATCCGTAAAAACGTGACATTTCTCGCTGAATAAGTAATGACGCCAAATTTTTAATGCGAAAACAATGGCTGCTAATTCTAGATCGTGGGTCGGATAATTTCTTTCGTGCGGCTTCAATTGTCTCGAAGCGTAGGCTATAACTTTGCCTTCCTGCATCAAAACATTACCCAACCCATTCAAAGAAGCATCACTAAAAACAACAAATTCTTTACCGGATTCAGGCTGAGATAACATTGGAGCTTCGGTCAAAAGGGCTTTCAGCTGCTCAAAACTTTTCTGGCACCTTTTCGACCACTCAAACTTGACATCTTTCTGTAGTAGCTTTGTCAAAGGTGTAGCTATCACAGAAAAGCCTTTTACAAACCGTCTGTAGTATCCCGCAAGGCCAAGGAAGCTTTGAACCTCAGAAACATTCTTTGGCGGTTTCCAATCGAGTATAGCCGCTATTTTGTTTGGATCCACCCGAATACCTGATGCTGATACAACATGACCCAAGAAACTGACTTCATTCATCCAGAACTCACATTTACTAAAGTTTGCATACAACTGATGATCTCGCAAAGTTTGTAGCACTAATCTCAAATGCTCGGCATGCTCAGTTTCATCTTTGGAGTAGATCAGTATATCATCAATAAACACTACTACAAACCAATCCAAAAACTGTCTGAAGACCCGATTCATTAGATCCATAAATACAGCAGGTGCATTAGTGAGTCCAAAAGGCATAACCAGAAATTAAAAATGTCCGTACCTCATCTGGAATGCAGTCTTTGGTACATCTGTATCTCTGACTCGCAACTGATAATAACCCGATCTTAAATCTATCTTCGAAAATACTAAGGCCCCTTTCAACTGATCAAACAAGTCATCAATCCGAGGTAACGGGTACTTATTCTTTATAGTTACCTTATTTAGTTGCCGATAATCGATACACATTCACATCGTTCTATCTTTCTTTTTCACAAAAAGAACTGGTGCACCCCAAGGAGAAAAACTCGGTCGTGCAAAGCCCCTATCTGTTAACTTTTGCAACTGTGCTTTCAACTCTTTTAACTCAGCAGGTGCCATCCGATACGGAGCTATCGAGATCAGAGTTGTCCCCGATACTAATTCAATGCCAAACTCAATCTCTCGTACTGGTGGTAAACCCGGTAATTCTTCAGGAAACACATCTGGGTATTCACACACAACCGGTACAGATTCAATTTGTTTTTCAGACACTTTATTATCCAATACATAAACCAAATAAGCTTCACACCCTTTTCTCACATACTTCCGGGCTAACATCGAGGATATTACTGTAGGTAACCCACTTAAATCACTAGATTCAACTCTGATGATCTCACCGTTCTGACATCTCAAATCAATAAGCTTTCTTTTGCAATTCGCCACGGCATCATGCGAAGTTAACCAGTCCTTTCCCAAGATTATATCAAACTCATCGAAAGGCAACAATATTAAATCGGCTGGAAAGCAAGAATCCCGAATCATCAACGGGCAACCTCTACACACTTTATCAACAAGTACACATCTACCCAAAGGGTTGGACACACGAATCACAAGCTCAGTAGACTCAACTAGTAGAGTCTTACTGAATACTAGAGTTTCACACACATATCAAATGAGTCGAACCAGGATCAATCAATGCAATCACAGTAGTATCATAAAGGGTGAAAGTACTAGTAATGACATCTGAGGAAGAAGCATCCTCTCTAGCTCGTGTAGCATAAGCTCTAGCTGGAGCTCTTGCCTCTGATCGCACTGTAGTGTCCTTCGTCCCTCTCTAACTGCCACCTACATTGCCTGAATGTCTGGGTGGTCTGCCCCGTACTGGTGCGCTGTTGGGTCTAGTGTTCTGTGCCGTATTCTGTTCAGCTAACATCGGACACTCTCGAATAAAATGATCCGACGATCCACATTTAAAGCAGGACGGATCGTGAACTCTACAACTCCCAGGATGTCATTTCCCACAATGTCTACACTCGGCCCGGTTCTGTGGAATATTACCAACACTAGCTACCGAAGTGGCTCAGGAACTCATTGGAGGTCGATCACGTCTAGGTAAGTTTGAAGTGGCTTTATGTCGACTGGGATCATCTCTGAACTTCTTATGCATGGAATGGAAAATCTTACTCGATGATCTCTTCCGAGTGTCTCTAGCTTCTACCTCAGCTTTTCTTTTCTCCTTTCCAAGCTCTTCGGCTTTACAAGCTCGCTCGACTAATGTCACGAACTCTTTGATTTCAAGAATGCCAACAAGTAACTTTATGTCTTCATTCAGGCCGTCTTCAAATCTTTTACACATAATGGCTTCAGTAGATATACACTCTCGAGCGTAACGGCTCAATCAGACAAACTTCTGCTCATACTCCATCACAGTCATGCGACCCTGCTTTAATTCCAGAAATTCTTTTCGTTTCTGATCGATGAATCTCTGACTGATATATTTCTTACGGAACTCAATTTGGAAGAAGTCCCAAGTTACTTTTTCTTTCGGGACCACTGATACCAGTGTGTTCCACCAGTGATAGGCAGTGTCCCGAAGTAGAGATATAGCATACTTTAGGCATTCTTTTGGAGTACAAGATAGCTCGTCGAGTACCCTAATAGTGTTATCAAGCCACATCTCGGCTCGTTATGCGTCATCATCATCATTAGCCTTGAATTCTTCGGCCCCATATTTCCTGATTTTATCAATGGGACACCTGCTAGATCTCATCGGATCTATCATAGGGGGTGCTGAAGGTACTGGAGTTGGATTATTCGGGGGTGGAGGATGTTGTACAGTAGGATTATTCTGAACAAACTGGGTAAACCACTCATTCATCATCTGGTAGAAGGCTTGTTTAGCCTCCCCCTCGTGGCTACCTGTAACTGGTCGAGAGTCTACTGGCGCTGATCCGCGTGCACGGTCAGGCGCTACACTCTCTACGTCATCAGCTACGACTCTGTTGGGATCAGGATCCATTTACTATATATAAAACACAGTTCGAAATGTCAGAAGTCACCACACTATCAAAAATACAATTAAAGGCATGTATGGCTAGACTCTCACACGCTACTGTAGTCCTAGAATCGACTAAACCGTAAGCTCTAGTACCAATCAAATGTAACACCCCTTAACCCCTACCCGTCGCCGAATTAGGGTTATGAGGCGTTACCGAACTAGACACAGTTTAACACAGTCTTATATGAAATAAATCCATTTCGCATACATAAAAATTTCTATACTAACAATTGATGATCAAGACTTACATTACAAATAACCATGTTTCAAAAATTTCAATACATCATAATTCATTATCTGAACAGGTTTCGAATCAAGCTTTCACATAACAACACCAAATTTTATATAAGGACATATAAAAATACATCTATTAGTTTTCCCTCACATACATGACATTCGAACTGTATAGCAAGAACAAACATACACATTATGTTATCAAATATGCGCCATGTCCCTAAATTAAAAGCCATGTTAAACCACAATTATCAATTCACCCTTTTTTATTATTTAATGCACACAAGATTTTTTAATAACCTACCAAACACACACATGATATGTGACTAGTCCAAGATAAAAAAAATAGAACCAACTTATTGACCATATATTCGGTTCTCATTTAAAACTCTAATAATCAACTCAAAACATAAGTATAAACATTTTCATGATCAACTTTGTGTTATAATCGAGCACATAATAATCTAAGTAGAAGAAAAATTCACACGACCTAATAGGCATACTTATATACATATATATATATATATATATATATATATACATATAAATGATTAATTCTATGAAACCACATTTAACTTCTAAGCATGATACGCACACATCTTATATCAAAGATTTAAACCAACCATTATATCAAATATGTAGACCATACTTAACCAAAAGTAATAGCCTTATTCGCAAGGCCATATATATACATTTATACAACCGAACAACATTCATTCAAGTCATCATTCAGCCTATACATGCCTTTGATTCGAAGGTAAACATTTATACCAAAACGAGTGATAGTGTGGTTGACTTTCTTGATGATCCTCTGAGTCCGTAGCTGAGTCAACGACCTATAAAACAGAAAGACCACATATAAGAAGTAAGCACACTAGCTTAGTAAGTTTTAAGTTAATGATAATACAGTGTCCAAACACTAATACATATATAATAGTTACCATTAACAATGAAAAGTAAACATGTCAAATACACAATTTCATGTAAGGCCGAATACCATAGTTCGTCTACCTAATTGTTTCACTTATTACCCTTAAATGTATATTATAACAAAACACAAGGTATATGTTTTACATAAATCACATTACTACAAATCATATACATCCACCATTCGCATCGTCTATGTTATCCCAATCAAAGTCACATTTCAATGAACATTTCTATTTATAATCAAGTCTACCAAAGTATTGTATTCAATCTCAATTTCAGTCACGTACCACTCATACTTTTGATCATAAGTTCAATTTCACATAATACCAATTCTACCGTATCATTCAAATTCAGTTAATATTAGACATAACTTACCTTGCTTTCGGTGAATGAAAAAGGGACTTACGTTTACTCGCGCGTTTACTTGGTACTTTAACTGCGTTTCACCTTGAATAATTTAAGGTTTCTTCATTTAAAACACATCACCGGCATCAAGCCTGCTAGGCATCAAAGCCCGAAATGTAACACCGGCACAAAGCCTGCTAGGCACAGAGCCTGACTTACAACACCGGCACAAGGCCTGCTAGGCACAGAGCCTGATATACAACACCGGCACAAGGCCTGCTAGGCACAGAGCCTGATATATTTATCAACTCATTTCATCAACTCACAGTTCTCAACACATACATTACTATCCAATCGTATTTACACAACCAATTCATTTGTCATGTCAAGTATACTAATTCACATTGTATTCAAGAACATATATTCATTTCAAAATTAAACATACACATTCGGCTATCTCATGCTGTTTACTCAAACTAACCACATAATTTGATTTCATACATTTTTAATTATCAACTTAACGAGCTTTAACTTAAGAACTTACCTCGACTACCGACGAACCGCGTATACCGACTATTCGATAACTTTCGCCTTCCCCCGATCCAAATTCATTTTTCTTTGTTCTTGATCTAAACATATCAAAAATAGTCTCATTCAAGCACATTTCATTTCAATTTAGTCCCAAAACACATAAATGGGCAAATTACTATTTTACCCCTAATGTTTCCCATTTTTACAATTTAGTCCTATTTGCATAAAACACAAAATACACATAATTTGCACATAATACTCTAGGGCCGAATCTTCTATACCTTCATACCAAGGCATACATTTCATTTATTTTGCAAACAAGTCCCTCAAAAATTTTATTTTTACAAATTAGCCCAAAATACTCAAATTTACTAAAATTTCCAATTCAATATATTTTAATCTTTAACATATCATTTACATAAAATCATAAAACACCAAAAAATCACAAGAACATAGCAAAGGCCGAACATCATACATGATTATTCTTAAAATTTTTAACATGGGTCAGCTACAGTTCGAAACAACGATCTCAAAAACGTATAAATTAACTAAAACCGAGCTAAAATTCTTACCTAATTGAACCAAGTAATTGCCGAAAATTCAAGGCTTCTTCAACCCCTTTTTCTTAGCTACATTCGGCCATGAGAGCATAAAGATGATGGTTTATTTTTTTATGTTATTTTAACATATATCATGCCATTAAAATAATTACTAATATAACCTTATAATATAAAATTCCATAATATAAAATTCAAGGTTATTCTTGGCATAAGCCACCCACTAACTCAAAAACTGGGTTATTTACCCTTTTAATACCTCATATTAAAAAGCCATAATCAATTTAGCACTTTTCACTATAGTTTGCAACTTTTACCTTTTACGCGATTAAGTCCTTTTTCTAAATTAAACACACAAACGATAGAATTTTTCTAGGAGACTTTCACACACATTAATTCACATATAATAAACACAAAATATAATATTAAAATATTTCTCAGACTCGGATTCATGGTCCCGAAACCACCATTTCGATTAGGGTCAAATTCAGTCTGTTACATAAACCCTTTAGATACCTGAAGGGGATGAAACCTAGATGAATCTTGTTATTGATTTCTGAATTATATGATAAATACTTAGTTTGTTCTTAATTATGTGTGCTTAATCCAAATTTGATGTGCTTAGGTGGAGGAGGAATAGACCCTGCCTAAGAGTAGATCTAGCGTAGTAAAGCGGAGTTGATCGCAAGCCTAGAGATAGGGTGACAAGATTTTGCCAGATTAGGGTGAAACCTAATATGGGAATCCATAGATCGATTTACTGCTATTCTAGGGGGTTATTATTTGAGAAAGAGAGTTCCGTTAATTAACCTAGGGTTAGACGTTATTCGCCTCGAGAGAGAGTTTAATATACGTTAGGGAGTCCTACGGATCAAACTAAGTGAATAAATCGTATGGTTCAGTGTTAGATAATAAGTGAAGTCTAGGTGGATTCTTCCTGAGGGTATAGTCGTGATCAACTAAGTTTTTCTTCAAGTTATTTCTCAATTCGTTCTTTTTGTCTTCGCGTCTTTAGCTTAGTAGTCGTTAATTTAGATTAAAGAAACTTCACTTTATTTTAGGCTAAATAATAAAAAGAAAGTTAGTAGTAGTTTAGTTCCTTTGGGTTCGACAATTCGGTCTTGCCTAAGCTATACTACTGTTCGATAGGTACACTTGCCTTTAATCGTTGTCATAGTTAGTTTCCAGGTTCGATCTCATTCATTATAAATTTAAAACCCTGATTTCAGCGATCAAATCGCTGTCACTAAATTATTTATTTCTTGAATTACAAAGCTTCGAATTTCAAACCGCTAATTTTTCCTGAAACTGGACTCACATATCTTCATACCATAAAATTTCCAGAATTTTTGGGTTAGCCAATTATTACAGTTTATTCATTAAAGATTCCCCTGTTTTACTGTTTGGCTATTCTGACCTCTCTTCACTACGAATCAATTTTCTCCTCATATAGAGTTCATATGACCTTCTTATTTAGTTCATTTAAAAATAGACTCATTCAGGATTTCATTCATATAAATTATATCCCACAATTAGTTTTGTAAAAGTTTTAATGATTTTTCCAAGGCAGAATAGGGGATCACGTAATCATTCTGAACTAGTCTCACAGAAATTCAAATATCTCAAAATATACGAATCATTTGTTTGCTATGTTTATTTTATATGAAAATAAACTCAATAAGCTTTAAATCAATATCTCCTCAAACTTATAATTCAATCTCTACTATTTTTTGTGATATTTCAAACTCATGTCACTACTGTTGTCCAAACAGTTTTATTGTAAATTTTTGCTCTCTCTTTAACTTTAGTTGTGTTCATCACTTGCTTATACCAACCTTTCCAATTTCTGATTACATATCGAACATATTGTTCATACGTACATTTGCCACATTTCTCAATTGGTCACATTCACACTTGCACTTATTCATGACATGATCGCACCAATCATCATTAGTAAATTATCTCGTTGAACCCCTTCGGAAAACGCTTGATACTCGGTGGTCTTAGCACATAGCTCCACCTACACATAATTCGGCTTTCTTGTACACATGGTGAAGGTCCCTTATCACTCATGTGACCTAGCCATTCCATATCCTAGCTTTCTTGTCTACATGGTGTCCAACACTAGGAACCACTCATGTGACCTAGCTACTCATAACCCGTAACTTTCTTGTACACATGGTATACACACAGTATTACACATGTGACCTAGTTACATATGAAATTATTATCCCGTAGCTTTCTTGCACACATGGTGAAAGTCCCTTATCATCCATGTGGCCTAGCTATATATCAAATTTTACCATCTAGTAACTTTCTTGTGCACACGATGAAGGTCCCTTATCACTCGTGTGACCTAGCTACATATTGTCCGTATCTCTTGGTTTTCCGAAGGTTCAATCAAGAATTTCCCATTCCATTCATTTTCATATTTTAGTTATCACCCAATGATTTCCATAATATCTAGCAAAATAAGTATTGTACAAGTAAAATAAATGCATTATTTACATGTAAACTTTCTTGTCGAAATCTCGTCAGGTACAACCGTGTAGCAACTCATACAACCATGTAATATTAATTTAACATTCAATTCTTGTAACATTAATTTACCATTCAATTTCACATGACACAACAAACATCACATTTTCCATACCATACATACCATCCATCAACTTCTCCTAAACATATTAAATCATACAATTTATGCCATATCAATAGAAAATTACAATTCAAGCATGGTATTGCATTATTATTAACACACGAACTTACCTCGAATGCCGAAACGGTCATTTTACCAATTTTCCCGATTTTTTGATTTTCCTCTAGTTCTAGGTCCAAATCTCATTTTTCGGGGTCTAAAACATCACATTTCACCTATTTAATTAATGTACTACACAAAATAGTCCCTAACTCAAACTTTGGAAAAATTACAATTTTGCCCCTAAACTTTTGCATAATTACAATTTTACCCCTAGGCTCGAAAATTAAACTTCATCCCTTATTATTATGTTTTATAACATGCTGAACATTTTTCCCTTCTATAGAAACATCAAATTTTCACTCTAACATGCACTTATGAACATTAGGTATTTTTACCAATTATGTCGTTTTACTCGTTTTCACGTAAAATCGCTTAGCAAAAGTTGTTTAACATAATTTCTGCCTTCATATTTTATCATAAAACATCCAAATAAACACATTTCACCTACGGGTATTTTTCCAAATATGAACCCTAGGTTAAATTATTGCTAGAATAAGTTAAACCAAGTTATCGGGATTCTAAAAACGTAAAGAACATTAAAAACGGGGCTTGGAATCACTTACTATGGAGCTTGGAAGCTTGAAACAAACCCTAGCTATGGAGAACCCTTGTAATTTCGTCCTAATGAAGAAGGTGGACATATTTGACATTTAAATTTTGTTTTTAATTCATTTAATTCACTAAATTACCAAAATGCCCTTAAAAAAATCTTTTGAAACATACCCATCCATGTCCATTTTTGTCCACCAACTTAACCAATGGTCTAATTATCATTTAAGGACCTCCAATTTAAAATTTCATAACAATTGGACACCTCTAACATGTAGAACTCAGCTTTTGCACTTCTTACAATTTAGTCCTTTTGACTAAATTGAGTGCCCAAACGTCGAAATTTTCGAACAAAATTTTCACAAAATCTTCCCGTGAAATCGTAGACCATAAAAATATAATAAAAATAAAATTTTCCTCTTCGGATTTGTGATCTCGAAACCACTGTTCCGACTAGGCCCTAATTCGAGATGTTACAAAGCTCCTGCATTTGTTGCGGACTAACCACAGCTCGTATGAGATTACCGATATATCAACTCGTAAGAGCTTACTGTTTTTAGCTTGTTAGAGCTTATTGTTCATCAGCTTAGGAGGAGCTTACTGTTCAAAGCTCGAAAGAGCGGTATATGATAAGGAATTGACAAATTACTGATTTATATGTACTGTATATCACCCGAGTATCCTTTGAGTTTCTAATAGGTTCAACGGGCATAAATTTTGTGATATGGTAAAGTACTGTTTATACGGATGAATTGCTGTTTATATGATTGAAAGTAAAATGTTATAAATGATGTATATGATGTATGTGAGCTTAATATGATACAATGTAATAAGTAATTACATTGAGTTAATGGATGGTTTCATGAATTTTGGTGACTAACTTATGATTAATGTTTTTTTA
Organism: Gossypium australe; assembly: GCA_005393395.2. Classification (NCBI taxonomy): domain Eukaryota; kingdom Viridiplantae; phylum Streptophyta; class Magnoliopsida; order Malvales; family Malvaceae; genus Gossypium; species Gossypium australe. Next base: position 114,736,384 of record CM016616.1, on the reverse strand, counting down.
GGCATTTGTTAATTGAATTGAATACTTCTTAATTGTTGCCTTGATTATGTATAAATGGTAAGTTTAATTCTGAATTATACGGGCTTACTAAGCTATAAAGCTTATTCAGTTTCCTTTTCTATGTTTTATAGAGATTAGTTAGCTCGCTCGTTTCGTACTAGTCGGAGTTACACATCACACTATCCAGTTGTCGATTGGTACTTTTGAACTTGTGGATATATGTAAATATGGCATATATAGGCTAGTTTTAAATGTGATAGTTTTGGTTACTTGATATTATGATTTTGGTACATATTGTGGATAAGTTGAGCCATAGGATTTGGCTAAACTTGATTCTATGTCTTGGTATGGTTGACAAGTAGTAAATGGAATGGAAATATGCAGATGTGTCTTGTTATATGGTAGGCTTATGAATGGGAAATGTATGTGATTTATTATGCATTTGAATTCCATGTCGAAATGGGATTAATATGTGTATAAGATATTATGTTTTGGATGCCAATTGAGTTGTGAAATGTTGTAAATTATGCTTGTGTATGCATGTCAAAATAGGGTGGCAAAATGGCTAAACAAATGGGCTATTTTTGTCCACACGGGCAGGGACACGAGCGTGTGTTCAGCTGTGTGTGACATACGGTTATGTTGCATGGCCGTGTGTCCCCTGGTGTTGGAATTAAATTATAGTCAGTATTGATGGAAATCGAAACTAACTATTATTTCGACAAATGCAAGCGCACCTATCGAATAGTAGTATAGCTGTGGTGAGTCCGGAATATCGTATCATCAAGGACCAAGAGTACTAGTATTAACTATCTTTTTATTATCTAGCCTAATAATTAAGGGAATTTGGTTTTTAATCTAAAATTAACTAACTATGGAAGCAACAGAGAATAAATTGGACAACTTATATGAGATCGGCAATACCTAAGGAAGAATCCACCTAGACTTCACTTATTACTTTTGATTCATGCGATTTATTCACTTGGCTTAATCCATAGAAATCCCTAAATTATATTAATACCTCTTTCGAGGCTACTAATAACTGACTCTAGGTTGATTAATTGAAATATCTTTCTAATTAAAACCCCTATTGTCGCATTAACTCGATCTATGGATTCCCTTATTAGGTTTGACCCTAATCTGGCAGATTTTCGTCGCCCTATCTCTAGGGTTGCTGTCAACTCTGCTTAATTGTGTTGATCTACTCTTAAACAGGGACTTCTGCTCCACTAAATAAGCACATTCGACTTGAATCAATAACCTGAATTATCAAAACAAGAATAAGAACTCACAATTTAAAATAAGCACAAGTATTTATCTCATAAATCAAATAATAATAAGACCTATCTTAGGTTTCATCCCCTTAGGTATTTAAGGGATTTAGTTCATACTAATAGAGGAAAACATCATAAAAGAAGAAAAACAACAAAACATAAGAAAACCCAAAAAACTTCTAAAGAACTTGATAGGAGATCCTCAGTCTTGATGGAGATCCTTCTCCTAAGCTGATCCTGACGGCTATCTTGGAGTATTTTCTCCTTCTACTCAGTGTCTATTCGACGTCCTGTTGAACTCTCCTTTTAGGTTACCCCCTAGGGTGTTTATATGGGCTTCGAGATGCCTTTCTTGGCCCACAAGTATCCTAATCCGAATAGAATTCATCCTTATTTCGGCAGGGACACACCCGTGTGACACGCTCGTGGTCGATAGCCCAGGCCGTGTTCAATCTGGCTTGCCACAAACGATCGTGCGGTCCTCCCGTGTGTAGTGGTCTAGGCCGTGTAGGCCCATTTTGTCCCTTTTGGCCCGTTTTTCATTCTTTTCAAATCCCTAAGCTCTCCTGAGTATAAAACATGAAATTAAGAGATTAGGAGCATCGAATTCATCAAATTCAATGGAAAATCATCCAAAATTAAGCCAAGCATGGGGTTAAAATATGTGTAAATTATGGTTTATCAAGTATGTTCCACACGGTCCCATACACGGACGTGTGACTGGCCGTGTGGCACAAGTCAGTATACCCCCTAAATGGCACACGGCCTAGCACACGGGCGTCTGACTTGGCCGTGTTGCATAAGTCAGTATACCTTACAGTTTTAACACAGCATGGTACACGGTCGTGTGTGGCCATTTCTAAGGGTACATGGGCTAGACACACGAGCATGTGGTTGGTCGTGTGACCCAAGTCAGTATACTCTCTAGTTTTCACACGGCCTGGCACACGGGCGTGTCCTCGGCCGTGTGATGTAAGTCAGTATGTATGCCCTGTTTTCACACGGTCTGAGACACGGGTGTGTCTGGAGCCGTATGAGGCCCACGATTTGTTCACACGAGCGTGTGACCTCTGAAATGTTGAAATTTTTCTAAGTTTCCAAAATTTTCATATGTTATCAGTTTAGTCCCGAACCACTTCTAAAGCATGTGTAAGGCTTCGTAGACCTTATAAAGGGACAAGATGATTGTGTTGTACGATATTTGAATATGAATGCATAAATGTATGGGTTATATATGTTAAATTAAGTGTATTGATCAGTAATACCTCGTAACCCTACTCCGGTGACGAACACGGGTTAGGGGTGTTATATTTATTGGTATTAGAGCTACGGTTTAGTCGATTCTAGGACTAACGTAGCGTATGTGTGTCTAGCTATACATGCCATATATATAAAATGTGATAGTGTGATGACTCCTGACGTTTTTAAATGTGTTTTATATAGTTAATGGATCCTGATCGAGCCGTAGTTGATGAAGTTGAGAGTAACACGCCTGCTCTCGCTCAAGGGACAGTTCCATCTGACTTTAGACTCGTAACGGGTAGCTAGGGAGGAGAGGCTAAAGAAGCCTTCTTCCAAATGATGAAGGAATGGTTCACACAACATATTCGTACAAACCCGGCTGCTCAACAACCTCCAGCCCCACCTATTCCCCAACCGATCTCTGTAGTTCTTCAAGGTATGGATCTTTTGCGAATGAATAAGCCACCTATTGATAAGATACAGAAACACGGGGCTGAAGACTTCAGAGCTACTGTTAGTGACGATCCTAAGAGAGCCGAGTTTTGGCTTGAGAACACGATTCGAGTATTTGATAAACTGTCATGCACACCTGAAGAATGTTTAAAATGTGTTGTATCATTGTTGAGAGACACCGTGTATCAATGGTGGAATACTTTGATATCTGTAATTCCTCGAGAAAGAGTTACTTGGGAATTCTTTCAAGTTGAATTTAGAAAGAAATACATCAGCCAAAGGTTCATTGATTAAAAAAGAAAGGAATTTCTTGAATTGAAATAGGGTCGTATGTTGGTAACGGAATACAAAAGAGAGTTTGTATGACTCAGCAAATATGCTCGTGAATATGTTTCTTCTAAGGTTATAATGTGTAAAAGATGCGAAGATGGGTTAAATGAAGAAATCAGACTATTAGTGGGGATTCTTGAATTGAAAGAGTTCGTTGTTTTATTTGATCGAGCCTACAAAGCCGAAGAGCTTAGCAAAGAGCAAAGAAAAGCTGATTTTGAGGCTAGAGACTTTAGAAAAAGATTTGTGGGAAAATCACATCAGTCACCAACAAAGAAATCTAAAGAATACCATCCTCGTTCTACTGCTTCTGCGGGGATTTCAATCAGAGAAAGAGATGCAAGAAATTTCAGCTCTAAACCTTAGACAACATATGTTGCCAGTGCGGATAGTGTTAGAAATGTTGTACCTGAATGTAAGCATTGCAACAAGCAACACTATGGTGAATGCAGAATAGTGAGTGGACCTTGTTTTAGATGCGGGTCTCTTGATCATTATCTTCGGGACTATCTAGAAAAGTCTATAGCTGAAAGAGATCAACCAGCAAAAGTGAGTAATACGGCTACTAGAGGGAGACCACCCAGAAACACTACAAAATACGAGTGATAACCAACGTGCTACGAGAGATTCTGCTGTGAGATCTGAGGCACTAGCACCTGCCCGAGCTTATGCTATCCCACACGAGAAGAGGCGTCATCGCTATATGTTATTACCGGTACTTTTTCTCTTTTTAATACTGATATAGTTACGTTGATAGATCACAAATAGTAGCCGATGATGTCGGGGCTGAGCCAGGAACTGGGGACCAATCCGATGACCACGCAAAGCCCAAAGAAAAGAAAAGGAAGTGCTCCAAGGATAGAAAAACAAAAGACTGAAGAGAAGAAAAAGAGGAGAAAGAAACATGATGTAACCACATCGACTGATGTGGATAACTGAGTTAGTTTGTTTTAAGCTTTAGTTATAGTATTCATGCATTGCATGTAACTGTAGGTTTTATTTTGATAAGTATACATTGTCATTGCATTTTCATTGTCATTACATTTTAGTGTTAGTGCATTGGGGACAATGCAAACTTTAAGTTTGGGGAAATGCACATGGGGCTTGGAAATGCACCCACATTTTAAAATTTTTGTTTTCAGAAATGAAACATGCAAGGTTTAATTATAGTTAATGAAAATTGTTCAAAAAAAAATTTTGTTACATTCGATGCTTAATTCTTGAATCATGTAAATTAGCAATGAATGAGTTGGATAAATTTGATAAAAGGTTGTAGCTTCAAACCTTTGATGAATGGATTAGGTTACATTAGTAATGGATGACTGCTATCACTCTTTAAATCTTAAATGAATCTGCTTTGTATAGTTGCTTATATATGTATATATAGTTATAAAGTAAAGACACTTTAAAGTGGGTGTAATATGGAATGTTAAAAAGGGAACACTCCAATACAAGCGTTAGAAAAATCAATCAGGCCAAAGGTTGTCGCTGCATGAGTGTGTGACAGCACAATTACATACTCCCTGGGGGTTTGTTGCACCCCATCGTTACTTCTCAGGAACAAGGGTACAGTAATGCAACGATATCCCTTATTCCAAAAAAAAATGTATATATATACTTAGTATTATACAATAAATGTTGTAATGCTAGATAGAACTTAGGGTTTGAAGCATGGTGCTAGCATTGATGAAGTTGCAACCTTATTCATTCATGCTTATGAATTGTCGGCGCAATATTCTTTCATCTGAATGTGATTCATCCATTGGGAATTTAGAGGGTTCAAGTTGCTAGGATGATCATTTGCCTTAGTAAAATTTTTTGTAGCCTTGCTAGTTTCTATTTTACTTGAGGACAAGTAAAAACTCAATTTTAGGGGTGTGATAGCACTAGAAAGAACATAGGTTTTCCCCCCTACTTATTGGTTAAATTGTTCCCATTTAGTTATCCTTAACATGCATTTTAGCTTTTTCAATTTAGTAAATTGTATTTTATAACTCAGTCAATCCTAGGCTATTTTATCCTTAATTTTGCTATCTTATTACATTAATGTCACTACATGAGTTAATTTCAGATTGTGTCCAGAATTGCCACTGCACCTGACAGATGTCTGCAATGTCGCTGCATGGGTTAATTCTAAGTTGCGTTCAGAATTGTTGCCACACCTGACAGTTTTTCGGATAAGAACCAAAATTGTGTGAGCTGTCCAATCTAGAATAACCAACATGTACGAACAAGGACAGAATAATTTTAGGGAAAGGACACCTGTACTGTGATAGAGGACATAAAAGGTGGACATGAGAAGAAAAAGAGTTGGTCTGGAGCTTTTTTTTCTCTCTATCATCATCTTAATCATCTAACCTTAGAGCTTGAAGCCATGGCAGCTTAAACCTCTCATGAGTGAGCCAATGTGAAAACCAGATGCAGACTAGCTCCTAAGCAGGAGACTTAAGTACACGAAAAGAGGGAATAAAGAGACTCAGTCGAGTTGTATAGGGATAGTATTCTCCATTCGATTCTTTCTTATTTCTTTCTAAATGCTGGTGATTACTCTATGATTTCTGATTGTATGGAAGTACTGATGAATTCTTGGTGAAATGTTATCTTATTTAATCTTTCTTTTATTTTTTAATCTTGGGGTTTGAATTTTTTTTAACACGGAAGTGTTATTGCAGTCACTGTCACTAGAAAGTGCAGTGATAGTTTGAGCCAACAAGCATTACAACGGAAGTTGAATGAGGGTTAGAGGAATTTAGTCCACTTGTTCTTAATAGTGTCATACTACTATCATCGGAAGGTGAGGTTGATATGCATGGTTAAGTCTGAAACTAAATAGAGGAGTAATGCTGAGTAAGATATACATTGAATTTTATTGAATAGACATTCACCTATACTTTTATACATTGTGAGCCTATACTTTTTATACATTGTGAGCACTTAGTATTTTACTAAAGATTCATGTTGGGGATCCCAGTTTATCATCATCATATTTTATTTTATTGTTTTTAAACGTATTGCATTGACAATTATCCTCACAATTCATATTGTTTATATCCAGTTATTGTACCGACATTAATAGACAAAAGACACCCATCCCTGTGGGATTGATATCCGACAGACTCTCATCTATCAACTATACTTGCATCGACAGTGTACGCTTGCACATTATTGTTGTGACATTAAACAGCCAATCAATTCTTCTCTTAGCAAACCTAGTGAATTAGTTAGGATACGATTGAAGTACCAATAGGGATTTAGATGCTTGTCTTGTCTAGCTTGTATAGTATGTTTGGAAACATAATCTAATGCCTTCAAACTTTGCACTCTAGTGTATTTGGAGATTTTGCACTTATATGAACTTTCTATTGCCTATTGGTCTTGTACTTATGTGCTTTTTGGTGTGATTGGAGGTATTCACTTATATGTGTTTTTGGTGTGTTGAGAGGATTTATTTTATGCCTTGTGGCTATTCACTTTGGTGTACTTTGGCGTGTTTAGTTGGTTTGGAGTTAGGTGCTCTCTTGTTGTGTCTCATGAGATCCTGTGTATCCGAGTCATTTTACTAGAGTTTACTAAGGGTCAAAAGGTAAAGATATGAGAATAAAACTTATGCTTATGTATGCTCCTAATAAAGGAAATAAAATGAAAGGTTTGACTCATATGTATAACAAATGGACGATTAGCTATAAATGGAACTAATATATGATTTTGTTAAGGAAAATGTGACTAAAAATGATAGATCATTGGTTAAAAAATGTTTGATTCTTCACTAGGAGTTATGTACATGAATTTTATAAAGTGGTCAACTAATAAACAAGTAATATGTAAGTTGAGCCTATGTAATTCAATAATAAAAGGTTTAATCCTCTAGTGACACTAAAATGTTGCATGATTGAATTATGAAATAAATACTCCAAAAAGACTAAAACTAGCAAATAATAGCATAAGTAGAACTATCCTTGTGTACTTACTAAGCTCTTCGAGCTTATGTGTTGGTTGTTTAAACACATAGGTTGAAGGGCTTGCTCGATAAGCTTGGGATTCCAACTTGGGAGTATCATATCACCATTCAAGATTTGAGGTTGTATTGCAAATTTTTTATTTTTTTTATTTTGTTGTCATCGGTTAAGGATCTTGGCATTTACAAGACTTAGATTGAATTTTGTAGTTTTAAAATTGAATTGTTATTTGAATCCTTTGGTGTTCTTAGTTGAGCCTTGTTTCATTATTTAATTTGAATGTGTCTATGATTCAAAATTTGAGCTTAAATGAGTTTAGGTCTTTTTTTATAATTATTTGAACTTTTTGTTATGATGTGGAAGTGTTTGGACATGATTTTGAATGTTTTTAGACATGTTTTTAGCTCTAAGGGTCAAGGTTCCTGTACATATACTAAAGGTATGGGAACATTACAAGTTAGTAGCTAAAAAGCTATAGTACCATGTGCATGTTTTGGTACATCATCAGCGATATATGGATACCTGGCACAATGTTCCAGTACATCATCCATGATGTACGGATACTTGGAAACCAATATAGGCCACTATACAATTTTAGTCTTCTTGAGCCCATCAAGACCCATACTTGGTCTCAAATCCCTCCAATCATCCATATACGATTTCTAAATAAATTTAAAATGTTTTTAAATCTCACATTATATTAAATTTATCTATTGAGATTTTTTCTTTACTAGACTTTTTCAAACGGTTATTTGCAACTTTTAATTATTTTTAAGCCTCAAAAATTCTGGTTTATGCTTCTATCCCCTCAAACAACTTATAAATGTTCCGAAGTGATTTATAAATGTTAAAAAGGCCTTGTATTCAACTCTAATATGATTCAAAGAGTTTATTTAATTGTCGTAAGTTTTCTCTTTGTATACGTTCCTATAGCATCTCTAATTGGTACTAATCATTGGGACGAGTGAGGGGTGTTGCATTTGTTACAAGGGCAACCAAAGTTGAGTACACAAGAAAGAAAGGTACTAGGAAAGGAAATGAGCCTTTTATCCCTAAGGTTCCTAAGAATAAAAAAAGTATAAAAGAAGAAAATAATAATAGATTTTGTTGTTGATGATGACTCTGATCTTGAGGATTATGTACTAATAGTTGAGTTGGTTGCTCAATCTAAAAGGTATTGCTCCATAAGACCTAGTGCACCATCCTCTACAAAGAAGAGAAACTAGAAGATGAAAGAGGCATTAGTATCTGAAATTCTGAAAGAAGCTCAACTAGAATCAATGCAACCCGAAGTCAGGCTCATCACATATTCCTCTGCGAAACAAATGAAGATTGTAGCTTAAAAAGTCTTCATATTTGAAAGGAACATCTAGGAGAATTGGTTCTATAAGAACAACATTGATATCAACCTGGAAACATCAATCAACTCTTCTTTGTGACGTGTATCCAACCTTTCATGAAGAATATGATTCTGAAATTCCATGGAACCTTTAAAAGCTTACCAATAATACTAAAAATAAGCACTATATGGAAACCTTGTAAGCAGTCACTACTTTTGATTCATTCCTGGTACTATTAGTGATTTTCTTTATTATTAAGGTCGAGATTATGCCAATTTTTTTTTGTTAAAGATGATTTCCTTATTACTAAGTTAACCAACAATGTTTGAATAATCTGGCCAAAAGGTCAAGATTTTAGAGCCTCTAAACTTGAACTAACCTATGCTGCTCTTGAGGAATTAACAATCAGAAGTTAGCTCCTCAACAATAAATAGTTGGTAGTTAATAAGCGAATGGTTACCTAATTGTACAAGGTAATACCATTCATCTCCTTTGATCTTGATCCATTGATTTTTAAGGAAATTGTAAAGCACGCGAAACCAAGAACCCATGCATGCATTGCCCTTTTCATTACTTATCTTTTATATTTTCTTAAAAGAAAATCCAAACATAATGGAGAGGGGTGAGATCTACGAAGTTCATTTGAGAGAATTGAATTATTCTTATAAATGAAAAAAAGAAAGCATGTTGTTGCTGAAACAGATTTGGATGCTCCAACTATGGATACTTATGAGGATGATGATATTAAATTAGTTGCTAGCCTGGTTACAACCAGATCAACATCTGCTAGAGTATTGAATGTTTCTTAGGCCAGACTTGTTTAACATTTGAAAGAGGAATTGGCATATCTTGATAAGACTATTTAGTATCATGAGCTACAATTGAAACTTCTCCAACTTTAATGCCATTGCATTTTTTAGCAAAAAAATGGAAGGGTGAGTTCTTGAATTAATAGGAGGAAAAGTTTATTTTGTTGTTGGTTTTTGTTGAAGGTTTTTTTTCTTCATATATGTTTAATTTCATTGATGATATTTTATACTTGATACTACTATATTTGGGACATGTAAGTGGTGAATTATCCTTACCTTACTTTTGTTATGAGATTTTAATAACTATACAATTTGATTGTTAATGTTATTGTTGTCTTGCCTAAATGGTTAATTATGTCATTTTAAAATCATAGTTGATTGGATGGATTAGATGAGTGTCAAAGGAAATTGTTAGTGTCAATTTCAAGGACCAAACAACTCCAATTGCTACTTAGCGTACATCAGATAGGCCATTGTAACTTGTCATATTTCGTTGGCATTTTTTAACCAAAACCTAAGAAGCACAAACATGACGATTTTCTCCTCATATTATGATACGGACACATTTGGATACGCACATATGGTTAGACTTAAAACCACCAAGTTGGTTCATATATATAAACATATTCCACACTTGATATCTGAGCAATGTGGGACTAAGCTTTCCATTTTCCTCAACATACTTCACAAGTGGCTTACTTTGAGCATCAATTTCTCATTCATCACTCAAACATTTTGAGCATATGATATACCGTTGTAAAGGTCTCATGGGGTAGAATATAAAACCATAATTTTATGATTCAAATCTCCACCTTTACTAATCGAGAATATGCCTCAAAACTTCCAAAAAATCTATTTTTTTTCAACAGAACATATTTAAAAACTTTTAGAAGCATTATACCAAACACAAAACATGGAAAATCACAAATCAAGTAATTATATGTTGAAGGCTTTCAATGTAATTTGGTTACCTTATTGAAAAGATTTATTTTCTTTAGAGGACTATAGTTCAAAAAATCTAGGCGATTTCATTCCATATTGAAGACTTGTTTGAAAACTATTTTTGAGGAGATATACATCCACATTGATTGTACTTTTGTTAGTCACTAAAGCTCTATTCATGTTAAGGCTTGTCATAGTTTATTATGAGTTGAAAAGAATGCTTACTTTGTTCAAGTGAATAACTTATTTAAGTGCATATTTGTTGCAAGTAAAATGCTTTTATTATTCAGTTTACAACTACGTCTTCAAGGGGAATTTTTCGTGGGAGAGAGATTTAGATTTTGTATAAGAGTGAAGTTACAACTAGTTAAGTGAGTTGGACTTAAATCAACACTATGTTTGGTTGGAGGGAATGGCTATTCCATTTCCTCCTTATTCTTTGATGAATAGTAATGCTTTTGTTTGGTTCATCGTTTCTTCATTCGGCCGGATTACTTAAAGCGTTTCTATTCCTCAAATGCGTAATAGGGATTCAGTGCTAAAATCTTTGAATGGCTATTCCGACCATCGCCGAATAGAAATGAAGAAAATTTTTCCCAAAATCTCCTTCAGACTTTCTCTGCAAATGTGTTCAAAGTTGCTTCTTTTATCACAACAATACACTTTCAGGTTTGCAGATTTTTCTTTTCAAGTTTAATTTCGTTTGGTTTCTGTTCTTGCAATAATCAAATTTTATTTTAGAACCTCCTCTGCCTCCTAGGCCGACCCACGGCCGCCACTGAGCTGCCTTGTTTCCTTTTCAATATTTGCTCCAACCTTCCACACCATCACTTAACTTTCAAAGTCTCTTTTATCTTAAAAAAGAAAAGAAGTTGATTTTGGAAGAAACCCAAAAATCATCATCAGTTAAAAATTTCAAATTCAACATTTCTTGAATTAAAGAAAAAACAAAAAAAGAATCGGAAAAATGGATATTACTGCCAGAGCTCCGGGGAAGATTATTCTCGCCAGTGAACATGCCGTGGTTCATGGATATACTACTGCTGCTTCCTCCATTGATCTCTATAATGTTGTCTCTCTTCGTCTTCAGTCTGGTATCTCTCTCTCTCTCTTTCTTTATTTATTCACATGATATGTAAGTATGTAACTATTGATCTTTTTGAGATTGTTTAAATGATGATTATCAGACACCCTTTCGAGATCATAGAAAATTATAATTTAATTCCCATGTTTTGCTTGTTTCTTACTTTCTTTCTATTGTTTTTCATGTAATTTGTTGGATGATGATTGACGAGGGGATCTCCTTTGACTTTATTTTATTTCATTTCATTGCGTTTGATTTTATTCCATAGAGAATGAAGATTCAATAAGACTTCAGCTCGAGAATGTTGGATTAGACTTTTCACAGCCAATCAAAAGAATCAAAGAAGTGTTATCTCACTTGGGTTCTCCATTTTCTTCGACACCTACATTATGCTCATTGGAAATTGTTAAATCTATTACTACTCTAGTTGATGAGCAAATTTCCCTGAGACAAGGATTGGTCTTACTTCAGGTGTTTGTGCATTTCTTTGGCTCTACACCTCCATTTTCTTCGACTCCTACATTATGCTCATTGGAAACTGTTAAATCTATTACTGCTCTAATTGATGAGCAAAGTTTCCCTAAGACAAGGATTGGTATTGCTTCAGGTGTTTATGCATTTCTTTGGCTCTACACCTCTATCCTAGGGTATGTATGTTGTTTGATGTTTCGATGTAACTCTTTTTCATGTTGAGTATTGATGGTCTAGTTATGGACTCAATGACTGTATGAGTCAGGTTTAAGCTAGGTACAATTATTGTAACTTCTGAGCTTCTATTGGCTGCTACTCATCAGCTGTGTAACACCCCTTGCCCATATTCTACTTCGGAATCGGGTATGAGGTGTTACTGTACTTAACTCGTACTATCATACGACTTTGGCCTATCAAACTCATTTCAAATTAAAACTTTCAAATTGATATGTCTATCGTCCTTATAATGGACCTACGAGGCCTTAAACATACATACGAGGGGTTTCGAAACTCCACTGAAAACTTTAGCAAATTTTAAAAAATTTTCACCTAGACAGGGGTCACACGTCCGTGGGGGAAGTGACACGCCCGTGCATCATCTCACACGCCCGTGTTCGATGCTCGTGGTCGAAACTGACTTGAATCACATGGCCTAGGCACACGCCCATATTGCTGGTCCATGGTCATCTTTGATTAATCCACATGGCCTAGACACGCCCGTGGCCCTAGCCCGTGTGCCAAACCTTGGCATTCTGACCTATCCACACGGTCTATGCACAATTCCGTGTGCTTCAGCCGTGTGGCAATTTAAATTCCAAGTGCAAGGTGCAGACTTCACACGGCCTACACACACGCCCGTGTGCCTACCCATGTGGACCAAAACGAGGCTATTTGCCAAGCTTTTTGTACCCCTCTAGCTCACATCCCATAAACCCATACAATATATCGACAAATATCGCATAATTGCAATATGAACTTCCATGAATAATTTCATACTTTCATAAATGATAAGGCGAGCCATCAACCGTGGCCATATACAAAATAGTTATCTTAATAAGGGACCAACACACTTTTGGCCAAAATGACAAAATGATCTAACTAGTCTAGCCTCTATACATGCCATATACAAAATCACTAAGTCTAGATATACCGAGGTGAGCTGATAATGTGGGCGATCTTCTGGCTATCCACGTATCCCGGCTCAGCTCTTAAACTCTATATAACAAGGGAAAAAAGAAGGGGAGTAAGATTTAAGCTTAGTAAGTTTACATGTAAACAATATAACATTTTAGTATATAGCAATACATACTAAACAAGAAACAATCCACATTCATAATCATGCTTACTCATTTCTCCCATTTCCATATTCCAATCAGGTCACAAGATCAACGTATACATTCATTAGCATAACTCCCTGCACTTGGCATCACAGTGTCACTTAATTTACACATCACCATCTAGTGATCAACTACTCAATATCAATTTCTCGGTGGTTTCACACTTAGCCCACCATCATATTTTTTTGGGGTGGTATCGCACATAGCCCACCAAGAGGTTAGCTACTGTGGTATCGCAAATAGCCCACCAAATGATAAATAGACGATGGTATCGCACATAGCCCATCGTAATTAAGTATTAAGGTGGTATCGCACTTAGCTCACCATCAAATACTGACATAACTCACTTACATATCCATTCCATCATTCATACTAGAGTTATTCAATAACTACCACATTAAATCCATATGAATCATGCATGTTCTCAATTGTGCTACACACCAGTTGGCAACCATAATGAATATAAAAATGCATCGTTTACACATAAACTTACCTCGGTGCAAAACGCGTCAACTAACGGTTTAATCTGTAACCTTGCCTTTTCCCTGATCAAGGTTAATTTCGCGCTCTTCTTGATCTATAACAATAAAATTCATTCATTTAGATCATTCTATGATCATAATGCATCAAAATCTACACTTAGGCAAAAATGACCATTTTGCCCTTGTACTATGGAAAAATTATGATTTTTCCCCTAGGCTCGTAAATCATTTTTCAACACATTTTCTCAATAAACAAGCCTAGCTAAACATTTATTTCTCTTACAACTACACACCATTTGTGGTAGCTCGAAATAGGGCCTAATCAGAAAAGTGGTTGTGAAACCGCGAATTCGAGATATAAAAGTTTATTACGATTAATTATTATGATTTACCGAGTGATTAAATACATGTGTTAGAGTATCAATAAGAAATTTTATTGATTGCATGCTTAAATTGCCTATTAGGACTTGTTTGCAAAAGTTGCTAAATAGGGGTTCTAATTCATAGAGTACTTGACTATAATGGGGGTTTGAATTAGGAGTTTTTAAATGTAACATCCTTAAATCGGGGTTCTGCATTTTGCTTGTGTTGCATGTGATGAATTGTCTATTATGTTCATTTATCATGTTCTGGGGTCTAGTTATAACCCTGGGTTAGGCCTGAGTTAAGGCTAAAAATTTCTTTTTAGTACTTGGGAAGAGAGAGCTTGGTGAGATAGGGGTTAAGAGAATTTATTGGGGAATTTTGACACAAGAATACTAGTGGAAAAGTGGCAGGGAGGCGCCACTAAGATGGCTAAGGAGTGACGCCACAAGCAAGATGGGAGTGCCTGTGTTCGAGCAGCAGGAGTTGCACTCCCTGCTATTTCTTTTTGACGCCACAAGCTAGAGGAGGAGTGTTCAGGATGGACTCTTGGGGATACGGATGGAAGGAGTCAGATGGATTTGAATTGATGGAGAGGAGAAAATGGTGGAGTTCACTCATTCAAACGTATTTGAACTGATGGAAAGGAGGAAATTTAGGAGTTTGAATTATTTCAAACTCATTTGTTGTGTGGCCGAATTTTTGGACTTTAGGGAAGGGGGTGTAATCGGTTTTGGGGTTTATTGGGGAGTGGCCGAATATGTTGTGGGTGATAGCTAGGGACGGCTAGCTTAGAAGTTCTCTCTTGGTGTTTCATGTCAAAACCGAAACCCCTCCATTGTTTTTCTCCTCATCTTGGTTTCTTTTGCGGCAACTTGGGCATTAGGCCGAACCAACTTTGCCATTTCCTTTGAAAAGCCGAAACTCCCTCTTGGCCGAATCTATTTTGTCACTTCCTCTTCTTCTTCCTATTTTGTTCAAAGCCGAAACCAACAATCCCTTCTTCCTTTGGCATCTTTTCTTCTCTCTTTCTCAATCCTCTTGTGCCAAAATTTCTTCCACTCTCCCTCTTGCCGAATCTTTTCTTTTTCAATCTATTTTCCTTCTACATCTTCTCACTTCTTGGAAAGCTGAATACCTTGCTCATAAACCCCTCTCTTTTTGCGTTATCTCTTCATCATCTCAAGTGCCGAAATCAAGTTTGCTTTTGGGGTCATAGCCGAATCTTCTGGTAAGGGATCTCTTCTTTTCTTCTTGACCGATTTGAGTAATGTCGAACCTCTTCTGTCTTTCTTTTGATATTTCTTCAATCGTGGTAATTGAGATCTTAACTTATTCTTGTCCCATGTGGTAGCCGAAACCCTTAACACCAATAAGGGGTGCTGATCTTTGGTGTATAGTAGCCGAATCAGTCATTAAGGTAAGGGGCGACTAACTCATGTGGTCTTGGGTTTTATGTTATGGCCGAATGGCCTTTGGTCTCTAGGTGGAATGTTAAAACCGATTGCAGGGAGGGCTATAGCCGAATACAGTGAGCCTTCGGGATTTGGTGGTCGATCTAGGTAAGGGTGTTATCATTTCAAGATCTCTTTCGTAATCGTTCAAAGTCGAAGGCTAACCTTTGTATGTGCTAGTGTTGGCCGATTGCAAGGGGGGATTTATCACAAAGTTTCGGGATTTGGTTGGAAACCAAATTGGCACTAAGGTAAGGAATTGTCTTCATGCGTTGTATTTTGGGATTTTGTGGATAAGCCGAATGGCTTTAGGTCTAAAAGTATATGTGTTGGCCGATTGTAGGAAGGGAAACAACGCTTCGGGATTTCGCTAGATTCGAGTAGCTTCGGGATTTTTGCTTAGACCTACGTTTAGTCAGGTGTGTAAACGCTTACACACTTTATTAGTATAATATTGCTTATTATGTTACTGTCATAGCCAATGAAATTTATGATTATGCCTTGTGGGCATGAGCTTGGATTCCGGGTAAGTCCCCTGTTATGTGTTCTTTGATATATCATCATGTCACTGTTAAATGCTATGTTATAAGATATCTGCATGATCATTCGATATTATGACACGTATGTTATGAACATGATGATGGGTTTGATGAGAGGATGGGGATGATTCATTATGGACTGTCACCAGTGGTTTTGACCACACGATGGGTTGGCCCCATCATTTGATTTGTGACTACGGTCACCAGTGGTTTTGACCACACTATTATTATCTGTAACTAAGTCCCAGTAGTTTTGACCACACGATTGATATTTGTGACTACGGTCACTAGTGGTTTTGACCACATATGGATATTGTGACTCGTCCCAGTGGTTTGGTACCACAGTGGGTTGGCCCCACATGATTATTACGGGATTGTCATCAGTGGTTTTGACCACACGATGGGTTGGCCCCATCACTTGATTTGTGACTACGGTCACCAGTGTTTTTGACCACAACGATATATATTTGTGACTTCGGTCACCAGTAGTTTTGACCACCAGTGGTTTGACCACACGGGGTAGTTAAAGGAGATTGGATGGCTAGGTTATTGGTTGCATAATCTGCATGTTTTACTGATGATCTGTGTAAGTGCTTGAATTATCGGGTTGGGGATTTATACACTGAGTCTTGGTGACACACCCCTTCCCTTACATTTTGCAGATGAGGCATAGATCGCGGATATGGAGCCGAGGAGGACTCGAGGTGGCCATGCATCTTAGTTTGGTTTTGGACTTTAAACTGCTATTTCGTTTTTATTAGCTTTCTTTTAATTTGGTTTTGGGTTTGTAATAAGGCCGCTAGTATTATTTTGGGTTTTAATTACTTGCTTTTACTTTGATTATATTATTCATATATTGGAATTATGGACTTGTTAAATTAACCGGTAAAAAGCAATGTTTCCAAAACTATAACTCTTTCGGGTTTTAAAAAATGTTACCATCGGGTAACAAAGTTCATAAAATAATAAGGTAACTTGAATGCTTTTATAGCTTAAATTTTCAAACAACTTCAAAAGCAAACGGGTTCTAACTTGATTATACTTGTCACACTCAGCTTTTAATAAATGTTTTCTAAAATTTATAGTATCAAGTGAATTTTTTAGCATAGGTTTAAAACAACCTTTACACGATTTCAACATCACTTTAGCACCTTTTAAACGATCAAAGAATTTCTTGGAAAAATTCCCGACACACTTGTGTTTTCAAACCGTTTTCACTCCGTAACATGCCAGATTCGGTCGTGGTGTGTTGACCGGGTTTGGGGTGTTATTGTGGTATCAGAGCCAGTTTCAACAGCTCGGCTGTGGGCCGAGGCCAAAAAATGTTTTAAAAAGGATTATGAAAGGCTTTTTATGGGAAAAGTATAGTGATGAAAGCATGGCACCGAGTCTCCGGCACCAATCCGCCCAGGTAAGTACCCCAAACTGTTGCTTTTGATGATATGATTATATGATTATTATGATGATGGCATGATTGAATAGTAGTAGGAACTACTTTAGAGACATGAACCATAGGATGATGTGTACTCGCGAAACAATCTTCTATTAAACCTTTTCATAAGAATGTGCTTTAATAGACAGTGGAATAAAAGTCTAACACATAAAACTTTTAGTCAGCTTGAATATATCGATAGACATGAGTGCATGTGGACGTGGGCGTAACACTCGTGGACGAGGTAGGGGTAGGATGACTGTCTCAGAACCGGCAGGGTCTGGTCATGGATCAAAAAAAAAGGTACCACCGCCGCCAGCTGTGGGCGCGGAACATCAGGATCTGACGGGTGGTAATGACGCAGTGTCACAGGCTGTACTGCGGGTGCTAGAGAGGGTTACGAGTGCAGGCGTTGGAACAGGAGCTCGGAAATCTGTGACCGAGCGACTCAAGGCTAATGGTGCAGAGGTATTTAGAGGTGTGTCTGGTGTGGCACCTAGTACTGCGGAATATTGGTTGGAGGCAACGGAACGCATCATGGATGACCTAGATTTTTCAGCTGAGGAAAAGATGAAAGGCATAGTATCTTTGCTACGAGATGAGTCATATCAGTGGTGGCTCACAGTGAGGGATGAAGCGATGGCAGATGACCTCACTTGGGAATTCTTTAGAACAGCCTACCAGAGAAAATACATAGGGGCTAGTTATGTTGATGCGCAGCGCAGGGCGTTCTTGAACTTGGTCCAGGGTAATAAGACTGTAGCAGAATATGAGGCGGAATTCCTTCGGTTGAGTCGGTATGCACGGGGTATTGTGGGCACAGAGCATGAGCGTTGTGTCAGATTTGAGGATGGGCTGAGAGACGAATTGCAGATGATAATTGCCCCACAACAGGAACGAGAGTTTGCCGTTCTAGTGGAGAAAGCTAAGGTTGCTGAAGGGGTAAAACAGTCTGTAAGGCGGAATCAGGATAGGGGTTGGAACAAAAGGAGTTCTGGATCATCTGGGTTTTCTAGGAATCAGCAGAAAAGGGTTAGGTATAGTGGGTCGAATCAAGCTGCTAGGCCTGCTGCTGCTAATACTCAGTGGCCGCCACGATGTGCTCGGTGTGGAAAGACTCACACGGGGGAATGTTGAACTGGTAACAGGGGATGCTTTGAGTGTGGCTCGATGGGGCATCGAGTTAGGGATTGTCCACAGAGATCAGCTAGGCTGCAGTGTGGGGATCAAAATCGCGCACAGTTTAGGAGGGATAATCAGCAGCCACAGAGGAGCCGTGGTTCAGTCAGGGGAGGTAATGGCTCTGGCAGAGGCCGTGGAGCACCAGGCAGAGGTACAGGTGGTACAGAGGCGAGACAGCCTGGTTTAGTCTATGCAGCGAGGCGTCGAGAGGAGGGCGACGCACCAGACGTCATAACCAGTATGTTCTCAATCTTTGGATTACCTTATAATGCTTTGATAGATGTGGGTTCGACGCACTCGTATGTAGCCAGTAGCATAGTGGAAACCATGAACTTAGACTCTAAGATTACTTCTAGGAAGATGACAGTGATAAGCCCTCTAGGTCACTCTGTAGAAGTAAGAAAACTGTATAGGGATGTACCCCTAGAACTTCAAGGGGTCGTGTTTTTGGCTGACTTGATAGAACTGCCGTTTGGGGAGTTCGATCTGATTCTCGGGATGGATTGGCTAGTAAAGTATCAGGCTAGTTTGGATTGCGCAGCTAAGCGCATGGTGTTGAAGACCATGGAATGTGAGGAGGTGGTGATGATAGGTAATAGGAGAGATTACTTATCTAATGTTGTCTCTGCACTGAAGGCTGAGAAAATGGTTAGAAAGGGTTGTGAATCATTTTTGGTGCATGTTTGTGCTTTGGAAGCTAAGGATGCAGCTGTGAAGAATGTCCGAACTGTAGGGGAATTTGTCGATGTCTTTCCAGAGGAACTTCCGGGTCTACCTTCTGACCGCGAAGTTGAGTTCGGTATAGACTTGTTACCTGGAACCGCGCCAGTATCTATTGCTCCATATAGGATGGCGCCGAAAGAATTAGTGGAGTTAAAGGCTCAGATTCAGGAGTTGTTGGACAGAGGTTTTATCCAGCCAAGTGTTTCACCTTGGGGAGCTCCATTGCTTTTTGTTAAGAAGAAGGACGGTACAATGCGGATGTGTATAGACTACCGCTAGCTGAACAAGTTGACAATCAAGAACAAGTATCCGTTGCCCAGGATTGACGACTTGTTTGATCAACTCAAGGGTGCATCAGTTTTCTCTAAGATCGACCTTAGGTCAGGGTACCATCAGCTCAAAGTGAAGGAGGCTGATATTCTTAAGATGGCATTTCGTACTCGGTATGGGCATTACGAGTTTCTGGTAATGCCTTTCGGTTTGACCAATGCTCCGGCAGCATTCATGGACATGATGAATCGGGTGTTTCAGCCGTATTTGGATCGGTTCGTTGTGGTATTTATAGATGACATTTTGGTGTACTCAAAATCTTAGGAGGAACATGACGCGCATCTTCGAGTGGTTCTGCAGGTTCTAAGAGAGAAGCAGTTGTACGCCAAGTTTAGTAAGTGCGAGTTCTGGCTTAAGGAGGTGACTTTCTTGGGTCATGTTGTATCAACTGAGGGAATTAGGGTGGATCCTTGTAAGATTGAGGCAGTATTGGATTGGAAACCACCTAAGTCGGTTGCAGAGATTCGGAGTTTTCTGGGTTTGGCAGGATATTACAGAAGGTTCGTAGAGGGTTTCTCTTTGATTGCAGCGCCGTTGACTAAGCTGTTGAGAAAAGGGGTTCCGTTTGTGTGGACGGAGAAACAACAAGAGAGTTTTGACAAGTTGAAGAAGATTCTAACTGAAGCTTCGGTTTTGATTCAGCCAGAGGCAGGGAAGGAATTCACGGTTTACTGTGATGCATCACATACTGGCTTAGGGTGTATGCTGATGCAAGATGGAAAAGTGGTTGCATATGCATCTCGACAATTGAGGCCTCATGAAGGTAATTATCCAACTCATGACTTGGAGTTGGCTGCAGTGGTTTTCGCCTTGAAGATTTGGAGGCATTACTTGTATGGGGAGAAGTCGATAGTTTATACAGATCACAAGAGTCTGAAGTATCTCTTGACTCAAAAGGATTTGAATTTGAGGCAGCGAAGGTGGATCGAATTGTTAAAGGACTACGACTGTTCGATTAAGTACCATCCGGGTAAGGCTAACATAGTAGCTGATCCATTGAGCCGTAAGGTGGTAGCGGACCTGTGAGCGATGTTTGCTCACCTAAGTCTTTATGATAATGGGAGTCTTTTGGCAGAATTGCAAGTAAAGCCATCTTGGATTGATCAGGTTAAGGAGAGGCAGCTGATAGATGAGGTTTTAAATGCTTGAAGGTTGCAAGTACAAAGTGGTGAATTCGAAGGTTACAACTTTGGCGGTGATGGAGTGCTATGTTTTCAGGGGAAAGTATGCATGCCTAGGGATGTTGAGTTGAGACAGCGGATTCTTCAGGAAGCTCATAGTAGTCCATACGCTATGCATCCTGGAGGCAATAAGATGTATCGTGATTTAAGGGAACAGTTCTGGTGGCCGGGTCTTAAGCGGGATAACCGAGTTTGTGGGCAAGTGTCTGACATGCCAGCAAGTCAAGGCTGAGCATCAGTTACCATCAGGACAATTGCAGCCGGTAAAGATCCCACAGTGGAAGTGGGAAAAGATTACAATGGATTTCGTCAGTGGGCTTCCCCTTACGCCTAGTAAGAAGGACTCAGTCTGGGTGATTGTGGACCGTTTGACTAAGTCAGCTCACTTCATACCGGTAAGGGGGATTATTCGCTCCAGAAGTTAGCCAAGTTGTATGTGGCAGAGATAGTAAGGTTGCATGGAGTGCCAGTGTCAATCATTTCGGATAGGGATCCCAGGTTTACATCGAGGTTTTGGAAAGCTTTGCATCAGGCTTTGGGTACAAGGTTGGATTTTAGGACGGCTTTTCATCCTCAGTCTGATGGACAGTCTGAAAGGGTAATTCAGATTCTGGAAGACATGTTAAGGGGTTGCGTTCTGGATTTCGGTGGTAGTTAGGAGGAGTACCTACCTTTGGCAGAGTTCGCTTATAACAATAGCTATCAAGCGAGTATTCAGATGGCACCATATGAGGCACTATATGGGCGAAAATGTCGTACTCCGACGTGTTGGACAGAACTGGGTGAATGACAGATGTTGAGTCCGGAGTTGGTGGCTGAAACAGAGGATAAGGTTAAGGTGATTCGGGCTCGTCTTAAGGAGGCATCGGACAGGCAGAAGTCTTACGCCGATCTTAAGCGCAGGGATATTGAGTATGCAGTGGGCGATAAGGTCTTTCTGAAGGTATTGCCCTGGAAGAAAGTGTTGAGATTTGGTCGGAAGGGCAAGCTAAGCCCTAGGTTCATCGAGCCATATACAGTGTTGAAGCGAGTGGGATCGGTAGCTTATCAGCTTGAGTTGCCAGCAGAATTGAGTCAAATTCACGACGTCTTTCATGTTTCCATGCTTAGGCGCTATTGATCAGATCCGTCACATGTTGTGCTAGTTGAGGAGATAGAGGTGAGCCCTGACTTGTCTTTTGAGGAGGAACCGGTACGGATCTTGGATCGGGATGTCAAAGTTCTACGACGGAAGTCCGTTCCTTTGGTGAAAGTATTACGGCGGAACCATGGTACGGAGGAGGCCACGTGGGAACCAGAGGATGTGATGCGGCAGCAATACCCTCAACTCTTCTGACCAGGTAATTTCGAGGCCGAAATTATTTTTAAGGGGGGTAGAACTGTAACATCCTTAAATCAGGGTTCTGCATTTTGCTTGTGTTGCATGTGATGAATTGTCTATTATGTTCATTTATCATGTTCTGGGGTCTAGTTGTAACCCTGGGTTAGGCCTGAGTTAAGGCTAAAAATTTCTTTTTAGTACTTGGGAAGAGGGAGCTTGGTGAGATAGGGGTTAAGAGAATTTATTGCTGAATTTTGACACAAGAATACCAGTGGAAAAGTGGCAGGGAGGCACCACTAAGGTGGCTAAAGAGTGACGCCACAAGCGGGATGGGAGTGCCTGTGTTCGAGCAGCAGGAGTTGCACTCCCTGCTATTTCTTTTTGACGGCACAAGCTAGAGGAGGAGTGTTCAGGATGGACTCTTGGGGATATGGATGGAAGGAGTCAAATGGATTTGAATTGATGGAGAGGAGAAAATGGTGGAGTTGACTCATTCAAACGTATTTGAACTGATGGAAGGGAGGAAATTTAGGAGTTTGAATTATTTCAAACTCATTTGTTGTGTGGCTGAATTTTTGGACTTTGGGGAAGGGGGTGTAATCGGTTTTGGGGTTTATTGGGGAGTGGCCGAATATGTTGTGGGTGATAGCTAGGGACGGCTAGCTTAGAAGTTCTCTCTTGGTGTTTCATGTCAAAACCGAAACCCCTCCCTTGTTTTTCTCCTCATCTTGGTTTCTTATGCGGCAACTTGGGCATTAGGCCGAACCAACTTTGCCATTTCCTTTGAAGAGCCGAAACTCCCTCTTGGCCGAATCTATTTTGTCACTTCCTCTTCTTCTTCCTATTTTTTTCAAAGCCGAAACCAACAATCCCTTCTTCCTTTGGCATCTTTTCTTCTCTCTTTCTCAATCCTCTTGTGCCGAAATTTCTTCCACTCTCCCTCTTGCCGAATCTTTTCTTTTCCAATCTATTTTTCTTCTGCATCTTCTCACTTCTTGGAAAGCCGAATACCTTGCTCATAAACCCCTCTCTTTTTGCGTTATCTCTTTATCATCTCAAGTGCCGAAATCAAGTTTGCTTTTGGGGTCATAGCCGAATCTTCTGGTAAGGGATCTCTTCTTTTCTTCTTGACTGATTTGAGTAATGCCGAACCTCTTCTGTCTTTCTTTTGATATTTCTTCAATCGTGGTAATTGAGATCTTAACTTATTCTTGTCCCATGTGGTAGCCGAAACCCTTAACACCAATAAGGGGTGCCGATCTTTGGTGTATAGTAGCCGAATCAGTCATTAAGGTAAGGGGCGACTAACCCATGTGGTCTTGGGTTTTATGTTATGGCTGAATTGCCTTTGGTCTCTAAGTGGAACTGATTGCAGGGAGGGCTATAGCCGAATACAGTGAGCCTTCGGGATTTGGTGGTCGATCTAGGTAAGGGTGTTATCATTTCAAGATCTCTTTCGTAATCGTTCAAAGTCGAAGGCTAACCTTTGTGTGTGTTAGTGTTGGCCAATTGCAAGGGGGGATTTATCACAAAGTTTCGGGATTTGGTTGGAAACCAAGTCGGCACTAAGGTAACGAATTGTCTTCATGCGTTGTATTTTGGGATTTTGTGGATAAGCCGAATGGCTTTAGGTCTAAAAGTATATGTGTTGGCCGATTGTAGGAAGGGAAACAACGCTTCGGGATTTCGCTAGATTCGAGTAGCTTCAGGATTTTTGCTTAGACCTACGTTTAGTCAGGTGTGTAAACGCTTACACACTTTATTAGTATAATATTGCTTATTATGTTACTGTCATAGCCAATGAAATTGATGATTATGCCTTGTGGGCATGAGCTTGGATTCCGGGTAAGTCCCCTGTCATGTGTTCTTTGATATATCATCATGTCACTGTTAAATGCTATGTTATAAGATATCTGCATGATCATTCGATATTATGACACGTATGTTATGAACATGATGATGGGTTTGATGAGAGGAGGGGGATGATTCATTATGGACTGTCACCAGTGGTTTTGACCACACGATGGGTTGGCCCCATCATTTGATTTGTGACTACGGTCACCAGTGGTTTTGACCACACTATTATTATCTGTGACTAAGTGTAACACCCCTAACCCGTATCCGTCGCCGGATTAGGGTTACGAGGCATTATCAAAGAAAATACAGCTTTCGTATATTCACATAATCACATAGAACATATTCGCAAATATATATATATATATATATATATATACATATTGCTAATTAAATATTAGCCTTAAATTATTAATCACACCAAATATACGAATCATATCTCAAAGTTCAATCGAATTCATTACTTACATATATCATATTTTCAAGTCAATATACATGTCTTAAAGTCACACAAAATGTCTTAAAATACATACATAAATCATGAGCTTATCATTATAATGACATTCGAATATTTAATAATTATTAATCACTTATTCTCATGAATATATACATGAACATAATAACCCAAACAAAACATTTCACAAAGTTTAATATCCAGTATCATATACGGCATTGGAAATGGTCATTATGGAAAAACAAACTTGGCACAATTATTAAAGATTAAACATACCTCTTTTCTATTTACAAGACCATACGCATATGACCATATTAATTTAAACCATTTTGAGAACACATAACAACTAATAGTGTACTCAATTCACATATCAATTTCCATACTTAAATTATAAACATATAACCAAAACACCAATCAAAATTTAATCACAAATCATGTGTAACGTTTCGCATACATCACCGAATCGCAAATAAACATTTTCTATTTACAAGTCTTGCTATAAAAATACTCAACTAAACTTTAAACCATCAGAAACACCTAACTTAGTTTATACTTCCTCAAATCATTATCTTAGACCACAATCATAAGTATAAGTACTATAGCCGAGTATAAACTAACCTAATATCCATACCACCAATTGCATCCAAAACGACATATAAATACACTCCAATCGGTCATTAACCAAGCATACATTAATACCATATTGACAAGGGATATAAGCCATATTCGTATGGCTATAATACATATATTGTCCAAGTATTCAACTCAAACAAAGACATTAAACACCCTATACATGCCTTTATCAAAGTAAAACCAAGCTATTGTTGTACCAAAAGGTTGATAGTGCAGTAGACTTGCTGACGGATTATAACCCCGAGCTAGCAACTTGATCCAAAATCTAGAAAAATAGCACATCAAACACACTTAATGTAAGCTTGTTAGCTTAGTAAGTCTTAAGCAATGATTTAATATAACTGAAAGCACTTATGACTTACACAAAAACTCAATATAACAATTTCTCATACTTAAATTACTTGTAACTTTAACTACTATACCTAGGATATCAATTGCCGATTACATACATAGTTGATTACATAAAATCATTGAATGAACATACTTGCAAGAACCCATATTAACCTTACACAAGCTTTCACATTTCTAAGCATCCATATGGGAAATTACTTTGCATATACATACAATGTCACAACCAAG
Source organism: Gossypium australe (assembly GCA_005393395.2). Taxonomy (NCBI): domain Eukaryota; kingdom Viridiplantae; phylum Streptophyta; class Magnoliopsida; order Malvales; family Malvaceae; genus Gossypium; species Gossypium australe. Next base: position 114,710,619 of record CM016616.1, on the reverse strand, counting down.
CACATGAAATATTTATCTTCCATTAATTCATTTACTTACTATCATAGTACATATACATGAATCTCATACCTCATTGCCGAATTACCGTTTTCCCTTTCAAGCACCAAATTTGCTAGATTCATTTCATGATCTCATTACTTTATATATGAAATTCAAAGTTTAACACTCACCGGTATATTACCTACTAAGCCTTAGCTGAACTTCACATACTGGCCCTTAGCCTACGAGACTTAAATCCGTAACTTAAAACACCGGCATTTAGCCTGCTAGGCAATAAGCCTGAATATGTCACCGGCACGAGGCCTGCAAGGCAATAAGCCCGAATATGTCACCTGCACGAGGCCTGCTAGGCAATAAGCCCGAACATGTTTACCAAATCAATTCAATAATCTTACCTTTCTTAATACATACATCACTATCAATTTCTATTCACAAAACCAATTCACTTGTCAAGCCAAATATACTAATTCATAGTGTCTTGCAAAACATAATCATCCCAAAATAGAATATACACATTCGGCTAACACCTATATCTTACTCAATTTAATCAAATAATTTCATTTCACATTTTCATAATTATTCATTTAATGACTTTAACTTAAGAACTTACCTCGACAGTCGACGGACCGCGTAGACCGGCTATTCAATAACCTTCGTCTTTCCCCGATCCAAATCCGTTTTTCTTTGTTCTTGATCTAAATACATTAAAATTAAGCTCATTCAAGTACATTTCATTTCAATTTAGTCCCTAAGCACATAAATAGGCAAATTACCATTTTACCCCTAGGGTTTCACATCTTTACAATTTAGTCCTATTTGCACAAAACTCAAATTACACAAAATTTCAATACAACACTCAAGGGCCGAATATGTATAAGGACTATATAAGCCCATTTCTTTCATTTATTTTGCATTTAAGCCCTCTCAAATTTTTATTTTTACAAATTAGCCTTAAATACTGAAATTTACTAAAATTTCCAATGCAAAATATACTAATCTTTAACATATCATTTACATAAAATCATAAAACACCAAAAATCACAAGAACATAGCAATGGCCGACCTCATACATGCTCATTTTCAAAAATTCTAACATGGGTCAACTACAGTTCGAAGCAACGATCTCAAAAACGTAAAATTTATCGAAAACTAACTAAAAACTCACCTTGAATTTTAGCTTCAAAGTGCCGAAATTTCAAAGAAATGAAACCCTCCTTCCTTTCTCAACATTCGGCCATGCAAAGCTTAAAGATGATAATGGCCATTTCTTTATGTTTTATTACATATATTATGTTATTAATGAATTACCAACTTAACCTTACTTAATGAAATAAAAATAACATTGAACTTAAGGTCAAACTTGACCTTTGCCGTCCACTAAGTCATAAAATGGGCTATTTGCCCTTTTAATACTTCATATTAAAAAGCCATTAACACTTAAGCACTTTTCACTATAGTTTGCCACTTTTACAATTTACACAATTAAGTCCTTTTTCTAAATTAAACACACAAACAATAAAAATTTTCTACGAGACTTTCAAACACAGTAATTCACATATAATAAACACAAAATATACTATAAAAATATTTCTCGGACTCGGATTCGTGGTCCCGAAACCACCGTTCTGATTAGGGTCAAATTCGGTCTGTTACAACTCTCCCCCCTTTAGGATTTTCGTCCCCGAAAATCTTACCGTTAAACAAAGTCGGATATTGTTGCCTCATTGAATCCTCAGACTCCCACGTAGCCTCTTCAACTCCGTGACGATTCCATAGTACCTTCACCAATGGAATTCTCTTATTTCTCAACTCTTTCATTTCTCGAGCTAAGATACGGATCGGTTCTTCATCATATGTGAAATCGGATCGGATTTCAATCTCTGACGGTGTGATCACATGAGACGGATCTGATCTGTACTTACGAAGCCTCGAAACGTGAAATACGTCATGTATCTTTTCTAACTCAGAGGGCAACTTCAATCTGTAAGCAACAGGCCCAATACGTTCAGTGATTTCATAAGGTCCGATGAATCTCGGACTAAGTTTGCTTTTCCGACCAAATCGGAGTACTTTTTTCCACGGAGAAACTTTCAAGACTACTCGATCTCTGACTTGAAATTCAACATCTTTACGTTTTAAATCAGCATAAGACTTTTGTCGGTCTGAGGCAGCTTTCAAAGTATCTCTGATCATAGCCACTTTTTGTTCAGTTTCTTTGATCAAATCAACCCCGTGTATTTTGTTTTCACTGAGCTCAGTCCAATACAACGGTGTTCGACATTTACGACCGTACAAAGCTTCGTAGGGTGCCATTTTGATACTAGATTGAAAGCTGTTATTGTAAGCAAATTCAATCAAAGGTAAGTATCGTTCCCATGTACCTTCAAACTCGAGAACGCAACATCTCAACATGTCCTCAAGTATCTGAATAGTTCGTTCAGACTGACCGTCTGTCTGCGGATGAAAGGCTGTGCTAAAATGAAGTTTAGTACCCAAAGCATCTTGCAACTTTTTCCAAAACCGCGATGTGAATCTCGGGTCTCTATCTGTAACAATGGAACTCGGTACACCATGCAATCTTACAATCTATGATACGTACAATTCAGCAAGTTTATCGAGTGAATAGTCTGTACGTACTGGCACAAAATGAGTTGATTGAGTCAATCTATCAACTATAACCCAGACGGCATCTTTCTTACTTGGTGTCATAGGGAGACCGGATACAAAATCCATTGTAATTCTATCCCATTTCCATTCAGGTATCAAGATTGGCTGAAGTAGTCCAGATGGCACTTGATGCTCAGCTTTTACTTGCTGACAAACTAAGCATTTCGAAACAAATTCAGATATATCTCGTTTCATGCCCGGCCACCAATAAAACTATTTCAAGTCATTATACATCTTTGTGCTACCCGGATGTATCGACATTTGACTATTATGAGCTTCATCCAATACCATCTGAATCAAGTCAGCATTTCTCGGTACACACAATCGGCCTTTATAGTTCAAACAGTCATTTTTATCAATTCAAAATTCTGACTCTGTATCATTTTCACATTGTGCTCGTCTAGAAGTCATATCTTGTCAACTTTCTGTGCATCACTAATTTGCTGAATAAACAACGGTCTAGCCTTCATCTCAGCTATGATCGAACCATCTCTGGACATAACCATATGCGCATTCAACGCACGAAGAGCAAACAATGATTTTTGATAGTCGATTATCAATTCGTAATCTTTTAACAATTCCAACCACCTACGCTGTCTTAAATTCAGGTCTTTTTGAGTCATCAAATACTTCAGACTTTTGTGATCCGAGTAAACATGACATTTCTCGCCGAATAAGTAATGACGCCAAATCTTCAGTGCGAACACAATGGCTGCAAGCTCTAAATCATGCGTCGGGTAATTTCTTTCATGCGGCTTCAATTGTCTCGATGCGTAGGCTACTACTTTGCCTTCCTGCATCAATACGCAGCCCAAACCACTTAAGGAAGCATCAGAATACACAAAAAATTCCTTACCCGATTCAGGCTAAGCTAATACTGGAGCTTCCGTCAAAAGGACTTTCAACTGATCGAAACCTTTCTGACAATTTTCCGACCACTCGAACTTTACATCTTTCTGTAGTAGCTTTGTCAAAGGTGTAGCTATCACAGAGAAACCTTTCACAAACCGTCTGTAGTAGCCCGCAAGTCCCAAAAAACTTCGAATCTCGGAAACATTTTTCGGTGGCTTCCAATCAAGTATAGCCGAGATTTGGTTCGGATCGACTCGAATACCTGATGCGGAAACAACATGTCCCAAAAAGCTGACCTATTTCATCCAGAACTCACACTTACTAAACTTCGCATACAACTGTTGATCTCTCAAAGTTTGTAACACTAATCTCAAATGCTCGGCATGCTCGGTTTCATTTTTGGAGTAGATCAGTATATCATCAATAAACACTACTACAAACCGATCCAAAAACCGTCTGAAGACCCGATTCATTAGATCCATAAATACCGCAGGTGCATTAGTGAGTCCAAAAGGCATAACCAGAAATTCAAAATGTCCGTACCTCGTCCGGAATGCAGTCTTTGGTACATCTGTATCTCTGACTCGCAACTGATAATAACCCGATCTCAAATCTATCTTCGAAAATACTGAGGCCCCTTTCAACTGATCGAACAAGTCATCAATCCGAGGTAACGGGTACTTATTCTTTATAGTTACCTTATTTAGTTATCGATAGTCGATACACATTCGCATAGTCCCATCTTTCTTTTTCACAAATAAAACCGGTGCACCCCAAGGAGAGAAACTTGGTCGTGCAAAGCCCCTATCTGTCAACTCTTGCAACTGTGCTTTCAACTCTTTCAACTCGGAAGGTGCCATCCGATACGGAGCTATCAAAATTGGAGTCGTCCCCGGTACTAGTTCAATACCAAACTCAATCTCTCGCACTGGTGGTAAACCCGATAATTCTTCAGGAAACACATATGAGTATTCACACACAACCGATACAGATTCAATTTGTTTCTCAGACACTTTATTATCCAATACATAGGCCAAATAAGCTTCACACCCTTTCCTCACATATTTTCGGGCTAGCATCAAGGAGATTACTGTAGGCAACACATCCAAATTATTGGATTCAACCCGGATGATCTCACCATTTTGGCATCTCAAATCTATGATCTTTGTTTTACAATTCACCACCGCATCATACAAAGTTAGCCAATCCATTCCCAGAATTATATCAAACTCGTCAAAGGGCAACAACATTAACTCAGCTGGGAAACAAGAATCTCGAATCATCAACAGGCAACTTTTACACACTTTATCAACAAGTACACAGCGACCCAAAGGGTTGGACACACGAATCACAAACTCAGTAGACTCAACCGGTAGAGTCTTACTGGATACTAAAGTTTCACACACATATGAATGAGTCGAACCAGGATCAATCAATGCAATCACAGTAGTATCATAAAGTGTGAAAGTACCAGTAATAACATCTGGGGACGAAGCATCCTCTCTAGCCCGTACAGCATAAGCTCTAGCTGGTCCTCTAGCCTTGAATCGAACTGCAGTGTTCTTCGTTCCTCTCTGACTACCACCTACATTGCCTGAATGTCTGGGTGGCCTGCCTCGCGTTGACGTGTTGCTCGACTTAATGTTCTGAACTGTATTCTGCTCAACTAACATCGGACATTCTCTAATAAAATGATTTGACGATCCACATTTAAAGCAAGACCGATCATGGAATCTACAACTCCTGGAATGACATTTCCCACAGTGCTTGCATTCAACTCGATTCAGTGGAGCGTTACCAACACTGGCCATCGAGGTAGCTCGGGAGCCCACTGGAGGTCGATCACGTAGGTAAATTTGAAGTAGCTTTATGTCGGTTGAAGTCATCTCTGAACTTCTTAGATGTGGAATGGAAAGTCTTACCCGACGATCTCTTACGAATGTCTCTAGCTTCTGTCTCAGCCTTTCTTTTCTCCTTCCCGAGCTCTTCAGCTTTGCAAGCTCGTTCAACTAGTGTCACAAACTCTTTGATTTCAAGAATGCCAACAAGCAACTTTATATATTCATTCAAACCGTCTTCGAACCTTTTGCACATAATGGCTTCAGTTGATACACACTCTCGGGCATATCGGCTCAATCTGACAAATTTTCGCTCATATTCAGTCACGGTCATTTGCCCCTATTTTAGTTCAAGAAATTCTTTACGTTTCTGGTCGATGAACCTCTGGCTGATATATTTCTTGCGGAATTCATTCTGGAAGAAATCCCACGTCACTTTTTCTTTCGAAACCACTGATACTAGTGTATTCCACCAGTGATATGCAGTGTCCCGAAGTAAAGACATAGCATACTTCAGGCATTCGTTTGGAGTACAAGATAGCTCATCGAGTACCCGAATAGTGTTATCAAGCCACATTTCGGCTCGCTCTGCATCATCATCATCATTGGCCCTGAATTCTTCGGCCCCAAATTTCCTGATTATATCAACTGGAGGCCTACTAGATCTCATCGGATCTATCATCGGAGGTGCTGAAGGTATCGGATATGGATTATTCGGGGGTGGAGGTTGGTGTACAGCTGGGTTAGCCTGAATAAACTGGGTAAACCACTCATTCATCATCTGATAGAAGGCTTGTTTAGCCTCCCCCTCGTGGCTACCCGAAACTGGTCGAGAGTCTACCGGCACTGATCTGTGTGCACGGTCAAGCGCTACACTCTCTACATCATCCGCTACGGCTGTTTCAGGATCAGTGTCCATTTACTATATAAAACACAGTTCAGAATGTCAGAAGTCACCACACTATCAAATATACAATAAAGGCATGTATAGCTAGACCCTCACGCGCTACGGTAGTCCTAGAATCGACTAAACCTGGCTCTGATACCAATAAAATGTAACACCCCTAACCCGTATCCGTTGCCGGATTAGGGTTACGAGGCATTATCAAAGAAAATACAGCTTTCGTATATTCACATAATCACATAGAACATATTCGCAAATATATATATATATATATATATATAACATATTGCTAATTAAATATTAGCCTTAAATTATTAATCACACCAAATATACGAATCATATCTCAAAGTTCAATCGAATCCATTACTTACATATATCATATTTTCAAGTCAATATACATTTCTTAAAGTCGCACAAAATGTCTTAAAATACATACATAAATCATGAGCTTATCATTATAATGACATTCGAATATTTAATAATTATTAATCACTTATTCTCATGAATATATACATGAACTTAATAAACCAAACAAAACATTTCACAAAGTTTAATATCCAATATCATATACGGCATTGGAAATGGTCATTATGGACAAACAAACTTGGCACAATTATTAAAGATTAAACATACCTCTTTTCTATTTACAAGACCATGCGCATATGACCATATTAATTTAAACCATTTTGAGAACACATAACAACTAATAGTGTACTCAATTCACATATCAATTTCCATACTTAAATTACAAACATATAACCAAAACACCAATCAAAATTTAATCACAAATCATGTGTAACGCTTCGCATACATCACCGAATCGCAAATAAACATTTTCTATTTACAACTCTTGCTATAAAAATACTCAACTAAACTTTAAACCATCAGAAACACCTAACTTAGTTTATGCTTCCTCAAATCATTATCTTAGACCACAAAACCACAATATGCTTATCATAAGTATAAGTACTATAGCCGAGTATAAACTAACCTAATATCCATACCACCAATTGCATCCAAAACGACATATAAATACACTCCAATCGGTCATTAACCAAGCATACATTAATACCATATTGACAAGGGATATAAGCCATATTCGTATGGCTATAATACATATATTGTCCAAGTATTCAACTCAAACAAAGACATTAAACACCCTATACATGCCTTTATCAAAGTAAAACCAAGCTATTGTTGTACCGAAAGGTTGATAGTGCGGTAGACTTGCTGACAGATTATAACCCCGAGCTAGCAGCTTGATCCAAAATCTAGAAAAATATCACATCAACCACACTTAATGTAAGCTTGTTAGCTTAGTAAGTCTTAAGCAATGATTTAATACAACTGAAAGCACTTATGACTTACACAAAAACTCAATATAATAATTTCTCATACTTAAATTACTTGTAACTTTAACTACTATACCTAGGATATTAATTGCCGATTACATACATAGTTGATTACATAAAATCATTGAATGAACATACTTGCAAGAACCCATCTTAACCTTACACAAGCTTTCACATTTCTAAGCATCCATATGGGAAATTACTTTGCATATACATACAATGTCACAACCAAGCACATGAAATATTTACCTTCCATTAATTCATTTACTTACTATCATAGTACATATACATGAATCTCATACCTCATTGCCGAATTACCGTTTTCCCTTTCAAGCACCAAATTTACTAGATTCATTTCATGATCTCATTACTTTATACATGAAATTCAAAGTTTAACACTCACCGGTATATTACCTACTAAGCCTTAGCTGAACTTCACATACTGGCCCTTAGCCTACGAGACTTAAATCTGTAACTTAAAACACCGGCATTTAGCCTGCTAGGCAATAAGCCCGAATATGTCACCGGCACGAGGCCTGCTAGGAAATAAGCCCGAACATGTTTACCAAATCAATTCAATAATCTTACCTTTCTTAATACATACATCACTATCAATTTATATTCACAAAACCAATTCACTTGTCAAGCCAAATATACTAATTCATAGTGTCTTGCAAAACATAATCATCCCAAAATAGAATATACACATTCGGCTAACACCTATATCTTACTCAATTTAATCAAATAATTTCATTTCACATTTTCATAATTATTCATTTAATAACTTTAACTTAAGAACTTACCTCGACAGTCGACGGACCGCGTAGACCGGCTATTCAATAACCTTCGTCTTTCCCCAATCCAAATCTGTTTTTCTTTGTTCTTGATCTAAATACATTAAAATTGAGCTCATTCAAGTACATTTCATTTCAATTTAGTCCCTAAGCACATAAATAGGCAAATTACCATTTTACCCCTAGGGTTTCACATCTTTACAATTTAGTCCTATTTGCACAAAACTCAAATTACACAAAATTTCAATACAACACTCAAGGGCCGAATATGTATAAGGACTATATAAGCCCATTTCTTTCATTTATTTTGCATTTAAGCCCTCTCAAATTTTTATTTTTACAAATTAGCCTTAAATACTCAAATTTACTAAAATTTCCAATGTAAAATATATTAATCTTTAACATATCATTTACATAAAATCATAAAACACCAAAAATCACAAGAACATAGCAATGGACGAACCTCATACATGCTCATTTTCAAAAATTCTAACATGGGTCAACTACAGTTCGAAGCAACGATCTCAAAAACGTAAAATTTAGCGAAAACTAACTAAAAACTCACCTTGAATTTTAGCTTCAAAGTGCCGAAATTTCAAAGAAAAACCCTCCTTCCTTTCTCAACATTCGGCCATGCAAAGCTTAAAGATGATAATGGCCATTTCTTTATGTTTTATTACATATATTATGTTATTAATGAATTACCAACTTAACCTTACTTAATGAAATAAAAATAACATTGAACTTAAGGTCAAACTTGACCTTTGCCGTCCACTAAGTCATAAAATGGGCTATTTGCCCTTTTAATACTTCATATTAAAAAGCCATTAACACTTAAGCACTTTTCACTATAGTTTGCCACTTTTACAATTTACACAATTAAGTCCTTTTTCTAAATTAAACACACAAACAATAAAAATTTTCTACGAGACTTTCAAACACAGTAATTCACATATAATAAACACAAAATATACTATAAAAATATTTCTCGGACTCGGATTCGTGGTCCCGAAACCACCGTTCCGATTAGGGTCAAATTCGGTCTATTACACTAAGTCCCAGTGGTTTTGACCACACGATTGATATTTGTGACTACGGTCACCAGTGGTTTTGAACACATATGGATATTGTGAATCGTCCCAGTGGTTTGGTACCACAGTGGGTTGGCCCTACATGATTATTACGGGATTGTCATCAGTGGTTTTGACCACACGATGGGTTGGCCCCATCACTTGATTTGTGACTACGGTCACCAGTGGTTTTGACCACAACGATATATATTTGTGACTTCGGTCACCAGTGGTTTTGACCACCAGTGGTTTTGACCACACGGGGTAGTTAAAGGAGATTGGATGGCTAGGTTATGGGTTGCATAATCTGCATGTTTTACTGATGATCTGTGTAAGTGCTTGAATTATCGGGTTGGGTACACTGAGTCTTGGTGACTCACCCCTTCCCTTACATTTTTCAGATGAGGCATAGATCGCAGATATGGAGCCGAGAAGGACTCGAGGTGGCCATGCATCTTAGTTTGGTTTTGGACTTTAAACTGCTATTTCGTTTTTATTAGCTTTCTTTTAATTTGGTTTTGGGTTTGTAATAAGGTCGCTAGTATTATTTTAGGTTTTAATTACTTGCTTTTACTTTGATTATATTATTCATATATTGGAATTATGGACTTGTTAAATTAACCAGTAAAAAGCAATGTTTTCAAAACTATAACTCTTTCGGGTTTTAAAAAATGTTACCATCGGGTAACAAAGTTCACAAAATAATAAGGTAACTTGAATGCTTTTATAGCTTAAATTTTCAAACAACTTCAAAAGCAAACGGGTTCTAACTTGATTATACTTGTCACACTCAGCTTTTAATAAATGTTTTCTAAAATTTATAGTATCAAGTGAATTTTTTTAGCATAGGTTTAAAACAACCTTTACACGATTTCAACATCACGTTAACACCTTTTAAACGATCAAAGAATTTCTTGGAAAAATTCCTGACACACTTGTGTTTTCAAACCGTTTTCACTCCGTAACATGCCAGATTCGGTCGTGGTGTGTTGACCGGGTTTGGGGTGTTACATTAAATGGTAATTAGACCATTATATTTCCATGGACAAAAATGGACATACATAGGTAGAAATAACCAAAGTTTTTAATGAAGGGTATTTTATTCATCTAGTAATTAAAAGATTAAAAAAAGAAAAAAATGGCAAAATATGTCCATCTTCTTCATTAGGACGAAATTTCAAGGGTTCTCCATAGCTAGGGTTTGTTTCAAGCTTCCAAGCTCCATAGTAAGTGATTCCAAGCCCCGTTTTTAATATTCTTTACGTTTTTAGAGTCCCGATAACTTGATTTAGCTTATACTAGCAATAATTTAACCTAGGGTTCATATTTGGAAAAATACCCATAGGTGAAATGTATTTATCTTTATGTTTTATGATAGAACATGAGGTTTGAAATTATGTTAAACAACTTTTGCTAAGCGATTTTAAGTGAAAACGAATAAAATGGCTTAATCGGTAAAAATACCTAATGTTCATAAGTACATGTTAGAGTGAGAATTTGATATTGTCATAAAAGGGAAAAATGATCAGCATGTCATAAAACATAAGAATAAGGGATAAATTTTAATTTCTGAGCTTTGGGGCAAAAGTGTAAATATATGAAACTTTAGGGGCAAAAATGCAATTTTGCCAAAATATTGTGCATGACTTGTATTTGAATGGAATTTTGATAAAATGTATTAAATTTTGTTAATATAGATCAAGAAAGAAGGAATAGTGAAGGTGATCGGGGAAAAGAGAAGGTTGTCGACTAATTTACGAAAATAGTCGTTTTGCATCCGAGGTAAGTTATGTGCAAATAATAGCAACATTTTTATAAATTGTCAATTATATTTGATACATGAATTAATATTGAATGTGGAAGGAAAATTGTTCATGAATTATTCAAGTAATAAAGTGTTTAAAATAAGTGTTAAGAGTAAATTCCCGGTTGAACTTATGACTAGAAGTGGATACAAGTGATATATCACTAGAGACCAGTGTTACAGTGTTACAGTGAGTCCCGAGTGCTGGGTGATCTCACATGTGTTGCAGACACCTGGCAGCTTGTGTGAGCAGGCCCGTGGACATTTCCAGTGCTATTGATCAGTGGTAGCTTCAGCTACATTACAGTGGTAGCTTCGGCTACATTACAGTGGTAGCTTCTGCTACATATCAGTGGTAGCTTCGGCTACATATCAGTGTGGCACTTATGTGCTAATTCTCTACGTATCCGTGTATATTTCGAGTGTTCAACGGGATTAATAATAAATTAAAGTGAATATGAGATGAAGTGTGTATCCAGGTATAATTGAAAGAATGAGCATACGTGATAATGATTAAGTACTTAAATGTATGTGCAAGTGAACTGGTAAGATTGTACATGTGTAAGTGATTAAATTTGCTAATAAGGATATTAATTAATTGTATATGAAAATATTAATTATTGATTGAGTGCTTATTGTTTACATGTAACTTACTAAGCTATTAGTAGCTTACTCGTTCTTTTCCTTTCCTTTGTTTTATAGTGTGTTGAACTTACTTGGATTGGAAATCGTCGGAGCCTCGTATCACACTATCAAGCCTTTAATTTGGTATATAAATGCTTTTGAAATGTTTTAAGTTATGGCATGTATAGGGACCGAATTATTTTGTATGGATACTTAACTGATGTTTACTACAAAGAGAGTATGAAAAAGTACAAATTTGTAATGAAACAGTTTTTGGACAACAGTAGTAACCTAACTTTGAAAAATCACTAAAAAATAGGAGAAATGAAATTAAAAAGTGAATAAGATATAGAATTAAAGCTTATTGTGTCTACTTTCATATGAAAGAAACAGTGTAAGCAAAGGAATTCTATATTCTGTGATATTTGAATTTTAGTGAGACAGGGTCAAAATGGTATTTGAAGTCCCCTATTTAGACTTTAGAAAAAATTTAAAATTGTACAAAAATAATTATGTGTTATAATTTATATTTCTAGATTTCTTAGTGAGTCTACTTTCAGTAGAAATAAGTAAGAACAACATATAAAAATTGTACAATGGGAAAATTGATTTTTAGTGAAGAGTGGTCTGAACCATTGGACTGTGAAACAGGGAAGACTTTAATGAATAAACTGTACTAATTGGCCAAACCAAAAATTATGAAAATTTAATGGTGAGAAGATATATGAGTCTAGTTTTAAGAAAAATTTACATATCTAAATTTCTAGTTTCGTAACTCGAGTTATAATGAAATAATGACTATTGCGCAGATGGACAGATTTATTGTGAATGATGAAATAAATTATTTTTTTATACCCGAAGTAGTAAGATAAGTTAAATAACGCCTCGTGCTCGACTCTGGCAACAGTCTCGAGTGTGTGGTGTTACATTTATTGGTATCTTAGTCGATTCTCGGACAAATGTAGTGAGTGTAATAGATTACCTATACATGCCATAATTGAATATTGATAGTGTGACGACTCCTGACATCTTAAAATGTTTAAAAAAAATGGTTGTGAAGCATATCTTGCTTATGTGTTGAATAAAAAAGTGTCTGAAATAAAGTTCGAATCAGTGCCAGTGGTATGTGAATATTTAGATGTGTTTCCAGAAGAGTTGCCAGATTTGCCTCCAGTTAGAGAAGTGGAATTTGGTATTGAAGTAATGCCCGGTACCGCTCCAATATCGATTGTTCCCTACAGAATGGCACCAATTGAACTGAAAGAATTAAAAGTGCAATTACAAGAGTTCACTGATAAACGATTTGTGAGACCAAGTTACTCCCCATGGGGTGATCCCATGCTATTTGTGAAGAAAAAGGATAGGACATTGAGATTATGTATTGATTATCGTCAACTCAACAAAGTGACAGTGAAAAATAAGTATCGATTGCCTCGAATAGATGATTTGTTTGATCAGTTAAAGGATGCCACTGTGTTTTCCAAAATTGATTTGAGATTCGGATATTACCAATTGAGGGTTAAAGAGTCAGATGTGCCAAAGAGTGCTTTCAGAACCAAGTATAGGCATTATGAGTTTCTGGTTATGCCGTTTGGGTTAACTAATGCACCTGCAGTATTCATGGATTTGATGAACCAGATATTCAGACTGTACTTAGACAGATTTGTGGTAGTATTCATTGATGATATTTTGGTTTATTCTCGAGATGAAGAAGAACACGCAAAACATTTGAGAATTATGTTGCAAATTCTGCGTGAGAAGCAGCTATATGCTAAATTCAGTAAATGTGAATTTTGGCTTCGAGAAGTTGGTTTTCTTGGACATATTGTATCTGCCAAAGGAATCAAGGTAGATCCGAGTAAAATCTCAGCTATTGTCAATTGAAGTCCACCGAAGAATGTATTTGAAGTTAGAAGTTTCTTGGGTTTAGCTGGTTATTATTGGAGATTTGTACAGGGATTCTCTATGATAGCTTCTCCGATGACTAAATTATTGCAGAAAGATGTGAAGTTCGAGTGGACTGATGAATGTCAGTAGAGTTTCAACCGATTGAAAGATCTACTAACGAAAGTACATATATTAGTATAGCCTGAACCGGCTAAGGAATTTGTTATTTACAGTGATGCCTCATTAAATGGTTTAGGTTGTGTCTTGATGCAAGAAGGTAAAGTAATAGCCTATGCTTCAAGACAACTTAAACCACATGAAAGAAATTACCCAGTACATGATCTTGAATTAGCTGCTATTGTATTTGCACTGAAGATATGGTGGCATTACTTGTACGATAAGATATGTCATATTTATACTGATCATAAAAGCTTAAAATATTTGATGACACAGAAAGATTTGGATTTGAGATAGCGCAGGTGGCTTGAACTGATAAAGGACAATGATTTGATTATTGATTACCATCCGGGTAAGGCTAATGTTGTAGCTAATGCTTTGAGTCAAAAATCTCTGTTTCCTTTACGAGCTATGAATACCTAGTTGTCACTAACTGATGACGGTTCAATTATAACTGAATTGAGAGCTAAACTGACATTTCTACAGCAAATATGTGAAGCTCAGAAGAATGATAAGAAATTACAGGATAAACGGGTACACTGTGAGTTAGGTAATGATTCAGAATTTCAGATTGGGACTGATGGTTGTTTATTATTTAGAGGCAGAGTTTGTGTACCGAAAAATTCAGAGCTTGTACAGAAGATTTTACATGAGGCACACAGTGGTATTATGTCCGTACATCCGGGAAGTAATAAAATGTATAATGATTTGAAGAAGATGTACTGGTGGCCAGGTATGAAACGTGATATTTCTGAGTTTGTATCAAAATGTCTGATATGTCAACAGGTCAAAGCAGAACATTAGGTACCTTCGGGATTACTCCAGCCAATTACTATATCGGAATGGAAATAGGAAAGAATTACTATGGATTTTGTGTCGGGATTACCATTGTCACAGAAAAAGAAAGACTCAATTTGGGTGATAGTTGATCGATTGACTAAGTCGGCTCATTTCATTCCTGTGCGAATGAATTTTTCACTTGACAAGTTAGCCGAATTGTATATTGTTGAAATAGTCCGGTTACATGGTGTGCCTGTGTCTATTATATCTTATCAAGATCCACGGTTTACTTTAAGGTTTTGGAAGAAGTTACAAGAGGCATTAAGTACTAAATTGAATTTTAGTACAGCATTTCATCCCCAAACCGATGGACAATTTGAAAGAGTAATTCAAGTACTCGAAGACATGTTGAGATGTTGTGTATTGGAATTTGAAGGTAATTGGGAAAGATATCTACCTTTGGTGGAATTTGCATATAATAATAGTTATCAATCGAGCATAAAAATGGCACCTTATGAAGCGTTGTATGGACGAAAGTGTCAGACTCCATTATACTGGACTGAACCTAAAAAAAATCGGTTGTATGGAGTTGATTTGGTAAAAGAAACCGAAAAAAAAAAAAGTGAAGATAATCCGTGATTGTTTGAAAGCTGCATCAAATCGACAGAAGTCATATACGGACTTGAAAAGAAAAGAGATTGAATTTCAAGTGGGTGATAAAGTATTTTTGAAAGTGTCTCTATGGAAGAAAATTTTGAGATTTGGCCGTAAAGGTAAATTAAGTCCAAGAAATATTGGTCCGTATGAAGTGATAGAAAGAATCGGTCCAGTGGCTTATCGATTGTCTTTACCATTAGAATTAGAAAGAATTCATAATGTGTTTCATGTTTCAATGTTGAGACGATATCGATCGGACCCATCACATGTGATTTCACCAATTGAAGTGAAAATTCGATCGGATATGACATACGAAGAAGAGCCGATTCGAAGCTTAGCACGAGAAGTGAAACAGTTGAGAAACAGAGAAATTGCTTTAGTGAAAGTGTTATGGCAACGACATGGAGTGGAAGAGGCAACATGGGAAAATGAGGCTATGAGGAAATAGTATCCCAACTTATTCACTAGTAAGATTTTCGGGGACGAAAATCCTTAAAGGGGGAGAATTGTGATAGCCCGAAATAGGGCCTAATCGGAACAATGGTTGCGAAACCATGAATCTGAGATATAAAAGTTTATTACGATTAATTATTATGATTTACCGAGTGATTAAATACATGTGTTAGAGTATCGATAAGAATTTTATTGATTGCATGCTTAAATTGCCTATTAGGACTTGTTTGCAAAAGTTGCTAAATAGGGGTTCTAATTCATAGAGTACTTGATTATAATGGGGGTATGAAGTAGGAGTCCTTAAATGGTAATTAGACCATTATATTTCCTTGGACAAAAATGAACATACATAGGTAGAAATAACCAAAGTTTTTAATGAAGGGTATTTTAGTCATCTAGTAATTAATAGATTAAAAAAAGGAAAAAGATGGCAAAATATGTCCATCTTCTTCATTAGGACGAAATTTCAAGGGTTCTCCATAGCTAGGGTTTGCTTTAAGCTTCCAAGCTCCATAGTAAGTGATTCCAAGCCCCGTTTTTAATGTTCTTTACGTTTTTGGAGTCCCAATAACTTGATTTAGCTTATACTAGCAATAATTTAACCTAAGGTTCTCATTTGGAAAAATACCCATAGATGAATGAGTTTATTTTGATGTTTTATGATAGAACATGAGGTTTGAAATTATGTTAAACAACTTTTGCTCAACGATTTTAAGTGAAAACGAGTAAAACGGCATAACCGGTAAAAATACCTAATGTTCATAAGTACATGTTAGAGTGAGAATTTGATGTTGTCAAGGGAAAAATGATCAGCATGTCATAAAACATAAGAATAAGTGATAAAGTTTAATTTCCGAGCTTTGGGGTAAAAGTATAAATATATGAAACTTTAGGGGTAAAAATGTAATTTTGCCAAAATATTGTGTATGAATTGTATTTGAATGGAATGTGGATAAAATGTATTAAATTGTGTTAATATAGATCAAGAAAGAAGGAATAGTGAAGGTGATCGGGGAAAAGAGAAGGTTGTCGACTAATTTACGAAAATAGTCGTTTTGCATCCGAGGTAAGTTATGTGCAAATAATAGCAATATTTTTATAAATTGTCAATTATATTTGATACATGAATTAATATTGAATGTGGAAGGAAAATTGTTCATGAATTATTCAAGTAATAAAGTGTTTAAAATAAGTGTTAAGAGTAAATTCCCGGTTGAACTTAGGACTAGAAGTGGATACAAGTGATATATCACTAGAGACCAGTGTTACAGTGTTACAGTGAGTCCCGAGTGCTGGGTGATCTCACATGTGTTGCAGACACCTGGCAGCTTGTGTGAGCAGGCCCGTGGACATTTCCAGTGCTATTGATCAGTGGTAGCTTTAGCTACATTACAGTGGTAGCTTCGGCTACATTACAGTGGTAGCTTCTGCTACATATCAGTGGTAGCTTCGGCTACATATCAGTGTGGCACTTATGTGCTAATTCTCTACGTATCCGTGTATATTTCGAGTGTTCAACGGGATTAATAATAAATTAAAGTGAATATGAGATGAAGTGTGTATCCAGGTATAATTGAAAGAATGAGCATACGTGATAATGATTAAGTACTTAAATGTATGTGCAAGTGAACTGGTAAGATTGTACATGTGTAAGTGATTAAATTTGCTAATAAGGATATTAATTAATTGTATATGAAAATATTAATTATTGATTGAGTGCTTATTGTTTACATGTAACTTACTAAGCTATTAGTAGCTTACTCGTTCTTTTCCTTTCCTTTGTTTTATAGTGTGTTGAACTTACTTGGATTGGAGATCGTCGGAGCCTCGTATCATACTATCAAGCCTTTAATTTGGTATATAAATGCTTTTGAAATGTTTTAAGTTATGGCATGTATAGGGACCGAATTATTTTGTATGGATACTTAACTGATGTTTACTACAAAGAGAGAATGAAAAAGTACAAATTTGTAATGAAACAGTTTTTGGACAACAGTAGTAACCTAACTTTGAAAAATCACTAAAAAATAGGAGAAATGAAATTAAAAAGTGAATAAGATATAGAATTAAAGCTTATTGTGTCTACTTTCATATGAAAGAAACAGTGTAAGCAAAGGAATTCTATATTCTGTGATATTTGAATTTTAGTGAGACAGGGTCAGAATGGAATTTGAAGTCCCCTATTTAGACTTTAGAAAAACATTTAAAATTGTACAAAAATAATTATGAGTTATAATTTATATTTCTAGATTCCCTAGTGAGTCTACTTTCATAAGAAATAGTTAGAAACAACATATAAAAATTATATAATGAGAAAATTGATTTTTAGTGAAGAGTGGTCAGAACCGTTGAACTATGAAATAGGGGAGACTTTAATGAATAAACTGTACTAATTAGCCAAACCAAAAATTATGAAAATTTTATGGTGAAAGGAGTTTCGTAACTCAAGTTATAATTAAATTAATGACTGTTGCGCAGATGGACTGATTTATTGTGAATGATGAAATAAATTATTTTTTTATACCCAAAGTCGTAAGATAAGTTAAACAACGCCTCGTGCTCGACTCCCGCAATGGTCTAGAGTGTGTGGTGTTACACCATTTCAAACATTTCATGCATTTATGACATAATTTCATTCTTTGCATTAAGTTACATTTAGGTGTTTTTATGCTAACACCTTTCACAAAAGTTGTTTCTTACCTCCCTAACATTCATTTTCTTCCATAAAAGCTCAGCTAACAACATAACTACTCTCATGGCAAGTCCCTAGACTTTCAACCATATTGTAAATTGGTCCCCCCCATTAGCTAGCTTAAGCTTTGGGGACTCCAAAAACACAAAAATCATCAATGAAAACCATCTAAATCACTTACTAACAAGGGAGATAGCTTGGCTGAAAGTTTGGACTCCCAAAGCTCTATTTCTTCTTCAATTTTCGATGGAAAGAACAAGGGTGAACAGTGAAAAATGATAACATCTTTTACTCATCTTATTTTATTCATTTTATCACCTAATTTCCACCAAATATGACTAAAAATTTAATGCTCTTGTCCCCTTGTCTACATGGCTAGCCATCACACTCCAAATGGCCTAATTGCACTTTAAAGACCTCAAATTTACACTGTATGATTATTAGGTGCCTCTATCTTGCAAAATAGAATTTTCGCACTTTACGCGATTTAGTCCTTTCTCAAAATTAAGCATGCTATCACTCAAATTAAAGCACCAAAATTTTCATGCATCCATATAATTATACTACAACACGTAAAATAACATAAAAATAATTTTCCTCGACCTCGGTTTATGGTCCCGAAACCACTATTTCGACTAGCCCCTAGATCGGGCTGTTACAACTCTCCCCTCCTTTAGAGATTTTCGCCCTCGAAAATCTTACCGTTAAAGAGGTTTGGATATTGCTCTCTCATGGCTTCTTCCAGTTCCCACGTAGCCTCCTCGACACCGTGTTTTCGCCATAACACTTTTACTAAGGCTATGTCCTTATTCCTCAACTGTTTCACCTCTCGAGTTGAGATTTTAATCTGTTGGAGGAATCACATGTGAAGGGTCGGAGCGATAACGTCTTAACATTGTCACATGAAATACATTGTGAATTTTCTCTAACTCTACCGGTAAAGCCAACCAATATGTCACTAGCCCAATCTTTTCGGTAATCTCATACGGCCCTATGAACCGCAGACTCAACTTCCCCTTTCGACCAAATCTCAATATCTTCCTCCACGGGGACACTTTCAGAAATACCCTGTCACCCACCTTAAACTCGATTTCTTTCCTTTTCAAATCCGCGTACAACTTTTGTCGATCTGAAGCAGCTTTCAGGCTATCCCGAATCACTTTCATTTTTTCCTTTGTCTCTCTATCTAGATCAACCCCATGAATTTGCTTCTTACTCAGCTTGGTCCAATACAAAGGAGTCCGACACTTACGACCATACAATGCTTCATACGGTGCCATTCTTATACTCGATTGATAACTGTTGTTGTAAGCAAACTCAACCAAGGGTAGGTATCTTTCCCAACTACCATCGAATTCTAACACGCAGCATCGGAGCATATATTTAAGAACTTGAATTACTCTTCCAGATTGGCCGTCAGTTTGAGGATGGAATGCAGTACTAAAATTTAACCTTGTACCCAAGGCCTCTTGTAATTTCTTCCAAAATATCGAAGTGAATCTCGGATTTCTATCCGAGATAATAGATACGGGTACTCCATGCAACCTCACCACCTCCGTAATATACAACTCGGCTAACTTATCCAGTTAATAATCAATACGCACCGGTATAAAGTGAGCCGACTTCATTAGTCTATCTACAACAACCCATACGGAATCTTTCTTTTTTGGAGTCATAGGCAACCCGCCACAAAATCCATGGTAATCTGATCCCATTTCCACTCGGGAACCATCGCTGGCTGAAGCAATCCTGAAGGTACTTGATGCTCAGCCTTCACTTCTTGACAAATTAGACATCTTGTTACAAACTCAGAGATATCCCTTTTCATTCCCGGCCACCAATAAAATTTCTTCAGATCATTGTACATTTTTGTACTGCCCGGATGTACTGTCAAATAACCACTATGTGCTTCCTTCAATATCTTTCGAATCAACTTATCATCCTTAGGAACACAAATCCTGGCATGGAACATTAAACAACCATCCGAACTCACCCGAAATTCAGAATTATTTCCCGATTCGCACTTAGCTTTCTTAGCTTGCAGCTCGTTATCATTCCTTTGAGCTTCTCGTATCTGTTGAACAATTAATGGCCTAGCCCTCAACTCGACTAATACAGCGCCATCGTTAGACCATACTAAGCTCGTGCTCAAAGCTCTCAAAGCACACAATGATTTCCTACTCAAGGCATCCACAACCATATTCGCCTTCCCCGGATGGTATTCGATTACTAGTTCATAGTCCTTCAATAACTCGAGCCACCTTCATTGTCACAAATTCAAATCCCTTTCATCCATCAAGTACTTTAAGCTCTTATGGTCTGTGAAGATTCGACACTTCTTGTAACACCCTATCCCGTATCCGTCGCTGGATTAGGGTTAGGAGCGTTACCAGACAGATGGAAAAGCATTTACAGAAATTCATACATTCATTCATCACTCTCGAACATAATGTCCCTTAATACGGTCTACGAGACCTTAAATATGCTTATAAACCGAGTCGGTACTAAATCGAAACACATACAAAATTTCATGGAAATTAAAACTTTTCTAGGTTTCAGGGGTTATACGCCCGTGTGGGCAGGCCGTGTGCCTCCCACGGCTATTAGACACACCCATGTGCCTTCCCCGTGGTCTATTCTGACTATACTTCCACGGGCTCCAAGCACACTCGTGTACCCTGGCCGTGGACTATACTGACTAGGCCCCCACGGTCACTAGGCACACCCGTGTGCCACAACCGTGTGACATTATAGGCCATTTTCAAGGCTAGAAATCCACCCATTTGGGTCATACCTAAAGCAACATTTACCAAAACATCTCATGCACACATGACCACCAAAAACAGGCCAAGATAATCATTCAAACTATGCATTCAATACCAATTCCAGCCATGCCAAATTACAAGACTCAAACTCTTTTCATCACAAACATATTTCGTTCACTCATTTGCTTACTGAAAACTTGACCATTTCAAGCGCTTCAACCATACCAAAACATGTTTCACATATCATAATCATAATGCATAATCTCAACTCATCTCTAACCAATTCCATGGCTAAGTTCATATAACAACTCACATCATAAAACTAGCCTATACATGCTATATCTAACTATATTCATTTTCAAAGTGTACCAAAAAGAGTTTAGTAGTGTGATGACGATCCTTGACGGTCCCGAGCCTTCAGTAGCTTTGACGACCTATAAAACAGAGAAAACACACACACAGAATAAGCTTTCCAAAAGCTTAGCAAGTTAATATACAAATAAACTTAGCATAAAATGCACATAACCGAATTATTAAGATGGCCCATATGATTCTCATGACAAAATCACCTCATTCTTTCTTAAGCTCATTTGCTTAGCCATAGCTTACCATACTTCCAATTCATATACCATATATGCACATAGTTCATCTAATCAAAACTTTTCATATCGTATTATCAATTCCATATACATAACATCATAATAAGATAACATAGATACTTACCTTGTATACACAATTAGTGTATAATCAACATACCTGAAACGGATATTCATTCACTTAATTTGTCATAGCTCGGATTTGCAATTAGTATCACAGACTTGCCCATTGAACCATTAAGAATCTAGTAGGATACTCAGAAAGCTCGAAATGGTCGTGCAATGCCAGCATCCCAGACGAGGTCTTACATGCACTCAGACATCGATGTCACTGTCCTAGATAGGGTCTTATACGAATCAATACAATGCCAATGTCCCAGACATGGTCTTACATGTAAAGCTTATATCGATGCCAATGTCCCAGACGTGGTCTTACGCGTAAAGCTTATATCGATGCCAACGTCCCAGACGTGGTCCTACATGAAATCTCAAATCAACGCCAACGTCCCAGACGTGGTCTTACATGATAAAACAGAACAGATACATATGTCATGACATAGCTAATCCTACCTATTCCTAGGTTCGTACGGGACTTCTCGAACATTACCACCATATCGATCTTATCTCGGAATTCATATACAGATCATATTGTAACCATTCATCTATAGCATAGTCATAGGAATATACATAATTCATTACTAATACGTTTATTTGCATAATGACTTACCTCAGATTCGGTTTAACGGAAACAGAAACGACTACTCGATTACTTTCGCTTTCTCGCGATCTAAGTCCGTTTTCCTCAGTTCTTGATCTAAACATATTTATAATTAACCCTTTTATTCACTAATTCATTCAATTCAATCCATACACATATATTTCGGGCTATTTGCAAATTAACCTTCAAATTGCACAATTTATCAATTTAGTCCATTTTTCTCAAAACATCAAATTCACAAAATCAACCCATACTCGTGCTTTTCCGAATGTTCCTACATCTCATACTAGCCCATATTTTTTATCAAATTTGTAATTTAGTCCCTCAAACTACTACTTTCTCAATTTAGCCCTAATTAGCTAAATTCATCAACAATTCAAGAACAAAGTATGTTCATCTAGCTCAAATCTTTCATATTTCATCATCAAACATCACATAACTCAACATATCATCAATGGCATTTCTCATAAACAACATCAATTCATCCAATTGAGATATGGGTTTGATAGCACTCGAAGCAACGATTACGAAAACGTAGAAATTATCAAAAACCGAAGTCAAAACTTACCTTAATTTGGCTTGTAAGTAGCCGAATGTGCTAGGCTTCAAAGCTTTCTTTCTTTTTTCTTTGTGTTTTTCGGTCAAAAGAAAAGAAATAAAAGATGAACACTCATCTTTTGTTTCATTAATCAAATGTTAATAATTCAATTACCAAAATAGCCTTCATCATATAATTAGAACAATTATACAATATGGGCATTTAAGACTTTTATCCATCCACTATCTATAATTTGGTATAATCACAACATAAGGCCTCCACCTTTACAAAGCCACAACACATTGATACTTTAACAAATAGCAATCAACTTTCACATTTAATACAATTCCATCATTTTGTCAAATAAACACACAAACGGACAAATTTACTTACGAAAATTTAGTACATGCTTAGTCACATATCAACGGCACAGAAAACAATATTAAAATATTATACAGACTCAGATTTGTGGTCCGAAACCACTATTCTGACTAGGGTATAAACCAGATTGTTACACTTCTCACCATACAAATAATGTTGCCAAATTTTTAATGCGAAAACAATCGCGGCCAACTCCAAGTCATGAGTCGGATAATTCTTCTCATGCAGTTTTAACTGTCTCGAGGCGTAAGCGACTACCTTACCCTCTTGCATCAACACACAATCGAAACCATTTAACGACGCGTCATTGTACATCACAAACTCTTTCCCTGACTCGGGTTGCAGTAAAACCGGCGCCTCAGTTAGCAATGTTTTCAATCTCTCAAAACTCTGTTGACATTTCTCAGTCCATTCAAACTTAACTTCTTTGTGCAACAGTTTCTTAATCGGAGTAGCAATCATGGAAAATCCCTTCACAAATCGTCTGTAGTACAACGCTAAACCCAAAAAGCTTCTGACATCTGACAAATTCTTCGGCGCTTTCCACTCCACAATAGCTGAGATCCGCTTTCCACCCCACAATAGCCGAGATCTTACTTGGGTCGACTCTAATACCATCACCCGACACAATGTGTCCTAGGAATCCGGCTTCTCGGAGCCAAAACTCGCTCTTGCTAAATTTAGCATACAACTGCTTGTCTCTTAAAGTCTGCAAAATAATCCTCAGATGCTCTGCATGATCACTCTCATCCCGAGAATAAATCAATATGTCATCAATAAAGACAACCAAAAACTTGTCCAAATACGGTCGGAAGGCACAGTTCATTAGGTCCATAAAAATTGCAAGAGCATTCGTTAAACCGAACGACATGACCAGAAACTCATAATGGCCATACCTCATCTGGAATGCCGTTTTCGACACATCTTGCTCTTTAACCCTCAACTGGTAATAACCGGACCTTAGGTCAATTTTGGAGAACACCGTAGCTCCCTTTAATTGGTCAAATAGATCATCTATCCTAGGTAAGGGATACTTGTTCTTCACAGTCACTTTGTTCAGTTGTATGTAGTGTATACACAATCACATCGACCCATCCTTTTTCTTTACAAAAAGCACTAGAGCACCCCACGGTGAATAACTTGGTCTCGCAAAACCCTTATCCGTTAACTCTTGTAATTGAACCTTTAGTTCTTTTAACTCTAAGGGTACCATCCTATAAGGAGCAACCGAAATAGTTGTCATTCCCAGAATTAACTCAATTCCAAACTCGACCTCTCTAACTAGGGGTAGTCCGGGTAACTCTTCCGAAAATACATCCGAATACTCACATACAACCGGCACTGTTTCAATCTTTACTTCAGACTCTTGAGTATTTACCATGAAAGCGAGGTAAGACTCGTACCCTTTTCTCAAATACTTCCCAGCCACCATGGAAGAAATCGTCTCCGGTAAACTATCTGACCCACCTGATTCAACCCGAATAATATCTCCATTTTCACATTTCAATTCCATAAATTTACTACCACAGTTCACTAAAACACTATGGGTAGTCAACCAATCCATACCAAGAATCAAATCAAATTCATCAAACGGCAACAATATAAGGTTTGCCAAAAAACAATGACCCCTAATTGTCAAAGGACAATTTTTACACACCTTGTCAACTAACACATGTTTACCTAACGGGTTTGACACTTTTACCACAAATTTCGTAGACTCAACAGTCATACTCAAACTAGATGTAATCTCATGCAAATATAGGATTGGGTAGACCCGGATCAATTAAAGCAATAACAAAGGTGTCATGAAGAGAGAAAGTACTCGTTATTACATCTGGCGATGATGCCTCTTCTCGAACGTGAATAGCATAAGTCCTTGCTGGCGCTCGACCCTCTGGCCTCACAGTAGAGTCTCGTGATGCACCTCTACCACTAGTCCCACCTCCCGGGTTCTTTTGTGGCCTACCCCTAGAAGATACATTGCTTGATCTTATCTCTTGCTCCTTCTCCTTGTCATCCCTTTGGGGGCAGTTTCGGATGAAATGATCAGGGGACCCAGACTTATAACAATTTCGATGGTTTCCCCAACACTCCCCAGTATGATGTCTGCCACAACTTGGGCACTCCGGTTTGGACTTTAGATTGCCCACACTTGCCATCGAGGTGGCCTGAACCCTGGAACCTGAGTACGTCTTGTCTCGCTCTCTGTACGAATACCCAACTGATGTAGTCGTCTGAGGGTTCACTTCCTTGGACCTCTTCGATTGAGCTTGGTAGGATTTACTCATCGAGCTTTTTCTTGCGTCCCGTGCCTCACTCACGGCTTTCCTCTTTTCCTTACTCAATTCTTCGGCCTTACTGGCCCTATCCACCAATACCATAAACTCTTTTAGCTCTAAAATCCCGATTAGAAGTCTGACATCTTCGTTCAACCCATCTTCAAACCTCTTGCATAAAATTGCTTCTATAGACACGCACTCCTGCCCGTACTTGCTGAGCCTAACAAACTCGGGCTCATATCCCGCCACAGTCATTTTTCCTTACTTTAACTCAAGGAACTCCTTTCGTTTTTGGTCCACAAACCTCTGACTTATATACTTCTTTCGGTCCAAAAAGAAGTCCACATCACTCTTTCCTTCGAAACCACTGATGTCAACGTTTTTCACCAATGGTATGTCAAGTCCCTTAGGAAGGACACAGCACACTTTAAGCTTTCCTCAAGTATACAGGAGAGTTTATCAAATACTCTAATCGAGTTCTCAAGCCAGAGTTCTGCCCTCTCAGGGTCATCATCTATATTAGCTTGAAAATCCTCAGCGCATTGTGTCCGAATTTTGCCCACCGGGGGCTTAGATGTTCTCACTAATTCTATACCTTGGGGAGCCACAGGAACTGGCTGGGCTATAGGAGGGGGTGGAGGAGGTTGAGCATTGGGATTTACTCGTACATACTCAGTGTACCAGTAACTCATCATTTGGAGAAAGGCTTCCCGAGCCTCTTCTCCTTGACCCCTAGTCTCGGGTCCACTCTGCACTGGCGCTGTAATGGCCTGAATTTTTAGTGGTGTCGAAATGGTGATTCGAGGTCACTAAATCTGACAAGTGAGTAGAAAATATTATTAATTTAGTAAGTATAAGTTAAATGTGAAGTTAGGAAAATTTTTGAAATAGTAAATAGTGTACTAGAAAAAAAAATAATTAGAATCGAAAACGAGGTATCAAGACCTCAGAGATTTTTAATCTAGCCATAAAAATTTTATAAATATTTATGGAGTGTTAATAAGTTAGTATTAAAGTTTTGTCAAGAAATTTTAAAGTTCTGATAGTTAATTGAACAAAAAGGACTAAATTGTAACAAATGTAAAATTATGGGAAATGATTAAATAGCTTAAATGATAAAAGAAAGAGGGCTTAAAAGGCAAATAGACCTAAGGTCTATTTGGGCTGGATGGCAAGGGCATGAAATCAGCAAGAAAATAAGGAGAATTAAGCGCAAAATTGGAATATTGCAAATTTTACTTAATAAAGCTAGGACTAAAGTGGAAGTATCTAGATTTCTCTTTATTTTTCTGCATTCTCATCAGTAAAAACACCATAGAAGGGTTTCTTTAAACTGGTTTTTTATATTTTTACTGCAAATTGAGAACCCAAAGCAAGTCGAGGAAAAGAAAAAGTAGCTAATTAGTCCCTGAATTTTCACAAATTCTGCAAATCGACCTAGGTAAGTTCAGATGGATGAAATTTAATGATTAAATGTTAATTTTATGAATTATATCATGTATAATGAGATATAATTGTTGATGAATTGAGAATAAAATAACAATGCGAAAAATGATTAAATGTCCAAATTGAGCGGAATGTCGATTTCCCTAATGCGAGAGCAAGAATTAAAGAATATGATTTATGGGATTATGAATCAGTGGTATACTGAAACGATACGAGAAAGAAATCAAGCTCAGCCACCTCCTCCCACCACTACTCCATCTGTGGTACCCTCGGTTGCTCCTCCACCTCCTACAACGACTGAATTCAGTAAGCGTTCTCCATTGGAAAGGCTTAGAAAACTTGGAGCCAAAGAATTTCGAGGAAGGACTTATGATGACCCTGTCAAAGCTGAATACTGGTTATAGAGTTTAATAAGAATTTTTAAAGAAATGGCTTGCTCATCAGATGATTATTTGAAATGTGTTGTGTCTCCTATTAAAAGAAGAAGCTTATAGTTGGTGGGAAACGATTGAGGTCGTGGTACCGGCAGAGAAATTTTCTTGGGAATTTTTCCAAAATGAATTTAAGAAGAAATATATGGGCAGACTGTATTTGGATAAAAAGAAAAGGGAATTCCTTGATCTACGGCAGGGAAATAAGTCAGCAGCTGAATACGAAAGAGAATTTGTCTACCTTAGCAAATATACTCGAAACATTGTACCTACTGAAGAAGAAATGTGTATCAGATTTGAAGAAGGGTTAAATGATGATATTAGAATGATGATTGGGGGCAATGAAATACGGGAGTTCGTTGTTCTATCAGACCGTGCTCAAAAGGTTGAAGAAGTATATAACAGAAAAATACAGCGGGATCAGAAAAGTAAAGAGTCATTCAAAAGAGGTGCTTCTAAGTCATTTTTAGATTTACCGATAAAGAAATCTAGAGAAGAAATTAGTCGACCTACATCAGTGCTAGGAAGATCGGGTAGAGGTAGATCAAGACAATCTGATTTCAGGGTATTTGATAGACCTGCAGCAAGTCTGAGCAGTGTTCAGAATACTCCCCGACCTAAGTGTCAATATTGTAGAAAACATCATTTTGATGAATGTAGGACTAAGATGGGGCCTTGTCATAAATGTGGGGCTACTGATCATCTTATTCGAGATTGTCCCCAACTGCAAAAAGATGACGTGGAACAGAAAGAGATATAGAGAATCACTCCCCAAAGAATTAGACGTTCGGGCTAGAGCAGTGCTACAGGGACTACCCGTTCGGGTATGAGAGAATCAGTTAATCGATCAGAGAATAGAGCACCAGCACGTACTTACGCCATTCGAGCAAGGCAAGAGGCTACGGCTCCTGATGTATTTGTTGGTACTTTCTATCTTTATGATGTTATTGTTTATGCATTGATAGACCCTGGGTCTACTCATTCATATATTTGCGCTACGCTAGCATCTGAAAAGAAACTATCTGTTGAGTCCACTAAATTTGATATACTAGTCACTAATCCATTAGGTCAAAGTGTAATAGTTAATTTGATATGTCGTAATTGCCCACTGAAAGTGAAAGGCTGTGAATTCTCCGTTGATTTGATATTGTTACCCTTTTGGGAATTTGCTATTATTCTGGGGATGGACTGGTTAATGAAACATGATGCGGTAGTGAATTGTCGTGATAAACAGATCAGTTTGAAATGTCAAACAGGGGATGTAATCTCAGTTGGGTCTGAAAATATGAGTGATACAGTCAGAATTATTTCAGCTCTCTCTGCTCAGAGGTTATTGCACAAAGGCAACGAAGCATTCTTGGCCTATATTCTTGATACTTGGGGTTTCGATTTAAAGCTCGAACAAGTGCCAATGGTGAATGAATTTTATAATGTGTTTCCTGAAGAGTTACCCGATTTACCACCTGATAGAGAAGTTGAATTTGTAATTGATGTGATTCCCGGAATAGCTCCTATCTCAGTAACACCGTACAGAATGGCTCCAGCATAAGTAAGAGAGTTGAAGACATAGTTGCAGGAGTTATTAGATAAAGGGTTCATTAGACCGAGTATGTCGCCCTGGGATGCACCTGTCTTGTTTGTGAAAAAGAAGGACGGTTCTTTAAGACTGTGTATAGATTACAGGCAGTTAAATAAGGTAACGGTAAAGAATAAATATCCTTTGCCTCGTATTGATGATCTATTTTATCAGTTGAAAGGTGCTGCAGTATTTTCCAAGATAGACCTTCGATCCAGGTATTATCAGTTGAAAGTTAAAGAGTGTGATGTGCCGAAAACTACCTTCCGAACCCGATATGGTCACTATGAATTTTTTGTGATGCCATTTGGTTTAACCAATGCTCCTGCTGCCTTTATGGATTTGATGAATCAAATTTTTCATTCATATTTGGATAGATTTGTGGTTGTGTTTCATTGATGATATATTGATTTATTCAAAGATAGAGTCCGAACATGCACAACATTTAAGAATTGTATTACAGATTTTGCGGGAGAAACGATTGCATGCGAAATTTAGCAAATGTGAATTTTGGCTCCATGAAGTTGCGTTTTTGGGTCATATTGTATCAACTGGTGGAATCAGAGTGGATCCAAGTAAGGTATCGGCAGTGATAAATTGGAAATTTCCGAAGAATGTTACTAAATTACGAAGTTTTCTAGGACTGACAAGTTATTATCATCGATTTGTCAAAGATTTCTCAAGGATTACCCTACCGTTGACTCGATTACTACAAAAGAATATTGAATTTATATGGTCAATTGAATGTCAGTAGAGTTTCGATCAGTTGAAAAAGATGTTGACAGAGGCTCCAGTGTTGACTCAACCAGAATCGGGTGTACCGTTTGTGGTATACAGTGATGCGTCTCTGAATGGTTTGGGTTGTGTACTTATGCAGTCAGGTAAAGTGGTGGCATATGCTTCTCGACAACTGAAACCACATGAGAAGAATTATCCTACACATGATTTGGAATTGGCAGCAATCGTGTTTGTTTTGAAGATATGGAGACATTACTTATATGGTGAGAAATGTTACGTGTATACTGATCATAAAAGCTTGAAGTATCTAATGAATCAGAAAGAGTTAAATCTGAGACAGAGACGATGGTTAGAGTTGCTGAAAGATTATGATCTTGTCATTGACTATCACCCAGGGAAAGCAAATGTCGTAGCAGATGCACTTAGTCGGAAATCATCATTATTTGCATTACGGGCATTGAATGCACATTTATCTATTAAAGAAGATGGTTCTGTACTAGCAAAATTAAAAGCTAAACCTGTGTTCTTTCAACGGATTCGGGAGTTACAAGATGAAGACCCAAAGTTGATGTTGAAACGACAGATGGTTCAAGATGAGTTAAGCTCAGAATATTCCATTGATGAAAATGGTATGTTATATTATCGTAATAGAATATGTGTTCCGAATAACTTAGACTTGAAAAATGATATTTTATCAGAGGCACACAGTAGTATGTATTCTATTCACCCAGGTAGTACAAAAATGTATTGTGATTTGAAGAAAATGTATTGGTGGCCCAGAATGAAACGACAAATCTGTGAGCATGTAGCAAGATGTTTAATTTGTCAACAGGTGAAAGCCAAGCATCAAGTGCTGACAGGGTTGTTACAGCCCATTATGATTCCAGAGTGGAAATGGGAACATGTCACGATGGATTTTGTATCCGAATTACTAGTAACTCCGAAGAAGAAAGATTCGATTTGGGTGATTGTTGATCGATTAACTAAATCAGCATATTTTATTCCAGTCAGAGTAGATTATCCGCTTGAAAAGTTAGCGGAGTTATATGTGTCAGAGATAGTGAGGTTACATGGGGTGCCAACATCTATTATTTCGGATCTAGAACCGAGATTTACCTCGAGATTTTGGGGTAAATTACAAGAAGCTTTAGGGACCAAATTAAATTTCAGCACACCTTTTCATCCCCAGATAGATGGGCAGTCAGAGCGAGTAATTTAGATTTTAGAAGATATGTTAAGGTGCTGTATACTTGAGTTTGGCGGCAGCTGGGAAAGGTATTTACCTTTAACCGAATTTGCTTATAATAATAGTTATCAAACTAGTATTAAAATGGAACCGTTTGAAGCTCTGTATGGAAGAAAGTGTAGAACTCCATTATATTGGTCTGAATTAATTGAACCTAAACTAGTGGGAGTGGACTTGATTCAGGAAACCGAAGAAAAAGTTTGTATTATTCGAGAGTGTTTAAAAGCTGCCTCCGATTGGCAAAAATCATATGCAGATTTGAAGAGAAGAGATATAGAGTTTAATGTGGGTGATCGTGTATTTTTGAAACTGTCACCGTGGAAGAAAGTTTGGCGGTTTGGCAGAAAGGGAAAACTCAGCCTACGATTTATCGGGCCGTATGAAATCATTGAAAGAATCGGTCCGGTAGCTTATAGATTGGCTTTGCCCCGGGAGCTTGAAAAGATTCATAACGTGTTTCATGCATCTATGTTGAGACGATACAGATCAGATCCATCACATATAATTCCTCATACGGAAATAGAGCTCCAACCCGACATGACTTATTCAGAGGAATCGGTGAAAATTTTAGCTCGGGAAGTTAAAGAGTTGAGGAATAAACATGTACCACTAGTTAAAGTGTTATGGAATCGACATGGATCGGAGGAGGCAACCTGGGAGATGGAGGAATTGATGAGATTTCAGTATCCGAATTTATTTACAGGTACGAAATTTTGAGGACGAAATTTCCTAAAAGGGGGGAGAATTGTAATGGCCTGAATTTTCGGTGGTGTCAGAACGGTGATTCGAGGTCACTAAATCCGACAAGTGAGTAGAAAATATTATTAATTTAGTGAGTATAAGTTAAATGTGAAGTTAGGAAAATTTTTGAAATAGTAAATAGTGTACTAGAAAAAAAATAATTATAATCAAAAACGAGGTATCAAGACCTCAGAGATTTTTAATCTAGCCATAAAAATTTTATAAATATTTATGGAGTGTTAATAAGTTAGTATTAAAGTTTCGTCAAGAAATTTTAAAGTTCTGATAGTTAATTGAACAAAAAGGACTAAATTGTAACAAATGTAAAATTATGGGAAATGATTAAATAGCTTAAATGATAAAAGAAAGAGGGCTTAAAAGGCAAATAGACCTAAGGTCTATTTGGGCTGGATGGCAAGGGCATGAAATCAGCAAGAAAATAAGGAGAATTAAGCGCAAAATTGGAATATTGCAAATTTTACTTAATAAAGCTAGGACTAAAGTGGAAGTATCTAGATTTCTCTTTATTTTTCTGCATTATCATCAGTAAAAACACCATAGAAGGGTTTCTTTAAACTGGTTTTTTATATTTTTACTGCAAATCGAGAACCCAAAGCAAGTCGAGGAAAAGAAAAAGTAGCTAATTAGTCCCTAAATTTTCACAAATTCTGCAAATCGACCTAGGTAAGTTCAGATGGATGAAATTTAATGATTAAATGTTAATTTTATGAATTATATCATGTATAATGAGATATAACTATTGATGAATTGAGAATAAAATAACAATACGAAAAATGATTAAATGTCCAAATTGAGCGGAATGTCGGATTTGAGTACTTCTGATCAGTGACAAGTGATAAATAGTAGCTTTAGCTACACTTATCTGATCAGTGACAAATGACAAGTGATAAGTGGTAACTTTAGTTACACTTTCTGATCAGTGACAAGTGACAAGTGATAAGTGGTAGACCATTTATCTGATCAGCGATAAGTGACAAGTGATAATGTGATCCGTGTAAGACCGTGGCAGGGCTATGGCTTTGGAAAGTGATAAGTGATCATACGTAAGACTATAGTTATACTATGGCAAAGTGGAAGTGAAGTACTCAATTTTTCGTAACCGTTCCCTAATTTGATTAAGGGTGGTAAGTGACAAAAAAGGGCTCAAAAGAATTAAAGTAAATGGATAAATGGTAGTGAGTTTATACAAGATGACTTACCAAATTGTGGTTGACAGGTGAACTTAGTAATTGTATATAATGCATAAGTATATGAATGTTTGGTAAGATTTATATTTTATGCCTATGAACTTACTAAGTTTCTATAAACTTACTTGTGTGTATTTAATGTCTTATGTAGATTGACGTAAAAATATACGAAGGATCGGATCAACACTGAGGATCACACTATCAAGATTATCTCCGGTAGCTTTTGTAAATTTCCTTTTTGATTTATATGGCATGTACATGGTTTGATGATTATATAAATACCAAAACTTGTTTAATGAATATGTATTAAAGTAAAGAGTGATGAATATGCTAAATAGTATAATTATAATAGAAGTATGATTTGGTATCAAATTGATTGAATTGGATTGGATTGGTCGGTTTTATATTGCAGGAAAGATTGGATATTTATAAAGGGACTATATTGAGTTCATCATAATAATAATAATAATTCGTTAAACTTTGGTAATGCCTCATACCCTATTCCGGCGACGAATACAGGGTAGGGGGTGTTACAGGCGCGGTCCCTTGCACGGGAGCCGACGCATTACTAGCTGCTTTATCAGCAGTCGATTGATCAGGGATCCATATACTACATAAAAACAAAGTTTAGAATCATCAGAAGCCACCACACTATCATTATACTCTTATGGCATGTATAGCTAGACTCTTACACACGCTACGGTAGTCTGAGAACTGACTAAACCATAGCTCTGATACCACTAAATGTAACACCCATTGCCCGTATTCTACTCCGGAATTGGGTATGAGATGTTATTGTACTTAACTTGTACTACCATACGACTTTGGGCTATCAAACTCATTTCAAATTAAAACTTTGGAATTGATATGTCTATCGTCCTTATAATGGACCTACGAGGCCTTAAACATACATACGAGGGGTTTCGAAACCCCACCGAAAACTTTAGCAAATTTTAAAAATTTTTCACCTAGACAGGGGCACACGTCCGTGGGGGAAGTGACACACCCGTGCATCATCTCACACGCCCGTGTTCGACGCTCGTGGTCGACACTGACTTGAATCACATGGCCTAGGCACACGCCCATATTGCTGGTCCGTGGTCGTCTCTGATTAATCCACACAGCCTAGACACGTCCGTGGCCCTAGCCCGTGTGCCAAACCTTGGCATTCTAACCTATCCACACGGTCTATGCACACATCCATGTGCTTCAGCTGTGTGGCGATTTAAATTCTAAGTGTAAGGTGTAGACTTCACACGGCCTAGACACACGCCCGTGTGCCTACCCATGTGGACCAAAACAAGGCTATTTTCCAAGCTTTTTACACCCCTCTAGCTCACATCCCGTAAATCCATACAATAAATCGACAAATAACGCTTGCAATATGAACTTTCATGAATAATTTCATATTTTCATAAATGATAAGGTGAGCCATCAACCATGGCCATATACAAAATAGTTATCTTAATAAGGGGCCAACAAACTTTTGGCCAAAATGACAAAATGATCTAACTAGTCTAGCCCTTATACATGCCATATACAAAATCACTAAGTCTAGATATACCGAGGTGAGCTGATAATGTGGGCGATCTTCTGGCTATCCACGTATCCCGGCTCGGCTCTTAAACTCTATATAACAAGGGAAAAGAAAAGGGGAGTAAGATTTAAGCTTAGTAAGTTTACATGTAAACAATATAACATTTTAGTATATAGCAATACATACTAAACAAGAAACAATCCACATTCATAATCATGCTTACTCATTTCTCCCATTTCCATATTCCAATCAAGTCACAAGATCAACGTATACATTCATTAGCATAACTCCTTGCACTTGGCATCACAATGTCACATAATTTACACATCACCATCTAGTGATCAACTACACAAGATCAATTTCTCGATGGTTTCGCACTTAGCCCACCATCATATTTATTTGGGGTGGTATTGCACATAGCCCACCCAGAGGTTAGTTACGGTGGTATCGCACATAGCCCACCAAATGATAAATAGAAGATGGTATCGCACATAGCCCATCGTAATTAAGTATTAAGGTGGTATCGTACTTAGCCCACCATCAAATACTGACATAACTCACATACATATCCATTCCATCATTCATACTAGAGTTATTCAATACCTACCACATTAAATCCACATGAATCATACATGTTCTCAATTGTGCTACACACCAGTTAGCAACCACAATGAATATAAAAATGCGTCGTTTACACATAAATTTACTTCGGTGCAAAACGCGTCAACTAACAGTTTAATCCGTAACCTTGCCTTTTTCCCGGTCAAGGTTAATTCTGAGCTCTTCTTGATCTATAACAATAAAATTCATTCATTTAGATCATTCTATGATCATAATGCATCAAAATCTACACTTAGGGAAAAATGACCATTTTGCTCTTGTACTATGGCAAAATTACAATTTTTTCCCTTAGGCTCATAAATCATTTTTCAACACATTTTCTCAATAAACAAGCCTAGCAAACATTTATTTCTCTTACAACTATTCACCATTTCAAACATTTCATGCATTTATGACACAAATTCATTCTTTGCATTAAGTTACATTTAGGTGTTTTCATGCTAACACATTTCACAAAAGTTGTTTCTTACCTCCCTAACATTCATTTTCTTCCATAAAAGCTCAGCTAACAACATAACTACTCTCATGGCAAGTCCCTAGACTTTCAACCATATTGTAAATTGGTCCCCCCATTAGCTAGCTTAAGCTTTGGGGACTCCAAAAACACAAAAATCATCAATGAAAACCATCTAAATCACTTATTAGTAAGGCGATAGCTTGGCTGAAAGTTTGACCCCCAAAGCTCTATTCTTCTTCAATTTTTGGTGGAAAGAAGAAGGGTGAATAGTGAAAGATGATAACATCTTTTACTCATCTGATTTTATTCGTTTTATCACCTAATTTCCACCAAATTT
The DNA here is from genome assembly GCA_005393395.2 of Gossypium australe. Classification (NCBI taxonomy): domain Eukaryota; kingdom Viridiplantae; phylum Streptophyta; class Magnoliopsida; order Malvales; family Malvaceae; genus Gossypium; species Gossypium australe. The sequence goes on along the minus strand of CM016616.1, from coordinate 114,674,453 downwards.
GACTAAAAATTTAATACTCTTGTCCCCCTTGTCTACATGGCCGGCCATCACACTCCAAATGGCCTAATTGCACTTTAAAGGCCTCAAATTTACACTCTATGGTTATTAAGTGCCTCTACCTTGCAAAATAGAACTTTCGCACTTTACGCGATTTAGTCCTTTCTCAAAATTAAGCATGCTATCACTCAAATTAAAGCACCAAAATTTTCATGCATCCATATAATTATGATACAACACGTAAAATAACATAAAAAAAAATATCCTCGACTTTGGTTCAGTGGTCTCGAAACCACTGTTCCGACTAGCCCCTAGATCAGGCTGTTACAAGTTGCATATTGTGTTGCACTTTCAGCATCTCTGCCAGCTTTTTCTGATTCTATGAAATTGGATGTGAGCCAAAAAGGGTGGTTCATGTTAAAGGAAATCGGTGTTGAAAATGGTGAATAAATGGGCATTTGAAGAGGAGAAGATAATTCATGGGAGACCCTTTGGTGTTGACAACTCAGTTAGCACATTTTGTATGTAACTTGGAAAGCATCATTGTTTATTTTTATCAATATCTATGTGATTGATTAATTTCTCTTTTTCATGGGACAGGCAACATGATAAGATACAAGTGAGGTAGTATGACTGGTATCGATTCCAATATGCCATTGAGAATGCTGATTACCAACACAGAAGTTGGGAGGGATCCAAAGGCCTTGGTTGCCAATGTTTCAGCAAGGAAATCAAGGCATCCCGATGCCTTGTGTTGTGTGTTATTGAATCTATCAGCAAGGAGTGGTCTACTATGATTGTGACGTGGATTCACCAAACATATTTGAAATGTATTCCTTTTACCTAATAATTGTTAATACAAGTGTTTGACATGAGTGCTACTTCTGTGTCATCTAGTGTGTTTATCATGTTAAATTTCCCATAGAAGTATCCTGAATTAGATGTAAAATCCTCTATGAGTTTGATTCAAAATTTGAAAAAGGAATGTTGGTCAATATAGGAATTAACTCAAGTACCAGTTATCAATTGAGCTATAAGAGCATGCTTTAGCTTCTTTTCTAATATGTGCGTGTGATCATACCTGTTTAAAAATAATAATTAATTTATTTTTAGTTGTTGCACTATAGTAAAATAAATTAGAAATCATATCATTAAACCGTATGTGAAATCTCATATGAAAATGGAACCTTTCTCCCAAATTTTGTAAAAATCATGAAGGTCAATATAAAAATTAATCCGAACATCTGTCTTTGGAGATTTGCCCAGAGCTTGCTTTGGCTTCTTTCTAATGTAAACAGATATTTTAATTTTTCATTTTGTTTTATTTCTTAATGTTTCGTACTTTATACAATGTATTAAAACTCTTATAATTCCATCAGATTTTTGCAAGGTTGTCAATGGCCTCCTGAAAACTTCTCTAGGACCACCATATGGTTCAACCACAACTTTGTCTGTAGTCCAAGATATTTTTCTCCTGCATGAATTAGTGCAGTGCTTAGTTAGCATCATTAATTCAATGGGAGCTTGGATGGATCAACAGCTGAAAATAGGTGATTATAACTTGCCTAGGAGCTTCAAGAGTGACACTTCATCAGAGAGACCTTCAACCTCGATTGTAGAAGATGGAGTTGTCCCTGATTGTGAGTTGCATCCAAAAATGAATTTTAAATTGCCAGATACTGCTATGCTTGAGCAACACCGGGCTTACAAGAATGAACTCCAAGTCATTAATTTCTTTATGTTAGGATAAGTATGAGTGGTCCTTCAAGTAGTAGTTACTTATCTAGTACTGAAACTTTCACAGAGGGCTGCCTAAATATATCATGATAATTTGCCATATTACTATTGACTTCTCTTCTATCATGTACTTTTATGTAGCTTAATTTTATGTGTAGCTCTCCTTTTCTTTACAAGCTTAGTTTTACTGACCAACTTTACTGGGTTACATGCAGAAAGGTGGCTCATTATTTAACAGGAAGCCTTCCAAAGGCATCGAGTTTCTTATAAAAACCAAAAAAGTTGGCAACTCTCCGGAAGAAGTGGCTACTTTTCTGAAGAATAACACTGTTGGGCTTAGTGAAACCGTGATTGGTGATTATTTGGGTGAAAGGGAGGAATTTGCTTTGAGAGTCATTCATACTTATATAGATTCATTTAATTCAAATCTATGGATTTTGGTGAAGCAATAAGATTCTTCCTACGAGGCTCCAAGTTACCAGGAGAGGCATAGAAAATAGACCGCATCATGGAGAAGTTTACTGAGCGCTATTGTAAATGCAATACAAACTCATTACGAGTGCAGATATTGCCTATGTACCGGCATACTCTTGTCATAATGCTCAACACTAATGCCCAAAATAACATGGTCAACTCTGTCATAATACTCTGTCCCTACATTTTGAAGGCTATAGTAATTCTCCTTAAAAACTAATAAAAGCATGATCATATTTTGTACCTATCTTCATCTGTTTTATGTAATTTAAATTAAGGGTATCCTTCATAATGTTGATAGTTCATTTATAACTTGATCACCAGTCCGTCATAAGATTTTTGTATTGAGTTGCAAGCAATCGTAGATTATATATTATTTTAATAGTATTATATATTATGATTTTTTAATTCATATAGTAATAATTATATTAAGAATGTTATTAAATTATATATTATTTTATTAAATTATATTTAATAATAATTATGTTAAAATATGGTTAAATTATTTATTATTTTTTTAATAAAATATATTTAACAATAAATTTATTAAAATTTAATAACAATAACAATAATCATCTACCTAAAAAAATTTCTGCTAAGGGTACTTTTTCTTATACTATTACAACATCTATTCCATTCAACCAAACACAAGAATTCTATTACAGCTCTATTCCATTCCATTCAACCAAATAATTGAATTACTGATTACAGCTCTATTCCATTACAGTTCTATTCAATTACAGCTCTATTCCATTACAATTCTATTCAATTACAGCCCTATTCCATTACAGTCCTATTCCATTACAGTGAACCAAACGTACCGTAAAGTTTGTACTTATTGATTCATAATGAGTTACTACCTAAATAAGACCACATAAGGTAGGATGTTTCTGAACTAATTAACAAACTTTTGTATCTCTTTCTATTTATAACTGTTAGAAAGTTCATCTGGATGCAATTGAAATTGACATATTTGATTCGATATTAATTGAGTTGAAAATGGACTCTCTCATTGCACCAACTCTACGGTATTAATTTGACCCTTTCGCCTAATTTGTAAATGGATGACGCACTTAAATAGAAGCATAATAATACATTGTCAATACATTCCTTTCAGCTTTTAAAATAATTTTATCAGCAGAGAACTGGTTTAACTTCCCGTTGTATGAAAAGTTACATAGAGAAAGCATGTGAGGTCGGCAATAAATTTATGGAGTGTAAGTATAAGATGATTACTAGGAGGGGGTTCTCAATGGGGTTTGTTAAAAGGGAGAAACGTCGGGAGGCAGTTTCCCATGAAGGAAAGATGTGATCATTGTAAGTGCTCGCTCCGGTTGGTAGCTTGGAACTGTGTGTCCTGCTCCCCGAACTGTGTTAAAAAACCACTCCCTTGTAGCCAACGACATATCCTCCCAACTGCTACCATTGGTGTATTAAGTATGCATAAAAGTTACAGCTTGGGATTTATCAAATTGCAGGATTGACCATATTACCTCACTATTAGAGTACCAAGGTCACCATGCTGTCTCTAGTGGAAGTTCTAGGGTCTTGATGGCATACCTAGAGGATGTCACAGGAACTCGACCATCTGTATCACCACTGACAGCAGATTTTATTTTAATAAAAATAATCAGCATAACTCTTGTATGTAAATTAATATATTTTTTCTTGAGAAATCAAGTTAGGTAACTTTTTAATCTATACCTGTATATCCAGACCCTAATCTCTCTTGATATGTTTCGTATTTCAGGAAGAACTGACATCGGACTGTCTGTCCATCCAACGCTACTGAACATAGTACATAAGCAGACTGGTAAGGAATTTTGGTTTCAATTCTTTGCAGATTGTAAAAAACCTTTCTTTCAATTTGGATGTATGTCTTGTTACTTCGTGAATGTCTTTAAAGCAAGAAATTGATGGCATGCCTACCTGCAACCTGACCATTTTGTAGCTTTGGCATGAAAGGCTGCTTTTACCTTGGCAAGATTTAGGTACGATTTGACGTGAAAGCCAGAGCAGGGATCAAAGTTCATGATCTAACAATTCAAGATATCATATAAATTCAAGTTTGAATCAATAGGAGAAGTGTGTTATAAGTTTTAATCACTATTATCTTAATCAGTAAAACAGTATGAAGCATGCATGACCATTTAAGAGTAGGATACTTGCATTACCATTTAAGCCAGGTTTTATTGCCGATAAATTGCATTGAGGGGCATAAATATCATATAAATCAATGAATCCCATCTCTCTAAATCCCTGACTTAGATACTTTCCACATTGAATCGTATTGTCATCTCCATCTCCTTTCTTGCTAACTGAATCTTCACTAACAAAGTTGCAATACTTATTAATTCCTTCATTGGTTTCATCTGAGTTGAGAGCATGTGTCCATAAATAATCGAACATTCCCTTCATACAAATGGCATCATCTATCTGTCAAGAGTTGGCCTGTTATTCAACAAAGAACTAGTAGCAACAAAGGCAGCATCTTAGCATGGAGTTGTTACGATAATTAAATAATGGTGGAGTTGTTAAGATAATTATGCAATGGTGGAGTTGTTAAGATAAATGTGTAATGGTGGAGTTGTTAAGATAATTATGTAATGGTGGAGTTGTTAAGATAAATGTGTAATGGTGGAGTTGTTAAGATGTCATTTTCTTAACCAACTATTGTATCTATATATATAATTTCTTATCAATGAAAGTTCATTAAGTTTTCAAGCTATTAAGCTTTGCTCCTTCAAGTTTTCTTCACTTAAGTTTCGGTTTCTTCTTCTTGTTTTTGTTGTTCACTTTTAATTTTATGTAAATTACATGCACATTGCATATTGAGTTGCTGCCCTTGTTTCAACAATTGGTAATCAGAGCTATCTTCTTTGAGGACCTTACTTGTTGATGTTTTTCGATGGAAACAAAATTTAAGAAGAAAGAAACCTCCTTGTTGTTGATCCATTACATTGTTGCTGAAAAATGAGCTATACACCACCTCCACCACCTGTGTTTACTGGTGAGAATTATCACATCTGGTCTGTGAAGATGAAGACTCATCTCCTAGCACAAGACTTGTGGAGTGCAATCGAGAGAGATACTGAGCCACCTCTATTGAGAGCCAATCCCACTATTGCTCAGATCAGGCAGCATAGTGAGGATCGAGCCAAGAAGCATAAGGCTATGGCCTGCCTACAGAATGGAGTTTTAGATGTCATTTTCACTCGAATCATGGCCTGTGATTGACCTAAACAAGCATGGGAAAGGCTGAAGGAAGAGTTCATGGGCTCGGACAAGACAAGGCAGCAATAGGTGATCAACCTTAGAAAGGAGTTTGAGAACTTGAAGATGAAGGAATCAGAGACCATCAAGCAGTACTCTGATAGAATAATGGCAACAGTGAATAACATAAGGCTCCTAGGTGAAGATTTTACTGACAGTAGAGTTGTGAAGAAGGTCATTACCACTCTCCCTGAGAGGTTTGAGTCAAAGATTTCCTCATTGGAAGACTCAAGGGACCTCACAACCATCACCCTGTCTGAGTTGGTGAACTCCCTCTATGCACTCGAGCAAAGAAGGGCCACTAGACAGGAAGAGCATCCTGAAGGAGCTTTCCAAGCAAAAGCCAATGATGGCTCGAGTTCAAGTCAGAGACCAAAGAAACCTTGGGCTGACAGAAGGGAAAGATCCAGGAATCAAGCAGAAAGAAGGATGCTTCCACCTTGCAAATATTGCAAGAAGACTAACCACTTAGAGGAGAACTGTTGGAATAGGCCAGACATTCAGTGCAAAAGTTGCAAGAAGTTTGGTCATCATGAAAAGGTTTGTAGAAACAGAGACAAGCCACAAACTGAACAACAAGCTCAAGCCAAGACTGCTGAAGACTTTCCAGCTCAAAAGGAGCATGTTTTCACTGCTTCAAGCTTTGCAACCAAAAGCAAAGCCAAGTGTAGTTGGTTAGTGGATAGTGGCTGCTCACATCACATGTCAGCTGATGAGACTTTATTCAAGCAGCTTGACAAGAGCTTCACTTCAAAGATCAAGATAGGCAATGGAAGCTTAATTGAAGCCAAGGGCAGAGGAGATGTGCTGATCAACTCAGGCTCAGGTGACAAGCTAATCACAGATGTGCTTTATGTGCTTGATATAGATCAAAACCTGTTAAGTGTTGGTCAGTTGGTCCAAAAGGGTTATTCATTAGTCTTCAAAAATGATTCATGCATCATTCAAGATTATTATGCCCAGGAAATTGTCACAATTCCTATGACATACAAATGCTTCATGTTTGATGTAAGTCAGCTTGAAAACAAGGCTTACACAAGCCTAGCTGACAGTGCTGATCTATGGCATAAAAGATTAGGCCATGCCAACTTTAGATCACTTGATTTGATGCACAGACAGAATTTAGTTGAAGACATGACCAAGGTAGAGTCAACAAGTGCTGTTTGTGAGGCTTGCCAACTTGGAAAACAAGCCAGGTTGCCCTTTCCAATCAACAAGGCACAGAGAGCTCGAGAGAGGCTTGAGCTGGTGCATTCTGACATCTGTGGTCCAATGAAGACCCCTTCACTCAATGGCTGTAAGTATTTTGTACTGTTTATTGATGACTTAACCAGATTCTGTTGGGTCTATTTCCTGAAGCAGAAGTCTGATGTGTTCGAGGCCTTCACCAAATTCAAGGCTCAGGCAGAAAATCAGTCAAATTGCAAGATCAAGGCATTGAGGACTGATAATGGGGCTGAGTACTTGTCTGAAAGGTTTCGGAAGTTGTGTGAACAGACTGGGATCCATCACCAATTAACCACTATGTACACTCCTCAACAAAATGGAGTGTGTGAAAGGAAGAACAGAACTGTAATGGACATGGCCAGATGTTTGATGTTTGAAAGCAAGTTGCCAAGCACCTTTTGGGCTGAGGCTGTCAACACCTCAGTGTACTTGCTCAACAGACTTCCAACACATGCTGTGAAAGATAAGACTCCATTTGAGGCCTAGCATGGACAGAAGCCATCAGTCTCCTACTTGAGAGTGTTTGGATGTGTGGGCTATGTGCATATACCCGCTGAAAGAAGGACCAAGCTCGAGAAGAGGTCTGCTCCAGCTATATTTGTGGGCTACAGCAGCAACAATAAGGGCTATAGGCTTTATGATCCATCAACCAAAAGAATTGTGGTTAGTAGGGATGTCAAGTTTGATGAAGCAAGGACCTGGAACTGGGATGGTTCAGATGCAATACAGCTTGATGAAGACTCAATTAATTGCAGCTTAGAACTGGCTGAACAGGAGCCTAGCAATGCGAATGTGGATGATCTACCTGTAAGGGGCACCAGAACCATTGCTGACATCTACCAGAGATGTAATGTGGCCATAGTGGAACCTTCAAGCTTTGAAGAAGCTGTCAAAGACAAGCAATGGAAGAAAGCTATGGAAGCTGAGCTTGACATGATTCACAAGAATCAAACCTGGGATTTGGTAGACAGACCTGTCCAGAAGAAAGTCATTGGTGTCAAGTGGGTGTTTCGAGCCAAATTCAATGCTGATGGTTCATTGAACAAGCACAAGGCCAGGCTTGTAGTAAAAGGGTACAGTCAGTAGTATGGCATCGATTTCATGGAGACTTTTGCTCCTGTGGCAAGATTGGATACCATCAAATTGTTGTTTGCTTTGGCTACTCAAAAACAGTGGAAGATTCACCAGCTGGATGTCAAGTCAGCCTTCTTGAATGGCTACCTTAAGGAGGAGATCTACATCGAGCAACCTGATGGTTTCAAGGTTCTAGGAAATGAAAACAAAGTGTACAGGCTGAGGAAGGCACTTTATGGCTTGAAGCAGGCTCCTCGAGCCTGGTATGACAGGATTGACTCCCACCTGTCTAAGCTCGGATTTGAAAAGAGCTTGAGTGAGCCAACACTTTATGTGAAAAAGTCCAACAAAGAGACTCTGTTGATTGTCTCTATCTATGTGGATGACTTACTGGTGACTAGAAGCAAGGAAGACTTGATTGATGAGTTCAAAACACAAATGCAACATGTGTTTGACATGACTGACTTGGGAGTCATGACTTACTTTCTTGGCATGGAAGTAAATCAAGTCAATCAAAGTATTTTCATTAGCCAACATGCATTTGCTTTGAAAATACTTAACAGATTCAGCATGGAGAATTGCAAGCCAGTGAGCACTCCTATGGCTCAAGGAGAGAAGCTAACAAGCATTGGTGACTATGAAAGAGTTGATGAAAGGGAGTACAGAAGATTGGTTGGCTGCTTACTTTATCTGACAGCAACTAGACCAGATCTAATGCATGCTGTTAGTTTGCTTTCAAGATTTATGCATTGTTGCAATATAATGCATTTTAAAGCTGCCAAGAGAGTGCTTCGATACATCAAGGGGACATTGAGCTATGGAGTCAAGTTCAAGAGAGAAAATGAGTTTAAATTGGTTGGTTTCTCGGATAGTGACTGGGCTGGATCTTCTAAAGACATGAAAAGTACCTCAGGCTACTTCTTTAGCCTTGGTTCGAGTATGTTTTGTTGGTGCTCGAAGAAGCAATCAACTGTTGCCCAGTCGACAGCTGAAGCTGAGTATATTGCAGCAGCAGCAGCAGTGAACCAAGCCATTTGGCTTAGAAAGTTGCTAAAAGATCTCAATGAGGAGGAACTTGAACCTACTGAAATTCTTGTTGACAACCAGTCAGCTGTTGCCATTGCCAAGAATCCGATTTTCCATGGGAAAACTAAGCATTTTAAGATTAAATTGCATTTTGTTCGAGAGGCTGAACAATCCAAGGAAGTCAGTCTCGTGCACTGCAGTTCACAAGACCAATTGGCTGACATTCTAACCAAACCACTTGGTACATTGAGGTTTGAGCATTTGAGAAGCAACATTGGTGTTTGTTGCATACAGACCAAGGAGGAGTGTCAAGAGTTGGCCTGTTATTCAACAAAGAACTAGTAGCAACAAAGGCAGCATCTTAGCATGGAGTTGTTAAGATAATTAAATAATGGTGGAGTTGTTAAGATAATTATGCAATGGTGGAGTTGTTAAGATAAATGTGTAATGGTGGAGTTGTTAAGATAAATGTGTAATGGTGGAGTTGTTAAGATAAATGTGTAATGGTGGAGTTGTTAAGATAATTATGTAATGGTGGAGTTGTTAAGATAAATGTGTAATGGTGGAGCAGTTAAGATGTCATTTTCTTAACCAACTATTGTATCTATATATATAATTTCTTATCAATGAAAGTTCATTAAGTTTTCAAGCTATTAAGCTTTGCTCCTTCAAGTTTTCTTCACTTAAGTTTCGGTTTCTTCTTCTTGTTTTTGTTGTTCACTTTTAATTTTATGTAAATTACATGCACATTGCATATTGAGTTGCTATCCAAGCATTTCCAATCTACAATATCCATAACAATTCTCAGCTTTAAGCAGCCGTACTAGAATGGTGGATTTTGCAGTGAACTTACAGCGATTCCTTTGAGATTTATGACGGTTTGGTTGGTGTTCTTGTTTCTTGAGAGAATATAATAGGCAAGTTGAGGAACATAATGGCCAGCATAGCTCTCACCAGTTATAAAAAAAATCCCGTCTTTTGTACTGCGGAAATCTTTCAAGCCAATTGATGAGAAAAACATACGAGTCCTTTGTTGTTCTCTTGTCACCTACTTTGGTGTAATCAGAGGAATCGTTTGAATAAGAAAAACCAACTCCTGCTGGTGATTCCAAAAAGATCACATTTGCAACTGCAAAATTTTCCTAGCATGTGTCAATTGAAAAATCAAGAGAACAAGTTATTGTGTTGTCAAACTGAGAAGAGACTTCATGTACCCTTGTTCCATGCAAATTCATTTCTGTAAAGCGTTTTTCCATCATTGTTTACTCTGAAAGGTCCAAGTTCTAGCATGGCTCCATATCCTAACGATGAACACCCTGGACCTGTACATCATAGTCAATCAATCCTTTTTTTGTTTTTCTCCCTTCATGTATATATATTAGGTTATAGATTGATTCTTCCCTAAAGTTACAAGTCAGTATCTAGTTGCCTGAGCTGATGAATAAAGTATATGCTATTCTGTTTTAATTTTTCCTTTGCTGTTTGAACTTTTCTTGTTCAGTGATACAAACGAGGAAAAACAAGGGAAGGATAAACGACAAGTGTTTGTACAGGTTCAAAAAGAAGTCTATATCAAGTGGAATGAAATATCCAAGCAAAGGCAGTCCATGCCATGAAATCCGCTCAATTAGTTTAATTAGTGGTGGGATCCCACTGAATTATTCTCGGTGATGTCTGGTTCATGATTAAGCTTCGGGACAAAGACTATATCACTAGTCAACTTTTCTTGTGGAAAAGCAGTAGCTATTGTTTGAACATAAAAGAGTCCAATGGGATATTCTTAGTAAAGTGGGCTCCCTACCTGGCTGGACTCAGTCAACCAGCCTATCACACAACTTGCTGGTCCTTGCAAGTTGGAAAACTGAAGATTCTAGGTCCCTTGTTTCTACCATGCGTGTGGACTGTTGTAACATGCAGGACAGCGTGAATTTGAAGTGCTCTGGTTCGCAACAGTGAAATGGTCCTACACTAAGTTCTCTGTTTCTATGAAAAGCTGAAGGATGATATTGATTTCAGATGGAAAAACACTTTTCTAGTACTATTATTGTTTCATTATGGATGGTTTTTCTACAGAAATGATTAATCAAGGTCTGATCTATGGTTAGGTTAAGCATGGGAGTTCTACATCGGTGTTGTACTGAAACTATCGTCAAGCTTCTTTATACAATCATATTTCCCAAAGGTTGAGTATGCAAATACTTCTCCTTTTTGCATATACTCAAGCTTATCATATGCAGACCATGTGATGCAGTAAATGGCAGATGTTATTGCTATGGCATATTCAGTTTTGATTTAATATGACATTTTCTATACCCATGCAAATAAACTCGATAGCTATCTGTTGATTCAGAAGTATAGATAAATTTGGTACCTCCATTTAACCATAAAACGAGAGGCTTGTCGGAAGAATTTTGTGGTGACTCCACAAAATAATAGAACAACGCTCAATCAGCTATAGGGTCTACTGTTACATAGCCTGCATATTGGTCAAAATCCACTCCTTCAGGTTGTCCCGGCAGTGCGTTGATCTTATCACTTTGCATCATCCCTTTCTGGGATCCTACATACACTGGAGATTTGTGACTATCTTCTTGATCATTTAGTAGAGCCCATGATTCAGGGTGAGGAGATTAGCGAGATTCGATCAACCTGTTGAGATTGCCAATCTGGTTTCCCTTGCATGAAATGAGGAAAGTTGTAAAGTAGCAAGACAACACAAGCAGCAAGTATTTAATAGTAACTTTCATGGTGGCCTCTGGACTCAAGAGCTTATGCAAGCTTCTAATAGTATTAAGTATGTATGCAAGCCAATATTAATGCTAATTTATACTGGCACAGGATAATTTTCCATTTTGTAGCCAAGTCACAGCTTGATGCACTTGCTGACAAATCTACTGGGGCCTGGGGCCAGCTTGATATGTATTCCCATTGTTGTTTAGGAATGAAATTTAACCCACGTTGAAATTTGGTGAGTGTGGTTTTCAACACTCAACCCTTTGTTACAAAAGTTAACATTACATTTCCGGTTAATATGATATATCAATTAGCAAAATACTTCGACATTTATCATTCTCTCAACGGTCGAACCCTCGTGCAGATGGCGGAAGCTTTCCGTTTAGGAAGGACGAGAAGAGCACCAGGGCCCAGGCTTGCTGGTAACTGGGAATAGAATGTCCAGCTCCTCTTACTGTTACAAATGTTAAGTTCTGATATCCAACAGCATACCCTCCAACCTTGACAAAAACCAGCTAGATGATTAGCTTGATCACCATTGATTCATTTTCTAATAGCAATCATTAGGTTAGTGAAATTCAGTTCAAACTCTTACCTCCCCATGGATGTACCAAGGATACCAGGCAATTGTTGGAACTTTGGACAACAAACAGTGATTAAAACTGAAGCTTGAGCTGTAAGGCTCTATGCAAAAAAAAGAGAGAAAATTTGCTAAGAAAATTAGAAAAGCAAGAAAGGGAGCTTGATTATTTTTGTGTAAAACACACACCTATTTATACAAAAACATCATTGTTTTTTAACTAATAAATAGCACTTAATTTTCACCTAACACACTTATTCTCACCTAACACACTTATTCTCACCCAACACACTTATTTCAACCTAACACACTTAATTCAACCTAACACACTTAATTATAACAAAACAAAGACTTAGTCCAATTAGAGGCCACACTTTAATAGCACTCTTAATGGGCATCCCCAGTTTGTTTATGGCATATTTGCTACATGATAGAGGCAGGGCACCATCTGTGTCACCACTGACATAATACCATTAAACTTAATTAGAAAGTTTTTAACTTTGATTCTTGTTTAATGAGCTATCAATGTTTTTCTCCAAGGTTATGAAATTGGACTAAGTCAAATGACTAACTTGTAGATCCAAACCCGAATTCCACTGTCCATTACTTCCTTAATGATTGGCAAAACTGTTAATGTTTTATCTTTCCAGTGTCGATTTACTTTTCCACTGTTCTCAGAAAATAATTACCAGGAACCGACGAGGATTAGCAAATCAACATAAAATGAAACAGGGAAACTATAAGATTGAGAGGGATGTTGGCCAGTGCCTGCAGGATTGCCATGGATAGGGAAGAGCAGAAACATTTGAATGAAGTGCTTGTTGAACTTCTGGATTGTTCAAGTAGGAATGAATATAATTTTTCGAGCAGGAATGGAAAGCCGAAACCTATTTCTTAATTCTCAGTAAGCAGAAGTGGAAAAAAATACTAGGAACATTCTACTCACCAACTTGGCATATAAGGTAAGTGGAAGTTGAGGAGGAATTGCATAAGGGAGCATAGATGTCAGAGGCATACATGTTACCAGCAGCATCATTTGCTTTATCCACAAATCCTAAGGAAACTTTGGATGATAAATTTAGAGTAGAATAATCGCAGTTCAATGCAAGTCCAGTGTACATGTCATCAGACGTAAGGGCATGCGTCCATTAGAAATCCACTGCTCCTCTCATAATTGTTTCAAAATCAATATAAGCATTACCTATCTAATAAATCAATAACACCCCCCCTGTTAACATTCATTTCATGACAACATAAATATATAAAAACATTCTTACAGGAACTTACTGCAATTCCTTTTAGATTGATTATAGTTCGATTGGTGTGTTGATTATTTTGGAGGATAGTGTGAGCAAGCTGGGGTACATAATGGCCTGCATAACTCTCTCCTGCCAGGAAAAATTCCCTGGTTTTGTATTCAGGAATTCTTTGGAGCCAGTAAACAAGAAAGGTATAGGAATCTTGGGCAGTTCATCTCCACTTGACTTATAGTCTGAGGTTCTATTTGAGTAAGAGAATCCGACACGGGCAGGAGATTCTAAAAAGATGATGTTGGCATATTAACACAAAATGTTAGTCAATGATTCATTTTCAAGGAAACCCCTGATAATTTGGCGGTTATGTAATGCAAGAACTCACCCTTATTCCATGCGTATTCATTTCGATGCAAGGTTTTACCATCTTTTTCTACTCCAAATGGGTCAAGTTCCATCATAGCTCCATTTCCAGTTGAAGAGCAACCAGGCCTTGCCCATCAAAACGCTATCATGCATGTATTATTGTTGATTATAGATTATAATACCCCAAGGAAAGCCTGTTTATAATATTTCTAATATGTTTATAATATTTTATTTTTATATTTAATTCCTAACGTAAGTTAGTGTTAGGGGCGAAGCCAGAACAATTTTTTAGGGGCGGATAAAATTTTAATTTTTTATAATTTATATCTTTATAATTTGTAAAGGATTAAATTAAATTTTTATAATTTTAGGGGGGCCAAAGTGCAATTTTACCTTTATTAATTTGAAATTTTTAAAAAATTCTAAGGGCCTTTTAAGTAATTTTACATTTTAGGGGGAGCCGGGGCCCATGCTAGCCCCCCTGGCTATGCCGCTGGTTAGTGTTTATATTTTTTTATAATTTTATTAATTAGTTCAAATAGTTAATATCATTAACTTTTCAATTAAAATGTTACATGGTTATATATAGTTTGAAAGCAGATTTTTAAATACATAAAGTAGAGAATAAATTCTTAAAAATAAAAGTTGAAGGACTAAATTCCAAACCTATGATGCGTAAAGACTTAGAGTCATGGTTGTTTGAGTCGGACCAGACCGACTGGTCGAATTGAAAACTGCCTTGAGTATCGGTCCGAAGAGAGGCATTACACTAGTTGACTTGTGAACCAGTACAGACCGGTTGAATCAGGCCATAAAACTAATTGAATCGGTTTTTTATTCAATTATTTTTATTTTTTATATTTTTTAATGATTCATTTAATCGAACCGTCTGAACCTGTGGACTGACCAATTTGATTATTTGTCTGATTTTAAAAATTTTGCTTAGAGTATATTTAATTTTTAAATTTTTATTTTAAAATTTGACACAAAAAAATAATCAACCCAGTCTATTGATTTACGTAATTAGAAGGAACCAATTAGGTTTACAACAAAACTTAAAAATCGATCACTGATCCAATTTAAGTAGCTCTATAGGATAAACTTCAATAGAAAACTGAAGAGTAATGACAGCAAATGATTGAGTTCAATAATTCCTCATATAAAATTATTGACTCTAAAAATATAGTAATATGGAAAAAACAAAATTGTTTCAAACACCGACACCGTACTAATTTATGTTATAAAAATGAAATGTGATAGAACCGATTAAATCATTGATTTTTTTTTAATATATTAAATCATTGGTTTTTAAATAAACCATAACTGAATAAAATAAATGCAGATAAATAGTAATAGTAATCTATACAATTGTATATATAAGGAACGCACTAAGGCCTTCTTTTTATGACCGCTGTCATTTTCCTTTTCTTTGACATGAAAAGATTATGGTCAAATTTCATCTTTAATCTCTTTCCTTTTTTAGATTATATAAGAATGTTAAATTTTAATTTTAATCTCTATATTTCACTCAAATTTGAAACTGAATCTCTATATTTTAATTTTGACATAATTTGGCACTTCAATTCTTATAATATAATTAGATAATCTAAATATTTTATTCTGATTAAAATTTGATGTGAATTTTTAAAGATTTTTAGTATTGTTAAAGTTTTCTATTAAATTTAAGTCTATTACGAATCTTTTTTTTTGTTACATGAATATCAAGTGAGTATCTTTTTATCTTCAAAATGTCATACTAACAAGTTTAACAAAAAGAACTATAACAATGTTAACAAATTGACCTAAATTTTTAAATTTAAAAACTAAAGAGACTAAATTCCTAAAAATAAAAATATGGGAATTAAATTTTACAATGCAAAAACTTTAAACATATTATAATCTTTAAATTTAGTCTATAATTTAATTAAAAAATAAAACGGAAATCCTGGGTGATACCATGCTAGTTCATTTTATAACAAAAAAGCGAATTAGTCAAACAAAAAAAGCTAAGTTAAAAAATTGGATGGGTTGGACAATAAATGTAGTTTAAATTTTAAAGAAAAAAAAAAAGAAGATAAAATAAAAGGAGAAGCAAAACACACAAATGAAAACCCAAAGCATATGAAAAACTAGTACAAATAGTTTTTTAATACGTTTTTACGGGAGACTTTCGTCTTTGCTAACTTTACCAAAATTTCATTGGTATCGTGTGAATTTTTTTAATTTACACTTACACCACGTTTGGTTCACTGAAATAGAATAGTGTTGTAATAGAATGGAGTTGTAATAGAAATATAATAAAATAGAACTATAATCAATATTTCAATTGTTTGGTTGAATGAAATGGAATAGAACTGTAATAGTATTCTTGTATTTAGTTGACTGGAATAGAGATTCTAGTAACTTATGAAGAAAGCTGAAATGATTAAAGCACCCTTAAAAAAAAATTTAAGTAGATGATTATTATTATTTTATTAAATTTTAATTGGATTATTATTACATATAATTTAATAAAAATATATAATTTAATAATTATGTTTTTATTTTTGTAAAAATAATTATATTTTACATCCAACAATTACATTACAAGCACACATCACAGTCATCAATTTGTGTTATGCCATTCTAGAAATACTGTGATGACACTCAAAAAATAACTAATAATTCATATTGGAGACTTCTTAATTGATGAAGTCATTAGGCATCCGCTCAGCTGAATGAATGATTCGTATTGCCATTGTAATCGTGTCTGCTATCTCCCCATTGTTGCTTTGTTGCGTAATCCATATTCACAATGATATAATCATTTAGACCAACATTGGAGATGTCTCCTTTAAAGTCCTCCAAATTTGCTGACTTTGCCTTGAAAGAATAAAGATCAAGAAGGCTAGTACTAAGGGATGATTGATTTCCAAATGCACCACTATGTTTCGTTTGTTGTGTGTTTGATTGCAACAACAAAGGGTTGCCTAAGGAAACAAGTAGAGTATTACACGAGCCACCAACCGCCACTCTGGCATCTTGGAAATTCGGATCATTAACGCGATTAAATTCTCCACAGCCGTTGGTGGGCTTGTTCTATGACGGTTGATTGAGATCTATCGATGTTGGGACCCCTTGAAACAAAGTTCCATTTTGATTTTAGTTTGCAAGTACCATGGCTGGCTGGATCTTCCTAGAACCATTGATCGAATTGTTCAATGTTTGAGAATGTCCAGGTTGAATTACGCTATAAGAAATCCCATAGGCTTAAAGTAGTTGAGGAGTTCAGTCTCCCAAACATTCCACCTAGTTAATAAGATGGCAGAGAGGCACTTGAAATCCTTCTAGGTCTAGTCAATGTGCGAAAATATCCAAAGTCGTCTAGTGGACCCATACGCAAGTAACACGAATCTTAATTGCCTAATGCAACAACATTGTTGAGTCCTAAGTAAAGCTTATATTTCTATAAGAAGACTCATAGAAAATTCAAGATTTTAACCCAACAAAAAGCCCTAAACACTAGTCAACAAATGAACATGGTTGGATGATATTCTAAGGTCTTCTTTCGCCAACATGGTTTTCTAAGATTAATAAGGTTAATTTATTCGTATTAGTATGGTTTCATGTAACATCCTGGAAAGGGCTTATGCATTTTCGGTTTAATTGTACGAAATGACAAGTTTTAAGTATTATGAATAAATTTTTGATATTTTTGGAAACTCAGAAATGTATGAAAATAAATTGGAAATGAACATTTTTGGAAACCTGGAAATGCATTGGACATGAACATTTTTGGAAACCTGGAAATGTAAGGAAATGGTTCAAAAATGGAAAGTGAACATTTCTGAAAACTTGGAAATGTAAGAAAATGGCAAGTATACAGAGCCGATTGAAAATTTTAGGAAACTTAGAAATGACCTAGAAATGTCGAATTTTAGAGTTTAAAATAGGAAATTAGGGCAAGGAGGCCTTAAAAGAAAAAGTTGGTAAGATTTGACACACAAACAGGCTTGGAAAAGTGGCTTGAATGTGTCACTTAGGGCCTATGGAAATGGCGCCATGTGCAAGAGGAATGGGCCTGGGTTCGAGTCACTTGGGAAGCAAATAAATAAGGTTTTATTTTGGCTTCCAGAAGGCTGAGGTGGACGGCACATGCTTCTAGAAAAGGAGGTGTTTTATTTTCATAAATATGTGATTAATAAGGTGATAATAAAGGATTTTTATTGGATTATTTTTTGAAGAGATAATAGATGGATAAATATGGATTTATCCCTTTTATTTTGATAGATAAGGAAGAGATAAAAGAGGATTATTATTAGTATTATTTTTATTAAGAGATAAGAGATAATAAAGGATATTTCTTTAATTATTTTAAATTAAAGAGATAAAGCTATCAAATAAAGAAAAGTGGTGGACAAGTAAGGGACTCTAGCCTAGTAAATTTGGCTATAAAAGGAAAAGAGAGGCCATTCATTCATTCACTTTTCCTTTGCCGAATTTCTTAAGCAAATTCTCTTCTCTCTGCCGAATTCTCTCTGTCATTGTTCTTCTTTCTCTTTTCAATTCTTCACAAAGCCGAAAGCAGAATCCCCCTAGTCTTGCCGAATTTTCCTAAGTTTTATATCTTCCTCTTCTTTCTTTGAAAAACCCAAAATCCTCTACTATTCATCAAGAAGCCGAAATTTTAATCCACATCAAGGCCATAGCCGAATATTGTTAAAGGCTCAAGCAAGGATTGTCGATTCCTAAAGTAAGGAGATCTTTCGGGATTTACTAAGTGTCGACTACAAGGAAGGAGAAGTTCTTTTCCCGAAGGTACACCATAAGTCGCGTGTTCCCTAGTTATTCGATGAATTTCGGGATTTAAGAATTTAAGGTAAGTCATATTTAACATACGGCTAAGGGTTATTTGTTGTGAATAAATGTTAGAAATTGATCTAACATGAAGTTATAGGGATTTCGACAGAGGGATACAAGGATTTCGGGATTTGAGAATTTCAAGGTAAGTTTTAAGAATACTAATCCTACTAGGATTTGGATTTATGGCCGAATGGCTTTTTATTAAAGTAGTAAGTGATTAATCAAATGTAGGAATTTGAGATCTAAGGCAGTAGATCAGATTTCGGGATTTCAAGGAATTCGTTAAGCAAATCAGGTGTGTACCCTACCCTAAGTTTTGATAGGTTCATGGCTATGTTTAAATTAAATGTATTATTAAGAATGTGTGCACTCCACACTACTTTGTAATATGAATTATGGTTGCATGTATTAAAATATATGTTAATGAAAATATGAGCATGGCTAAGGTACCATGTTAAGGTACTAAGTACTCAGGTACGTTTCCTACTTCTACTAGGAATATGAAATATGTTATTCATAACATGAGAATATGATAAGAATGTGAACTATGGTATATTATGCATATTAATGTTTATGGGGCATATGGTTGTATATTGAAAGGGGAAGTGAAAAGTGGTGATTTAAGACCACAGTAATCCGAAAAGTGGTGACTTACGACCACAGTAATCTGAAAAGTGGTGATCTAAGACCACAGTAATCTGAAAAGTGGTTTCCTAAAACCAGAGATGCGGAGCCTTAAGCCCGCAAATTGGTGTGTAGCGGAAGGAGGGTCGACTTAGTAGTCCCCACGGTGTGTTTGGCAGGTACGGGGGTGTGTAGCGGATGGACAATTAGGTTTGGGTTTGGGAATGCATCATTAATTGTATTCTATGATTTGAATGTGTATCATTTGTATGCCTGATTCTATTATGACTTAGTGTTCTGTACACATTGAGTCTGTTGACTCACCCCGTTGGGGAATATTTTTCAGGTGATGAGCAGTAATGGACCGGGTCGACAGGAGCTTAAAGGTGGCCATGCATAGCAAGAAATTTATGATTTGGACTTTCAATTTATTTTAAGTATTTTAAGTTTTACTTTGGGATCATTGATATAATAAGGCCATTGTGGTTTACTTTATTTTTTTTTCTTTTCTTTATTATGTTTATGGATTTTTATCAATTAAAGTTTAAGTAAATTCCTTTTAAAATTAACTCTTAAATGTTTTGTCACCTTAAATAAATGGGTTTTAACATAAGATAAATTTGTTTTCAACTCAAGCCCAACCCAAGCAATATTTTTTTTAAAAATCACACAAGTTTTTCCTAAGTAACAAAAGAATTTTGAACCGGTTTACTTGAGGAACATACCAAATCTGGTCAAAGCTCGTGGGCCGAGTTTGGAGTGTTTCAGTTTGGTACCAGAGCCCAGTTTCAAACCCTCGGCCTGGGGTTTAAGGCCCAAAACGTTTTCAAATCGAGCCCAAATGAGTTTTTGAAGATAAGCAGGTTTTTCTGGCATGGCACTTAAGTCTCCGACCCGAAGTCCACCAGGTAAGTACCCCTATCCTTTGTGTGATTTATATTGTGATTTGTAGAAGGGTAGAAATGGAATGGAACGTAGACTATCATGATAAGTACTTGAACCCTAGGACTAGTTTACCCTGATATTTACATAAGACTTAAATGCCTAATAAACAAACCTGTGATTAAGTCGCCGAGTTAGGGTGTGGCAACCATTGTGCGCATGTCTAGGATTGGTATTCGGTGAGAGCTTGGTATTTAAGCAGTCCGCGTGACTCACCTCCTCTCCACTCGAATCCTACCTGGTGCGTAGCTTCGGTTCACCCTAACCAATAGGACTTATTCATGGGCTAAACCCTAACTAAAACCCGAAAGGGAACTAGCCGTATTTTCATAAAAAAACCCTAGTTTTAAAACTCTTAAAATTTCTTTTTAATTTGTGAGAACTATTGTTTTACAACATTTTTCCGAAAAATTTCTGATTTGTAGAATTACTAAAATGACCTTGAGTTTTAAAATTACCATATTACCCCGACTTCAATAAAATTTTCTTATTTTGTAAAAGTATTCAAAAAAAAACCCTATTTTGTGAAAGTCCAAAATACCCTGATTTGGAAAAATTTACGAAATTGCCCCTGGTTTACCAAAATTACCAAAATGACCCTGATTTCCAAAATTTCCGCAACATCACCGATTTGGAAAATGAATTCTCATTAATAACCCTCAAGTTTTGTAAAATCTGAGATACCCCTGATTTACTAAACTTTACAAATTTACCCCGAGTTTCCAAAATTACCGAAATACCCCCGGAATTCAAAATTTCTGAAATACCCCCGGGATTTCAAAAATTACCAAAATACCCTTATTGAAAAAAATCACCAAGGAACCTTATTTTGAAAAATTACGAAAATACCCCTGTAGGACAAAATTACGAAAATACCCCTGGGTAGTGGAAAAATAACAACAATGAAAACTACAACATTTCTCTGAATGAACGAAAGTTCATAATTGATTGATGAATGTATGGATGTGAAGACTGTGTGCATGTATGAATACGAAAGAATCACTCCTAAAATTCTTCTCATAAAACTTCTTCGCGAATAATCAGTGAAACAAGAACTAATGCATAAAACTTTGTAATCAGATTAAATCGCAACGTTAGAAATGAGTTCTAGGGGACGTGAACCTAGAGATTGTGCCTAGGAAGTATGATGGTTCTATTAAGATCAGAGTGTGCAACGTAAGCATAGTGCGGTGAGAAGGATTGTACGACTGTTAGTAAGTAATTTCGAGGATGAAATTATTTTTAAGGAGGGTAGAACTGTAACATCCTGGAAAGGGCCTATGCATTTTCGGTTTAATTGTACGAAATGACAAGTTTTAAGTATTATGAATAAATTTTTGATATTTTTGGAAACTCAGAAATGTATGAAAATAAATTGGAAATGAACATTTTTGGAAACCTGGAAATGCATTGGACATGAACATTTTTGGAAACCTGGAAATGTAAGGAAATGGTTCAAAAATGGAAAGTGAACATTTCTGAAAACTTGGAAATGTAAGAAAATGGCAAGTATACAGAGCCGGTTGAAAATTTTAGGAAACTTAGAAATGACCTAGAAATGTCGAATTTTAGAGTTTAAAATAGGAAATTAGGGCAAGGAGGCCTTAAAAGAAAAAGTTGGTAAGATTTGACACACAAACAGGCTTGGAAAAGTGGCCTGAAGGTGTCACTTAGGGCCTATGGAAATGGCGCCATGTGCAAGAGGAATGGGCTTGGGTTCGAGTCACTTGGGAAGCAAATAAATAAGGTTTTATTTTGGCTTCCAGAAGGCTGAGGTGGACGGCACATGCTTCTAGAAAAGGAGGTGTTTTATTTTCATAAATATGTGATTAATAAGGTGATAATAAAGGATTTTTATTGGATTATTTTTTGAAGAGATAATAGATGGATAAATATGGATTTATCCCTTTTATTTTGATAGATAAGGAAGAGATAAAAGAGGATTATTATTAGTATTATTTTTATTAAGAGATAAGAGATAATAAAGGATATTTCTTTAATTATTTTAAATTAAAGAGATAAAGCTATCAAATAAAGAAGAGTGGTGGCCAAGTAAGGGACTCTAGCCTAGTAAATTTGGCTATAAAAGGAAAAGAGAGGCCATTCATTCATTCACTTTTCCTTTGCCGAATTTCTTAAGCAAATTCTCTTCTCTCTGTCGAATTCTCTCTGTCATTGTTCTTCTTTCTCTTTTCAATTCTTCACAAAGCTGAAAGTAGAATCCCCCTAGTCTTGCCGAATTTTCCTAAGTTTTATATCTTCCTCTTCTTTCTTTGAAAAACCAAAAATCCTCTACTGTTCATCAAGAAGCCGAAATTTTAATCCACATCAAGGCCATAGCCGAATATTGTTAAAGGCTCAAGCAAGGATTGTCGATTCCTAAAGTAATGAGATCTTTCGGGATTTACTAAGTGTCGACTACAAGGAAGGAGAAGTTCTTTTCCCGAAGGTACACCATAAGTCGCGTGTTCCCTAGTTATTCGATGAATTTCGGGATTTAAGAATCTAAGGTAAGTCATATTTAACATATGGCTAAGGGTTATTTGTTGTGAATAAATGTTAGAAATTGATCTAACATGAAGTTATAGGGATTTCGACAGAGGGATACAAGGATTTCGGGATTTGAGAATTTCAAGGTAAGTTTTAAGAATACTAATCCTACTAGGATTTGGATTTATGGCCGAATGGCTTTTTATTAAAGTAGTAAGTGATTAATCAAATGTAGGAATTTGAGATCTAAGGCAGTAGATCAGATTTCGGGATTTCAAGGAATTCGTTAAACAAATCAGGTGTGTACCCTACCCTAAGTTTTGATAGGTTCATGGCTATGTTTAAATTAAATGTATTATTAAGAATGTGTGTACTCCACACTACTTTGTAATATGAATTATGGTTGCATGTATTAAAATATATGTTAATGAAAATATGAGCATGGCTAAGGTACCATGTTAAGGTACTAAGTACTCAGGTACGTTTCCTACTTCTACTAGGAATATGAAATATGTTATCCATAACATGAGAATATGATAAGAATGTGAACTATGGTATATTATGCATATTAATGTTTATGGGGCATATGGTTGTATATTGAAAGGGGAAGTGAAAAGTGGTGATTTAAGACCACAGTAATCTGAAAAGTGGTGACTTACGACCACAGTAATCTGAAAAGTGGTGATCTAAGACCACAGTAATCTGAAAAGTGGTTTCCTAAAACCAGAGATGCGGAGCCTTAAGCCCGCAAATTGGTGTGTAGCGGAAGGAGGGTCGACTTAGTAGTCCCCACGGTGTGTTTGGCAGGTACGGGGGTGTGTAGCGGATGGACAATTAGGTTTGGGTTTGGGAATGCATCATTAATTGTATTCTATGATTTGAATGTGTATCATTTGTATGCCTGATTCTATTATGACTTAGTGTTCTGTACACATTGAGTCTGTTGACTCACCCCGTTGGGGAATATTTTTCAGGTGATGAGCAGTAATGGACCGGGTCGGCAGGAGCTTAAAGGTGGCCATGCATAGCAAGAAATTTATGATTTGGACTTTCAATTTATTTTAAGTATTTTAAGTTTTACTTTGGGATCATTGATATAATAAGGCCATTGTGGTTTACTTTATTTTTTTTCTTTTATTTATTATGTTTATGGATTTTTATCAATTAAAGTTTAAGTAAATTCCTTTTAAAATTAACTCTAAATGTTTTGTCACCTTAAATAAATGGGTTTTAACATAAGATAATTTTTTTTTCAACTCAAGCCCAACCCAAGCAATATTTTTTTTAAAAATCACACAAGTTTTTCCTAAGTAACAAAAGAATTTTGAACCGGTTTACTTGAGGAACATACCAAATCTGGTCAAAGCTCGTGGGCCGGGCTTGGGGTGTTTCATTTCACCTGTTAATTCTAATAATGAGTAAAATGGTAACAAAACACTCTACTAAAACTAGCAGATCACTTGTTACGTTTTCCCTTGTGAGCCTTCAACATTCATAAGGTCAAGAATTTTATTCGGAACAGCCTATAAATCATTTAAGTAAAGAGAAAATGAAAAGTTAAAACTAAAAATGAAGCTGGTATGTTGTGCCATAGTAAGAGAAACTAATCTAAACAGCATAAAACTCACTATCAAGACCCAATTGGTTGACAGTTGAAACAAACTTCCTAAGCACTTCTACAGACCAAACAACTCGAGGCTTTTCCTAGATTGAGGGATCCTCATCTTCGTGTCTGTTATCTTAATTTAGTGCATTAATGTGATCTTTGAAGTCAAATTTGTTTTTTCTTACAACGTGTTGCCATATGTGTTTTAGCTCCTCGATGCGAACTAGCTTCAATAAGTAGTCACAAGTGCCATGAGTAATCCCCTTCTTTACAAGCTTTGTATTGCCATGAACTGACAACACTGGAATTTCATCAAGAATAAGAAAATACGGTAAATCATTCTCAAACACTTCTAATCTATTAATCAAATTTAGATCCAGAATAATTATGGGTTTATAAAACCATCAAATTTCACCTAAATTTTTTTTTCATTCATTCCACAAACAATTCAAAAGAAAAAAAAAGGGGAAAGAGCAAAATCAAATGGGAATAATTTAGTGCCATAAAATGGAAAAAAATAAAAGGGTTAATACTTACTGATTACAGGTAGGCCCATTTCAAGCCCCACGAGTTCAAGAAGCTTAAAGGAATCCATGTCTGGCATGTTAACACTAGTAATAGCCAAGTCATATATGTTCCTGTTTTGCCTAAACATTTTGAGGGCTGTATTTACCTGATTGGTTGTGGAAACTATAGAAAAAAAAAACATACATGATATGTCAAAAAGAAGCCCACTGCCTTAGCATTGTTACAAGTCAAACCTAGCATTCTACAATTACAAAGACCCTAATCTAAATGCTCACTTCAAAGCACAAGACACAGGTCCTCCTGACAGAAGAATTTATTTAACATTTTGAAAACAATAAATAAAACTTTGAATTAAAGATTGAGAATAAATAGAACAGTAAACACGTAACTTGTGAGTAGAATCTAAAAGTAAATTCCAATTTGAAACACCCCTAATTCATCTCCAACGCTAGATTAGGGTTACGGAGCATTACCATACAATCAAAACTATTTAAACAACATAATATTCAATAATTTAAATGTATCATAAACCATTCATTCAAATTTATTTTGTCCCTAAATCGAGCCTTCGAGACCCTAGAAATAGCTTAGAAGCAATTTGGGACTAATTTGAATCAATACAAAAAGTTTAGTAAAAAGTAGCAAAATTTGAAAACAGGGGTCACACGGCCGTGTGACATGGCCCTAAGCCGTGCAACTTTCGAAATAGGGACACATGGTCGTGTCACACGCCTGTGTGTCAGGCCGTGTGTTAGGCCATGTAACTCACTGAATTAAAACCTTAGAAATCTTCAAATGACACACGACCGTGTCGCCAGGCCATGTGCCTCACACAGCTGAGTCACACACCTATGTCCCAGGCCGTGTGAACCCAAAATTTACCTAAAATCAAACCATTTCATACATAAACATTCAAACCAATTGTGCACACCTTCAAGGGATCAAAACACCATCTAAAGCATGCATAAACATACCATTTCAAGCATCCTAGATCACCTAACCAATATGCCATTCAAAGGCACCACAATTATACCGAAACATTACATACCAAAACTAGTCAACAATTCCTTATATCAAGCATTATAACTTAGTTCAATTACCTGCCAAAACATATCACAATTGACCATTTCATGACCATAAATGACGAATTCCAAACCATCATTTACATACCAAAAGAGCCATATATACAAGAATTTAAGGATGGTCAAAAAGACCTAACTTTAAAAAAGCACTAAAAGTTCATCAAGTTCAAACTTAAACTTCACAAGTATGATCATACCAATTCACCATTTTCACATTCACAAAAAACACCATAATACTAAAGACCTCTCCTATTACATGCCACTTTAACCAACTTGAAACAAGTACAAAATGACTACCAATGTATAGATGATAGTGTGTGAGCTTCCAAGCCGATCCAATCAATGCAACGATTCCAAGAGTCCTACAAAAATCAAATTAAATGAATAAGAACGAAGAATCTTAGTAAGTTTGATAAATCAACTCATTTACTATAAATTTCCAAGTTTCCAAGGGACATTAACATTTATTTCACCGACAATAAGTCTGAATAACACTGGCACTAAGCCTGAAAAACGCCGGTACTAAGCCTGCTAGGCACTAAGCCTGAATAATAGTACGGTCCAACAATTACATATCAACACATAAAAGAATTTAAAGATTAATTCACTAACAAGGAATTGAATCCAATTATACATAAACACAAAACGAACTTACTGGACTAATTTATGGTAATCGCAAAAGCATAGGGGCTAATCCAAAATCTTTTCTTTTTTACAATCGTCAACACGCTCGTGATCTAAAATAATAGTGTCATTCAATTGAATACTTATAAACTTCAATTTAATCCAAAATTCATATTTATACAAAATTATGAAATTGCCCCTAACATTTAAATTTTTTATAATTTAGTCCTTAAGCTCATAACTTGCATTTTAACCATTTTAACTAAAAATATAATTTAACTAATGATACAAAGAACCTTGAAACAATCCATTATTACCAACATTTCACAACAAAACCATGGATTTACACTTTAAACAATTAAATCCCTATTTCTAAAATTCATCAAAAATCACTTAACAAAACATACTTATCTTACAACAAAAATTAATAATCTACCAACTAACATCACAACACATTCAAGAACATCCATGGCAAATCCCTCAACCTTTAACAGTTTTGCAAATTAACCCCCGGGCTAGCTAGCTTAAGCTAAAACAAATCCAAAAAACATAAAAACCATTATAAACAGGACTCAAAAACACTTACATGCAAGAAACAAGCTTGAACGAACCTTCAAAGCTCAAAGATGGCTATTTTTCTCTTCAAAAATCGGTGGGGAAGAAGACTAGAAAAGATGAACCAATTTGTTTTATTTTGTTGATGTTTTAAATATTCAATTAACATTTTAACCTTTAAAAACTATAAAAAATTCATTTAAACCATGTCCATGACTATCCACTAACCCATTAAATGGTATATTTACCATTGAAGTCCATTTACTTTCCTTTCCATAGCCATTTAGCCATTTTAACTAATAGAATTCAACTTTTACACCTTTTACGATTTAGTCCTTTTTACTTAATTAACTATGTAAACTTCAAAATTTCTTAACGAAATTTTAATACGACCTTAATATAATCCCGTAGATGCTAAATAAATAATAAAATAATAATTCACTCGTCAAAATTATGGTCCCGAAACCACTATTTTCGACACCACTGAAAACGAACTATTACACAACCTTTGAGAAAAGAATAAAAAAAAATTTTCAAGACTATACATTATGCATATATCAATTCAAAGAACCAAAACGCAAGGTTTTTACCTTTTTCTTCTTGCTTCTTCTTCTTTTCTCTGGGAACAAAGCTTTCATAATTTTTGGCGATATAATCTGACTTTGTCTTTGCATATTGTATTCACTGTACTAAATTAATCATATAGTCAATCAAACCTAAGAATCATTACAATTAAAATTGTATATAAATTAAGCCCGGAAAAAGAAATTGATTGTAATCAAAAGTGATGCCCAAAATAAAGCAAGTTTGGTTCAAGCAGCCACCTGCAAAATAAAACAAGTTTGGTTTAAGCTGCAAATGGTGTTATTAATGAGTAGCAAAAGTCTTCCATGGTTGCAGAAGAAACAATAGCCCTAATTTATATAGGAAAAAAATAAAATGGCTCCTAAAATTTCAACAAAAAGGGTTTTCGGTAAATAATAGAATAACTCCAACAACATTAGTACAAAACATATTTCAATCAGTAGGTATACAGTAACAGTGGAATCACAAAACAAATGAAACACAAACATCATTAAAAATCAAAATTAAACTTCAAATACTGAGTCCATACTATGACTAAAAACTATACCCAATATAGAACAAATAAGCAAATTACACTTACAATTCTAACAATATTGAGTGCCTTTTGTCCAGAGCTAGCTGAATCTCTTTTCCTTCGCAAGTGATGCTCGTTCTTTCCAACCTTCTTCGCTGGTTTCCTGCACCCTAAAAAATTTAGTAATTTTGGAATTCTAATTCAAGATTTTGATAAATTGAATTTAATCTTAGACCCACTTCTCAACAACTCTGGAAATGCTCAGTGATTGTTCACCCAGCTTTTGTGAACATTTAACATAGGGAGTTTTCCAAATTGAAAACCCATGACCTAATGAAAAAGCTCATCATTTTGAACCTAGAAAAAAATTCAAATTTTTTCAATTACAAATATTCAGTAAAATAAGATGGCAATCTGGAAAAGGAAAATGAAACCTGAAAGTTTCAATTTATCAACCTTATTTTTGGACCATGTAGATAATGGATAACTCCTTGAATGAATACAATATAAACCATTGATTTACTTTTCTATTCAAGAGAAAGAAAAAAAAACTTACGATCAAAACAAGAAAGGCCTTGGTGAGCACCAAGTGATTCTAGTGATGGGTTGGAATCGCTTACGAGTGGTAAACAAAGTGTGTGCCTTTGGCCTTCATTTTGATTTGCTTACTTTCAAATTGATCGTGGGATTGTTGATGGCCAAAGAAAAAAAGTGAAATTGTTGAGAAATTTCAATCTAAGGGTGTTTTAGGAGGGGAAAAGAAGTGTATTTCGATGGATAGGTTGGAATAGCCAATTCGACACCTTCTCCCTTGAATGGTTATTCAGCGATTTACGAAATGGAGTTGTAATCACCATTCAGCATTTTAAGCTTTCCAATGAACCAAACCTTTGCTTTACTATAGAATTTGGAACCGTCCTGTAATGGCTTTGCCATTACATTGAACCAAACGAAGCATTATAGTGTTATACTTTTTTTTCTAATATTAATCTCATTATAAGTTTTTATCATATTTGCATAGTCCTTCCCCAACCTTTAAATAAAAGGATAATGCGCTTCAGCGTACTCGAATTCACATCCTCTTGCACTGGTAACAATGTCGATGCTAATCGAGTTAAGATTCAATGAGTGAGTGTTATACTTAAATTAATGATACATGTACAGATAAGGTGAAATTTATTAAATTCCACTCACCGAAGCTACCAATTTTCAAGTTTAGGAAATCAATAGACTTGTGACGTCTTTTTGGATGGGTTCTAGGAATATCTAAGTTGAGATGTCTTCATGCCATTCGAAGATCTATATCTTAGCTTCAAAACGCACTTTGAATCACTCAATTTCGAGTTCGGGAGCTCAATTTATGACTATTTTGAAGACTATGCGAGCAGAATTTCTAGATGGGATTATGATGGAAATTACGAGTTTTAGACTTTTAATTCGAGTTTAAATCATATTGGGTTCGGGTTTTAGGTTTAATTTTTATTATATATGAGTCCAATATTGTATTTATCAGCTCTTATTGTAACACCCCTAACCTGTATCCATCGCAGGAACAGGTTACGGAGCATTAACGAACAAACAGATTAGTAAACCATTCAAATCATACATTAATACAAACATAATCAAATTTCATTCAAATACATTCATAATTTCCTTTAATTGAGCCCTCGAGGCCCTAAAAATACTATAGAGACAATCTTGGACTAAATCGGAAACATTTGGAAATTTTAGGAAAAAGTTGAAAATTTTGGATTGCAGGGGTCACACAGCCGTGTAACTCACACGGCTAAGACACACCCGTGTCTCAGGCTGTTTGGACATTCGAAATAGAGACACACAACCGTGTCTCAGCCTGTGTCCATGCTTGTGTAACTCACTGACTTGGGTCACACGGTGACACCACACACCCGCGTGCTAGGCCGTGTACCCTTTAAAATAACCTCATACGCCTGTGTACCAGGCCGTGTGCTGGGTTGTGTAACAACCTGGCTTGAATGCCTTGAACCTACAAGGGACACACGACCGTGTCGCATGGCCGTGTGGCCTTAAAATGAACCTTAAAACACAAGTTTACCATTTCAAGTTTGCTTGGACCTTAAGAAACTCAAATACCAACCAATATACTAATTCAAAATGACAATAATTGAGCCAAAAACACGTCAAAACCAACCTAATAAGTGCCTAACCAATGTACCCTCATTGGTACCACAAGTATACAATTTAATGTCCAAACATATCATCAATTCAACCTATCAATTCAATCAAGATATTGTCTATCAATACCATCTCAAACATACCATATCGTACCACATAATAACCCATTCATCACATACTCTTTTAACCATTCCAACAAATATCATTTAGCCTTGCAACACATATTAATAAAGCACCAAAAGTACCAACAAGGAGGTCAACCAAAACAATTTATACAGCTAAGTTAATAATTAACTATTTACATATCCAAAACATTAGTAACATCATTCAAACGTACTGCATGCCATATAATTTGAAATAAACGTTCCAAAAACTACCGAATTTAGCTAGATAGTGTGACTTGAATGCTGATCCAATCATCCAACCTTCTGAGTATTTACAAGAACAAAGTTTAACACGAATAAGCTCAATAAAGCTTAGTAAGTTTTACATATTAAGATGATAAATCTTACCGAAGTAAATACAACAAATCAAACATTAACAATTCAACCACAAAGGTTCCCTGTCATCCACAATCTCATCCGACGAATCACATACTATCAATTCAATTCTCAATTGTATAGTAAATCCATTAAAATCATTACACAAATTACCTTACCTAGATTTTCAACTTGAAGAATGGCTTACGAATAGAAGTACATCGTCAGTCCACCCAAAACACACTAGAAACTCACACGAGCCAATCCCTCCAGCACACCAATGCTCAGAAGAACTAATCCAACCATCACACCAGTGCTCATAAGAGCTAATCCAACCATCACACCAGTGCTCATAAGAGCTAGTCCAACCAACACACCAAACAGAGAGTATAACACGAGAGTTCGCAACAAATACTGAACCTCATTTTACTCGGGTAACATGAATGTACGTCACTCCATAACCATCTACACTCCAATCCCCCTTAACACACAAATCATGACCGTACTCTATCCCACGTTCAAGTCAAACCGAACATCAATTTCAATTACATTACTCAAATAATCAATCAATGTCAACAAATACATTTACCTATCATGTCATGATATATATAATTTAACAATTCATATAGATATTAAATTTTTGAACCGTACAAACTTACCTGGACTGAATTGTAGCCGTTGCAGAAGTTCAGAGACTATTATGCTATTTTTCCTTTTCTACGAGTATCTACGGGATTTTGATTTAAAATGTAAAATTCTTCATTTATTAGCATATTTTTCATTTCCAAACCATTTTACAATTAATACACTTTTATTTTTTCAAAATTACATAATTACCCTAAACTTTTACTATTTTTGCAATTTAGTCCCTAACTCGAAATTCATCAAATTAACCAATTTTCTCAAGTCAATATTTTATCCAAATATACTAGTCCCTTAAACAGTCCCTAATACTTAGTAAATTCACTATTAAACCCTAAAATTTTGACTTTTTCACAACTTAATCCTGAAATCAAAATCTAACAAAAATCACTTTACAAATTCATCAAATAGCATAACCAAAGCTCCAAATACATGGTATTCATCAAGAAAATTCAATATTCATCAATGGAAACTTCCAAAATTTTTAACAAAATAAAAAACGATGGTATGGGTTAGCTAGACCTAGTTGCAATGATCTCAAAAACATAAAAATTACAAGAAACGGGATTAGAACAGACTTACATGTAAGCTTCCTATGCTAGCTGAAAATTCTCCTCACCCTAACTATGGCTTTCAACCATTGAAGAAGAAAATGAATAGGAAAACTTTAAATTTTCAATTTCTTTTGTTTTAATATCAACTAATTTACAAATTTGCCATTATAATTTCATTATTTTGTCATTTTCCATCAATTTTGCCGTCCCACTATATTATTTAAGGCTTAATTATCACTTAAGTCCTTCCTCAACTATTAATTAAACCATTTCATCACCTAATTGCTTTAATTAGCAAGTTTTGCACCTTTTACAATTTAGCCATTTTTCTTTAATTAACTAACTAAACATTAACATTTCTTAACCAAATTTTACTATTACTCTAATGACTATAAATATTCTAAAAATAATATTTACGAGTCGATACGATAGAAATTTGTGGCCCGAAACTACTATTCCATCACCATTGAAAATCGAGCTGTTACACTTATTATATTATTTTATTATTCCAAATTTTTAGTAATTCTTAAGTAGTTTAAGTTATTTAGGAGTTTTATGTCAACAAGAAAGTTTAGTTTAAAAATATTTATTTAGATCAATTAGATTTCTAGTATATTTAAGAGTTTTATTTCGATTTATTTAGCTAGCCTATATATAGGCCTTTGCATTGTACACAAATCAGACAATTGATTATTATTCAACTTATCTTTTGAGTTAATAAATTCTCTTTTAGGTTTTCTTTCATGAATTTCTCTTGAGTTCACTTTTAGAAGAGTTTTAACAATCTTTTCAGATTGTGGGGATCATCTTCAAACTTTTTCTTGCCAAGTTGTCTTTATTGGAGGGGAAACTAGAGCCACTTGAAGGGAGTTGTAGACTCTTTGTGTTTCCAAGGCTTCTTAGGACTTCTAGATACCACATTCTATCTTTTCTAGCTACCTTCTTTATTGTCCAATCTTTGATTTTATTATTTTATTTTATTTATCTTAGTTATTTATTTTAATTATTTTATCTAACTCGAATTCGATCGTGCTTCAGGTGGTGTCAAAATTTAAGTTTTTTTTTCTAAACGTCTAGAGCCCTAAGTCAAATTCGTGACTTGAGCAAACTTTACGATCTACTTTCGCGTTCATCCACACTTATTTTTATCATTTGGTATTAGAGCAGATACCAAATAAGATAGAAACATGATATGCACTGATACCAAATGATACAGATGAGAGTGGGTGAATGTGGAAGCAGATCGTAAAGTTTGTCAAAGTCACGAATTTAACTTAAGGTTCTAGATGTTCAAAAAGAAACTTGGACTCTAACACAACCTAAAACGCAAGCGAAATTCAAGTCAGATAAAAATAAAGAAAAACAAGTAAAAATAAATAACTAAGATGAATAAAATAGTATAATGAAATCTAATATTATAATTAATGAAGAAGAAAAATAAAGAAGATAGATGGAAAGATAGAACATGGTATGTAGAAGTCCTAAAAAGCCTTGGAAACACGAAGCATCCACAAATTCCTTCAAGCGGCTCTAATTTCCCCTCCAAGAAAGAAAATTTAGCAAGAAAAAGTTTGAATATGATCTCCACAATTTAAAAATATTGTTAAAACTCTTCTAAAAGAAAACTCAAGAGAAATTCTTAAAAGAAAAACTCAAAGAAAATTTATTAACTCAAAAGAGAAGTTAAATAATAATCAATTGTCTTATTTGTGTACGATACAAAGGCCTATATTTAGGCTAGCTAAATAAATATAAATAAAATTCTTAAGTATACTAGAACTCTAATTAATCTAAATAAGAAGTAGTTTTAAACTAAACTTTCTTGTTGACATAAAACTCCTAAATAACTTAAACTACTTAATAATTATTAAAAATTCGGAATAATAAATAATAAGAGCTGATAAATAAAATATCAAGTGATTCAAACTGCGTTTCGAAGGTAAGAGATAGATATTCAAACGCCATGCAAACATCTCAACCTAAAAATGTCTGGATCGTATCCAAAAAGACGTCACAATTCTGTTGATTTCCTAAACTTGAAAATTCGTAGCTTCGGTTAATGGAATTTAATAAATTTCACCCCATTCGTGCATGTATCAATTAAGATTAATTATGAGTTTGATGTTGGTTATGAGTAATGGTATCAAATCTGACAATTTAGTTTACTACCCAGCAACCAAGCTTTGCAATTGCCAGTGTTGATGAAACATAGTGAAATTCATTATAGAAGAGAAATAAAAAGAACATGCAATATAAGCATTCAATATACCTCCATTAAGCCATAATATCGATGGGTTAGTTGAAGACCCAGCAACCAAGCTTTGCAATTGCCAGTGTTGATGAAACATAGTGAAATTCATTATAGAAGAGAAATAAAAAGAACATGGAATATAAGCATTCAATATACCTCCATTAAGCCATAATATCAATGGATTAGTTGAAGAATTGTGAGATGACTCCACGAAATGATAAAACAAAGCTTAGCCAGCCTCTGGATCAATAGTTACGTAACCTGAATAATGTCAAAATCCACCCCTTCCTGCCAAACTTCCAACATTATCAACCTCTTCCAGGCCTTGTTGAGAGCATATATAAACAGGTAATTCCCCTGCCATGTTGATACCTCAGATAATTCTTGCCTTAAGAGTTTAGAAGGATTCAAGTCTCTGTCTTGGTAGCCCTGAGTAAGTCCCACCAGACACCAGAGACATCCCCAAATGATTCACGTAGTTTTTCCCATTGTTAGCTCACTTGACTCACTTTGAATAATCGGGGTCCTGATAATAATGTTTAATTTCAAGGTGATGGGAAATTTGTTCAACCATAATTGACTCTAAAGTCTAAACTCTGCTGGAAGATTGCTTTATTATGAGATTATATATTGTTTTGTCTTTGACTTTTAATCATATTAAAGTCTTGTTTAATGGAATTTTGGCATCATTGTACTATAGGGTGATGTGTATCACTCAGATTCAAGCTGAGTCAAACTGTGGAACATTTTAATTAAGGCAGAAGATAATTTATAAATATAGAGCTTTCAAACTAGCATCATCCTAAAATTTTAATAATTTAGGAAAATGACTTACTTTATTGATTATGTACGTAAATGACTTGAAATGAATTGTAAAAATTGGTGAAGCCAAAAAGATTGAATCCACTAACATGCCACGTCAGCAATTGAGATTAAAAAATTATATTTTTTGTGGAACCATAGAGAATGGTGCCACTTCTATAAATAACAAGGAAATACTAGTATTTCTCAATAATTGGGGGCCAAAAAATAAATAATGGTGAATGGTACCACCACTTTATGTCATTTTATTATTATTTTTTAGTTTTTTAAATTTCTTTTAGTTTTTTATTTAAAAAATATTATTTCATTTGGTGGAGTCATTCTAAATAGCGCCACCAGTGTAATATATCACCGTTTTTCTTTTTTCTTTTTAATTTTTTTAAATTTAAAATTAAAAGTGATATTTTATTTGGTGTAATTTATCACCCTTTCACTTGGATTCCCTCTTCCACTTTTATTTTTTTTTCTTTCTCATTTTTTCCCAAACTTTATTTTTTGGTCCTCTATTTCTTAATTTCTATTAAAAATGCCCCTTATCAAATGATTAATTCACATTACATAAATGATTTACATGAAAATTATTTTACATTGCTAACATTTCAAATAATTATCAATTTACATAAATAAAAAATTATTTTAAAAAAATATAATTTTACATTTACAACATTCCAAAATAATTTCACTTAATTTAAGATATATCATTTTACAACACGAGCAACTTTCTCAATATTAAAAAAAAAAATTAAATGATTTTGTTCAAGACCAACAACATTGTGTCTTACAAATAGAAAATTACAATGTTTAATTGCAACACGAGTAAGTTTCTCGGTGCTATTATCTTGCAGCTTGGATGTTGTTGATATTGATGATCTCACTCGTGCGGTTTGATTTGGGATTCCGTAAAACCTTCAAATATTCCGTTGACCCAGAGAATCCTAGACAATCCACCCGTTGGCTGCATAATCAATTTGAACCTGTTATTGTCCTACCACAACAAACAGAAAGACTTGCATAACCAATTTGAACTCGTTACTGAATATATAATTGACAACCAAAAATAACCATTAAACATAAAAGCATAAAAAACACTCCTCATCTCTCTCCCATTCATCCTTTAACATGATATAATTAAAAAAAAATTCTTCAACTAAGATTGATCTGCCATTGGGCTTATATATGACTATTTGATCACGCTAAAGAAAATGGCTCTATCAAATAAAATATCATTTTTAATTTTTAAAAAATATATTAAAAAAAGAAAAATAGTGATAGATTACACTGGTGGCGCCATTTAGAATGGCTCCACCAAATAAAATAATATTTTTTTAATTTAAAAAAAATTAAAAAAATGACATAAAGTGGTGGCGCCATTTAGAATGATTCCACCAAATAGAATAACATTTTGTAAAAATTAAAAAATTAAAAAAGAAACCTAACATAAAGTGGTGGCGCCATTGAGAATGGCTCCACCACCATTAATTATTTTTTGGACCTCCAGTTATTGTGAAATACCAATATTTCCCTGGTATTTACATAGGTGGCGCCATTCACTATAGCTCCACCAAAAAATTGATTTTTTTAATACCATGACTGACGTGCCATGTTGGTGGTGCCAATCACTTTGGCTCCACAAACTTTTACTATTCATTTCAGGTCATTTATGTACATAATCAAGAAAGTGAGTCATTTTCATAATTTATTAAAAATTTAGGGTCATTTTAATAAATAAAAAAACCCTTAGCATCCTCTCCTGCACTAATTGTGATAGACAAGCTTTCATAATTTTTTTTATTTTTTATTTAGTTTAACCAATAAATTGGTACTTAAATTATACTATTTTTCCATTTTGATATCTTTTTTTTTCTTTTGTCAAAAGTGGCATCTAAATTGTAGTATCATGTTTTTCAGTGGTGTCAGAAACGGTGGTTTTGAGACCACAATTCTGATAAGTGAGGTTGTGTTTTATCATTTAATTAATATTTATGGAGTTATATTAGAGTCGTATTAAATTTTGATGTAACACCCTGAATAATTTATTTCTATTTCTGTAAATCTTAACCTAAATGTGTATGTGTTTCAGTGGTTAAGTGTTTTGGGTGTGTGCGTGAGGTTTTAGGTTCAAGTCCCACTTTTGGCAAATTCTGTTATTTTTTTATCCTAGCTTTATCCCTACTGGGTAGGCTTATGTTATATTGTTTGTAAACTTATATTAGAATGAGCCTGCTGGTTCAAGTGGTAATGAGTTAACTTGCTGGAAGTTTCGTGTTTGAATCCTCGCGTGAGCATAGGTGTTATTTTTTTTTGCGTCGACTGTTGATAGGAGTTTAGTGGTAGTGGAATTCTGAGTTGGTTGGGTTGTTAGTGGATGTAGTGGGATTTTGCTTAAATTTTATTTTATTTTTTCTCTCTTCCCAAAAGTCTGACATTAGTTTTCTCTTTTCTCTACCATATTCTTCTTCCTCTTTGTTTTCCTACAATTTTGTCTATAGTTTGCTGTCGTATCAATTTATTTCAAAATTTCGATATTCATCGTACGATTCTAGTAAGTGGGGTTTCGTTTAACTGTAGGTTTCGATTTCTAAACTGATTGAGATTATTCTTTATGTTGGAATTTCAATAATGAGGCAAAGTAGGAGGAAAGTAATTCTTTGAGAACGTTTGGCGCAGGAATAGATGAGGAACTTGTGGTTAGCGATCAAATGGCCTAAACCGTGAGAGTAGTGGTTTTTATCGGCAGTAAGTTCATTTGTGCGGTTCGATTTTTCGTTGTGGATTTCGCAAATGGTCTGTTAATCAGTCGTTGGAATGTTGTTTTTAGGTTCTGGTGGTTTCACATCAAAATCGAACCAGGTGTGTACCTAAAACACAAGAAAATAAGGTTCGACGAAAGCCAAAAATTGGGACTGTCAACGTTACACGGGCGTGTGGCTGGCCGTGTCCGACACACGGCCGTGTGACTGTCGAGGGTGTGGCCGTGTGCTAGACACGTCTGTGTGCTGGTGAATGCCACACGGGCGTGTGGGTTTTGGGCCAAGCTGTGTGGGCCACACGGACAAGGCCAATTTGGGTGTGTGGGCCTATACGGGTATGTGGGCCCCAAATTCTAAAATTTTCTCTAGGGTTGCACGGGTCATTCCGATCGACTGTGGGCCTACTGTAGGGTCGGTAAGAGCTAATAAAACCTTTTTTCATGTGATCTGATATTCTGGTAGTCTGATCTGAGTAGGCTAATCAAACCCTTTTTCACGTTATCTAATATTCTGATAGTCTAATTTGAGTAGGAAACTGATATGTATGTTTAATTGTATTGTGTAAGTATGTATGTTATTTGTATACGAGCATGCTAACCATGTTAAATCTGTTATTTCTATATTTGTATTATGTATTTGTGTTTGGGGTGAGATTTGTATATGCGGAGGAAGTGATCTATACGGCGACCTTTCTCCTATATTCTAACAGCTTGACTGCATATTATCTGTTATGTGTCGCTTCGACACTATATGGTGTGTAAGGATGGATGGGTGTTTTTAACCCCACATGGTGTGATGGGATGGACAGAAATGGTGTGTAGAGGATGGGGTAGGATTCTGTATATCTGTCTGGATTATCTTATTCTAAAATTTGTATCTACTAAGGACTTAGGTCCGTATTTGTATCTGTTTTGCATACAGGAATACTGTGTACATTTGCATGTCAATCTCTGTTGGGTTACACACTGAGTTTATGAAAACTCACACCTCTTTGTCTATTCTGCACAGGTAACCCTCGGACATAGGCGAGTCGGTGCGATGGAGGCTCAATGGTGACCACTAGTTAAAACTACCTTTGAGTTTCGGTATTTTTAAGATTTTGGATTTATCTGAGAGTTTGTAATTTTTGGGACTCTCTGGACTATATGGTTTTAACTGTTGGTTTTGGTTTTGATTGTTTTCTATCCTGTGTTGTTTATCGAAACGATT
This sequence comes from Gossypium australe, assembly GCA_005393395.2. Classification (NCBI taxonomy): domain Eukaryota; kingdom Viridiplantae; phylum Streptophyta; class Magnoliopsida; order Malvales; family Malvaceae; genus Gossypium; species Gossypium australe. Next base: position 114,635,460 of record CM016616.1, on the reverse strand, counting down.
TACGAAAATGACGGTTTTACGCAAATAAAGGTTTTTCTGGAAACACGAACTGGGTTTCTAAAATATAATGACTTTTAATATTTCCATTGCAAATTATGTTTTGGCGAATGAATAAACTCACGACGGTTTCAATAATAAATAAGTAAATGAATATGTTTTGTAAAATATGGACACTTTATAACAAGTAACTTTTTAAGGTTTTTGTCGAAATAAAAATAGTTTCAAACCCTTTCTTCGTAATACTCTCGGATTAGGCCATAACGTCTAGGCCGGGTTTTGGGTGTTACATTTTGATACGAATTGTCTCGGGATTGGAAAACGAGTCGTTGATGTTGCCCGATCGTAAATTAGGTAGTTTTTCGTTGATGATGACTAAAGGGATATTTTTAATGGTAATCGTTGAAAAATAAAGATAATTAAGTGGATGAGATGGATACGAATTTGAAACAGGAAAGAACCTTTAATAAATATTAAAGACCCGAATCTTATAAGCTTCAATAGATGAAAGGAGTTTGAATAAAACTGAGACCCACTATCTAGCAAGATAGGAACCAACGGTATAGAAATTGAACGCCACACCCAAAAGGATGATAAGTTCGAAACAAAGTTGGATTGACGCCACTAGGAAACTAGATAAGTCAATTCGAACCTTGAAGAATTAGGAGAGTGAATTAAACTCACCAAAAAGAATGATATTCATACATCAAAATTTCGACCCCTTCAATTGAAAATTGACAAGCTATTTATAAGCCTCAATAACTCACAAAAGAAAGCAATGCCGTCCAACACCTTTAATTTAGTATATGTTTATATTTTTAATTCTTCATGCTTTGTGCTTCATGCTTCCACTTGCTCCATCATGTTGATAAATTTATTTATTCCAAGCCACATGCCTTATTTTATTCAAGCTTGTGCCGTCCATGCATTTCCACAACCAACCCACTTGCACATTTTTAATTTCACCATGCCATGAGTCCTTCCACTTTCAAAAATATTCTCATGCTCACTCCATTATTGCCGCCCATGTCTCCACTAGTCACACACATGCTTTATTTATATTTCACACAACACATTTCTTAATTGTTTATGGCTCATTCCACTATAGCCGTCCATGTCTCCACTAGTCACACACAAGCACATTTCATTTCTTAATTGTTTATAGCTTCCATAGTTGTTGCCGTCCCACCCATAGCTTATGTTCATGGTGTTTGAATTATTTTATTCAATCCATGATTTGTGATCACCCATTCTCCATTTAGCCTTGTTGCCGTCCATGCTTGAATAAAATAGCTTCCTTGTGTCGCATGCTCCATGTAAGTTCCATTGTTTATTCAAAAATGTCCATGCCTTGTTATTTTATTGCCCCATGATATTCCCTTATGCCCATGCTTCTCTCAATTACATGGATCCTTACGTGTATGCTCCAAAGAATTAAACCCATGCTTGTGCACCATTAGATATTCGGCTAAGAAGAAGTCAATGGCTTTACGTGGGTAACATGCATGGCTCCTTCAATGTGCATAAAATTCAAAATGCATAAAACATGTCCACCAAATTAATTTAGCCACCAAGCAGTGCTCTTTCAACCGTGCATAATTCCACATTGGGTGGTACCTATAAACACATGAACTACCATCAATAAAATTGAACAAACTTTAAACATTTTATTTAAGCACTAGATAAAAATCAAAAGGTTAACAAAACACACTAACATTCAGCTTTGACAAAAGATATTTAAAAAAAACTCGTACTATCTAGATAATTAACATGAAATAAGACAATGCAGCAAACTAATAAATGACTGAAGATAAATCAAACATGCGTAATAAAGTGTTAAATAAACTAGCAGTCGGACTAGCTAGTATATTCAACTTCAAATAAATTATAAGAGTTCAGCATGTTCTTGGACTCTTTTCTTTCTGTATTCCAAATTTGTGCCGCCAAAGCCAACGTGGCATCTTTGAATTGTTTAGCATGGGCACGCGTAATTGGTCCATTAGGTAGCTCGATTGGGTCTTGGTTGACTTCCATCACAGGCTCCTTAGGTGAGTTCGTATCATCCCCTCCCTCTTTAAGTTGATTCGTCCTCGAATCATCACCTACATCGAAAGGAGACAGATCAGAAACATTAAAACTTGCACTCACATTATATTCACCTGGTAAGTCCAATTTATAAGAGTTGTCATTTATTCGCTCAAGGACTTGAAATGGACCATCTCCCCTCGGAAGAAGTTTGGATCGTCTTTGCGCTGGAAACCTTTCTTTGCGCATATGAACCCAAACCCAATCCCCCGGTTCAAAGAGAATGCGCCTACGGCCTTTCTTGGCTCGTTGCTCCTACTCCTTAGTTTTTGCCTCTATGTTGTCCTTAACCTTTTGGTGCAACTGTTTAATATATTCAGCTTCGCGTTTTCCATCTACATGCACAAGTTGATTAGAAGACAAAGGTATTAGATCAAACGGTGTTAATGGATTAAAACCATACACAACTTCAAATGGGGAAAACTTAGTAGTAGAGTGTATAGAGCGATTGTAAGCAAACTCCACGTGTGGCAGGAAATCTTCCCATGTCTTTAAATTCTTCCGAATGATTGCTCGAAGCAATATTGAAAGAATTCGATTTACCACTTTAGTTTGACCGTCCGTTTACGGGTGGCAGGTGGTAGAGAATAGTAACTTGGTTCCTAATCGTCCCCACAATGTCCTCTAAAAATGGCTAAGAAATTTTGCGTCCCGGTCGGACACGATCGTCTTAGGCATGCCATGCAACCTAACCACTTCTTTAAAAAAAAGATTAGCAATATTCACAGCATCATCAGTTTTATGACAAGCTATAAAGTGAGCCATTTTAGAGAATCTATCCACAACCACAAATATCGAATCTCGTCCATTCTTGCTTCTTGGCAAGCCGAGTACAAAATCCATAGAAACATCAGTCCAAGGAGTTTCAGAAATGGGTAAAGGCTTATACAAACTGTGCGGATTAGTTCGAGATTTATCCCTTTTACAGGTAACGCATCTCCCACAATATCGTTCTACATCTCGTCGCATCTTAGGCCAAAAGAAATGCTCTTGGAGGGTGGCTAAAGTTTTAGCAACTCCGAAATGTCCCATCAATCCGCCACTATAAGCCTCATCTACTAACACCTCTCACATAGATTCTTGCGAAATGCATAGTTTACCTTCTCGAAACAGATATCTGTCATGGCGGTAGTATTTCTCGTAGGCTCCTTTTTCACATAACTTGAAAAATTCACCAAAGTCAGTATCACTCACATATAGGTCCTTAAGAAATACAAACCCCATCAATTTAGAATCCAGTACATTTAACAAGGCATACCTTCGGGATAGTGCATCAGCAACTACATTTTCCTTACCTTTTTTGTATTTAATGACATAAGGAAATGATTCGAGAAATTCTACCATTGTCGCTTGTTGAGTTTATGCTGCCCCCTTAAATACTTCAATGACTCGTGGTTTAAGACATGTTTCTAAGGCTCGAATTAGAGCATACAATTCCTTGTCATATGTTGGGTAGTTTAAGACAGCACCGTTGAGCTTCTCACTAAAGTACGCAATGGGGCGTCCGTCTTGCATGAGTACGGCGCCAATACCTAACCCTGAGGCATCACATTCTAACTCGAAAGTTTTGTCAAAGTTTGGTAAAGCTAATAATGGTGCCTGAGTCAAACAATCTTTAATTTTCAAAAATTCTTTCTCTTGTTCTTCTTCCCAAACAAAGTTAAAATTCTTACGGATTACACCGGTTAATGGTGCGGCCAACGTGCTGAAGTTCAGTACGAACCGTCGATAAAAACTAGCCAGTCCATGAAAGCTTCGAACTTGGGAAATATTTGTCAGACGGGGCCATTCTTGGACTGCTTTAACCTTCTCTTGATCAACTTCAAGGCCTTCTGAACTGACAACAAATCCTAAAAACACAATTTTGTTAGTACAAAAATCACATTTCTGTAAATTTGCATATAAGGTCTCTTTTCGCAAAACTTCTAGAATAGACTTTAAATGTTTCACGTGCTCATCTAAATTTTTACTATAGATAAGTATGTCGTCAAAGTATACGACACAAAATCTACCGATGAATGATCACAAAACGTGGTTCATGAGTCGCATGAACGTGCTTGGGGCATTTGTTAGCCTGAATGGCATAACGAGCCATTCATAGAGTCCTTGCTTCATCTTGAAAGCAGTCTTCCACTCGTCACCCTCGCGCATACGTATTTGATGATATCCGCTTTTAAGGTCGATTTTTGAAAATAGACTCGTTCTACTCAATTCGTCGAGCATGTCATCCAATCGCGGAATAGGGTGTCGGTACTTGATCGTGATCTTGTTGATGGCTCGGCAATCTACGCACATCCTCCATGTTCCATCTTTCTTGGGAACTAACAAGACGGGCACAGCACAAGGGCTTAAACTCTCGCGTACATAGCCCTTTTCAAGAAGTTCATTCACTTGTCTTTGAAGTTCCTTCGTCTCTTCTGGATTGCTTCGGTAAGCTGGTCTATTTGGGATTGCGGCTCCCGGTACAAAGTCTATCTGATGTTCTATTCCACGAATAGGAGGCAACCCACTTGGAATCTCTTCCGGGAATATGTCTCGGAATTCCTGTAACAAAGACAAAACATGGGAAGGTAACTAGTTATCAAAATCGTTAGTTCCAAAGAGACTTTCCTTGTACATAAGTACCAACAGAGGCTGTTTTAGCAACATAGACTTTCGGACATCTTTTTCTTTAACATAAAAACTTTCTTTTTCACTCTCGTCTTTTGTTTACTTCTCTTTGTGTTCAAACTCTCTTTTTTTATCACTCATTCTTTTGCCTTTCTTCTTTTCTTTTTCTTTCTCATTTTTTCGCTCACTTTCTTTTGATTTTTCAACTGATGCCTTCATCTTCAATTGATCGTCGTAAACTTGCTTGGGTGTTAGCGGAGCTAATGTCACGTTCCGGCCCAAGTACTTGAAGGTGTACCGATTGGTGTAGCCATCATGGATCACCCGCCAGTCGAATTGCCATGGCCGCCCAAGCAGGAGGTGTCCCTCTTGCATCGGTACCACATCACACAAGACTTCATCTTGATATTTTCCTATTGCAAAGGAGACCAAAACTTGTTTTGTGACCTTAAGTTCTCCCCCGTCGTTAAGCCATTGCAGTTTATACGAATGGGGATGTTTGGTGGTAGGCAATCCGAGTTTCTCTACCAATATGGTGCTGGCCATATTAGTACAGCTTCCTCCGTCAATAATGACGTAACAAATCTTCCCTTGTACTTGGCAACGCGTATGAAAGATGTTTTCGCGTTGTTGTTCATTCTCGACGCCTTGTAAGCTAAGACTCATTTTTACCACTAAGATCTCTCCATTTTCGGCTTGTTCTACTTCTTCCTCGTCTTGGGACATCTCGCTGGCATCATCTTCTCTTTCACTTTCGGATTCAATCTCGCCATTATCTCGAACAAACATAGTGTTTCGGTTTGGACATTGACTTGCAATGTGGCCTCTACCCAAACATTTAAAACACTTAATGTCTCGGGATTGATTCGGAATAGCTTCCATTTTGCCTTTGCTTGCCTCACCGCTTGGCTTGTTAAACTTAGTTGTGCCACTTGCTTCTTTGGTTCGGCTCGGTATGTCCCGTTTGTTGGTCACTTGCCCCCACTTAGATGTTGAAGCATTATTGGGAATGGCTCGAGATGTAACTTTTCATTTTAGCTGCCTTTCGACCTTTACTGCCATGTGAACCATATCGATGATATCGATGTAATGGTGTAGTTCTCGATTAAGGCCAGCGCTAAAGCGTGCCATTGTGGCTTCTTATTCTTCATCTATATTGGCTCGGATCATGGCCACTTCCATTTCCTTGTAGTAATCCTCCACACTACGTTGACCCTGAGTTAGGCTTTGCAACTTTTGATGCAATTCGAGGTGATAGTAAGTTGGGATGAATCTTTTCTGCATTATTGCCTTCATTTCCGCCCAGGTAGATATTGGACGTTCACCATTCCGTCTTCGGCTCGTTGTTAATTGATCCCACCAAATAATGGCATAATCAGAAAACTCGATGGCAGCAAGTTTCACCTTCTTATTCTCTGAGTAATTATGGCATTCGAAGATTAACTCCACCTTCTTTTCCCACTCAAGATAGGCTTCTGGATCAGATAGCCCTTGGAAAGCAAGAATCGCCATTTTAATATTTTTCAAGTCATCATTAGCCCATTCTCGATCTCTTCGCTCACGGACTCGTGGATCTCTTCTCCGTTCATTGTGTTCGAACGCTGGATTGCTGTCAGCTTCACTTGGTTCGTATATGTCGTTATCATGCAGCCAAGGTCGTTCTTGTCCCCTTCTCGGGATTGGAGGGGTGTTTGCTTGTGGTCTCCGGTCCAAACGCTCGTTGATTGATAGGAACAAACGTGTGATTTCTCGCATTACGGTTTGCAAATCAGGATCTCTATCTTCAGGATCATTCCTTCGGGGTTGCAATCCTCTTCCACCCCCGGCGGCATCTGATGCTTCGTCGCTTACCACTCGTCGTTCGGGGATCCTAGACATATTAAACAATATTAATGAAACCTCACTACAATCCTCACTTGTTCACTCACAAGGAAATAATTATTAACACTCACACTCGTGTTTTCACTCAATTTCTGGCTTTTCTTTCAATGAAATCTCTCTTGCCTTTTGCCACTCGAATTCACTCCTCTAGATTCTAGAAAGTTGCCTTCGACTTATTAGCAACTCGTAGGTCGTTTTAAGGAGTTAAAAGGGTAAACTTGTTTTGGAAAAAGGTAGGCTTTAAAAGGGTAGAAAGGTTGGTAGGTGGAGTCGGAAAGTAGGACTCGATAGTAGAGGTGATGAATTATGAGGAGTTGAAAATCCAGATATTCGACAAACAATTTTTTTTAACTTACTCGAAAAAAAACTCGAGATGATCAAAACATGTCTAATTTAATTGGCTCTGATACCAACTGATACGAATCATATCGGGATTGGAAAACGAGTCGTTGATGTTGCCCGATAGTAAATTAGGTAGTTTTTCATTGAAGATGACTAAAGGGATATTTTCAATGGTAATCGTTGAAAAATAAAGATAATTAAGTGGATGAGATGGATACAAATTTGAAACAAGAAAGAACCTTTAATAAATATTAAAGACCCGAATCTTATAAGCTTCAATAGATGAAAGGAGTTTGAATAAAATCGAGACCCACTATCTAGCAAGATAGGAACCAACGGTATAGAAATTGAACGCCACACCCAAAAGGATGATAAGTTCGAAACAAAGTTGGATTGACGCCACGAGGAAACTAGATAAGTCAATTCGAACCTTGAAGAATTAGGAGAGTGAATTAAACTCACCAAAAAGAATGATATTCATACATCAAAATTCCGACCCCTTCAATTGAAAATTGACAAGCTATTTATAAGTCTCAATAACTCACAAAAGAAAGCAATGCCGTCCAACACCTTTAATTTAGCACATGTTTATATTTTTAATTCTTCATGCTTTGTGCTTCATGCTTCCACTTGCTCCATCATGTTGATAAATTTATTTATTCCAAGCCACATGCCTTATTTTATTCAAGCTTGTGCCGTCCATGCATTTCCACAACCAACCCACTTGCACATTTTTAATTTCATCATGCCATGAGTCCTTCCACTTTCAAAAATATTCTCATGCTCACTCCATTATTGCCGCCCATGTCTCCACTAGTCACACACATGCTTTATTTATATTTCACACAACACATTTCTTAATTGTTTATGGCTCATTCCACTATAGCCGTCCATGTCTCCACTAGTCACACACAAGCACATTTCATTTCTTAATTGTTTATAGCTTTCATAGTTGTTGCCGTCCCACCCATAGCTTATGTTCATGGTGTTTGAATTATTTTATTCAATCCATGATTTGTGATCACCCATGCTCCATTTAGCCTTGTTGTCGTCCATGCTTGAATAAAATAGCTTCCTTGTGTCGCATGCTCCATGTAAGTTCCATTGTTTATTCAAAAATGTCCATGCCTTGTTATTTTATTGCCCCATGATATTCCCTTATGCCCATGCTTCTCTCAATTACATGGATCCTTACTTGTATGCTCCAAAGAATTAAACCCATGCTTGTGCACCATTAGATATTCGGCCAAGAAGAAGTCAATGGCTTCACATGGGTAGCATGCATGGCTCCTTCAATGTGCATAAAATTCAAAATGCATAAAACATGTCCACCAAATTAATTTAGCCACCAAGCAGTGCTCTTTCAACCGTGCATAATTCCACATTGGGTGGTACCTATAAACACATGAACTACCATCAATAAAATTGAACAAACTTTAAACATTTTATTTAAGCACTAGATAAAAATCAAAAGGTTAACAAAACACATTAACATTCAGCTTTGACAAAAGATATTTAAAAAAAACTCGTACTATCTAGATAAATTAACATGAAATAAGACAATGCAGCAAACTAATAAATGACTGAAGATAAATCAAACATGCGTAATAAAGTGTTAAATAAACTAGCAGTCGGACTAGATAGTATATTCAACTTCAAATAAATTGTAAGAGTTCAGCATGTTCTTGGACTCTTTTCTTTCTGTATTCCAAATTTGTGCTGCCAAAGTCGACGTGGCATCTTTGAATTGTTTAGCAGGGGCACGCGTAATTGGTCCATTAGGTAGCTCGATTGGGTCTTGGTTGACTTCCGTCACAGGCTCCTTAGGTGAGTTCGTATCACATTTGGTGAAGAAATTTTAATATTTAGTTAGTTAATTTAATAAAAGGACTAAATTGTGAAAGACACAAAACTTAATAATTATTGAATTGTATTGACTTGATAGCTTAATTATCAAATGAAAGAGGGTTTAGGAAGTAATTAGTCCATAGGGTATACAGATGGATAGTTGACAACCTTTTAAATGTTAAATTATAATTTTGTAATAAGGCTAAAGTTGTAATTTAATAAAGATAAACTAAAGGATAATAAAAAAATAAAACATATCATCATCTTCTCAATAGGATACCACCAAAAATTAAAAGAAAATTTCACCATTGAAGAAGTATGTGTACGGAAACGATGAAATGCCTCTGAATAATGAATATGTATAAAAGTAACGAATTTACGTATAATGCTCGATTGAACATGGTAAATGCTTAGGATACAATTGGCATGCCAATAGCGTCAGTAAGTACGCTTGTACGGGATTACACTTCGATGCCTCTGTATACACTTCGGTGTCTCTATTTGCACTACGGTGCCTCTAATTGCACATTTGTGCCTCTGTCTGCACTTCGCTGCCTCTGTCTGCACATCGCTGCCTCTGTTACGCATCTATGGCTGCCTCTGTTATGCATCTATGGCTGCCTCTGTTACACAACTATGATGCCTCTGGTGTGGTGTACCTAAGTATCCGAGTCAAGTTACTTAGTTTATCGGGCTATGTATTCATTGAATTACAAATTATTTATGTGCTTAAATGATATTGCATATTCTTGGTAGTAGTAACTGAAAAATGTTTCAATGAATTTCATGTTTACATGCGTGCATAGCTAAATTAAATAAATGTGGTTTATGATAATGGTAAGTCTTTTGAGAAGGGTTTGTTATAATATATTTAGATATGTGAACAATTGCTAATGTGGTGTGTGAACTTGTATTTAGTTATCAGGAATTATAAGTTATTTACTTGAATATCTACTTTGTTTAAGATAAGTTAATTAGTGTTTAAACTATGAACTTACTAAACTTTTTTAGTTTACTTGTTTGTTTGTGGTTCTTTTGTAGTTATCAATTTGCGAACTGACTGGACGGATCGATTTGGAGCTCACACTATTTAGCCATCTTGGTAGTTTTCATTTTAGGATGTGGCATGTATATAGGTGTTTTGTTGTGAATATGTAAATTGTTAAGTTATTTTGGTACACCTAGTATTATGTTTGGTTTTGGAGTGTACTTGTGTTGGCTATAATTAAGTTGATCCTAAGTTATGTAAATATTTGATGGTGATGTTTTGAAATGGTTACTTGTTAAGTATGCCATACCTTGTTCATATAGATTGGTGATTTTAGACATGAATGGTTAGTTAATGATAAGGTTTATTCATGGTTTGCAACCTTGTAATTGAGTTGAATTGGTATGTGAATTGTGGTGTCTTTGAATGGCTTATTGATTAGGTCTTATAGGTTGTTTGAAATGGTTCATTTTAAGTATATTGTTATGTGGTTTGGTCCTATTAAGGCTTGTGGAAATGGGGTGTTTTGATGTGTAAGAATTAGACTTGTTTTAGGGGTAACATATGCTGCACATAGCCTGGGGCACGGGTTGTCACACGGTCGTGTGTCATTTTAAAGTTAGGTGCGGGATCCACACAGCTTGGCGCACTGCCTATGACATGGTCGTGTGGCCCAAGTCAGTGTCTAACACAGTCTGAGAAATGACTGTGTGTCTCAAAATAGTTTGTAACATGGTCTGGCACACAACCTGCGACACAACCGTGTGACCCAACTTTGAATACACACACGGTTTGGCACACGACCTGCGACACAGCAGTGTGGCCTTATTTTAAATACTCACACGGGTAGACACATGGGCTGGGACACGACCGTGTCTCCTGAATTCGAATGTTCACACGGTTTGGGCTATGTCACACGGCCATGTGACTCTTGTTTTCCAAATTTTCAAGTTTTTCTGAAATTTTCTAATTTGTTTCGATTTGATCCCAGATTGTTCTCAAACTATTTTTACGGCCCCGTAGGTTCGATTTAAGACCCATAGGTGTATTTTTTACATGAATTAATTTAATTGTTATATTTTAGCATTTTATTTGTTAAATTGTTTCTGTTATGAATTAACACCACGTTTGGTTCGCTGTAATGGAATAGAGCTGTAATTGAATAGAGGTGTAATGGAATAGAGGTGTAATGGAATAGAGCTGTAATAAGTAATTCAACTGTTTGGTTGAATGGAATGGAATAGAGCTGTAATAGAATTCTTGTGTTTGGTTGAATGGAATGATGTTGTAATAGCATAAGGAAGAAAACTAAAATGACCAGAATACCCTTAGCAGAATTTTGTTAAATAGATTATTATTGTCATTAAATTTTAATAGGATTATTATTAAATATAATTTAATAAAAAATAAAAATAAAAATTTAATTATATTTTAATATAACTATTACTAAAAATAATTTAATAATATTTAATATATAATTTAATAACATTCTTAATATAATTATTTTATATTAAATTATATTAAAAGATTTTTTATTTTTTATATTAATTTATATTAAATTATTTAAAATGTTTTATGTACTTCATTTTAAAATAATACAATATTATTTGAATCCATTACTTCTGAAGTTATTCATTATAGTTGATACACAATAAACCCATGGTTAAAGTAATGCATTTGCATGGTTTGTTATGATATTTAAACCTTCAAATCACAACCACTTGCACTGTAATTGCTAGAATATGAGGCCAACAACCACTTGCACTGTAATTGCTAGAATATGAGGCCAAGTTTGTGGCATAAAATGTTGTTTCATTACAAAAAAAAAAAAAATAAAAATTCAAATTTAACATTTATTGTGGAATATGCATGATTTCCTTCTGCACTCACGTATGTTGAATACTCAAATATTGAGAAGTAGAGAGTTTGATATCATCCATTTCCTTACTAGTAAACAAAGGTAGAAAACTTCAAATTCAATCAGACAAGCATTTTTATGCCTATCGCCTTACAAAAAATAATGCAGTTAAGAGCACCAAAAGTGTGCCTAATCAAATACGCCTCGTCTGAAAGGGTCAAGGTGCTTTTGTTTCATAGCACTAAGGCGCAAGGCATAGGCGTGCCTAGGTGCAAAACTTGAGAACACCAATAAATCCAACTATGAAAAAGGCTGAGTAATGCCAAGAAGTGTATTTTTTTTCTCATCAAGACATGATAATAACCTTAAGAACTTGAAATTGAATAAATAACAATCAATGGTTTTAGATCACAAGTCATGGGGAAAAAAAACAAAAAATACCCGCATCCATTACTATATAAGGATAGTAACATCTTTTCCTATTATTGGTATTGACTTAATGCTGCTCCCAATAACATAACCATCTGCAACAGGTAAGATATGCGTAGCTCCATCTCCAACATTCGCTACCACCCTTATACTACAAAAATTTGTAGGTCAAACGAAATGAAAATGATCAATATATAAGGTTGGTGATGGTTAGCAAGAAAGACAGCACCCAAAATGGTCTAAAGCTAAACAGAAGCTAGAGCGATTCTGTAAACACTACAAGCATGAAGTATTCAACATAACCCACAGCTTACACGCACAAGATTAGCAACAACTATATGCCTCCATCATAGTTCTCTCTAAAATTTAAAGACAAAAAACAAATAAACAAATTTAGATGTATTGAAACAGTATAAGGCAGGTACCAGAGATTAATAACTATTGCGATCACTACATGTTTACTGCGATTGTAGATGTATTAGATGCTATCGTGGTCGTGAATTTTTCTCAAATTTTCATAGTTTCTTAGAAAACATAATAATTATCATTTTAAACATACAATTTTATTTTTAATGGAGAATTTCATGCAATAGATTAAGCAAAAAGTTCAACCTTTCTTAAGGAACAGTGATATAATCTATATAACAATTCTTTCTCAATCACTAAATGGATTTAAATCAATTGCTAGTAGTCTGATGAATACCTAACCATCCTAGAACCAATATTCACACTCAAAATTCAACCTTAAAAATTGTAGTTTATAAATATAAAAGATACTAAAAATCATGTACAATCAAGGACCCTAATTAATTCATCCAACATACTAGTAAACAACTAACATGAAGATATATAATACTAGAAAATAGAACAATACAGAAACCAGTCATAAACCTAGATGTAGTGTACCCAATAGCTAAAGCAAGGACATGATTCTCAATAATATAAAGCCCTGGAACATTAAACGTCTCAAATATGATTTCACCCATATATTCTCAATTCTTAGGAGTAGAGTAAGTGGACTTTCAGTCAACAAAAAGTAATGATCCTCAAGATCACACTGTAAATAATTAAAAAGGTATCTTCACAAAAATTGTAAAAATGCAGAAGCAAATAGAAACGTTTTGATTTTGCATAAAAACCATTACCGACAATGGTATCTTCACAACCTTACGCATTACATTTCTAAATATAAGCATGCAAAGAAATTGCTAATAAGAAACAACAAAGTTGAAGCTAAAGGAAAGAGGGAAAGCAGCACGAACCAGAGTCGATAACAATCCATTTTCCCATCTCTTGCCCTTGCACGCTGGGTAATACCATCCTCTTAGCTCCTTTTTGCTTCTGTTTAACCTGTTCCAGCAAAATAAACAAATAATCGCAGTCAGAAACTAGGGAACAAAATGGAAAAAGAAAACCCATGAAACCGCACCTTGTAAATTAGGGCTTGGGCGATGTTCTTGACGTGCCATGGGGACCTACCGGTGGCAATCACCATGAAATCTGCCCAATCGCATTGGTTACCAATCGGAACCACCGCCACGTCGTCTGCTCTCACGTCGCTTAGAACCTTCTCCACCTCTTGCAGGCTCAGCAACTCATTGCTTCTTCTCTCCACAGTGGATGAAGAGAATGTATGATTTAAACCTGAAAACCCCAGCTTCCACAAGCCATTTGTGAGAGAGGATGAAGGCAACGCTGTTTCTAAGTAGCCAAGTTTCAGAGAGTTAAAAAAACAATTTTCGTTCCTGATAAAATGAAGAAAAGAAACGTAGGAGACGATGAAGCTGAGGGTAGAAAAGCCTTTGCTTCAGTTTCTAAGTAGCCAAATGTTAGAAAGAAAAATCATAAAGAAGAAAAAAAAATTACCTCTGCAATCAAAGGAAAAAAAGGGAATCGTAAGAGAAGATGAAGCTGAGGGCAGAAAATGGAAAATAGGAAAAAGAAAATAGGAAACGGCGGATGGAATACCTAATCAGTACTGAAGGCAGGGAATGGCTATTACAGCCAATGGGTGTAATAGGGCCTGAATGGAATCAGGCTGTAATGCCATTACAGCCAACCAAACAAAGGTTTGGTGGTGGGCCCACCGAATTAGGGAGGAATGCATTCCTATTCCCCCCAACCAAACGTGGTGTAAATGTTTCTTTTTTTGCTCGGTAACACTCAGTAACCTTAATTCGACAAAGGAGGCAGAATACGGGTGTTACATAAACTCCTTTTTTTCTCAAGTTGGTACCTCTGTTAGTAAAACTGCTAGCCAAGCCATTAAGTTCATTAAAAAAAAGTCTCTAACACACAAATTGGTACCTAAACTATGGTCATTTCTTTTGTCAGAAGTGGTACTTAAACTATTTTTATCCTCAAGCCAGTGCCTAAATTAGTTCAATCGTTAGTCAAACTGTTAAATTTATTTAAAAAAATCAATTAAAAATAGCCATGTAGTAAAACAAAGACAAAAGGTATTTTTTATATATATATATATTTAAAATTATTAAAAACTCATAAAAATAAAAATAATAAAAATAGAGAAAATTGATTCAACTAGTTTAATTGGTTTTTTAAAGCTCAATTTAATTGATATGTATTGGTTCACGAGTCAATCGATTCAACCCTTATCTTTAGACAAATACTCGATCGATTCAATATATATGCTAACATTTTTTACTTGGACCTTCACAATTGGTTCAACCCTATCTCTTGATAACCCCTCGAAAGCACCCCTCAACTTAACATCCGCATGAGTATGTGAGGGCCCACGTATTAATCATCACTCTTGATCTCAACTACTACGTCCTATCTAAAGTGATTGAAAACACATTTCATCGCCACCCTAAATAGATTTATGGTCAAACCACTTACCCTTAACTCACGTATGAGGGCATGACACGTGGTGTCCTAGAATTGTAGCCTTGACAAAAAATGGGACTTCAACTCTCTCTCCTCTACTCTTTCTCTTCTACCATCTTCTTTATCATTTAAAACCCGATATAAGCATCGCCTTTGTCCAGACACCCATTACTGTAACTCTCGTCTTATTTTAATTAAAGTAATGCACTTTATTTTATACATTTTGTTCGTTTAAAATTTGATTAAATTAAAAAAGTACATATTTAAATAGAGAAAGTATATATTTTTTAATTTAAATAATTGAATAAAAATTATAAATTTAAAGCTTTATTAATTTTAACACAGATCAATGCAATGTGAAATCTATTTTAAATAAAATATTAAATATTATATAATAGTTGAGTATGAGGAGGAGTCTTGATGATATTAAGTACTCTAATAATTATATTCTTTTTTTTAGTGAACCAATAATTATAATTTTTAATATAATATTTTTATTAAGTAGTGTATGAAGGTATTTTCTTGATATAATATTACGGGTAACGAATGAGAGTAATACGATTTAAATCCATGCCAAACAAGTGTATGAGGATACTTTTAAAAAGTATATATAAATAAATAAATTAGAAAAATCATTTGATACATTGAAGCTTTTTAGACTTAACAAGCGAGTTAAGATATAGGGTGTAATAAAATAAAAATAATAATTTTATAAATAAATGTGATACTTGTTATACCCTCATCTCGATTGTAGTGTATAAAAAATTTCACTAGTGATGTATCAAATAATTACTTAGAAAATTAAATATTTTAGAAACTTATTTTAGACTATCTGTTTTACTATAAAGTTCATAAGATTATATAAATAATAGGGTCAATCTACTATTTTCCCCCAAAATTTCACCAAATTATTATTTGGTACTTCAATTTTTTTTATCAATTTGGTACTTAAAATTTTCAATATGTTATTAATTTGCCCTGTCGTTAATGGAATTTAAAAAAGGGTGGCATAGCTTGTTGAGAGCACGTTACTTAAATTTTATTTTTCAAAAACAATTTTCAAAAAGAAAAAAATCAGAAAAATAACAAAAAATAAGAAAAATTCTCAAATTTTTTAAATCAAAAAATATATAAAATTATATAAAATCCCAGGATTTAAAAAATATTTATTTTATTTTTAAAAATACATAAAATACACACACAAAAAAAAGATAAAATATAAAAAATTGTCAAACAAATTAAAAAAATCTCAAAAAATATAAAAAATAGTAAGTTACATAAAATTTCTAGAAATTAAAAAAATATATATGTTTACAAAAACTAAAGTTAAAAAAGTGCAAAAAAAGTGTCAAAAAAATCATAAAAATTTTAAAAATCAGAAAGAAAATATGGAAACTTTAAAACATTGAAAACAATTTTTTTTCACTTTGCCCAATAGTATACTTGTTCATGGGCCAGACCAAGCCGGGTCTTGACAAAATTTTAGGCCCGAATCCAGCCCGAAAAATAGGTCTACAATTTTGTCCAAGCCCGCTTCGACTAAATTAAATTTTTTTATTAAAAATTAAAAATATAATACATCAAAAATACTAAAAACACTAAAATAAATGTTTCCCAATAAATTGAAAATAAATTTTAAAAAATATTTATACTTAAATAACACTAAGATATGTGTAACTTCACAAGCAAATGCCTTTAAAATAGTAACAAAATTAAAAATAAAACAAGAGTTATACAATATTCAAATAATAACAACAAAATAATAGTAACATAATAATGAAATTGTAGCAAAACAATAAGAAAACAACAAGAAAACAGTGAAAAAACAACAAGAAAACATTAGTTTCATTTTCTTTTTGCAAATTCGGGTCGGATCAAGCCCGAGCCAAAAAAGCTTTACCCGAGGCTCAACCCGTTTTCTAAACGGGCCTTTTTGTTTGCCCAATCCCATTTTTCAAGCCTGTATTTTTTTCTAAACCCTCCCACTTTTTAGACGGGCCGACTCGGCCCATCGATAATCTAGCCCATAGTATAATATATTTAAAATATTTTGAATCTAATAATTGAATTTAAAATTATCAATATAAAACAAAACAAAACAACCAATATCACACTTTTTTTAAAATTTTATATTTTCATATCTGTTATAAAATAAAGAGAGATGGAGAGAATAAAGAACAAAGAAAATATGAAAGTAATAGAGAATGTATTTTATTGATCAATGGGATGATTACAATGCTTCATCAGAATCTCTATTTATAAGCATAAGAAGTATAAAAGAAGTAGAGATCTAATTCTAATAGCTATTAGAATTTAAAGTACATTAAAACTTTATCTTGATCATGATGGACATCCACTTAATAAGATATTTATAACACTCCCCCTTGGATGTCCATTGGTAGATAATGTGCCTCGTTAAATTCTTATTAGGAAAAACCCTGTGGGATAAAAACCTAATGAAGGAAAAAGAGTACACAATCTATAATACGCATAATATGTTGCCTAATTAAAAACCTTACCAGGAAAACCCAATTGGACAAAACCTCGGTTAAGGGAAAAAGAGTACAGCGCGTATTTACTCCCCCTCATGAAAACATCACATACTTTCTCATATTCTACGTATTCAATATTTAATACTAGTTTTTCAAATGACTATTTGAATATATTGCTAACCATTTATATCACCATTCTTTTAAAAGTCATGAGTGAGGAAAATTTGAGAAATATATTTTGATCTTTTCAGGAGATTTAACAATAATCATAACAAACTTTAATCATGATTCTTTTATAAAAACACAAATAGGTATTTTGGAGCATTTTATAATCCTTCTTCAACTACTATTTACTAAGTCAAATTTACCATATATATTCAAATTATTCCAATCCATATAAATGAACAATTTCTCGAAAATTTCAATATGCTTCTAGCATCCTAAATCCTTCAAGGATTTTAATATAACTTTACTATATAGTGATTAAAAGGTTGTAACAATAACCATTAGACGCGAGTTAAATCTTTTATGAATTGTCAATTTAATAATATATCTAAAAGTTATTGCATCCACCACAAAATAATATTATATCTTTTCATAATCAATGCCAGGACTTAGCGAAATACTTCATATTTTTATTCCGCTTTTGCAAAACTACTTCAATTGCACCCTTACTAGCTTTATACCTTTAGATATTTGGACTACTGGTCCAAAAACTCTACGAATTTAATTGTACTTGAATTGCATCTTTCTATTTTGATCAATTTATTCTATATCTATATTTCTCAATAGATTTATTCATGATTCTCCTTTTATTTCATTATTTCAATAATAATATTGCATGCAAAATCATTGTTGACCACTTTAATTATTCTGTTCCCCATTTTTTCGAATTGAAATAACTTATCGAGATCTCTTATTTTTATTATTTTAAAATTCAGTTTCAAGTACTTGAATTTCTTCAGGAGTTTTACTTATTAGTTATGTCCTGGGTCTCTTTTGGAGCACCTGCCTCCACTATATGACCATTTAGAAGAATTTTTCATCTTTGGAACCGATCAATCTATATAAAACTTGGTTATTCTCATTAAGTTTGTAAATACATCTAATAGTTAACTTGTAATGAGTTATTCATATTGAACTTCTGGTTCAAATTACTCTCCCCCTAACTCATTATAAGTTATTATTTCTCTTCCCTTAATGTCGAGAAAACTATCAAATCAAAATTGTAATCACAAATAATGTCATAATTGAATCTCCAATCAATTCAAAACATCTAACAATACAAAGAAACTTTTAATTAATATATATTCCCAACTTTCTTTGAGGATTCACTCATCTTTTTGCGTTGTGATGGAGCAATTGGAACATATATACACATGCAAAAATTCAAAGATGAGAAATATTTAGCTCTTGGTCAAAAACCAATTGTAATGGGAGTATTTATAACTTATTGGCTTGATGCGTACAACATATAAATCAACATAATCTCATGCTGAAATAGAAAGTTTAGTTCTCATAAGTAATGATTTAACTATTAGTTGGAGGCATTTGATAAACAATTCAGCTAAATCATTTTGTGTGTGAACATAAGCTATAGGATATTCAACTTTTATCCAAATTGACATGCAATAACGATTGAAAACTTGGGATGTAAACTTACCAATATTAGCAAGATGAATTGTTTTAATTGCATAATCTGAAATTAATCATTTAAACAAGCAATCATGCAAACAACAGGTTGTAAATTGATAACACATATGTGATTATTTTGTAGATGCATCTACCAAAATCATATAATATCAAAAATCATCCACATGGTGGATGAATGGGCCCATATTCATTTCAGAAATGCAAGACATTAAATCTCAACTTTAGCTAATGAGTTTCTAAGAATCAATTTTCATTGAGAACAAACAAAAAATGAGAATTCTTTAGATTAAAGAATCTTCTAGTTTTTTAACGAATGTCCATATGAATTCTCAATTAATTTTCGCATCATATATGATCCAGGATGGTCTAACTGGTCACGCCAAGTAGTAAATGCATTTGTATCAGTAAACTTCTGGTTTACTTTAACATGCATTTCAATTCTACTAACAATGTCAATGTAAATTATGACAAATTGATATTTTTACTGTTATTCTTTTTTCTTTGTATCAACATATAAGTAATATTGTGACATTTACTACTGAAAATGTCTATATCAGTGTGAAGTCTATAATGCCACTAGTCAGTAAATATAATTTCCAAATAATTATATGCAGTATTCGCTTTAGGGAATATGCCAAAACCTTCAAATGCCCAAAAATCTATTAGTATCAAACTTTGAGATTGGTATTATTTTCCAGGTGTACAACAGGTACATAACCAATGACTTTTTATACATAAGTTTCTCTTACAAGTTCTCATCAGTAATATTTTTCCACGTAATTTTAACTGAGAACTTATTCTGAGTACTGTAGAGTTATACTCAGTTTTTAAAAACACTTGCAACTTCAGGTGCATCTAACCATAACGAGCTTTAGATAGAATTATCATATTCTATTACTCATAAGTAGATTTTTCACAATAAAATATTTTGCTTTCAACCCCTTTAATAGGGATGATGACTGTCGAAACCATTTTTTATGTTTTGGAAAAACAAGCGGAGATCGACTTTAAAAGGAAACATGGAGTCGCCACCAATCCTTTTTGTTTAGGTGTGATTGGATCACCTATAAAACATTTTATTTTATTTTAAAAGAAATTAATTTTGGTCTACGTATTCCAAGAAAAAATGGGTTCGGGAGTCGGTTACGCATGAGGAAGGATTAGCACCCTCGCAAAGCCCAAAACTGGTACCTAATTGATTAACTGATGTCCTAATGCCAAAAATTTAAAACGATTTTAAAATACAATTCTGTTTTTAAAAAAAATTTAAATAACTCGAATTGGATATTGAGATTCTCTTGTTCCGAAGGAATAAAATATCACATCCAGCACGTTAGGATATGACGTTTCAAACCCTCGATGCCAAGATCCTCTCATGATTTCCAAAGTTCATGCATTGAGATTTTATAAGGATATTCAATTATTTGGACAAACGAAAAATCGAAACCCCCTCAGATTTCTAAATATGAAATATTGCCTTGGTTTTTTTAGAAAACATGGACAAAATTTTAAAAGGATATTTGGTTATTTGGTCAAATGGAAAACCACAACCCAGCACGTTAGGGCACGATTTCTCGAATTTCCAAACACGAAACATTGCCTTGTTTTGAGAAATTTTCAAATGGATGATTTTAAAATCGACTCATAATACATTTATTCAATTTGCTCGGGATAAAAATGAAGTATCTAGTAAAAGTTTAAATATGTCTGAATTTGAATCACAAAAATAATACCAAGAAACACAAACATAGCATTAAACATGAAATAATATATGAACTTAACATTATACTAATGAATGGTAATGATACAAACAATTTACATATACAAACACACAATAGCTATTATTTCATGACATACACCATTTCAAAAGACCCATTTTAACAATCAAAGACTAATAAAATAAGACATATAGTAATCTTACAATATTTATAAGGCACATTCGTATAAAAACCAATTTTAAATGACAACAAATGAATTTAAAATAAATAAAGAAAAAGGAGTTTGAAACCAACAATTTATGAAACAATTTGGAAAATAAACTATAATTAATATAATAATTTATAAATAAGTTTATGAAATGACTATTATAATGAAAGAAATTTAAAATGTATAATATACAAGATAATCTAAAAACCGAATATACCTATCTAAAATAAAAACTTAACAAATAATGTATATGTAAAAAAAAATAATATAGAAAAGTGTTTGTTATAAATAAACTATAATTTAAAATAAGATTTTTAAAAGAACAATTATGTATATTTATTTATAGATTTAAAATAACATATACATAGATATATTTAAAAGAAAATACATACATAAAATAATATGAAATTAATAATGAATACATAAAATAAGATGATTTTAATATGAATTATATATATACTTATATGTATAAAATAATATATAAGAGTATAAATATTGTACAAATTATTAAAACAAAGCAACACATAAAAGAAAATTTTGGAATTAAATATTTATGTAATAAATAAAAAATATACAAATGAAAATAAAACAAATTAAAACATTGTAAAATTAATTTAAAAATAATTTTATTTAAGTAGCTTCTAAAAAATAAATAATAAATAAATTTAATATCATAAAGGTTGCAAAGATTATAAACAAAACTAAAAAATACTTAATAAAAATAAAAATAAAATTAATAGGCTATTTTATAAAAAAAATTATTTAAACAGAGTCAAGGATCAAGCTAAAATACGCACAAATATTTCCATAGCCCAAAACGCAGCGTACAAGTTGGACCGAATTGAAAGGCGCACGGATTCTCGTGATTAATTAAAAAACAAAGAAAATGGATCTAATCAAATAGCGGCACGAAAAAAATGACTAAATGTGCAAATTATCCATTCACCGCAAAAACACGCAGATCCTGTGGATATTGGATCAGGTCGGATCCGGTCGCCCTATACGGCGCCGTTTTAAGGCTATTGAAATGAGCCCAAATGACGTCGTTTCTTTAATGAGCCATATTTTCCCTAAAACCAGATTAAAACAATCAATCATCTTTTTTTTAAAACGAAACCTTAACCCCCTTTTTGCTCTCCTTTCAGCCGAAACTCAAATCCCCTCGCTTACCGCCTAACCACCACCTCAGTCGGTGGTCGGAGGTGAACAAACCACCCTCCGTTTCAACCTTATTAAGAAATATGCGAAGGATTTGACAAGGATTCCCTCTTGGGTGCGATTTCGACGAAGGAGACGAAGCTCCAGCAACGCTACCCCAAAACAGGTACTCTCCTATCATTTTCCCTTTTTTATTCATACATGCAAAGAAAAAAAATGAATCGAAAGCTAGCAAAACTGAATATGAAATTCAAAAGAATTTGAAATCAGAAATCACCTTTTCAAACTGTTTTCTTTTTCTTTTTTTTTTTTGTATTTTGCATGCGTCCATAAATACAAAAATGGATCCCCCCCATTTAAATTGCTTCGAATCGGCCTTATATATCCGAAACCAAAATAAAAAAATGAAAAATGAAAAATAAAAATACTTTTAATTTATGTTATTTCTCTTTTTTTGCTGTCATTTGTTGTTGTTTTTGCAGGTACAAGGCTGCGTGGTTGTATGTAACAGCCCGATTTAGGGCCTAGTCGGAATAGTGGTGTGAGACCACAAATCCGAATTAGTAAAATGAGTTTTTATGATAATTGAAATGTTTGCATGATAGGAAGTTTCATGTGAAAATTTTATGAAAATTTCCATTAAAGGGTCCATTAGGACTAAATTGCAAAAGTTGCAAAATATGAGTTTCTAAAAGCTTTTTGTATGAAATAGCCTTAGAATAGTAATTAGAAGTCCTTAAATAGCAATTTGCCCAATAATTTTTGGACAAAATTGGACATAAGTTAGTAATTTGTAAAAATTTTGAGAGAAGGGCATTTTGGTCATTTACCAATTAAATGATTAAAATAGGAAAAAAGATGATAAAAATCTCATTCATCTTCTTCCTTGGTGCCGAAAATTTGAAGAACCCTATAGCTAGGGTCTGTTCATCTTTCAAGCTTGCTAGTAAGTTCATCTTAGCCCCGTTTTTAATATTCTTCGTATTTTTGAAGTTCTCGTATTATGAATTAGCTATTTTTAGCTATAAAATGAGCTAAAATGCATGTTCAAAAATCTACCCATGAATGACATGCTTGTAAAATAATATTTCATGGAAGATTATGAGAGTTTGATGTTAGATAAACATCTTTTCCTTAGTGAGTTTCATGAAAAATGATAGTATGGACTAATTTGCAATGATTATGAAATTGGTCATACATATTAGAAATAGTGAGAATTGATGATTGTTATAGTAGAGAAAATGAATCAGCTAAGCATGATGTTTGAGAAAGTTGAATGAGAATCATTTTACGAGCCTAGGGGCAAAAGTGCAAATATAAGAAAGTTTAGGGGCAAACTAGTAATTTTTCCAAAGTATGAGTTAAGAGTCAATTTAGTCAATGTGAGTATTAAATGATCTAATTATTATTATAGATAAAGAAAAACGAAGCCTGGATCGAAACCGAGGCAAGAACAAAGTCGAGGACTAAATTGCATATCTACATGCATTTTGTATATTGAGGTAAGTTTGTATGATTTTTAAGTTTTATAATTTTTATCATTGAATTGCTTAGCGCAATGTACAATATTATCATGAAAATGTTTAATGTTATGTTAAACAAAGAAATTAATGAGATTAAGCATGAGAAAGTCCTGATTGAAGTTGAATTACCTAGGATACTCGATCTACAACATGAAATGAGAAAGTCCGTATAAGACCAAGCCGAGGCATGGCATCAGCAATCAAGCAAAGTTATCATGTACAACCAAGACAAGTTTTGGCATTGAAGAGTTATTATGAGATGAAGACCCATATAAGCCCAAACCAAGGTATGGCATTGGTGAGTCTCCAAGCAAAGATATCATGTAAGTCCAAGACAAGTCTTGGCATTGAAAAGCTATCAAGAGATAGAGATCCCATGTAAGTCGAAGCCAAGGCATGGCATTGGTGAGTAACAAGGAAGATTTCATGTAAGTCCAAGCCAAGGCTCGGCATTGACCAGTTCATGAGTAAAGGTACCGAGTAAGACCATGTCAAAACATGGCAATGGTAAGTTCCCAAGGGAACTCCTGAGAAAGACTTCGTATAAGTCCATGTCAAGACATGGCCTTGAAACCAAGATGAGAAATTCCATGTAAGACCGTATCTAGGATATAGCCTTGGCATTGAGTTATGTGAGATGAGATTTAGTATCCTCTGTTATTCATAGTAATTCATCGGGCAAAAGAGTAAATATTAAATGAGAAAGTCAGAAAGTTTAGTAAGTAAAGCTATTATCAAGTTATGTTAGTTAAAGTTAAATAAGAGTGTTATTCTTGTTATGAATGATGAAGTTGAGATTATGCTTATCATAGCAAAGTATGCTGATCTACGTGAACAAGTGATACAGGTACCTTGTTTATCGTACAAGCATGAGAATAGTAAGTACCATGAGATATGTAAGAATCAGTAAGAGTAAGTAAGTTTATATACTTGAGATTTATAATGCCATTGTTTATGATGAATGGTTAATGTTAAGCAAATATATTGCTATGAGTATTACATGCAAACTTACTAAGCTAAATGCTTACGTCTTTAATTCTTTCTTTCCATGTAGTCCCGCCAAGCTAATCTCGTGGATCATCGTCATCGGAGCTCAGAGCACACTATCAATCGATATTTTGGTATAGCCAAGTGTTTATATTAAGTATGGCATGTATAGGAAACATTTCATTTTGAGCTATGTTTTAAAATTAGCCAAAATGTTGGCTATCAAGCTTAGTATTCTTTTTGTATATGCCCAAAGAGATTGGTCATGAATTATTAAGTATGTATGATTTTATTTATCAATGAAGTGTGCATCCTTGTTCATGTTAGATTTATTAAATTGAGTTGTTGAAATGAGCATGAGTTTGGTCTTGATTTTAGGGTGGCAATTGGCTTGGTAAATAGCCTCTAAGTGCCCACACGGATGGACACACGGGCGTGTGTCTAGGCCGTGTGCACCCTGCACCTTGGTACCTTAAGTTAGGATAGACCACGGGCTAATCCCACGGCCGTTTGTTTAGGTCGTGTGTGATACACGGTTAGAACATGGGCGTGTGCCCAGGCCATGTGAATAAGTCAGTATATCAAGGTATAGCACACGGTTTAAGTCCACGGGCGTGTCAAGACCGTGTGAAACTAGTCAGTGTCGACCACGATTGGGAGATATGGGCGTGTCTTAGGGGTACACGGGCGTGCCACAAGCCACATGGGCGTGTGACCCCTGTTTCGAGGAAAAGTTCCCAATTGAATTTTTAAAGTTCCCAGCTATGTGTTTAAGGCCTCATAGGCCCATGATATGTACGTTTTGACTAAGAAAGAAGAGTTTCTATTTCGGAACAAAATTTCACAGCCCGTAAGTACATGTTTAAGTGAGTTCAAGCATGGTAATGTCTCGTATCCAGTCTTAGCCTCGAACTCTGGTATGGGGTGTTACATTGTACGTGGCACTCGGCGTGGGGTGTACGGAGGCGCGCTGGCGGCACAAAGGTTCTGCCCTAGGGTTTCTGTTTGCTGAACCTCTTGGGCCGTTCGGGTTTGCTTTGTTATTGGGCCTCTGGGTTAGAATTTATTTTGGGTTATATTAGGTTTAGGTTTGAGGTTTGATTTGGATTTGTATTTGTATTTGGGCTTGTAGGGATTTAGATCTCTGTATTCGGGCCTGCTTAGGTCATTGTATTTTATGGATTGTAAATGGACTTTTATTTATTGATTTTTTATTTGTTATATTTTGGTTTTTGGTTTTGGTTTTATTGGGCCCGGGCAAATTTGGGCTCTTAAAATGACAAAAGAATATCACAAAGATTATAAATTAATAACTCAATCCCCTTTTTTTATTCATATGAAATATAATATTTTCCTCATTCACAATCTCAATATGAGATCCATTATGAATATCTTTTAAAATCAATGGATTAAGCATCACAAGGTATTAATATATTAGCTTTTCTGAAGCTTTCGACTAATTTTGTACTACCAAATATTGGAATAATATTGGTTTGTTTCAGTATCAAATAAGATAAATATTTTCTATCTGTAATGATAGAATTCATTACTAAATTTTCATATCATTCCTCAAAGAATATTAACAGAAATAAAATATTTGGGCATACGCCACATATGTGGCCAATAATATTTCATATCACATTGATAACATAAGTTATCTCTACCTTTGAAAAGTTATCTTGAGAACTCTCATTGTTCTCTTATTTATTACTATATTCCCACTTTTAGTGGCCCATTAATATATATTTTATTTTCTTTATGTTTACATTCACTTCGGGGAATGCATCAAATCTAGTAGGACAAACTTATAAACATCCTAATAGATTCTTTATTTCATAATCACCATCACAAACATGCGTGGGTTTTAAATTAAAATATATCTATTCATGTTGTCATGATTAGTCTCCAATTGTAATAAATATGATATAATACATAAATCGTAGTAAAATATACCTGGAGATCTTTAACATCATCGTCATCACCTTGACTATTATCACAAGCACTATTACAAGTAGTAAAACAACTTTGTTTTCGTAATAACATTTATAATCTAATAGTAAAAATTATTTAATAAATAATCAAAATTTTCATGTACGATGCTTGAAAATTATCCGATACACATTGTATCAAATTTTAATACCACATATATATTATAAAATCTTATCTTGCTCTAATAAAATATTTATAAGTTCAATTTAAAAGATATCATACAATCATTCAACATTAGCAAGTTAATAAGACTCAATAGATCCTATCAAATTTCCCTTTAATCAACAATGGTAGGTTAATAACACTTTCCACCATAATTAAAATTTCAAGAATATTTAATAACAAGAATTTAATAATTAAAACATCTAAATATTATGCATAATATAACTTAATTAAAAAAAACTTCAAAAAAATGATTTATCAAAATAAATAATATAGAAAACATACCATATTAATAGCAAACATATCTAATCAACAATTATATCTTTTACATAAAAAAAAATTTAACTTAGAAAAGCAAAACTCAAATACCATCAGAACATTAAATTTATATCAAATAAAAATTAATAGTAGTCATACCTTAGTTGAAAAAGAAAATATGGTCGAAATATAAAAGTTTCTTACCAAATCTATACATTACTCATGCTTGTACAATAAATCAAATATTGAGAATAAGAACCATAATCCATTCTGAGATTGAATTTTACTTCTTGATTTCATATAGATAACGGTATCAAATCTTTCACATCCTTAAGAACAAAAAGTAAAATAAGTTAATCAAAACAATGATAACATATAATGGAAGAAGAATGAAAAATAATAATCAGATATGAAACATTAAATAAAAGAAACTTCTTGTAAAAATTTTGCATCTAGCTGTCAAAGATATTGAAAATCATAAAGGATAAATTTGATTGTTGATAAAAGGAACTATCACTTCGAACAAGATCGTACTGATAACGTGTTATAAAATAAAGAGAAATGGAGAGAATAAAGAACAAAGAAAATATGAAAGTAATAGAAAATGTACTTTATTGATCAACGGAATGATTACAATACTTCGTCAGAGTCTCATTTATAGGCTTAAGAAGTATAAAAGAAGTAGAGATCTAATTCTAATAACTATTAGAATTTAAAGTACATTAAAACTTTATCTTAATCATGATGGACATCCACTTAATAAGATATTCATAAAAATTTCATATTTTAAAGCTTTTCATATTTTTCTGATGTAAAAAAAAAAAGAAGAAAAAGAGTTTTCTGAATTTTTTTGATAATTTTTGTAATTTGTCTCTTTTTTATCTTTATGTATATTTTAAACGAATTTTTTTTAAATTTCTGGAAATTTTATATAACTTCCATATATTCTTTTCTGATTTATTAATATTTTTTGAGATTTTTCTAAATTTTTTAGACAATTTTTGTATTTATATAATTAAATGTATTTTTAAAAAAATAAAAATAAATGTTTTTTTAAATATTGGGATTTTTATATAATTAAATATATACCTTTTAAAAAAATTGAGAATTTTTTTATTTTTTTGCTTTTACTTTTTTAAATTTATTTTTGAAAAATAAAGTTCAGGTGACATGGTGCGCTCTCAACGTGTCACGTCACTAGGGGCGAAGCCAAAAAAATTTTTTAGGGAGGGGCTAAAGTTAAATTGTAATTTTTAAAATAGTAAAAATGCAATTTCACCATTTGAATAGCTTATATTTTTATAATTTTTAAAAGATTAAATCAAATTTGTATCATTTTTAGGGGCCAAACTGTAATTTTACCTTTAATAGTTTAAAATTTTAAAAATTTCAAATGGCTTAAATATAAAATTTTTCATTTTAGGAGGTCGGCGCCCTGAAACCCCCAGATACGCCCCTGCAAGTCACTTTTTTTTTTAACGCCATTAACGGCCAGGGAAAACTGATAATGGATTGGAAACTTCAAATAACAAATTGATAAAAAAAATTATTTAGGTACCAAAATGATAAATGGGTGCAAATTTGGGGGCAAATGGTATATTAACCCTAGATGATATATTTTTTATATATATATAAAAAAGAAGCACGTTGATTCATGATGACACAGAGAAGAGTGCTATTCATAATGGAATTTATGTGCAGCTCTATCTGTACCTTGCATCTAAGATGTCCATTTTTGCATTTGCAAACATCCGTTTTGCTCCTCTTCTTTCACTTCACCTTTCATTTTCTTTCTATTGTTTTAAATAAAAATGATCTTCCAAAGAAGACACTGCTGCAAACCTAGGAACCTTATTCCTTGTTCATGTTATAATTGGTATTGGTATTGTCGATTCCTTCTTCCTATTGTAAAATATTTATCATTTAGTCTTTACTTGATCGGGGGGGAAGCATTGAAGTATGTCGGTTTTCTAATGGAAAGTTCTAACTTTTTTTTTTTTTTGGTTAAAAGGTCTGAATGACTGAATCTGTCACCCTCTGCTCTTTTGGACTTCTTTGTTTTGCATTCAACTTATTATTGTTGTTGTTTTCTGATATTTGTTGAAGTTTTTGAATTAGGGTTTTGCAGAATTGGTAGTGGGGTTTTAAAAAGATAAATACCAGAGCCAGAAGGAAAAGTCTCATTGAAGCAAGAAGAAGTAAATCACTAATCACAGTTAACGAGAACATTGACAGGGTATTTTGCAGACCTTTGGGAGCTTTACCTCGTCTACCACCGTATCTTCCTCCTCCTGTTAGTAGTTTACCATGCCATTGGCTCCGGCTGATCGAATAGCTCTTTTTGACACGTTTCAAACTGGAATTCTAATATTGGTTTCTGGTTTTGTAGACGTTGAAGCTTTTAGCAGAAGTTGCAGTACTCAAAGAGGAGGTCGTTCGGCTCGAAGAGCAGGTCATACACTTTAGGCAGGACTTGTATCGAGAAGTTGTCTGTAAATCATTGTCGAAAGGGAACATGGAGAATTCAGCTGATTCAAGAGAGCCTTGTCTGGATAATAGTACTAAATCTCAGCTATCTACAACGTCAACTCGAAATACATGAATGGCAAGGCATTTGAGTTCGTTTTCCGGTAAGCCCTTTTGTGGTTTTTAAGTCCTCATCTTATGGCATTATCATTTGATGCATATTGGTATCGAAGTAGGCCGTCAAAGCTAGTAATATCTACTGCAGGCTAATATACCAAAGGCTATCTAATGTGGCCCATAGGAGGCCTTAGTTTTCTGAATCGATTTTGTCATTTAATCAATGAGCGGCATGTTAAGGAGCCGTTGTGTAGGCTAGCTTCTGCTCTATCATCTGATTATGACCTGTTTGGACGCCATTGAATAGCAAATACTAATTGAAGTTTTGAATTAAATTCTAGCAGTCCAATATCAGTCCTTCACTATTTATCCACCACGGCTTGGTAATACATCAGCATTTAGTGATGCAACATTCAAACCCAACTATTCTTACTCTTCTCTGCCCAAAAGAAGTATATATATAATATAGGTTGAAATACTCCATAAGTCCATATGCTCTTAACAAATTTAGAATTTAGTCTTTATACTTTTATTTCTAGAATTTTAGTCTCTCTACTTTTCAGATTTCAAAATGTAGGGCCAATTATTAATATTGTTAATTTTCTTGTTAAATTTATTGGTATCACATTTTTAAATAAAAAGAATACTCACTTGGTATCCATGTAACTAAAAAAATGTCATTTTGATGAACCTAAATTTAACAAATTAATGTTAATAGTTGGACTTAAATTTTGAAATCTAAAAAGTAAGGACTAAATTCTAAAAATAAAAGTATCGGAACTAAATTCCAAATTTATGAAATGTACACGAACTTATAGCATATTTTAACCTGTAATATATTCTAGTTCTTCAATTTCTTCATATATATATCCATGTTGAATTCACATCAAATATAAGCTCAGATATGAATGCAAGGTTACATTCAAATTGTTTAGAGTGTGTTTGGACACCATAAAATAATTAGATGGACGTGTAATTACTAGACTAGTATTTACACCCCCTTATAATTAGAATTACATTCCTTAGACCTTTTTGTTTAATATTCCTCATGTCATGTTTATTAGTATAAATTATAATTACACAAATTATACAATTACATAATTTTAAATTCTAAAAAATAATATTAATTATTATAAAAAAAGTATCAATAATAGAAAATTTTTGTCTAAACAAAAAAAAACTTAAACAAAATAATCATGTATAATATGTTAGTCTTAAAAAGTATTCAATAATACAATTACGAAAAGTAACATGAAAATAAACATCCTATATAATTTTATTTAAACTATTCTCTCTCTAATATTAAACATGTACTCATGTTCATCATCGGTTAGTCATTGCTCAAGTATAAATAATTAATAATAAATGCTATATAGTTTAGTTAAAATTAATTTAAATAATTTGTAATAAATACTATGTAATTCAATTAAATATTTCATAGGTCAAAATGTATGAGAAATTATCTCTTGTCAATAAAATTTTCAAATTATTTAAACAAGATTAGGAAAAATAACATATATTTTAAAAAAATGAAATATGTCCTAAAATTAAAATGTTATTATTATTGTATAAAAATATCTTCTTAAACTTAAATAATGTATGTATATGTTTGGAAATTTATAGGGTAATTGTATTTTTTTAAAAAAACTCTCATGTTTGTTTTACGGTTCATAGTTGCCCTTTCTAATAATGTCGTCTCCAAGATTCAAACTCACGTTCTCTCTTTAGGAGTGCAATGTGTCTTACCATTGCACTAAATACTTGTTGGTAAGGTAATTGGATTAAGTATAATTGTTTGTAATTACCCCCAACTTTCACCCTCGCCTTAATAATTGTAGAATGGAATTAGGATTCTCTAATTACACTCAATTCAATGAAACCTATTAATTATAATGATTACCAAACATGTCACACATGTGTAATTACAAAAAATTAGACTCAAACTTAATTACAAAATAACTTATCAAACACACCTTTTCTTTTGGTGAAAAAAAAAACTAGGTTACAACTTAAAAATCCTAAGAAGCTTTAAAAACTTTGTCTTTTTGGATAATGGTAGCCACCAAATCAAGAGGTACTTCAAAAACCTGGAGGGGTGCCTGCCAAGAGAGACTGATCTTTGCCAATTGATCCGCAATTAAGTTACACTCCCTAGGAATATACTTAACTTCCCATTGGCCTTCAGAACGCAAAAGACGTTTAACTCTTCTAAGCAAGGTAATGCCGAAATCCTCTGTTTCTTCCATGGACAAAATCCTTACTACTTCAAGATTATCCATCTGAAGCTTGCCTTTCTTATATCCCTTACTTAATAAAATGAGAATTCCATCAAGGATACCCTAAAATTCAACCTCCAAAGGTGAACATCTGACCAAATAATGGGTGTACCCCAAAATCAAATTACCCACCCGATCTCAAACCACACCTCCCGCTGAAGCATTTCCAGACCCTCTAACGACTGCTCCATCAGAAAATAAGTGAACCCAATTTTCTGCACAATGTTGACTTATTACTGGATTGGATGTAGTGGATTTGCCTCCAAATAAAAAAAGGTTCAAAATGTTGCACCTAACTGGTCGAAGCTTTAATGATCTCATAGGCCGTCCAGTTGATATTTTGGAAAATGAAAAAATTCCTATTCTTCCAAATCCTCCAAGCAATTATCCCAAATAAGCACAACCAATTAATTCCCCTATCCTACACTTTATCATGACAACAAAGGTTAGTGGAAAACCAAATTTGAAAGGATTCAGAAAAAAAACCTGGAAATCTTCTCTATGGGGACAACAAGCATCCAAGCTTCCTTAGCCATCAAACAATCTCGGAGAACCTGCAAAAGATCTTCAGAACCATGACCACATAAAGGGCACGCACTACTTTGTCCAAGCCCTCTCCTAGCCCATTCAGAATTAGTAAGAAGGCTTTGTTTCACAACAAGCCAAAGAAAAAGACGAACTCTCTGTGGACCTTAATATTTTCAAACGGACTTCCAAGCATCATCATTAGGACTCCAAGAATTTTCTTTTAAAGCCTAATAAGCGCTTTGAATAGAAAAAAGCCCAGAACCAGAACGAGCCCAAATGATCCTATCCACTCCCCTAGCTGGATGAGGAGGGGGAATACTTACTATTCGCTTAATGATGACCTTGGGCAACCAAACACTAAGTAGATCCACATTCCAAGGACCATCAGGGAGCACCCAATCCCTCAAAGGACTTTCCAACTTAAGTCTAGAATGAGTCGTAACATAAAAAGAAAGAGGCTCAACATCAGGAACCCAAGAATCTTTCCATCCTCGAATAGTGGAGCCATCCCCTACTGACCATAAGAGATTCTCACAAAAGAGGGGCCACACCTTAGAAAGGGAATGTCATAGGTGAGAGCAATTGCTTCTCTATATGGAATTAGGAAGCTGGTTCTTCCAACCATATTTTGACCGAAGAACACAAACCCATAAAGCATCCTTTTTGGAGACGAGATTGAATCCATTTTTTATAAGAAAATAAATATTCTAATCTTGAATATGCTGAACCCAAGTCCTCCATGAGATCTAGGCTGACAAATAGATTCCCATCCTACCAAAGCAATCTTGTGATGTCCATTAGAACCCCCCAGATAAACTGTCTTACAATCTTTTCGATCTCATCACAAACCCTTTTCAGAATTAACAAAGATTGCATAAAATAGCTAGGAATAGTTAGAATGACTGATTGAGCAAGTGTAACACGTCCCGTAAAGGATAATTTCCTGGCTTCCCAGTTATGCAATTTACCTCTCACTTTTTCAACAACTAAATTTAGGGTACTTTTAGTAACTTGATCATGGAGGAGAGGCACCCCCAAATAAATCCTTAAATTAAAAACTTCCTGAAATCCAAAAAGCTGACTAATTCGATCACGTGAACTATTATCAACACCTTTGGAGAAATACATATTGCTTTTCCTGGCACTGATCTTGTGTCCAGAAAAGTCATAGAATCTCTTAAGGATTTCTTTTAACAAAAAGGCTTGATCTATCTCCGCTTTACCAAAAATGACAAGATCATCAGCAAAAAAAAAAGTGAGATAAAGGTGGTCCTAACCTTGATAACTGAATCAGGTTCCACCTCCTAGCTGTGATTTCAGAATGAATTAAGTGCCCTAACCATTCCATATAGAGAACGAAAAGATAAGGCGATAAAGGACATCCCTGTCTAATCCCTCTTACCAGCTTAAATGACTTAGATGGAACTCCATTCCAAAGAATTTGCATAGTAGATGAAGAAATAATGCCCATAATAACCTTCCTAAGAAACTTGGGGATCCCAGCAGCAACAAGGGACACATTAATAAGCTCCCAGCTAATCTTGTCATAGGCTTTCTCCATATCCAACTTAATTGCCATCCAGTTTTTGCCCGCTTTCTTACTGCGCACCGAATGTATGACTTCTTGCGTAATAATGATATTGTCAAAAATGTTACGGCCAGAAATAAACCCCGCTTATTCAGGTGTTATGTAATTAGGAAAGACCACTTTAAATCTGTTGGCGATCACCTTCATCACTAACTTATACAATACTGAACAAAGACTAATTAGCCGGAATTCACTGAAATCTTCCGGACGATCCTTCTTAGGAATAAGAACAATTAACATGTTAAGATCTTCCTTAATTTCATTACTTGAAAAGATTCCCTGAACCCACTCACAAACTGCCCCTCCAACTAAATCTCACTGACTTTGGAAGAAAAGCGCATGATACCCGTCACTACCAGGAGCCTTCAGCGGGTTCATGTTAAAAAAGGCCTTTTTAATCTCATCATTCAAAATTTGCTAATTGAGGAAATCAATATCTTGCTCTATGA
This sequence comes from Gossypium australe, assembly GCA_005393395.2. Taxonomy (NCBI): domain Eukaryota; kingdom Viridiplantae; phylum Streptophyta; class Magnoliopsida; order Malvales; family Malvaceae; genus Gossypium; species Gossypium australe. Next base: position 114,601,003 of record CM016616.1, on the reverse strand, counting down.
TACGAGGAAAAATATTCAATGGAGGTGCACTCATGGGATTAAGGATCTCACCATACTAATTCTCAAAAAATCTCTGCCTCATCACTGAGAATACTCTCATCCGAGCACCACTCCCCACTACTTATGCGTAAAACCATAATACGATTAAATTTCCTCCTTTGCATCGTGCGGCTATGAAAATATTGGGTATTGCGATCCCCAAACTGTAACCAATTACACCTAGCCTTTTGCCTCCATAATAGTACCACACGATTCAGTACAGTTTCCAGTTCACCGCTAATCTCCATCTCCTCTTCAACAAGCCTACTAGAAGAAGACCAGTCCTTAACCTTTTGAATGTTCCCAAGTGATCTCATAAGCTGTCTCTTCCGCGATCCTATAAATCCATATACGGACCTGTTCCAATCCTTGACATGTGAGGTAAATTCAGATAAAGAAGTAGCCATGTTACCTGAATAACTCCATTTTTCAGAAACCAATTTTTTAAAATTCGCATGCTTTGTCCATCCTGTGAGAAAACGAAACGGTCTCTCTTTTGGAAAATTGAGCTCAGGATTTGTTTTAATAAGAATTGGTCTATGATCCGACTTGATGCGATAAAGATGATAGACTAGAGTATGCGAGAAGGTTAAGATCCAAGGATCGCTAAAGCTCAATCAATCCGCTCATGCGTGTTTCCTTTTTGCCAAGTGAATGAAGGTCTTATGCATCCAAAATCCTGCAAATTACAAGAGTCAACAAAATTTCCAAACAAATTACATCTCTTACCGATGGAATAGTTACTTTTTTTATCCTTAGGAGAGAGGATAGCATTAAAATCCCCTAAAATCATCCAGTGTGCAGGATCAGAAGGTAAAACTTCGATTAAGTCAATCCAAAGTGATTTCCTCTTGACTCTGTCAGGGCTACCATACACAACAAAGATAAAAAAAGAATTAAAAACGTTATTTCCCTGAACATGAAGAAGCATGAATTGAGGATGATTGTGAATAACATTAACACAAATATTATCCTTCCATCCAACTTGGATGCCACCTGAAAAACCAATAGATTCAATACGGTGAGAAAAATCAAAACCCAATTTATCAATGATGACGTTAGCTTTTTTACCACTAACTCTCAGCTCCAAAAGGCACACAATATCTGGTTTATGCTCAAAATTATACTCACGAAAAGCCCGGAGAAATTTACTACTTGCGCAGCCTTGACAATTCCATGAAAATATTAATAAATTTAAATCTATAAAAATAGGAAATAAAATAGTGATAATAAAAATAACCTCAGTAGAAAATAACTTTACTGTCCTAAACATTAAAAAAATCATTCAAGAATTTTTTTACCAGAGTTCGAAACAATATCTGCCGAATCCACACTTCTTAATGTGGAAATAGTCTGAGCCAACCTAGTCATAAAATCACTCAAAGGAATTTTAGAAGAATTTTTATTTTTAAAATTATTCCCTTTCCCATGCGTAATTTTATTAATCTCTTTTGTAGCTCTAAATCCCCAATCTTTACCTCCTATCATTTTTCCCATGTTCCGACTCTTAGTGTTGCCAGAGATTGACACCTGCATCCTTCTCGAATTATCACCATCTGCTGGACCTTTTTCCTTAAAGGATATAGTAGAGTGCCTATTAGGGTTTAACCCACTAGGTGAGTCAAGAACTTGAACTTCAATCGGTTCTAGCACCAAAGCGACAGACTTGGACTGCATAATCTCATTATTTCCTTCATTCTCCTCCTGCCCAACAAAGACTGGATTAAAACAAGATATGGTCATAGGTGTTAAACTAGATGAATTTGGAAATTGTTTTAAATTATCTACACTAGGCAAATCAGAATTATCAATATTTCCCGAGAGAATTGAAGGACCCCCTGTTTCTTTATTTTTCTGTCCATGCCTTATGCAAGGCGTACCCATCCCTCTCATAGGCTGGTTCAAGGCACTACTTGATGTGTCAATACCAGCCTTAAAATGAAATAGGCTAGCTGTTCCAACAACAACAGCAGGTCCATCAATAGGTCGACCCACTGACCCACCAACATTTGAACTATCATCTTGCGATTTCAAAGGCCCAACACCCCCTGAAGCTCCCCCCATCTGCTCACTTTTCTTAACTTTAAAGATTCCCCAATTTTTGAGCCTAAAATTTTCCACAAATTCACCAGCCTTCAATGTTTCTTTAAATTCTACCGTCTGTTCCTCTCTTCCCTTATTTGGTTCGGCTTCCAAATCAATGGTTTCCATATTCTTCAAAGCATCAAATCGAGACCCTGATTTTAATTTCCCCCTTGAATCCACTTTGCTAATATCATTATTCTTGGGATTGTGCCTGGATCTTTTCTCGACCACCATCCAAGGCTCGTACATGGCGCCACCACTTTTGCTAGTTTTCTTTTTCGGAACAACATCATCTTGGATCTTCTCCAGTTTGATCTCCGGTTGCATCACGGTGCACAACTCCTTGGTGTGACCGTATTTCCCACAAGAAAAGCAGATTGTAGGTAAAGCTTTATATTCTACTTTCTGCTGAACTCCATTCACAAAAACTTGTGCAATTAGAGGTTTATGGAGATTGACATATACGGCCAACCTGACATATACGGCCAACCTTGCAAATCTGCCTCTTATTCTACTGTCTGTGTTAAAATCCAGCTGAACCACTTTGCCAATGATCCCTCCTATTTTTTCAAGTATCTTCCTTTTGTAGAGATACCCTGGAAGGCTTGGTAATCTATTCCAGGCAATCACTATGCTTGGATAAGGTTGAAGGGGGTTAAATTTTTTGGTCCAGGGTTGTACAGTCAGATATTGACCGTAAATCAACCATGGCCCTTATGACAGAACTTTGGCATAGTCTTCATCGGACTGGAACTTAGCCAAATAATATACATTCTCAATATCCATGAGATAGAAGGGTTTAGAAGGATTCTATAAACTATTAATCCGGCTATTTAGAGCCCTATAACCAATATTCCTTCCGAGTAATTTCAACACAACCGTAAGCTCCATCTCTTTAAACAAAATTTGTTGAATTCTCTCAGAGAAATCAATAGTAGTAATACCATTGACAAAAGATCTGTGTATACCTCCTTCCAAAAATTTCAAATCTTCATCAATTCTAACATCAGAAAAAAGCATCTCTGATTTGTTAGATGCCCTAGTATCGATCCCCAGAAGTTTGTCCTTCCAAGAAATCTTAGGACTGGAACCCGATTCCACCATCATATCAGTGTTCTCCTCGTCATTCCCCTCTTTAAAGTAAACTTTCTTCGTATTATGATCAACATCTACCGGAGAATCCTACCAGCTTCAACTTTCGACACAGAAGTATTGGCCTCAAAATTCAGAGAATTTTCCATCGTTAGCTATCAAACACACTTTTAGACTTCAATGTTTTTTATAATGCCAAATCAATTGGGTAGTACATCTTAATTGTTACTACATAAATTAAATGGACTAAATCTTGAAATCCTAAACCTACTTATATTACTTCTTAGAATTGACCATTTTTAGTTAGGCACATTCATATAATTGTGCTTACACGAACATAGATTATGGATATACTTTAGCATCGACGCATCAGACGTTTGTTATCATGGTTGAACAAATTGATATTGGTATAGTTGTTAAAGAACCTTAAAAAGAAGGACGGTTGATATCAAAATTTTTTACAAAAATTCAAGTATTTATTATGTTTGTTTTTAATTGTTATGTCTATAACAAATTAAGTTTAATATTGTTGGTGTTTTGAGACTAAGAAAGTAAAAATGAGACAAAGAACCAGCAAGATGAACTGATCTGAATCACTATTTTCATTTCAAAAGATACAATATATATAATTTCTTTTTTCCAAGAACTCAACTAACATATTGAAAAATAGGAAAACGTATCTTGTACACAAACTAATTAAGTAAATCAACACCTAAACACATCAAGGCAATACCAACTTAGTTTGTTTTCAACTAAGTATTTTAAGAAAGGAACTAAACAAAAAACTAAACCAAAAACATTAGTTTTCTACTCTAAGAAGTCAGTTAGCACTTCATCTTGCAGTTCACTTCATCGCTGGACAGCTCGCACTTTGATTGTCTGCATGTATGCTTGCACTTAGACAATTCACCAATATGCTTAAACAATCAGCCAAGCTTGCCGTGTAGGAACTCCCCGCATGGTAGTTCGCATTTAACAGTCCGTCAACCTTCTCATGCTTGGACTATTCGCCATGTGACTTCAAGCCTAAATTGTTCGCCATATGTTGTCTGTCATATGTACTCGCCACTGTATGGTTGGCCATTTCACAACACTCCTCATTGGCCTCCATGCTGCAAACTTTAATGTCATATCTCAACTTCTCGAACTTCATCTTCCTAGGAGGCTTAGTTAGAATATTTGTTAATTAATCTTGTGAACTACAATGAACCAATGTTACTTCCTTTGTTTGTTCTATTTCCCTCACAAAGTGATACCTAATTTTGAAGTGTTTTATTTTCCCAGGGAATACTGGATTCTTTGCAATTGCAACAGTAAACTGATTGTCACATTTGATCTGCTGCTTCCTCTTGGTATATGTTCAAGTCATTCAACAACTTTTTTAGCCAAATGGTTTGTTTGACAGATGCAGCGGTTGCAACATACTTTGCTTCAATTGTGGATTGTGCTATTGATTGTTGCTTTCTTGAACTCTAACAGAAAACACTTGACCCTAGAGTAACGAAGTTACTAGAGGTACTCTTCTTGTCCTCAATAGATCCTGCCCAATCACTGTCTAAGTAACCAAGTAGCTTAACATTTTCAAACTTCATAAAATTCACTCCATAGTTCAATGTTCCTTTTACATATCTTAAAATTCTTTTGGTGGCTTTGTAATATATTACATTGCTGCAATGCCTGTACCTCGACAACAAGCTTACAATGAACATTATATATGGCTTGGATACAGTTAAGTAAATCAAGCATCCAACCAAGTTTCTATAGCTTGTCCCATCAACTCTTTCAACATTTTCATCGCTAATGAGCTTCTCTCCTTTAGCAGTGAGAGTGTTGGCATGCTTTCAATTTTTCATGTCATGTCTTCTTAAAATCATGGCAAAAGCCTTTTGGCTTATTAAATTGTTTCTTGGGTTTGAAACACTTCCAGACCAAGGAAGTAAGTCATTTCTCCCAAATCTGACATCTCAAACATCACTTGCATCTGCCCTTTAAAGTTAGCAACCAACTTGACATTGCTTCCAATCACAAACAAATCATCAACAAACAGAGATATTATAAGAACTATTTCATTTCCAGCTTTCTTTGGCCTATATGTCCTTTTTTGGCTGGTATTTTTCTCTACCATTCCTTATGGTGTAGTCGTACATAATTGAATAAGACTTCCTTAAAAGCGCACTACATGCATCATTTATTACTTCTACATTCTCTTATCCATATAGAGTCCTTACTCTTCTCATGTTTGCCATATATTTCATTCTGGCCCCTTCCACATTACTGACCATTTTCCATTTTTGTTTATACAGAGTCTGTTTCATCCTTAACATTCGAAACCTTTCTGACATAGTTCATTAGATGGCATATCTCTACTTTTCCTTCAGAGTCATTTACACAAACTTCACTGTGTTGGTACTCCGTTAACATAGTTTCCCACAAAGATCTCATTTACCAAATAACCACGAAGATGGGCTCTTCCTTTGAGATAACCATATAATTCTCTCTATTGCCACAGATGATCATAGAGGCGTCATCATAACTATAGGTAGCCATGAAGGCGTCTATATAGTTAGATGGCCACAAAGGCATCCACATATAATAGAATTTACCACGAAGGCATATTTAATAGATGCAGCCACAAAGGCTCTCTTATACATAATCAGCCATAAAAGCATCCACTTTACCATACTTTGTCACGAAGGCACATTCATAGAGTCGACCACTAAGGCTTCATGTAATAGATATCACTGTAAAAGCTCACGTATAACAGATAACAGCAACAAAGGCTTCCATTTATCAAAGAACAGCTACAAAGGCTTTCTCATTTCGATAAATGGCATTTTCAATGATATAGATTTACCTAAAATCAATGTCTTGAGGTTTTCCCCTCATCGTTTAGTACTCGTCTAACTGTCATTATTTTCTTTCCCCACATAACACCATAGTCTCAGACTAGATCTTACATTATGTGGTTCTCTTATCCCCATATGATGCCATAGCCACCATGACTAGGTCTTACACTATATGGTTCTCTTGTCCCCATATGACACCATAGCCACCATGACTAGGTCTTACACAGTATGGTTTTTCACTTCCCTATATGATGCCATAGTCCCAGACTAGGTCTTACACTATATGGTCTTCTTGCCATGGCCGTGGTCTTTTCTTATCAAAATTCGTGTTTATTGTCCTGATGGACTCACACGTAAGCAGACTTGATATGAAAACTTATGCTTGACTGACTCACTACAATAGACTTCAACATGCAGCCGCATTCATATTTCCAAACATGTACTCATGCATGCACGCATTTTCCTTTAGAATAGAAACAATCATCAAGCTCATGCTTTCTTTATATATTCGTCATATATGATCTTCTTTTCATAATAGAGGTATATCCTTATTCAAGCATCACATTTGCATATATTACACTCACATTTCACAAATTAGCCTTTCGAAATAGACAAGACTATTATGCAATCATGCAAGTAAGAGTTAGTTTAGAGACTTACCTGTTAGCCTCAAAGGCAGCTTAAACTTCAGAATTGGGCTTCCATCGAGTAGATCAACAACCCCTAAAAATTAGTCACAGAAACTCATTTCCTTAACACTTGAACGCTAGAATCATGCAACAAATTTTTACCAAGTTTGCTCTACCGAGTTAAACAGATCTGCTCTCCGGTAGCTTAACATGCAAAGTCACAATTCTTACCTTAACGAGAGCATCTCAAAGCTTAACCCACGTTCCAGACTTATCCTAAAGGATGAGAGGATTTTTCTCTTTAGCTCATCCTTATATAGGCAGAGAATACTTCCTGAGGAAGTAATGCACAGTTCCCAAAATACTTCTTGCGGAAGTAATGCGCAATTCCCAGCACTTATCCGATCAACTAGATATTTTCTTTTGTTCCATTGGATGTTTGATATGTGTAATAATCCAAATGATCACCAGTTAAATGCATAGAAGTTATAAATACTTACGTACAAAAACACATATGAGACTCAGCCTTGGGTCTCAGCACGTCCCTTATCTTTAGTCATTTCTTCAGAGCGTATCTATCGGCGTAACAATTCACGCTTTGGCGCATCACGCCTTATTGGCGGCTACTCCATTATCTAAGTCTACTTAATGCCTCGCTAGACATTCTCTTCAATCTCAGTTATGCATCAACGTATACGTTAAGAGCTTTAGTGGGGCAGATAACATCTTATTACTCAGGGTTCGCCCATACGCCCGGTGTCACCCTGCCTTTAATTTGCTTAGAGGAGCTTTCCTATCTTTTCTTGATTTTGCTCTCCTGAGGAGAGAGATAAGATATCTTTCTTGTCCTATATGCTTTGACTTGTTCCTTGACTTTATTGGGTCATTTGGTGGTATTGTCCAAATCTTACGAATCCCAAGAATACTAATAAAGCTCTTTCATTTGGTTCTTAACTATCTTAGTTCTCATTTGGTTACCTCCTAACTATATTTTCGTTATATCTTAATCACTTTAATGTCATCATTACTTAATACTCTTTATTGCTGACATAAGCTTTCCATCATAAGGTTATATTTCTTATAACGGATTTCACCCAAGCTATGCTCACCAACCAAAGGCTTTTAGAGTGAATCCTTCCTTATTAGGCTTACTACGTGCTTACCCAGTGCCTGCCAACATTAAAGCGTCATAGGCGTACTCACAATGGTTCTTATATTTATACTAGCTTAAACACCATTCACTTTTAACTCATCTTATCCAATCCATTATTTAAATAGTATCCGGATACTAAGATTTCACCGGGCGGGATGTTACAGGTTTACACAGAACATGCCACAAAAATGTCATACAGAGTCACATGTTTATTGTCCCGGCGGACTTTCACCTAAATCCATGTATCGTGATTAGCCAATTCGATTTACATATTCTAAAAGCTATACCATGAATATTCAAATAGACAAATCATGTCATGGGTCTTAACCACATGGTCTTACATACATGTATGTATCGTGTTCTACCAATCTAGTCTTCATCTTACTAAAGGCTACACCATGAAACAGTCCAAATCATACCAAACTGCCATAGGCCTCTACATCATGGTCTTACACTCAATTTCAAGCTATGATATACGAGTTTGGTTAGCAATACAATTGCCCTACTAAATGTTTCACAATAGAATGTTAGCTCAGCATTACTTACCCAGATAATCAGTTTCTTACAAATTCATACGCCTCATATACCAGACCTTTATCTGCATGCTTATCAAACATTATTCTTTAATAGAACTTTATGCATATTATTATAGAACATCTCTCATATTTACTATACCATAGCTTTACCATCTTTCGTAGACATCATCATCCCATCTATGAATATGCGTATATATAATTTTTATTTAAACAGTTCATTTAAAGGAGTCAGGGTAGAGACTCACCTTAACTCATCAACTGCAGTTCTAAGCTCCAAACTCAGACATCTCTTTCGAACCAATAGCAAAAATTGCTTACAAACATAAATTTACTATTACAACTCTTATACATACAATTTACTTATCATTTTGATTGTTGACAACCTCATGCAAAACTTGTCGTTAAAGCTTTACTGTTCATACAACTCTTACAGTCTTACACTCTCAAAACTTAACATGTAGAGCTGAAACACTTACCCGAAGATGGAATAATCACCAATTAAACCCAGAATCGTAGTTTCCAACTTTATGAGAAAGTGATACATTTATACTTTTTTTTAGAAAGAATCAAAAAGTAGTATTTCTTTTAATAAAGAAGAAAAACCTTCCTCAGAACCCTTCTCACACATATAAATAAGACCCACTTACTTAGTGGAACTTTACAAGTGTCTCACATTTCAGAGTTTGCCTTCTTAATGGTTTACAGTTTCCGAAGGAAACATAAATAAGTACCTTGCATTCACAATTATCAAGCTAGGTTATCCATTTGATTTCTAACTAGATTACCTTTAATCTAACTAGCATAGTACTCCAGACAAACAAGATGTATTACACCTTTGGCGCTAACTCATACCATACTTACCCTTCATCGCTTAACACAAACTTCTTTTTAATATAATAGCACAGCATGAAACAAAATCATTACCTATATATGTGGCGAGTACTATAGGCCACAATAAGAACTTGGACGGATTACACTTCGCCAGATAGACTATTTTACTACTATACGCCAAAACCCTCGACCCGCCAGACCTAAGGTGTTACACTTGCACTTCATCTTGTAGTTCACTTCATCGCTAGACAACTCGCAGTTTGATTGTTTGTAGGTATGCTTGCACTTAGACAATTTGCCGATATGCTTAGAAAATTTGCCAAACTTGTCGTGTAAGAACTCATTGCATGATAGTTCGCATATTGACAATCCGCCAGCCTTCTCATGCTTAAACAATTCACTGAATGACTTATGCTTGGACTGCCCACCATGTGACTTCGAGCTTAAACTGTCCGCCATATGTACTTGCCATCGCATGGTTGGCTATCTCATAACAAATATTTCCAAACATTCTTTGTGTCATTTTTTTGCCTATAATACGTCAAGTTTTCTATTTTATAAGTATGATTATAATAAGTGGGCGACAATTCTTTTTAGCCTAAATGATGAATATTAAATTTACCTTGTATTTACTAAGAGTTTTACACTTTCACCTCAGCATGAAGAGTTTAGAAGAACATAATAAACTTGAAGAATATAGACTTAGATGAAAAAGACATCGTAAATATAAAGAAATTAAGATTTTTACAAAGTGAAGAAGAAAATGTATAATAAATACAAAAGAAAAATGATATTGATCTCAACTTCAAGATGTCTTACATTTTGAAAACTAAAGATTATTTATAAAGGTTTAGGAGAAGCTAAATGACAATAAAAAGATATTGATAGTAATCAACAACTAGGGTCGTTTGTGTCATTTTCTCAATCATTTTGATCACTTTTTACCATGATAATGGCTACAATTGAGAAAGTGTTAATCAAATATTTGTTTCTTGTACATTCATTATAGAAATTTCAACTCCAAACTCCAAGTATTTTAAGAGATATAGCCAAAATGTGATAAATATGTTTTAAAACTATCCATCAATGTAAAACTCATGTATTCCTTTTTATTTATGTTTTTTTTTTTGGCACATTTCGACATTGATGACTTCATATTTGGATAGAGCTTCAAATTCCTTTTTTGACTATATAAAGTATGCCCAAAATGAAATTCCAGAACCCCAGATCTAATTGAAACAATAAATAATGTTCAAGTAAGAAGTTCTGAATGGGCCCACATTACAAATTATGATCTTTTAGTATTGTATTAGCACTCATAGTCTTAGATCAACTTTAGGCTTATGGCATTTAATTCCATGGATCCACGTATCGAAATCTCCTTCCTAAATACTATACAAAATATCTTATTAAAATTAAATGTGTGAAAAATACTAAAAATATCTCTAAAACCATTGTAAATGCAAAATATCTACTATACAATCCCAAAATGTAATAATATCAACTAAAATAAATCTAAGCATATATAAAAACAATTAAAGAGACTAAAAAAATTGTAAGTAACTAAAAATGAAAGTTTTAGTTTATCTCTCTTAAAATAATAAAATTATAAATTAATTTATAATAAAATTATACTTTAATTGTTTTAAATATGAAAAATTATATTTAATCTCTTTAAAAATAATAAAATTATATTTAACACTTTTAAAAATTTTATAATTTAATTCCCAATCTCGTAAAATAATTTTAGAACTTCACACAGGAGAGGCTAGCCCACCTGCTACCTGCCCTGCTTTTGAATTTCAGTTGGCCGTCTCGAGACAAAGCCTGGCCTGAATTTGATGCGGCTGGCTGTAATAATGTGATTTTCTCTTTCAAATTTTGTTCTACACCAGATAACATTGTCCATAACTTATATTCTAGACGGCAGCATTAATTGAAAATGTGTCACTATTATTTTTGTAGTGAAATTTAATCGAACAAGAAGGCGCAATTTGAGCTTTGATTTTGTCATATGAATAGCGGTAGATTATTATCAAAATTCATATTAATATTAAATGCAATTACCATATGGTTAAATATATAGTTATGAACAGCTTGAGACCAACAATGGGCTTTCCAAAGACCCAAAAAAACCCATCCCAAAGTCATATATAAAATCAATAGATATAGTAAATAATTCTCGTTTTCTACCCACAAAGTCTAACCATCTAGAACTTCATGAATCAGTCATACGGTAATTTGGTAGCACATGTTTGTTGTTATTTCTTATAAATATTATAATTGATTTACTAATTCAATCTAAACAACATAATTTATTTGCCGTCACATATTATTATAGTACAATCCTGTTCACATTTTATTATTAAAACTTAAAAGATTAGAAAATCAGTTTGGTCCCTCAATTTCGATAGATTAAATTTGTTTCTCTAAAAAAGTCAGTGTAGTTTAATCATTATTAAGTTAAAAAATGAGTAAATAAGAACAATTAATCATAATGTTAATGTTATTGATCAATTGTACATGTTTATTTATTGGTATAAACAAATTTAACCTTCAAAGTTTACGTAGTATGTAAATTTGGTATTCGTTTAACAAATTTAGCCTATAGCATTTGCACATTCTATAAATATTTACACAGAATATATAAATATCAATGACTAATTTTTTTATTATATCAATAAATTTTATGTACAATTGACAAAATTATTGACATCAATATTAATTATCTCAAGTTATTGATTTTTGAAATTAATAAGAATTAAATTACTTTTTAAGGGGGTTGGGAAGTTAAGTGAGTAGGCAATAAGCTGCCAACATTCCTTCATATCTTAATATTTCATTTGTCTAGAAATGTCAAAATTTTTAGTTTTGGGTTTCTTTCAAGAGTTTGTTCCCAATTTGTTTGGATTTTTTCTCCAAGACACCCAAAAGTTTGGTAATCTATGATGCAATTGCGGGGTGAATTTGTGTCCCATTGACACAAAGCTGCTGTTAAAATCATAAACTTAAGACGTAAAGTCACAAATGATGGCATTCATGATGTAAAAAAAGAGGATTAATATGTGCCCATGTCAACTTCAGACAATTGTGGGTCACCGCTCAGGCTTATATAACCCATCCACACGTACCTGAAATATAGATAGACAATTGGAACCAAAGTAAATATAGGTAGATACAAACCTCTCTCTCTCTCCCCATGTGATTAAAGAATCAAATAGAAAAAGAAGCCATATTCCGTGACCGAGTTCAGAAAATCTGATATGCAATTTAATTTGCTTGGTATTAAAAGGCGGCTATTTGGTCAATAAACTCTACTTACTGCCCCCAGCTGTCTCTTTGGCTCTTCTCATCTCAACCTTTTTATATTTGAAGCTCCGTCAATCTGCTACTGCTTGCTAATCTTAAGGAAAATATGGAAGTGGTGATACCAAGCTCGCCGATTATGGATTTTAATTTCAACAGTGCTCGATCATCTCCTCGGTCGACTGCTCCTTCTACGCCTCGCCGATTTGGTGAATGTTTCTTTAGTGCACCCACGAGTCCCACCCGGTTGTCTGAGTTTTATCGCGAATTCGATAGATTCTCGTTGTTGAACGATAGGGAAAGCAGTGGTTCGGCCGTTCCTTTTGATTGGGAAGTAAAACCCAGTACACCCAAGTCCCCATTTTCAACCGGAGATGATTTCGCTTTTGATTTTACTGAGGACTTGGAGAAAACATTTCTCTCGGCTGAAGAACTCTTTGATGGGGGTAAAATCAAGCCATTGAAGCCACCACCTGGGTTAAAGGTTGACGACTATAACCAGAAAAGCCCGCTTTTTTGGTCGCCAAGATCGCCATTTTCCCAAGGCAAAAAGATCATCCTTGACGCATTTTCACCAAGAAAGCAAAAGGATCGAAACCCTTTGGCAACTGCTGTTGAAACCAGTCAAAATAATAAAGAACATGGAAGAGGTAGAGAAAGGGTTCAAGATTTGTCGTTAAGGAATTCTAGCCGCCGAGCAACAAGATCGCTCTCTCCTTACAGAGTCTCAGACAAAGATTATCCATGGGAAGTTGATGCTGAAGGACAAGAAGAGAGGAAACAGCAGCAACGTGAACCCACCACCACAAAGCAACCATCATTGAACTCAAAGCCATCCAGAAAATGGAGATTGAGAGATTTCCTGTTGTTCAGAAGCGCATCGGAGGGACGTGCAAGTGGTAAAGATCCACTCAGGAAGTATTATTCATCGAGCTTTTCCAAGAAACCAGAAGAGAACAAGAATTCAAGTTTGCGATCGAGGGAAAGCTCTGGTTCAGTAGGATCTAGAAGAAAAATATCGGCTCACGAGCTACATTACACAACAAACAAAGCAGCATCTGAGAACATGAAGAAGAAAACTTTCCTGCCATACAAACAAGGAATTTTGGGAAGACTATCCTTCAGTCCTCTTTCCAATGGGTTCGGAAAATAATCAGTCATCATATCTCAAAATTAAGTTATTTCATTTTTTTTTTGTAAAGATTATTCGCTTGGTTCTTCCTATAGAAATGTATAATTCGTAGTACGAGGAACCATAATGATGAGTTGTCTGAAATAAATGAGAATTTGTTTGATGCATGCTACTCATAGTGTTGAGACCTCGCCTGTAAAATGATGGTGTTCATATCACATATAAAATAATTAGAGTTTAGGGTTCACATCTGTATTTATTAAAAACCTATATACTCATATACCCTATTATCTAATATTAAATTAATTAAATACAAAAATTAAATTTTAGTGATAATAATTTATTTGATTCTTTAATTTTAAAAAATCATTTTAACTTTTTATATTTTTTTAACCCTTAAATTTAGATTTTTTTATCAAATCACTTAAAAATAGATAAAAAGTTAACATTTGTTAACTTTACTAACACTATATAGTGGAAAGGCATGTTCGTATTTAATTAATTTTTAATTTTTAAATTATTAAAAAAATTATTTTTTATAATTTATATTTTTTTAATAATTTTAAATTTTAAAATAATTTTTATAATTTTTTAAAAAATTTTAAAATTTTAAAAATAATTAAATATTGACGTGTCACATCAATAAAATAAAAAAATATTTTTCAACTTTAGGTTGATTTGATAAAGAAAATATAAATTTAAAAGTTTTTTAAAAATTTAAATAAATGATTAAAATATTTTTTTTAAGTTTTGTATCTAACCTTTTTTATATGTTTAAATGTTTTGCTGATGATTCATATTTCACGTGTAATTTAGGTAAAGCGTGGATGAAGAATGGCACTCTTATTAGCTCTTAAATTTTATCCATCTTGAAAATATAATAAAAAACCCCAATGAAGATTTTAGAAATAATAATAATAAATATAGAGAGAGATCTTATCCCGTAGCTCTTTCTTTGGTATGATACGGTTAACCAAGATTAGCCCCAACTTCCAAGAAACTATTATATCATTATCATATCAAATTGCAAATAATAAAATATTGGAAACCCTGAATTCCTAATCTCTTCTACTTTATTATATTTAAGTACAAATTACAAGTTTATTCTAGAACATATTTTTTTAATTGAAATTATACCTTTTTTTTCACCATAAATCATTTTTTTACTTTGATTTATCTCTTCATCATCTATTAAAATAAAATAAATTAAAGACTTAAGTAAGGGCGTCAGTGGGGTGGATTTTGCGAGATCCCGTTCCACTTCGCACCCAATTAGGCGAGATCGGTACGAATTTTGCGGGTGGTGAGGCAAGGATGGGTACAAAAATTAGACTCACTGTGAGTGGTAGGGCAAGCATGGGTATGACCTTGTACTTGTCTTGCCCCATCCCTGCCCGCCTCGTATATTTAAAAAATAAACATTTATAAAAATTTAATTTTGATAATAGTACTCAACTCACGTTCACTGCTATATTTTTTTAGAAAAAAAAAAGAGAGCACTCCATAGTTTCTCACCCAATTTTAATACACCTCACTCCTTTAATTTCTCACTTTCTCTGTTTTACATGAAAACCTTAAAATTACTCACCATCGCTCCACGCCTCAACTTGCAAACTTGAAGCTCCTGCTTCATCATCTCCTTTATCTCTTACGGTCCTATTTACCTTCCACTCTCTCTCTCTCTCTCTCTTTGTGGGATTGATCTGTAACAGATCTATCTGGTATGTTTTCTACAGTAATTGAATGTTAGTTGTTGAGTTTTTCTATTATTATTCTTGTTTTGTTCAATTGCAATATTGTTTTGTACTTGTTTTGTTTTGTTCAATTGAATGATTTTTTGTTTTGACTATTTGCCGCTTCATAGAAATTAAGAAATTAACTTCACGTCGCAAACTCCTATTCTCCTCCAACTTTCTCTCTCTCACTCTCTTTGCGGGAATCATCATAATCTGGTATGCTTTCTTTAGTAATTGAATGTTAGTTGGTCAGTTTTACTGATTTTCTATTCTTATTTTATTAAATTATAATATCATTTTCATGGGTTACCAATAAAATTTACAAGCAATATTTAATTCTACCCAGAACATGAAAAACTAGTGTTGGAACAAAACCAACGCCTTTGACGAGTTCAAAACATGAAACTTTGTTAGCAATATAGAAAAAGTTACTCATTATCCATACTCCAATTAATAATAGCAAACGAGTTTACAGCTTATAAGTGGTTTTATCAAGCAATGAGTATAAAAAAGAAAAAGAAAAAGGAATAAGTTATTACATTAGTTTTTTGTTTGTTATTTTATATATTTTCTGATGTGAGTCATTACATTAGTTTTGAATTGTTGTGTAGAGTCATTACATTATTTTTTTTTGTTTTGTTTAATTGAGTGATGTTTTGTTCATGTTTTGTTTGATGTCAGATAAAAATGTTGGTTTATTAGAAAAACAAAATCAGACTTCTAACCAGATTTATTTTATTTGATTATTTCTCACCAAAAAAAAGGTACCAGAGTTCTTGCCAAATATATAAAGATTAGAGGAAGAAAAAAAAATTAGATATCGTTTTTGGCTTTTGGGTAATTTGGTTTCCATTAAATTTGAAGTAGAATATTAACTAGAATGAGTGAATATATGCTCTATTTAATGACCTTCAACTTGAGAATGCAACATTCATGCTAGAATGAATACTAAGCCTTTTGTTGCTAGCACTTTAGTTTAGTTGACAATATACTATTATGGCTTTGCAAATGTTTCAGGGAAATGGCCAGTCTAGATGCTAATGCTTCCACCCCCTCAAAACCACCGACTTCGACAAGTTGTACTCCAATTTCATTAGATGATGACAAAAGCCCACTAGATAGTGGTTCAAAGGATCCTTTTATTCTACCTTTAACTAGTTGACATACATTATCAGTTTGGATTGATTTCATAAGAAAGTGAGTTAGTGATGCCATAAAAGCCGAGTGCAACCATTGTTCCAAGCTTTCTGCTAGTGGAAGAAGGGCTGGAAGAACCCACTTGAAAGATCATCTAAAAATTTGTCCAAAAAGAATATGTCAAGATATATGAAAAACTAAATTGTTTGGTGTAAAGGCTAATCCCACTGATAAAAGTGACACATTGACCTTGGCACCATATGAGTTCCACCAAGAGAATGGAAGAAGAGACTTAGCAGAAATGGTAACTTTGCATGAGTACCACATTAGCATGGTTTAGCATTATGGTTTTAGAAAGTATTCTAAGACATTTCAATCGGGGTTTAAAGTATCGAGTCGCAATACAACTAGAAAGACATCATGCAAAGATATATTTCTGAAAATGAGAATATCATTACATTGTTGAGAAAAGAAAAGAGTCAGATTGCCTTAACTACTGACATGTGAAGCGCAAATAACCAAAGAAAAGGCTATATGGTTGTCACTGCACATTTTATTAATAATGCTTGGAGACTACAAAGTCGAATCATAAGGTATTGCATTTGATGGGCTCAAAACTAACTATTATTTCGACAAAGGCAAGCACACTTATCGAACAGTAGTATAGTTGTGGTGAGTTCGGAATATCGTATCCTCAAGGACTAAAATTACTAGTAATAACTATCTTTTTATTATCTAGCCTAGTAATAACTAGTAATATCGAACAGTAGTATACTATTTATTCACTTGACTTAATCCGTAGAAATCCCTGATTTATGTTAACATCTCTTTCAAGACTAAAAACAACTGACTCTAGGTTGATTAATTGAAATCTCTTTCTAATTAAAACCTCTATTGTCACATTAACTCGATCTATGGATCCCCTTATTAGATTTGACTCTAATCCGATAGATTTTCGTCGCCCTATTTCTAGTGTTGCAATCAACTCTGCTTAATTGTGTTGATCTTCTCTTAAATAGGGACTTTTGCTCCACTGAATAAGCACATTCGACTTTGAATTAATAACCTAAATTATCAAAACAAAAATAAGATCTCTGAAACACCCCAAACCCGGCCCACGAGCTTTGACCAGATTTGGTATGTTCCTCAAGTAAACCGGTTCAAAATTCTTTTGCTACTTAGGAAAAACTTGTGTGATTTTTAAAAAAAATATTGCTTGGGTTGGGCTTGAGTTGGAAACAAATTTATCTTATGTTAAAACCCATTTATTTAAGGTGACAAAACATTTAGAGTTAATTTTAAAAGGAATTTACTTAAACATTAATTGATAAAAATCCATAAACATAATAAATAAAAGAAAAAAATAAAGTAAACCACAATGGCCTTATTATATCAATGATCCCAAAGTAAAACTTAAAATACTTAAAATAAATTGAAAGTCCAAATCATAAATTTCTTGCTATGCATGGCCACCTTTAAGCTCCTGCCGACCCGGTCCATTACTGATCATCACCTGAAAAATATTCCCCAACGGGGTGAGTCAACAGACTCAATGTGTACACAACACTAAGTCATAATAGAATCAGGCATACAAATGATACACATTCAAATCATAGAATACAATTAATGATGCATTCCCAAACCCAAACCTAATTGTCCATCCGCTACACACCCCCGTACCTGCCAAACACACCGTGGGGACTACTAAGTCGACCCTCCTTCCGCTACACACCAATTTGCGGGCTTAAGGCTCCGCATCTGTGGTTTTAGGAAACCACTTTTCAGATTACTGTGGTCTTAGATCACCACTTTTCAGATTACTGTGGTCTTAAATTACCACTTTTCACTTCCCCTTTCAATATACAACCATATGCCCCATAAACATTAATATGCATAATATACCATAGTTCACATTCTTATCATATTCTCATGTTATGAATAACATATTTCATATTCCTAGTAGAAGTAGGAAATGTACCTGAGTACTTAGTACCTTAACATGGTACCTTAGCCATGCTCATATTTTCATTAACATATATTTTAATACATGCAACCATAATTCATATTACAAAGTAGTGTGGAGTACACACATTCTTAATAATACATTTAATTTAAACATAGCCATGAACCTATCAAAACTTAGGGTAGGGTACACACCTGATTTGCTTAACGAATTCCTTGAAATCCCCAAATCTGATCTACTGCCTTAGATCTCAAATTCCTTGAAATTCTCAAATCCCGAAATCCTTGTATCCCTCTGTCGAAATCCCTATAACTTCATGTTAGATCAATTTCTAACATTTATTCACAACAAATAACCCTTAGCCGTATGTTAAATATGACTTACATTAGATTCTTAAATCCCGAAATTCACCGAATAACTAGGGAACACGCGGCTTATGGTGTACCTTCGAGAAAAGAACTTCTCCTTCCTTGTAGTCGACACTTAGTAAATCCCGAAAGATCTCCTTACTTTAGGAATCGACAATCCTTGCTTGAGCCTTTAACAATATTCGGCTATGGCCTTGATGTGGATTAAAATTTCGGCTTCTTGATGAACAGTAGAGGATTTTTGGTTTTTCAAAGAAAAAAGAGGAAGATATAAAACTTAGGAAAATTCGGCAAGACTAGGGGGATTCTGCTTTCGGCTTTGTGAAGAATTGAAAAGAGAAAGAAGAACAATGACAGAGAGAATTCGGCAGAGAGAAGAGAATTTGCTTAAGAAATTCGGCAAAGGAAAAGTGAATGAATGAATGGCCTCTCTTTTCCTTTTATAGCCAAATTTACTAGGCTAGAGTCCCTTACTTGGCCACCACTCTTCTTTATTTGATAGCTTTATCTCTTTAATTTAAAATAATTAAAGAAATATCCTTTATTATCTCTTATCTCTTAATAAAAATAATACTAATAATAATCCTCTTTTATCTCTTCCTTATCTATCAAAATAAAAGGGATAAATCCATATTTATCCATCTATTATCTCTTCAAAAAATAATCCAATAAAAATCCTTTATTATCACCTTATTAATCACATATTTATGAAAATAAAACACCTCCTTTTCTAGAAGCATGTGCCGTCCACCTCAGCCTTCTGGAAGCCAAAATAAAACCTTATTTATTTGCTTCCCAAGTGACTCGAACCCAGGCCCATTCCTCTTGCACATGGCGCCATTTCCATAGGCCCTAAGTGACACCTTCAGGCCACTTTTCCAAGCCTGTTTGTGTGTCAAATCTTACCAACTTTTTCTTTTAAGGCCTCCTTGCCCTAATTTTCTATTTTAAACTTTAAAATTTGACATTTCTAGGTCATTTCTAAGTTTCCTAAAATTTTCGATCGGCTCTGTATACTTGCCATTTTCTTACATTTCCAAGTTTCCAAAAATGTTCACTTTCCATTTTTGAAACATTTCCTTACATTTCCAGGTATCCAAAAATGTTCATGTCCAATGCATTTCCAGGTTTCCAAAAATGTTCATTTCCAATTCATTTTCATACATTTCTGAGTTTCCAAAAATATCAAAAATTTATTCATAGTGCTTAAGACTTGTCATTTCGTACAGTTAGACTGAAAATGCATAGGCCCTTTCCAGGATGTTACAGTTCTACCCTCCTTAAAAATATCCTCGAAATTACTTATTAACAGTCGTACAATCCTTCTCACCGCATTATGCTTACGCTGCGCACTCTGATCTTAATAGAACCATCATACTTTCTAGGCACAATCTCTAAGTTCACGTCCCCTAGAACTTATTTCTAACGTCGTGATTTAATCTGATTACAAAGTTTTATGCATTAGTCCTTGTTTCACTTATTACCCGCAAAGAAGTTTTATGAGAAGAATTTTAGGAGTGGTTCTTTCTTATTCATACATGCACATAGTCTTTACATTCATGCATCCATCAATCAATTATGAACTTTCGTTCATTTAGAGAAACGTTGTAGTTTTCATTGTTGTTGTTTTCTCACTACCCAGGGGTATTTTCGTAATTTTCCCTACAGGGGTATTTTCGTAATTTGCCACAATAAGGTTCCTTGTGGATTTTGTCAATAAGGGTATTTTGGTAATTTTGCATTCCCGGGGTATTTTGGAAAATTTTTGAAGTCCGGGGGTATTTCGGTAATTTTGGACCTTGGGGGTATTTTGGTAATAAACCAGAGTAAATTTGTAAAGCTTAATAAATCAAGGGTATTTACAAAATTTGCAAAACTTGAGGGTTCTTTTTGAGAATTTGTTTCCAAATCGGTGATGTTGCAAAATTTTTAAAATTCAAGGTCATTTTGGTAATTTTATAAGTCAGGGGCAATTTTGTAATTTTCCAAAATCAAGGTATTTTGATATTTTGCAAATAAGGGTTTTTTTTGAACATTTATAAAATAGTGAAATTTTGGAAAAACTGTTGGGTAATTGGACCTTTTATAAACCAAGGGCATTTTTATAATTTTACCACTAGGGGCATTTTAGTAATTTTGTAAACTAGAAGTTTTTGGAAAATTTTCGAAAATAACAATTTTCTCAGTTCAAAAGAGTGATTTGTTGAAATATTGTTTTTTAAAAAAAACTAGGGTTTCCATAAAAACACGGCTAGTTTCCTTTCGGGTTTTAGTTAGGGTTTAGCCCATGAATAAGTCCTCTTGATTAGGGTGAACCGAAGCTACGCACCAGGTAGGATTCGAGTGGAGAGGAGGTGAGTCACGTGGACTGCTTAAATACCAAGCTCCCACTGAATACCAATCCTAGACATGCGCACAATGGTTGCCACACCCTAACTCGGTGACTTAATCACAGGTTTGTTTATTAGGCATTTAAGTCTTATGTAAATATTGGGGTAAACTAGTCCTAGGGTTCAAGTACTTATCATGCTAGTCTACGTTCCATTCCATCTCTACCCTTCTACCGATCATTTAATAAATCACACAAATGGATAGAAGTACTTACCTGGTGGACTGCGGGTCGGAGACTTAGGTGCCATGCCATAACCTGCCTATTTTCAGAAATACTTCCATAAAACTCATTTGGGCTCGATTTGAAAACATTTTGTGCCTTAGCCCACAGGCCGAGAGTTTAAAACTGGGCTCTGATACCAAACTGAAACACCCCAAACCCGGCCCACGAGCTTTGACCAGATTTGATATGTTCCTCAAGTAAACCGGTTCAAAATTCTTTTGCTACTTAGGAAAAACTTGTGTGATTTTTAAAAAAAATATTGCTTGGGTTGGGCTTGAGTTGAAAACAAATTTATCTTATGTTAAAACCCATTTATTTAAGGTGACAAAACATTTAGAGTTAATTTTAAAAGGAATTTACTTAAACATTAATTGATAAAAAACCATAAACATAATAAATAAAAGAAAAAAATAAAGTAAACCACAATGGCCTTATTATATCAATGATCCCAAAGTAAAACTTAAAATACTTAAAATAAATTGAAAGTCCAAATCATAAATTTCTTGCTATGCATGGCCACCTTTAAGCTCCTGCCGACTCGGTCCATTACTGCTCATCACCTGAAAAATATTCCCCAACGGGGTGAGTCAACAGACTCAATGTGTACACAACACTAAGTCATAATAGAATCAGGCATACAAATGATACACATTCAAATCATAGAATACAATTAATGATGCATTCCCAAAACCAAACCTAATTGTCCATCCGCTACACACCCCCGTACCTGCCAAACACACCGTGGGGACTACTAAGTCGACCCTCCTTCCGCTACACACCAATTTGCGGGCTTAAGGCTCCGCATCTGTGGTTTTAGGAAACCACTTTTCAGATTACTGTGGTCTTAGATCACCACTTTTCAGATTACTGTGGTCGTAAGTCACCACTTTTCAGATTACTGTGGTCTTAAATCACCACTTTTCACTTCCCCTTTCAATATACAACCATATGCCCCATAAACATTAATATGCATAATATACCATAGTTCACATTCTTATCATATTCTCATGTTATGAATAACATATTTCATATTCCTAGTAGAAGTAGGAAATGTACCTGAGTACTTAGTACCTTAACATGGTACCTTCGCCATGCTCATATTTTCATTAACATATATTTTAATACATGCAACCATAATTCATATTACAAAGTAGTGTGGAGTACACACATTCTTAATAATACATTTAATTTAAACATAGCCATGAACCTATCAAAACTTAGGGTAGGGTACACACCTGATTTGCTTAACGAATTCCTTGAAATCCCCAAATCTGATCTACTGCCTTAGATCTCAAATTCCTTGAAATTCTCAAATCCCGAAATCCTTGTATCCCTCTGTCGAAATCCCTATAACTTCATGTTAGATCAATTTCTAACATTTATTCACAACAAATAACCCTTAGTCGTATGTTAAATATGACTTACCCTAGATTCTTAAATCCCGAAATTCACCGAATAACTAGGGAACACGCGGCTTATGGTGTACCTTTGGGAAAAGAACTTCTCCTTCCTTGTAGTCGACACTTAGTAAATCCCGAAAGATCTCCTTACTTTAGGAATCGACAATCCTTGCTTGAGCCTTTAACAATATTCGGCTATGGCCTTGATGTGGATTAAAATTTCGGCTTCTTGATGAACAGTAGAGGATTTTTGGTTTTTCAAAGAAAAAAGAGGAAGATATAAAACTTAGGAAAATTCGGCAAGACCAGGGGGATTCTGCTTTCGGCTTTGTGAAGAATTGAAAAGAGAAAGAAGAACAATGACAGAGAGAATTCGGCAGAGAGAAGAGAATTTGCTTAAGAAATTCGGCAAAGGAAAAGTGAATGAATGAATGGCCTCTCTTTTCCTTTTATAGCCAAATTTACTAGGCTAGAGTCCCTTACTTGGCCACCACTCTTCTTTATTTGATAGCTTTATCTCTTTAATTTAAAATAATTAAAGAAATATCCTTTATTATCTCTTATCTCTTAATAAAAATAATACTAATAATAATCCTCTTTTATCTCTTCCTTATCTATCAAAATAAAAGGGATAAATCCATATTTATCCATCTATTATCTCTTCAAAAAATAATCCAATAAAAATCCTTTATTATCACCTTATTAATCACATATTTATGAAAATAAAACACCTCCTTTTCTAGAAGCATGTGCCGTCCACCTCAGCCTTCTGGAAGCCAAAATAAAACCTTATTTATTTGCTTCCCAAGTGACTCGAACCCAGGCCCATTCCTCTTGCACATGCCATTTCCATAGGCCCTAAGTGACACCTTCAGGCCACTTTTCCAAGCCTGTTTGTGTGTCAAATCTTACCAACTTTTTCTTTTAAGGCCTCATTGCCCTAATTTTCTATTTTAAACTTTAAAATTCGACATTTCTAGGTCATTTCTAAGTTTCCTAAAATTTTCGATCAGCTCTGTATACTTGCCATTTTCTTACATTTCCAAGTTTCCAGAAATGTTCACTTTCCATTTTTGAATCATTTCCTTACATTTCCAGGTTTCCAAAAATGTTCATGTCCAATGCATTTCCAGGTTTCCAAAAATGTTCATTTCCAATTCATTTTCATACATTTCTGAGTTTCCAAAAATATCAAAAATTTATTCATAGTGCTTAAGACTTGTCATTTCGTACAGTTAGACTGAAAATGCATAGGCCCTTTCCAGGATGTTACAATCTCACAATTAAGAATAAGAACAAGTATTTATCTTATAAATCAAATAATAATAAGATTCGTCTTAGGTTTCATCCTCTTAGGTATTTAAGGGATTTAGTCATACTGATAGAGGGAAACATATTAGAATAGGGAAAACAACAAAACATAAGAAAACCCAAAAAACTTCTAAAGAACTTGATGGGGGATCCTCAGTCTTGAAAGAGATCCTTTTCCTAAGCTATTCCTGACGGCTGTCTTAGAGTATTTTCTCCTTCTACTCGGCGTCTATTTGACGTCCTGTCGAACTCCCTTTTAGGTTGCCCCCTAGGCTGTTTATATAGGCTTTTGAGATGCCTTACTTGGCCTACAAGTATCCTATTCCGAATAGAATTCATTCTGGTTTCGGCAGGGACACGCTCGTGTGACCCGCTCGTGGTGGACTCCTTCGACCGTGGTCGATTCTGCTCACCACACACGGCCGTGTCCAATGGTCCAGGCCGTGTTGATTTCCTAGGTAGGCCCATTTTGCCCATTTTTGGCCAGTTTCTCGTCCTTTTCGACTTTCTAAGCTCTCCTGAGTATAAAACATGAATTTAAGAGATTAGGAGCATCAAATTCATCAAATCCAATCAAAATTCATCCAAAAGTAAGCTAAGCATGGGATTAAAATATGTGTAAACTATGGTTTATCAAATATCCCCACACTTAAGCATTTGCTTGTCCTCAAGCAAAACCCTCAACTCACAATTAAAATTAACTTCCTCAATTTACAATTCTTATAAATAACGTTTCATCATAATTCATAGATAATTCATACATTGATAATTTAACTAAAAGAATCCTAAAGATTCAAACAATCTAAGTCATAAATTTTTATAACACGAAAATATAGGTGTCTCCCCTTACCTAAATAATTACTTCTTAATTCAAAACCGACAAGAATTGACATCTTCACTAAAGATTCACTCAAATCACTCAAGGTGTTTAAGGTTCAAATTAAGCACTCAAAAGTCAAACATGAAGAGTTAATCCCATAGGCTTGCATGAAAATCAAATCAACACCACTATAAAATGAGATGATATACAAATCAAAAGGTCTTTAAAAGATTGTAATGGGGCTTGGGTTAAAGGTGTAGATATAGGCTGAATTAGAAGGTTAGAATCGGGATTGAATTGATAAATTACTAACTAGAAACAATAAACTTAAAAATTAATAATTACATCAATTTAACTTATCACTAATAAAACGAGCTTCTTCTAAAGATGTGAAAATAACTGTTTAAACTCATCATCACTGATAATGAATAAAACTTCAATTTTTTTTTAGAATAAGTATTACAATAATAAGAAAGAACTTAACAATTGAAATAAAAGTCATAGTTAGGCAACTGATCAACTCAATTCTCGACAAAAAGGGACGTCAAAAGATTAGGGGAAGTAAAATTCTGGTTTTGGGTTAATATTAATGGGTGAGTCAAGAAAACAGTTTATTAGGTTAAAAAGGGTTCATTAGGGGTTAATTATGAGGGTAGGCTTTTTATGGAGTAAATGGGTTAAATCCTAGGTTCCTTTATTATCTCAGTATATCAAATCAAAAATGTGGTCTCGACATGTATAATTGAAGCAAGTTTTAGAATAACAAATCAATGTTGACATACTCATAATCAATAAGGTGAACAAGAAAAATATATGATCTAAAAGGCTCAAAATCTCATAGAAATTATGGTTTTTGATGTCAACCTTGTAAATTTCAAACTTCAAAATAATATTTAAGATTAGGGAAACAACCTAATAAATTTTTAATTCTGAAAATAGACTTATCATGCTTGATTCTCTAGTGTCTTAAAGTTTAAACCATCGATGCACAATTATCTATGACTTAATCCGAAACATATCAATGAAAATCATACATCAATAGAAGTTTCATTGTAATAGTAATATGAGAAAATTACTTAAGAGCAAGATATAATTCAGGGATTTTCAAATAGTATATAGTTAACCCCCCTACACTTAAAACGTACATTGTCCTCAATGTACAAAGATAGCTAATATATTAAGAATAACCTAAGAGAGGGGGATGAGTGAAACTTCCTGAATCCTGGATGAAATCCTTGCAAATGAAACTTGTAGACATGGATCCAATGAAACGCATGATGAACTAGGCAGAGGTGCAGGTGGGTGAGAATATTCTAGTTCCTTAGTAGCACCTTGAACCTTTTAAACTGCAGAGTCATCAGTAAAGTTTTAGGGGGTTGTATTAAATGGATGTCGTTATGATTACTCAATAATGAACAGCCAAAGAAAAAGAAAATCAACATAATTAATATAATTTAAAGATAAGAAAAGGAAATAGTTTAATATTTCAAAAATTTAAATAAAATAAAGAAAACGAAAAGAAAAATGAAAATGAATGGACTCAAAGGTCCTCATCCCCAGATGGATCGTGAGGTGAGGGTGGCAGCGATATGTGGAAGTGCTGACAAATCTGTTGAAGAGCCGCCTTGATGCCGTCAAATCGTCGAGCGTTGTCATTAAATTGCTGCGTACAATACTGCTCGAACCTAGTGAGGCGCTCAGAAATGTCAGTAAGTGAAGTTGCCGCATGAGCTGGTCGGCGTGGCGGTGGTGGCGCAGACAGTGGCTCCTCGTGGTGTGGGGGGACATCATCAAAAATGTCCTCTGGGTCGTCCTGCTCGGTGGGTTGTGAGAGCCGATATTGGGGAGGATCAAACCCACATCGGCGCTCAATTATCCTAATGTGGAGCATAGTCTGAATGCCCTGTGGGGACATCTGCCTGATAAGGGTGAGCGAGAAGGCTTGGGCTGCGGTGTTGATAAGCCCAAAATATCGTGCCAGACGTGTGATGTATGGGCCCATGGAGATAACCCCTCTCCTATGCCGCTCCGTCTGATGCTGAATGGTGCAGGCGATGAAGTATGATGAATCGAAGATGCGCCCATTCGCCATGTACCATAAAATGTAGGCGTTGTGAGTGTTGACGACGCTGGTGCTCTCTCGCCTACCTGTCAAAGTATGAGCGAGGATAGCGTGCAAATACCTCAATGAAAGGGCGAGAACTGACACTTTGGAGCGGATGGAGTCATAGGTAGCCGAGCCGGGGGCTAAGTCGTTCCAACATTTGGAAAGGGAATGATGGATGTGGCGATGGAGGTTCTCGATTTCGTCCTCCTCCATGAATTCTTCAGTGTAAAGGCCCAAAGCGGCTCTGAACTGTGGGACACTCAGCACACGTACGAGGCCTCAGAGACGGAATTGGATTGTGCCAAAGTTGTCAAAGTTTGTCATGACCGTCTGGAGGGTGAAAGTGGAATAGAACTCCAAAGTGAGTTCTAGGTACGTAGGCTCAATTATATCAAAGAAGTGCCCCCACGGGTCGGTGGATAATAGGGCTTGAATCGTGTCGGCTAGCTGGACCTGCTCTAGGGCGGTCCAATTAATACACCTCCCCACGCCAAAAGGTCGTGCGCGAAGTAACAGAAAGAGTTCCTCTTGGGGTTTCGAAGGGAACTGTAGAAATGGGTGGCATACTTTAGTAGAAACGCTTGAGGAAGTTGCACCAGCACCTTTTCGTTTTTTGGAAGCGGGAACGGTGGTCTTTTTCCCTCGTGGGGGAGTCATTACGTACCTGAAAGTAAAGCATTTTCAATAATTCAAGTATTATTGCCAGCCAAGAATGCACTATCTTAATAGTTCTAAATAATCTATTCCTATAATAGTTAAGTGAAATATCAAGTAATACTAAAGTTATGAAGAAGTATTAGAATAGAATTAACTGAGTAAAGCAAATAACTCAGAAGATTAAAAATAGAAATCTAGATCATGAAATAGGAACAAAGGCTAATAATAAAAAAAAATTAAAGAAGTAAGTAAACGATGGTGGAGAAGTTTGAACCGGTGGAGTTGGTGAAGTGGTGGCACTGACGTGGTGGCGGATACACGGGCGTGGACTGTGGTGTAGTACGTCGAAGAAAGAAAAGGAGAAGAGGGAAGGAAGAAAGGGAAAAGGGAAAAATGAGGGAAAGAAGAAGAAGGGAAAGTGAAGGGGGAAGAGAGAAGAGTCACCGGTGGCCGGAAAGGTGGAGGAGGGAGTTTGTTTGGATGAGAACGGCTAGGGCTTTAGGGAGGGGAGAAGATGAATAGTGGGGGATTTAAATAGAAAGTGTGGCACATGGGCACACGGGCCGCTGCACACGGACGGACCACACGGCCGTGTGTGACAAGCAGGATCGAACACGGCCTCTAGGCACGGGCATGTCGCACGCCCGTGTGTATTACTCAGTTCCAACCATGGCTTCTGGGCATGGGCGTGTCACACACCCGTGTTATTTACTCAGTATTGCCCACGGCCACATAGCACGTTCGTGGTATTTTATCTTAGCCCGTGTTTTCGAATCAGTTTCGACCACGGCCGCATCGTATGCCCATAGTGTTTTATCGTAGCCCGTGTTGGGAAAAATTATTCTTCTTTGGCCCGCACGATCTCCGCCACACCGATGTCTCTTCCCATGGTGTCCACATGGCCACGGCCACGCCCGTGCGCTAGGTCGCGTTGGTAAGAAATTTTGCACCTAATAAATTGGTTAGTTCTTAGTTAGATGCTAAAGTAAAAAATATGGATGTTAGTGATTAGTGCTCGGGTTGCCTCTCGAAAAGCACTTGTTTAAAGTCTTAAGCTAGACTTACCCTATTTTCATTTTTGTATGAAGGTTCACGAAGCTGAAGCTCCTCCCTAATATCCCTAAAGTCTTCACCATTATATATTTTAAGTCGTTGGCCGTTTACCTTGAATGTGCCATAAGTTGTATGAGTTACCTCGATTGTGCCATAGGGAAAAATAGTTTTTATGACAAATGGACCTGACCATCTTGATTTTAGCTTTCTAGGAAATAATTTGAGCTTTGAATTGTATAGTAGGACAAGATCTCCCCCTTCGAATTGCTTCAGTTGCTTCAAACGAGCATCATGGCGTCGCTTTGTTGGCTCCTTATATAGACGTGAGTTCTCGTAGGCATTAGCTCACCACTCATCTAGCTCATTTAACTGCATCATTCTTTTCTCACCTGTAAGTTTAAGATCATAATTTAAGAACTTTATAGCCCAAATGCTTTGTGCTCTAATTCAAATGGTAGATGACAACTCTTTCCGTAGACAAGTCTGTATGGGGATGTTCCTATGGGAGTTTTAAAAGTAGTTCTATAAGCCCATAAAGCATCGTCTACTTTTAACGCCCAAATTTTTCTGTTTGATTATGCTGTTTTCTCTAAAATACTGCTTAAGTTCTCGATTTGCTACTTCCACTTGTCCACTGGATTGAGGGTGATAAGGGGTAGCTGTTCTGTGGTGTACTTCATATTTCTTTAGGACTTTATCAAATTGAGTATTACAAAAATGAGTACCCCTATCACTAATAATTGCTCTGGGTATTCCAAATTGAGAGAAGAGTTTCTTAAGAAATCTCACTACTACTCTAGCATCATTAGTAGGTAATGCTTGGGCTTCCACCCATTTTGACATATAATCTATTGCTACTAAGATGTATTTATTTCCAAATGAGCTAGGGAATAGACCCATAAAATCAATACCCCATACATCAAATATTTCACATGATAGTATATACATTTGAGGCATTTCATCGTGTTTAGAGATATTACCTGTTCTCTGACATCTATCACACGAAGCAACATACCTATTAGCGTTTTTGAACAGAGTGGGCCAGTAAAAACTTGATTCAAGTGTTTTATGTGCCGTCCTAATCCCACTGTAATGTCCTCCTAATGGTCCTGAATGACAATGTTCTAGGATTTTACTTGCTTTTGCCTTTGTAACACATCTCTGAACTACTTTATCTGCACATATACGGAAAAGAAATGGGTCCTCCCAAAAATAGTTTTTCGCATCAGCAAAGAATCGCTTCTTTTGATGATGTGTTAACCTTTTTGGTAGGGTGTTAGCAGCTAAGTAGTTTGCAATGTCTGCAAATCAAGGTACCTCGGAGTTAGATATAGCAAATAGTTGTTCTTCAGGAAACAAGTCGTTTATCTCACTCTCATAGAGTTTTTTGCTATATAGATTTTCAAGCCTAGAAAGATGGTATGTCGCAAGATTTTCAGCTCCTTTCTTATCTTGAATCTCCAAATCAAATTCTTGTAAGAGTAAAATCCATCTTATGAGTTGAGGTTTTGCATCAGATTTAGTTAAGAGATAACGAAGACCTGAATGGTCAGTGTAAACGAAAACTTTAGATAATATCAGATACTGTCTAAATTTCTCAAATGCAAAAACCACAGCTAGCAATTCTTTTTTCTGTGGTGGTGTAATTTTCTTGTACGGCTGTCAATGTTTTGCTAGCATAATAGATCGGCTGAAAATGTTTGTCTCTTCATTATCCCAAAACTGCACCTACTGCAAAGTCACTCGCATCTCACATTAGTTCAAAGGGTAAATTCCAATCAGATGCAATTATAATTGGAGCATTTATTAATTTATTTTTAATGGTATTAAATGCTTCTAAACATTCCTGATCAAAATCGAAAGGCACATCTTTTTCTAGTAGTTTTGTTAAAGGCTTAGCTATTTTAGAAAAATTCTTAATAAATCTTCTATAAAATCCAACATGTCCTAAAAAGCTTCTAATAGCCTTAACTGAACTAGGAGGAGGTAATTTTTTTATAGTTTCAATTTTTGCTTTATCAACCTCAATCCCTTTGCTAGAAATTTTGTGGCCTAACACAATCCCTTCTCGAACCATAAAGTGACATTTTTCCCAATTAAGCACAAGGTTCGTTTCCTCACATTTTATTAGAACTCGTTTTAAATTTTTAAGGCAAAGATGAAAAGAATTACCAAATACCGAAAAGTCATCCATAAATACCTCCATAATATCTTCCACGAGTTCATCAAAGATGGCTAGCGTGCAGCGCTAAAAAGTTGTAGGAGCATTACATAATCCAAAAGGCATTCTATGATAAGCAAACGTATCGTATGGACACGTAAATGTTGTCTTTTCTTGATCCTCAGGAGCTATTGGGATTTGGAAGTAGCCAAAGAGTCCATCTAGGAAGTAGTAATACATATGCCCAGATAATCTTTCTAACATCTGATCAATAAAGGGTAAATGGAAGTGATCTTTTCTCGTGGCATCGTTCAACTTCCTATAATCAATGCATACTCTCCAACCTATGACTGTTCTTGTAGGAATCAATTCATTCTTTTCGTTAGCTACAACAGTCATGCCTCCTTTTTTTGGGACAACCTGCACATGACTTACCCAAGTACTGTCAGAAATAGGATAAATAACTCCAGCATCTAGAAGTTTAATTACCTCAACTTTAACAACTTCCTTCATGTTGGGATTCAATCGTCTTTGAGGTTGCACACATAGTTTATATTCATCTTCCATTAAAATTTTGTGGGTGCAAAACGATGGACTTATCCCTTTTATGTTAGAAATCTTCCAAGATATGGTTCTTTTATGCTCCTTTAGTACCTGTAGCAACTCGTCTTTCTCTTTGGGTTCCAATTTTGAAGAGATGATTACTGATAGTGTAGAATTATCTCCGAGGAATGCATATTCCAAGTGATTTGATAACTGTTTTAATTCCAATTTGGGTGGTTCTTCAATAGAGGGTTTTTGTTTTAGTTCATCGTTTATTTCAGTGCCCACGTCTTTTTTTTTTATCTAGGGGAAGACATATTAGAATTTAACTCATTGGTATCGTCATCTGCCCCCTCACCTTGGGCAAGACACAATTCCAATGTGTCGTCATGTATGATTTCCTGAAAAGAATCTTGAATAAAATTACCAATGGAATCAACAAAATAACAGGAATCATCTTGCTCTCTAGAATATCGCATAACATCATAAATTTTAAAAATAATTTCCTCGTCGCCTGCCCTTAGTGCAAGTTTACCATCACCTACATCAATAACAGCCCTAGCAGTAGCTAAAAAAGGGCGCCCTAAAAGTAAAGGTACCTCAACATCCTAATCCATGTCAAGCACAACAAAATCAATAGGGAATATAAATTTATCAACTTTTACTAGAATATCTTCAATAATTCCCCTAGGATATTTAATAGATCTGTCAGCTAATTGAATACTCATCCTAGTGGGTTTTGGTTCCCCAAGACCAAGTTGCCTGAACATTTTATAAGGTATTAAATTAATACTGGCACCTAAATCAGCTAGTGCTTTCTCAATATTTAAACTACCAATTAAACAGGGAATAGTGAAACTTCCTGGATATTTCAATTTGGTTGGTAGCTTATTTTGGAGAATAGTTGAACATTCCTCGTTAAGTTCCACGGTTGATATCTCTTCAAACTTCCTTTTATTTGTTAGAAGGTTTTTTAGGAATTTTGTGTATGTTGACATTTGCGAAATAGCTTCAACAAAAGGTAAGTTAATATGTAATTGTTTAAAAAGTTTAAGAAATTTACCATGTTGTACGTCTAAGCGATCTTTCTTCAGATTTGCCGGATATGGGATCGGTGGTTTATGTTCTTCACGTATCGGTGTTACATTTTTGACTTCCTCACCTTTTTCCTTATTAGTTTCTTGTGGTATCTTCTTTTCCGCTTCAACCAATACCTTCCCATTCCTTAATGTTACTGCCTTCACTTGTTCTTTCGGTTTTGGTTCAGTATTATTAGGTAAACTACCTGGTTGCCTTTCGGAAACTAACTTGGTTAGGTGTCCTATTTGATTTTTAAGCCCTTGAATTTATGTTTGCTAATTTTTAAAAGTCATTTCAGTATTCTGAAAATGAGTTTCTGACGCTGAAATAAACTTTGCTAGCATATCTTCAAGGTCCGTTTTTTTTCTTGTGGGTAGGGTTACTGTTGGAAGCCTAGAGGGGGTTGTTGTCTTTGATTTCCTTGGCCACCCCATGAGAAGTTGGGATGGTTCCTCCAACCTGGATTGTAAGTGTTACTATAAGGATTATTTTGAGGTCTAGAATTATTACCCATATAGTTCATCTGTTCGCTTTCTATGCCAGGGTTGTAAGGTGGGTACTCTGTATTGTTCATTCCTCTTCCATTCATATCGCACTGCATCACTGGATGTACCTGTGAAGAACCACACAAACCATCAATTTTCTTACTTAAAATTTCTACCTGATTTGATATCATGGTTACTGCGTCGAGGTTGAAAACACTATCGGCTTTTGTTGGCTTTGTCATTGTAACTTGCCACTGACAGTTATTCAGTGACATCTTCTCAGTAGATCCTTGTATCTCTCCCATGCATCGTAAAGTTCTCTAAATCCATCTGCACAAAAAAAGAGATATCATTCCTCAACTTAGCCATTTTAGCCGGCAGAAAATATTTTAGCAAAAAATTTTTCGGTCATTTGTTCCCATGTAGTGATTGATCCTCGTGGTAACGAGTTCAACCACTGTTTAGCTTTGTTTCTCAACGAGAAGGGAAACAACTGAAGGCGAATGGCATCCTCAGAAATGCCATTAATCTTGAAAGTGTCACAAAACTGAAGAAAATTTTCCAAGTGATTGTTTGGATCCTCATCCTGCAAACCATCGAACTGAACAATTTGCTAAATCATCTGAATAGTGTTAGGTTTCAGTTCAAAATTATTTGCAGCAATAGCAGGTCTAACAATACTTGATTCAATTCCTATCAAATTAGGTTTAGCATAATCATACATAGTACGAGGAGTAGGATTTTGATTCACCGGGTTTGCGGCAACCACAAGAGGTAGCTGATTATTATCAACCATCTCTTCGGTAGTGCTGGTTTCATCTTCTTGCTCTTCTTCTATGTATTGTAAGATTCGCCTTATTTCTCTGCGATTTCTGCGAACGGTACTTTCTATATCACTATCAAAAATCAAGGGTCCTGACGGGTTCCTTCTAGTCATAAACTAAAAGTTCCTGCCAGAAGCAAAGAAAGAAAAATTAGCAAAGTTAAAAATAAAATAAAATAAAATAAATATAAAAATAAAATAAATTGTAAATAAATGAAATGGCTAAAGTAATAAAAATTTAGTGTTCTTAATACCTTAGTCCCCGGCAACGGCGCCAAAAACTTGATGGCCTCGAAACTAACTATTATTTTGACAAAGGCAAGCGCACCTATCAGACAATAGTTTAGTTGTGGTGAGTCTGGAATATCGTATCCTCAAGGACTAAAATTACTAGTAATAACTATCTTTTTATTATCTAGCCTAGTAATTAAGGGGATTTATTTTTACTCTAAATTTAACTAACTAAATGACTATGAAAGTGACAGAGAGTGAATTGGGAAAATAATTTTGGACAACTTATATGAGATAGGGAATACCTAAGGAAGAATCCACCTAGACTTCACTTATTACTTTTGATTCATACGATTTATTCACTTGACTTAATCCGTAGAAATCCTTGATTTATGTTAATATCTCTTTTAAGACTAAAAACAACTGGCTCTAGGTTGATTAATTGAAATCTCTTTCTAATTAAAACCCCTATTGTCGCATTAACTCGATCTATGGATTCCCTTATTAGATTTGACTCTAATCCGGCAGATTTTCGCCGCCATATTTCTAGGGTTGCAATCAACTCCGCTTAATTATGTTGATCTTCTCTTAAACAGGGACTTTTGCTCCACTGAATAAGCACATTCGACTTTGAATTGATAACCTAAATTATCAAAACAAAAATAAGAACTCACAATTAAGAATAAGAAGAAGTATTTATCTTGTAAATCAAATAATAATAAGATTCGTCTTAGGTTTCATCACCTTAGGTATTTAAGGGATTTAGTTCATACTGATAAAGGGAAACATATTAGAATAGGGAAAACAACAAAACATAAGAAAACCCAAAAAAATTTTAAAGAACTTGATGGGGGATCCTCAGTCTTGATGGAGATCCTTCTCCTAAGCTGTTCCCGACGACTGTCTTGGAGTATTTTCTCCTTCTACTCGGCGTCTATTTGACGTCCTGTCGAACTCCCTTTTAGGTTGCCCCCTAGTGTGTTTATATAGGCTTTTGAGATGCCTTACTTGGCCCACAAATATCCTATTCCGAATAGAATTCATCCTGGTTTCGGTAGGGACACGCCCGTGTGACCCACCCGTGGTGGACTCCTTCGACCATGTTCGATTTTGCTCGCCACACACGACCGTGTGATCTGCCCGTGGTCGATAGTCCAGGCTGTGGTTGATCCTGCTCGTAACACACGGTCGTGTCCTATGGTCCAGGCCATGTTGATTTCCTAGGTAGGCCTTTTCTCGTCCTTTTCAACTTCCTAAGCTCTCATGAGTATAAAACATGAATTTAAGAGATTAGGAGCATCGAATTCATCAAATTCAATTAAAATTCATCCAAAAGTAAGCTAAGCATGGGATTAAAATATGTGTAAATTATGGTTTATCAACATTTTTTTTTAAATTTTTTAGGGATGGATCTTTTTTAGCTGGTTTAGTAACCTTTTTATTCATTGCATATGGTAGGTTTTGTTATGTCCCAGCCCCACACCACTGAGATACTTGTTGACACTTGGAAAGAATGCATTCAATCTTGGAATCTTGATATTAGATTTTTTGCTATCACTGTGGACAATTGTACAACTAATGATGTAATGATGGATATTTTGCATGGAGAGTTTCCTTATGGTTCCCTTCTTTTGCACGATCAGTTTTTTTATATGCATTATTGTGCTTATATATTAAATATAATTGTTCAATATGGGTTAAGTGTTGTTGTAGCTGATGGTGTCCAAAGAGTTAAGGATAGTGTTGTGTTTTGGACTGCTTTTGATAAATGGATCCAAAAGTTTGAACAAGTAGCTAGGCAATTAGTTCCTGAATACAAAAATAAAAAATAAAAAAAATTGACACTTGATTGCAAGACTCGATGGAATTTTACTATTGAAATGCTTACAGTTGCTATAAAGTATAGGAAAGTGTTTTTTGTTTTGAGTGGCCAAGATAATCATTATAAGAATCCACCAAACGGTGAAGATTGGGAAAAAGTAAAGAAAATATGTGAAAAATTAGAAGTGTTTAGTATTACCACCCTTGACTTTTTTGCTTCAAGATTTCGCACTACTAATATTTATTTTCCCAAAATTTGTACCTTAAACTTGCTATATCTAATTGACTTTCGTCTCCTTATGATTATATAAGGAAAATTGCACAAGTAACGCTAAAAAAAATACAAGTAATGGATTGGTGTTAGTGGTCTAATGGGTGTGGTGACAATTCTTGATCCAGATTTATTTTTTAAAATAATATTTGATCATGCTGAAGCTAAGAGGGAGGTTAGTAGAATTAGTACTTTTCTTCCCAGTTGGTGGATGAATATGTGTCTAAGAATGGTAGGGTTCAAGTTACTAGTTCTCAACCACCTAGTGACATTAGTAACATTAGAGACGATGCGTATATGCAAGAATTTGCACAATTTATGGAGTAAGATAAGAGTTAGAGTTATGAAAAATCAGATTTGAAAAAAATACTTGGAAGCTTCTAACGTACCACTTTGTGATGATTTTGATATCCTCACCTGGTGGAAGACAAATGATTCTTCAACAAATAGCTAAGGATATTTTAAGCATTCTTATTTCCACAGTCCCTTCGGAGTTTTCTTTCATTACTAGTGGTCGAGTACTTGATCCTTATTGTAGTCAACTTCTACCAGAAACTGTTGAGGCTTTGATGTGTGCTCAAAATTGGATTTGGGCTAATTTTAAAGGTAGTTTATGATATTTTTTAAAATTTATTTATAAAATATCATTTTTTATATTGAATTTGTAACACCCCTAAACCGTCTCTGTCGTTAAATTAGGGTTACAGAGCGTTACCATACAAAATAGAACATTCAGCATCAAAATATAAACAATTTTGCAATTCATGAACTATCATTGAATAACTCAATTTAATTTAAGAAATAAAACACTTATGAGCTTTAAATTGAGCTTACGGGGCCCTAAACACAGTTTGGGAACATTTTGGGATAAATTTGGAATAAAATAGAAAATTTTGGAAACAGGGGTCACACAGCCGTATGACATAACCCTGCTATGTGGACATTCGAATTCAGGACACACGGCCATGTACCAACCCGTGTGTCATCCCATGTAGGTATTTGAAATAGGGTCCAACGATCGTGTCGCAGGCCATGTGCCAATCGTGTGCATTCGATGTTGGGTCACATGACCATGTCGTAGGCTGTGTGCCAGACCGTGTGAAACTTGCTCCTAAAAAAGTAATGACACACGGTCGTGTGACAACCCATGTCCCAGGCCGTGTGCAACATAAGTTCCCTCTAAATCAAGCCATTTCAATCCTAATTCTTGCACACCAAGACACATCATTTCCCAAAACATTCAAATGACCAAAACACACTTTAAGCACACTTGAAACATACCAATTCCATCAACATATAAGACTAGCCAATGTACCAACAAAAGGTACCACAACCACAAATCAAACATGATCCCATTCAACATTACAAGTTTATTCAAAAAACTCAGATCAAACATACCAACAACCATTTCAAAAACATACCATTCAACCATGACTTACCTAATATAAGATAGAACATGCACAAGTGCAAATTTCACCTATTTACAACACAACATCAACTAAGCACTTCATCATAATAAGCTTATCACAAACTCAAAACATCAATAGAACCAAGATTACATATAAGCCCTATACATGTTCTTTATAAACATTAACTGAAATAACCAAAAACTACCAAAATGGTCGACAGATAGTCTAAGAGAGCTCTTGTAACACCCCAAATTTTAGGGCTAGAAGTTTTGGGGTTTTATGGTTAGGTGCAGTGAGTTGGTGGTGTTATTGAGTTTAGTTGTGCGTTTAAGCGATAGAATGAGCTGGTCTGGTGGTTGGTAGTGTGCTAGTGTGCCTTTGGGTCCCAGGTTCAAGTCCTCAAAGGTGTTGTGAGGGATCCTTTTTGTCTTGTTTTAAAGGTTTAGGTAATTGTTCTCTTTGCTGAGTGTTAGAATTGTTATTATACGTTTTATTTATTTATTCTATTTATTTTTATTTTTATTATTTTTCTCTCTGGACGTGCTTTTTAGGGTTTCTTCTTTTGTTTTTTCCTCTCTTTGCTTCTTTTTCTTTTGCTTCTTCTTCAATTTTCTTTCAACGGAGAGTCACTTCCTTGTTGTCAAGTCGGTGTCAAATCGCTTTCAATCGCGAAATAGGTGTGGGTTTTGAAACTATTCTATTGTATTTGTGAATTGCTAAATTATTTTTGATAGAATGTGGAAACTTTGGTGGCTCTCGGAATTGGTTGTTAAAGAACGGTAGTACTGTTAAATGGCATGGAAATCTGCTTAGGTTGGTGTGCTACTGAGTTTCATCGACTGAGGGTCGATTTAGTTACCAAAAAAGCTTGATTTTTAGGTTGTTTGGGGGTGTACACGCCCGTGTGGAATTAGAAATTTGGTTTTTCCGACAAGTTTTGGTGCCACATGGCTTGGCCACACAGTCATATGGCCGATTTAGGGATTTTTGTTAATTTTCACACGGCCGTGTCCCTCGGGCACATAGGCGTGTGTGTTTGGGAATTAGGGATTGAGTGTTTTGGTGCCACACGGCCTGGCCACATGGCTGTGTGGCTAATTTGGGGATTTAGGGATCTAATACGGGCGTGTGTTTTGAACACACAACTGTGTCGGGTGGGCACACCAACGTGTGAGACCCTCACACGGCCGTGTCAGCCCTGTGCTCAAATTTAGCGCAAATGGACAGATAGTTACACGGCCTGTACCCATGATCATGTCCCTGGTCCACACGGGCTTACACAGGCTTCTGATCTCTCACACGGCCTATGCATTACCACACGGCTAGAGCGCACGGGTGTGTGGTTCTAAGACACTTATATTGGTTCTGTGTGCATTTCTGATCTGAATTTGTGTTTGTGAGAGCTTCGACCCTTAGATAAGTTTAGTGAAGGTGTTCAAGACTCGATATCTGTGATGATTGTATACGATGTATGATTTTGAATTTGGTCTGTGGGGTGTGCTGCATATCTGTTCCATCTGATTGACTGTGTAAGTGTCTCTGTTCTCTGAATTTGTGTGCATGCATACACTTGCATAAAGTTAAGGATTTTGGGTGGGTTTGTGAAGAGAAGGGAGTCTGATTTTGATCTGATTTGGTAGTTCAACTGCAATTTACTCGTACAGCGATTTATGGCACTATACTACATATGCGTTAGCTTTGCTGCGTACTGTTATCTGTTCTGGCAATTACGACTGCAACTTGTCTGTACAGTGGATTACCGCATAGCACTGTATGGCTCATACGCCAGCTCTGCTCGTATTGATATCTGAGTGGCTTAGTCCACATACGGGGTGTGTAGGGTTGGATGGGCCCTCGAGGTCCTATGTGGTGTGTTTTGGTTGGATGAGTTTAAATAGCTCTTATAGGTGTGATCGGGGATGGAGAGGTGTGTTGGCTGGATGGGTGGGTTTTATCACTTGACTGTATCTCATACGCATCTGTTTATGAGTTCTGACTGTAAGATTGGTTGTCTATATTCTATTTGTCCGCACAGCACTTGTGTTGAGTTTTGGTGTGTACTTGGTGTGCTCTGATTGTTGTGTTCTGTTGAGACGTTAGTCCCAAGTATGCTTCCTGACTCTGATTGGAATTTCCTTTTTCTTCTATATCTTGTTTTGTTTAAAACTCACACTGAGCTCGAGTAGCTCACCCCTCGTAGTGTTTC
This sequence comes from Gossypium australe, assembly GCA_005393395.2. Classification (NCBI taxonomy): domain Eukaryota; kingdom Viridiplantae; phylum Streptophyta; class Magnoliopsida; order Malvales; family Malvaceae; genus Gossypium; species Gossypium australe. The sequence continues at coordinate 114,561,158 of CM016616.1, read as the reverse complement.
CTTTTTAGGTATCTTCTCAGAATTTTAACGCTGGACTCGGTGAGCAGAGGTCTCAAACAATCTTGGTGAAAAGTCAGTATAAGTTATATTTTCAGTTCTATTTGTCATTCAGTTTTGAAATGTAAAGTTTTGTAAAACTGTGGTACAAATTTCGATTTAAGTTTTATACGTTTTATTTTAAGTTTTATTCCGCTTATATATATACTGTAATTTTTCTGACTGGTTATTAAACGATTAAATATCATGATTTGACGCATCAGTTGTTTTGTAAAAATTTACCTACGATCACTTCGGTGATCAATGTGACATCCGAGATTCGGTCTAAACTCCTAGGCCGGGTTTCGGGTGTTACAGCACTGACAAGATTCCAATCAATCAAGCTTTCGATGATCTACAAAACAATGAAAAACAACTATATAAGCAACTAGTGCTTAGCAAGCATATAAAGGAAACTTAAGCTTAACGAACATTTTAAGTTAAACAACCAAACATAATTTAATTACGTCATAAGCCAACTTTCTTTTCCTATACACACCACCTCACAAGGTTAGTTGGTGTAACATTGCATATATAAATCCAATCAAAGCATGGCATAAAAACATATCTAACATTTTACTTTCAAAATTCATCACTCATACATATATACTAAACCATATTTTCCTTTCAATTACACATTTCATAACAATCCATATCATTACTCAAAATTCATGGTTTATTTCATGTAATCACATACCCTTTAAAGCTTTATATACCTGTTGAACCAAATAGAATATCATCGGATACTCGGGAAATTCTCACGCAAAGTATGCCTGTACATGTAACTATAATCGTCTCTATAATGCTCACACAAGCTATGAAATGGGACTGTTCACATAAGCTATGGGTCGAGATGTTAGCTATACGATGCTACTCACACGAGCTGTGGAGAATCTGCAGCAAATGTAGGACCTCAACCATCGATAGGATATCCAGGACCAGCACCCGAAACCATATAATCCCTAATGACATGTCATTTGTATCCTAAGAATTCTTGAGGTTCAAACGAGACGTCATATTCCATGTAGAGTTCTTTAACTTCTTTTCAACAGAACATTTCATATATAAAAATCCATAAATTTCCACATTTTTCACAAATATGCATCAATTGAATAAACTTTACGATTTACTCCAAATTACTAGTTAACAATTTATATTCAATTAAAGTTAAATAAATCATAACCTTAATTAATCATTCATTCAAAATAGAAATTAACCAGTTTACCATTATACAAACTTACCTCGACAAAAATTGTTGTAAAAACGAAGTAGACAACTAATCTGACACTTTAGCTTTTCCTCGGTTAAGATTCGTTTGGTTCGTTTCTTAATCTAAATAATAATTTTTATTCAATTAAATCATTCAAATAACTTAATATAATTAATATAACTCATAACCCTTATCAATGGAAAATTTACAAAATTACCCCCCAATGTTTTATCTTTTATGCAATTTAGTTCTTAAACTCGAAACTTACAATTTAATCACTTTTAATTAAAATTTATACTAGCTGAATATTCCCTAGCCTTATAAAATCCCATATTTTCCCTCATTTCACACAATTTACATTGAATTTTACTATTTATTCAAACAAACCCCTTAAACACAAAATCATCCAAAAATCACTTAAAAAATAAGTTTATCTATCAACCAAACTTTATATTCTATCAACCAAATTTAAAACACATTCAAATCATTCATGGCAAGTCCCTAAACATTTAACAATTTTATTAATTGACCCTAGACTAGATAGATTAAGCTAATACGAGCTCAAAAACATAAAAATAACTAAAAATGAGCAAAAATTTACATACCATGCATTAGTTTGAAGCTTGGCCGAATGTTAGGTTTCTATTTCCATGGAGAATTGGTTGGCTTCTATTTCCATGGAGAATTGGTTGGCTAGAGAATGAGGAAGATGACAACTATCTTCATCTTTTGTTTAAGTTAATTTATTACTTAATTATCATTTCACCCTTATGTTAATAACTTATAAAATAATAAAATCATGTCCATAATTGTCCACTATAATGTATATGATATAATTACCTTATAATTCCATTATTTTAAAATTTCATAGCCATTTGACCCTTTTAACTAATAGAAATAAAATTTTGCAACTTTTGTAATTTAGTCCTTTTTACTTAATTAACTATTTAAACGTTAAAATTTCTTAACCAAATTTTAATACACCTATACAACCACTTTGTATATATTTAATAAAATATTTATGGGCTCGATTTATAGAAATAAGGTCTCAATACCTCATTTCTAAAACCAATTGACTTTAGAAACATACCACTTAAACCTAATTATCCGTTCAATTAATAAAAATCATTAAATCAAATTTCAATACAATTTTAAATTTGACTCGAAAATATTAAATAATAATATTTACGGACTCACTTATCGAATTTGTTTCTCCAAAACAACTATTTTCGACACCGTTGAAAAACGGACTGTTACAGAATTTATTTCTAAAATAGAGGTGCAAGTTACTTGGCGGGGATGGGTGCGGGGGAGCAGCCCCCGCAGTCGCACCGCCCAATTGACATCCCTAGACTTATGGGTGTAAAAAGTCCTCAAACTTTAAAAAAATAAAAAAAATAACTAAACTCCTGCTCTCTTTTTTTTGCACTCAATTGTGTACTTAAACTTTCAAAATGCATAAAAAAGGCCCTCAAACTTTTTCAAAAAAAAATTAAGCCCCTGATTTTTGTTTTGCACTCAATTGGGTACTTAAACTGTTAAATGCATCAAAAAGGTCTTTTGACTATTAACTTTAATAGTTGATCATTAAATTTAACTACCCCTAATTTTTTTCAGTTAAAGCCACCCCGTGTCATAACAAATAAATATAAAAAATAAAAATTAATAAAAGTTATAAAATATTAAATATTAATAAAAATATATTTAAAAATCATAAAAAATTATAAAATGAATAAAAAAGACCCTTTAACCATTAACTTTAACTGTTGATCATTAAAGTTAACAGCCCCCAATTTTTTAGTTAAAGCCGTCATGTGTCACAACAGAGTATGACATGTGGAGGAAAATGATAAGAAATAAAAAACAATAAAAGTTATAGAAAAATTATAAAATGCTTCTTTTAGTATGATAATTTTATAATTTTTTACGAATTTTATATTTATTTACAAATTTTATAATTTTCTTACGACTTTATAAATTTTATATTTCTATGTATTTTATAATTTTTTATGATTTTTATAAAATATTACAATTTTTTATAAATTTTTTACAATTTTATAAAATTTTAATATTTTTTATAGGTTTTATTAAAAAATTAATAATTTTTTATAACTTTTATTGATTTTTATTATTTATCATTTTTTGCAACATGTCACGTTGTAGTTGTGACATGTGATGACTTTAATTAAAAAAAATTAGGGGTGATTCAAGTTCCCAATTCAGTGTAAAAAAAGAGCAGAGACTTAATTGTTTTTTTTTCTTTTTTTTAAGTTTGAGGGCTTTATGCATTTTGAAAGTTCAAGTAATCAATTGAGTGAAAAAAAAATGTTTAATTTTTTTTTTAATTTGATGACTTTTTACACCCGCCTAAATTAAAATATATTATGTTTTTTTTTCTCTGAAGAGATTAGAATTAACCGCTAAATAAACTATAGTCGGCTAGATGTGTCACAAGTTATCAATGTTAGATGTCTTAAAGCCAACTCACTACATGGCATAAATTTTTTTCTATTATATGTCAATACATAGTTAAACCTTTGCCTTACGGAAAATAAAAAGGTCTAATTTCCCCTTTATCTCCATAGTTTTAGAAGTTTTGAAATCTAATTTTTATTACTTTTTAAAAATTTGAAATTTGTTATACCCCATAACTTGGATACGTGTTAGTACACTCAAATACTAGAACCAACCTCTCTACATTTTATTAGGGGTGAGCAAAATTCGATTCGACTAAAAAAAGTCAAAAAAAGTTTAAATTTCGAATTATTCAAATCAAATTAATCAAGTTAATCAAATCAACTCAATTTTTTTTTCCAAATTTCAAGTTTGAATTGAGGATTTTTGAGTTTGAATAATTCGAATGAACTAAATATCAAACCCTTTTACTTTCATTTCCCCTCAAACCCCTCTTAGAAGTCAAACCCTTTTACTTTCTCCCAAAAAAAATGCTTCCCCAAATTATGAGGGGATGAAAATTAATAACAAATTTAATAACAGTGGGAAAATTTGATTATGGTGGGTGACAGTGGTTATAATGACCCAAAGTCATTTTTTAATTTAACTCGAATAAATATATTCGATTTGATTTGATTTGATTTGAATTCCATCTCACTCGACTCGATTCGAGAAAATTTCAAATCGAGTTAAGATGATTAAATAAGACTCGTCAATTCGATTAACTCGAAATTTGTTTATTCAATTTGATCGAACACTCACCCCTACCTCTCGTCACTAGGCCTCTCTTTGCTTGGACATCCTCCCAAGCCAAGCCAAGCCACTTGATCCCGCTTGAAGGTGGCCTTGTCCACCCACTCCCATGACAAGGCAACCTGCTCATCAAGTAACCTCATTAGGCACTCGTTTTTTAGGTGCAAACGCTTCTCAAGCATGAACACACCTCTAACGGCAAGTGTACCCCACTAGAGAGTAACAACAACCTCGTATTGCTTGGGACCACTATGCTGGCACCCAACGTGCACTGTCAGCACATTCGCCATAACAACCTACCACGTCACACTATAGGACAAAAGGACCTCTCCTATATACCTTCCTAACGAAGAAGAAGAAGAGATTGATCTTTTTAGCCCTTAACTTACCTTGAGCAATTTCTTCCTGTTCCAGCAATCAACTTATCCTCTTGTCTATTTTTGGCTTTCCACCTCCCTAGGTGAATCAACTTCCTTAACATCACCGCATACTCCTCTTTATCTTCTCCATATCTCCTCCCTCGTACACAGTATCAATAAAATTTAATCCCTTTACTTTTAATTTTAAAATTTTAGTTTTGTTTTAAAAATTAAAGTCCAATTGATAATTTTATTATTTTGAATATTCATTATTTATTTACTTTAATTATTTAAATCAAATATTTGAATATTAAAATGCTATATATTTGAATTTAATAAAAAAGATTAACAGTGTTATCAAATGGTTTTTAATTTTCAAATCAAACAATTATGCGGACTATATTAAATGAAAGGAAAGTGGAGGGATTAAATTCATAAGTCCAAGGAATATAAGGATGGAAGGTATAAAGAAAAAGAGAGGTGGGAATGGGACGGGAGCAGGAAGGAAACTAGGAAAGAAACAAAAAAGGCCAAAATAATTTATAGGGGGGAATTACCCATGACTTGCACGCCTCAAAAAAAGGCAGAAACAAACGATCTGTGTGTCGCCCTGGTACAACATTGAGGACAGACAATTGCATGATAATGGGTCTGAGTTTTAGAGGGACGGTGAGAAGTGGGGTCCTAAAGATGATGCATACAATATGAAAGCATTAAGCAAGCTTGAATTTCATCACATTTGTCGGTCGATCCATGGGGGTGGCTGGCAATGGTTGTTCATTTAGATGGTACATAAATAGCAGCAGGACCGGCATCTATTTATTAGAGTTTGACTTGAGAGTTGTAGCTGCTGTATCTGTATAAAGACAGCTGCGTGGGCCTAAAAACACTTGAGAATCTATTAGATTAATGGCCACCTAAAAATATATCTGAATAATGCCTAAACACAAGCATATAAAGTTCTAGGATTTCTGTATGCCTAAACACTGGTTTTGTGTATTTATGTTGAAAACTTCATATTCCTTGCATCTTTAATTGGGCTTTGCTTTTCACATAATATAGACATGGGCCTCAAAAGTTGACTACCCATGAATCATCAATCTTCCATACATGCACTGTCCTCTGGATGTAATCCAAGAAACAACGTGGAAGCATCAAAAGAGAGGACGGTTATTCAACTCCAAAAGGAAAGAAACAAATAAAAAGATGCCCAAAAATCGAAGCTGTCCTTTGTAAACCATTAAAGCAGGGTCCCCAAGTTCTCAATATTAAAATCAAAGCCGTATAGATATAGGACTGTGTTCAAGTCTAATCAGTGATTTCACTTTCAAATATTTTTCTCTATCTAAATTTATTAAATTATTTAAAATTTTTTATTTAAGTTACTAAATTGTTAAAATTAATGTTATATAATTTTTTTTTCACATGTTTGCACTAATTAAAAACTCTCTTTCCCTTCTCGACAATTTAATTATTCTTCATGAAACAAATTTAGATATAATGAATTTGCCATCAAAATTTAAATAGCTTTTTTTTTTTAATTTCTGACACTGACTAAAATATGTTCTTCTACTTGTCAATGAGTACTAATCCACTATACTGGTCGTTGAATCGTCGTTTGGAGCTCGTTGTTGAAACCTTTTTTTTTAAAAAGAAATTTAACATATCAGTGACTTAAATAAAAACTTTTGAATAGTTCGATGTTTTAAATGAAAACTTTTGAATAATTCAATGATGAAAACAAAAATTTATCTATAATTTAATAACTAATAATTTAATTTACCTTTGACAATTTTTCACCTTTATTTAAATCAGAAACGAAAAGGGCATTTCTAACATTGATGAAGACTATGGTAGTACCTAACCCTACATTATTAATTCAATTAGTTTATATGCTTTTAGAGTAAGATATAAAATATTCCATTGAAATCAGGTCATTGTTCTAAAATACTGAGGTGGTTGGCATAAAAACATCTAAAGCTTACAAAAATAAGAATCTTTCAATAAGTATAGAATTCTTTTTCAACTTATAATTCTTTTTTCACCCAATTTAAAAGAGTAATTATTTCATCAAGTTTCTAAACGTTTTATATAATTATTCTTCAATTCGGTGTCGTCAATGGCAACGGTGACACTAAAAAAAGATATATTTTTAAAAAAAATAAGAAGTGGTGACACCAATGGCAATGGCATCACCGACGTTTACTGTTCCAGACAGATCATTTACGTACATAATTTTCAAAGTGAGTCATATTTATAAATAATCAAAATTTTAGGGTCATTTTTATAAAAAAAGCTCCAACATTTTTACTTGGATGGCTACCTCATAATTAGGCCAACGTTAGCCCCCAACCTAAACATTAAGCAATCATTAAGGGCTAGTTTAGTATTGCATTTGAAAAGTGATGTGGAAAAGTGCTTTTGAGAAGTACTGTAACACCCCTTACCCGTATTCAACGTCGGAATAGGGTACGAGGCATTACCGGGCTTACAACACAACAATCATATAATTTCGCATCTTAAACTTGCGTCCAAATTAAAAACCACTTACATTCATTCATAGAGTCCCTAACACGAGCCTACGAGGCCCGGAACTTGCTTTGGAAATGGTTCAGGACTAAACTGAGAATTTTAGAAACTTTTACAAAACTTAGAAAATTTTTGCTATGTGTAGGGGTCACACGCCTGTGTGGTTTGGGACACGCCCGTGTAAGCAGGCTGTGTGGTCACACACACCCGTGTCCCTAACCGTGTAACTCTCTGACTTGCGAGTCATGAACAAATTGGAGTCACACAGCCAAGTCACACGCCCTTGTGCTAGGCCGCGTGGCGTATTTTTATTTTCAAAATTAGGTGTAGTTTTCACACGGCCATGTAACACGCCCGTGTTCAAGGCCGTGTCAGCCACACGGTTGAGACACACGCCTGTGTGCTCAATTCTAAGCATTCTGTTTCTCATTTTTAAGATGTAGGGGACACACGGCCGGACCACACACGGCCTAGACACACGCCCGTTGTAACAGCCCTATTTTAGCCCTAATCGGAACAGTGGTTTTGGGACCACGAAACAGAGTCAGAAAAATTTTAAAATATTATTTTTCAAGTCATCTATGTGTGAATTGCCATGTGTGAAATTTTCGTGATTTAATTTTATTGTTTGAGTGCCGAATTATTAAAATGGGTCTAATCGCATAAAGTTTAAACTTGATGGTTTAATGTGTTAGGACCAAAGTATGGATGTCTTTTAAATTGGAAGCTTTTAAAAGGAAAAAAGACCATTTTAAATGTTAGTGGCCGGCCTTGTACTAAAATAACCTTATAGTATAATGTTTGTTAATTTATAATGAAAGGTTATAATAGTAATTAAATAATAAGTTAATATATATGTTAATAAAACATAAAATGAACCATGTTTTGCTCATCTTTTCCTTGACCGAATACATGCAAAAGAAGAAAGAAAAATAACAAAGCTTGGTTCGGCCGTCTTTAAGCCAAAATTAAGGTATGTGGTTAGTTCGATTTTTATTAATTTTTACGTTTTTGAGATCGTTGCTTCGAATACAAGTCGACCCATGTTAGAATTTTTGAATTTGAAGCATGTTTGATATTCGGCCATTGATGAGTGTTTATGATTTGTAATGTTTGATGGAAAAATATTAAGGGTATGTTTTGAATTAACATGTTTTGAATTGGAAATTCTGGTGAATTTGAGTAATTTGGGCGAAATTGCAAAAATAAATTTTTGAGGGACTAGAATGTGAAATAAATGAAATGCATGGACTTATATGAGGACTAGGAATATTCGGCCTTTGGGGTGTATGGAAAAATTTTGTGTATTTTGTGTTTTGTGCAAATAGGACTAAATTGTAAAAGTGTGAAACATTAGGGGCAAACTGGTAATTTGCCTATTTATGTGTTTTAGGACTAAATTGAATGTAAATGTGTTTGAATGAGATTAATTTGAACATGTTTAGATCAAGAACAAAAGAAAAAGGACTTGGGTCGGGGAAAAATGAAAGTAATCGAATAGCCGGTTTTTGACGTCCGACGATATCCGAGGTAAGTCTCTAAGCAACTAATCATTGTAAATTAATTACGTAACTTAGTATATGCTGAAAATTGGAATCATTGTAACTATTTATGAATTAGCCGAATTTGGCTAAGTATAATATTTGTTTTGGGTAAGTTATTTGAGTGATATGTGCTATTTGAATGTTCGTTCAATAAATTCGGATTGAGTAAAAGATTTGATATATGAAATGAGTCAGGTGAGACAACTTAAAGTATTACTATTCAGGCTTAGAGCCTAGCAAGCCTTAGGCTGGTGAACTTATCGGGCTTTATGCCTAGCAGGCTCATTACCGGTGAATGATTGTCAGACCTCGGGTCTAGCAGGCTTAGAGCTATGATTCAGGCTTATGCCTAGCAGGTTTTATACCGGTGATTTAAAATACGAGCTTATACTGCTGAAATAATTGAGTTATGGTGGCAGTTGAACAAGCTAAATCTTATTTAAATGAATTAGATTAGTCGGCCATAAGGTATGTATTGACATAAGTATATGTTATATGTGATGCTTATTGAATAAGTAAGTTGATAGAAAATGTGTTTGTGTATTCGACATTTTGGATATATGGATAAAATGATATTGAATTGATATTGTTTACTTGCAAACATGAGAGTATTAAATGGATGTATGAGTATTTATACATATATAAGTTCGGCCATGTGGTAATTTTATACATATGTATACATTCGGCTATGTGGAGATTTTATGTATATGCTTTCGGTTATATGAAATTATTTGTATATATATATACACATATATACATTCAATTGTATTTAATTAAGTTGTACATGGTACTTATTAAATTGGTTGTATACGTAAACATATTTAATTATATGGAATTGATAGGTGTTAACTAAATTACCTTGTAAGGAGGGTGGTATTAGCTATGATGACCCAATTGTGCTAGGTAATTATACTAAGGTTATAAAATGATTGGTTTATAATATGGAATGTTTGATTGTGTAGTTATATTTGCTTAAGACTTACTAAGCTAAGTTAGCTTACTCTGTGTGTTTGTCACTTTGTTTTATAGATTTTGGTCAAGCTACGAGCTCGGAGGGGGATCGTCAACGAAGTTATTCACACTATCGACTTACTTGGTACTTTAAAGTTTGGATTTTGAACATAAGGCATGTATAGGCTAGAATTTTGTTTTGATCTAATAAGTTTTGTTCTTGTATATATTTACATGGCCATGCGAAAATGGCTAAATGGTGGTTCTTTAGTCTTAGAAGTATACGATCATGGTGTTTACTTGTTATGTGTGCTTATTTGCTAGGGTAAGTATGCTTGCGATGATAGTAGGGCGTAATGTGATTTTGTCTATGCATGGTTTATTAAATTATGGATGGAAATGTGTTTGGTAAATAGTTGATCTTAGTTATATGATTCGAATGGTAAGGTTGGTTATGTTTCATGAAATATTGGATTAATAATTTAATTAATGTAAGGTGTGATAATGTTAAGCCAAAAGAATTTGTTAGCCGAATGATGTGTTAAGTATATTAAGAAAATGAATCATGAATCAATATCTGTGGATCATTCATTTTGGTATATGACATATTTGGCTAGGTGTTGAAACCTTATGTTATGTATTTTAGATTGACATATTCGCATATGGTACAAATATGTGCATGTACATCTAGTTTGAGTTTAGATGTTTCGGTCTAGGAAAGACATATTTTGTATAGTTGGGTACGAGTATGTTATTTTAGATGTTTTGATCTATGTTTTGTATGGTTGTACGAGCAATTGGTATATTTTGAGCATGGTTAAATGAAATCTTATACAAAAATATATGTATGTCTAGTTTTAGTGTCTAACAATTTGCTTTAGTAGATTATAAATGAGCATGAGCATGTTTGAATTTTGAATTTAAATTGATCTCATGAAATGCAACATTTGGAATGATGAAATTTTTATTTTAGATAAGAATTGGCTGACGGATCCAAATATATTCGAGATGGTTTAAGCATACTATAACAATGTATTATATTTCACTACGCTTTCGGTTTTAACTATATGAGCAGAAAATTTTGGTGATGACTTGTGCTATGATCGGTAATGCCTTATAGTCCCTAATTCAGCGACGAATACGGGTTTAGGGTGTTACATTATATTGGTATCAGAGCTTACGGTTTAGTCGATTCTAGGACTACCGTAGCACGTATGAGTCTAGCTATACATGCCTTATATTATAATGCGATAGTGTGATGACTTCTGACATCTGGATTGTGCTTTTATATATTAAATGGATCCCGACAGAGCCGTAGCTGATGATGTCGAGAGCGTAGCGCCTGATCCCACGCATGGGTCAGCGCCGGTAGAATCTCGACCTATCTCGAGTAGCCATGAGGGGGAGGCTAAGCAAGCCTTTCTACCAGATGATGAACGAATGGTTTACTCAATATATCCAGACTAATCCAGCTATGCAACAACCTCCACCCCCGAATAATCCATCTCCGATACCTATAGCACCTCCGATGATAGATCCGATGAGATTTAGCAGGCCTCCTGTTAATAAAGTCAGAAAACACGGGGCCGAAGAGTTTAAAGCTAATGATGATGATGATGCGGAACGAGCTGAGTTATGGCTTGATAATACTATTCGTGTATTCGACGAGCTATCATGTACTCCGGATGAATGCTTAAAATGTGCTATATCTTTATTACGGGACACTGCATATCACTGGTGGAATACACTAGTATCGGTGGTTCCGAAAGAGAAAGTGACCTGGGAATTCTTCCAGATTTAGTTCTGTAAGAAATATATCAGTCAGAGATTCATCGACCAAAAACGTAAAGAATTTCTGGAATTGAAACAGGGTTGTATGATCTTGACTGAGTATGAACGAAAATTTGTGAGATTAAGCTGATATGCTCGTGAATGTGTTTCAATTGAGGCTATCATGTGTAAAAGATTTGAAGATGATCTAAATGAAGATATTAAGTTACTGGTCGGCATACTTGAGATTAAAGAGTTCGTAGAACTTGTTGAACGAGCTTGTAAAGCCGAAGAGCTTGGGAAAGAGAAAAGAAAAGCTGAATTTGAAGCTAGAGACATCCGTAAAAGATCATCGAGTAAGACCTTTCATTCTGTATCAAAGAAGTTCAGAGATGAATCCAGTCGACATAAAGCTACTCCAGACTTTTCTAGACGAGATCGAGACCGACCTCCTGCGGGTTCCCAAGCTACTTCGATGGCCAGCGTTGGTAATGTTCAGCAGAGCCGGGCTGAGTGCAAGCATTGTGGAAAATGGCATTCTGGAAGTTGTAGATTACATGATCGGTCCTGTTTTAAATGTGGATCGATGGATCATTTTATTCGGGAGTGCCTGATGTTAGCCGAACAAAATACCGTTCAGAATGCGAGACCGAGCAATGTATCAGTACGAGGCAGACCACCCAGGTATTCAGGAAATGTAGGTGGCAGTCAAAGAGGAACAAAGGATACTGCAGTTCGATCAGAAGCTCGTGCACCTGCTAGAGCATATGCTATACGCACTTGAGAGGATACTTCTTCCCCAAATGTTATTACTGGTACTTTCACTCTTTATGATACTAGTGTTATTGCGTTGATTGATCCTGGTTCGACTCATTCTTATGTGTGTGAAACAGTAGTATCCAGTGAGACTCTGCCTGTTGAGTCTACTGAGTTTGTGATTCGAGTATCAAACCCCTTGGGTCGATGCGTTCTGGTTGACAAAGTGTGTAAAAGTTGCCGGTTGATAATTCGGGATTCATGTTTCCCAGCCGATTTGATGTTATTGCCTTTTGATGAATTCAATATAATTCTGGGAATGGACTGGTTGACTTTGCACAATGCTGTTGTTAATTGCAAAAGAAAGATCATTGATTTGAGATGTCAGAATGGTGAAATTATTCAGATTGAATCTAATGATATGAATGGGTTACCAGCAGTAATATCTTCGATGTTAGCTCGGAAGTATATGAGAAAAGGGTATGAAGCTTACTTTGCTTATGTGTTAGATAGTAAAGTGACTGAAAAGAAGATTGAATCTGTACCAGTCGTCTGCGAGTATTCAGATGTATTTCCTAAAGAATTACCGGGTTTGCCACCTGTTCGGGAGGTAGAGTTTGGTATTGAGTTAGTATCGGGGCCTTCTTCGATTTCGATAGCTCTGTATCGTATGGCGCCTACAGAATTAAAAGAGTTGAAAGCACAGTTGCAAGAGTTAACAGATAGAGGTTTTGCACGACCGAGTTTCTCTCCCTAGGGTGCGCGAGTTTTATTTGTGAAAAAGAAAGATGGAACTATGCAAATGTGCATTTATTACCGAAAGTTAAATGAGGTGACTATAAAGAATAAATACCCTTTGCCACGGATTGATGACTTGTTTGATCAGCTCAAAGGGGCTTCAGTGTTTACAAAGATAGATTTGAGGTCGGGTTATTATCAGTTGAGAGTTAGAGATTCAGATGTGCCAAAGACTGCTTTCCGGACGAGGTACAGACACTACGAGGTTTTGGTTATGCCTTTCGGACTTACTAATGCACCTGCTGTTTTTATGGATCTGATGAATCGGATTTTCAATTAGTATTTGGATCGGTTTGAGGTAGTGTTTATAGATGATATCCTAATCTACTCCAGAGATGAAACCGAGCATGCCGAGCATCTGAGACTTGTGCTACAAATTTTGCGAGATAAGCAGTTGTATGCAAAGTTTAGTAAATGTGAGTTTTGGTTGAGTGAAGTCAGTTTTCTGGGCCATGTTGTTTCAGCTTCAGGCATTCGGGTCAATCCGAATAAAATATCGGCTATACTCGATTGGAAACCACCGAAAAATGTTTCTGAAATTCAAAGTTTTCTGGGGCTCGCCGGTTACTACAGACGATTTGTGAAAGGTTTTTCTATGATAGCTACACTGTTGACAAAGCTATTACAGAAGGATGTTAAGTTCGAATGGTCGGAAAAGTGTCAGAAAAGTTTCAATCAGTTGAAAGCTCTTTTGACTGAAGCTCCAGTGTTAGTTCAGCCTGAATCGGGTAAAGAATTTGTTGTTTATAGTGATGCATCTTTAAATGGTTTGGGTTGCGTTTTGATGCAGGAAGGCAAAGTCGTAGCTTATGCTTCGAGACAATTGAAGCCACATGAAAGAAATTACCCGACACATGATTTAGAGCTAGCAGCTATTGTGTTTGTGTTAAAGATTTGGCGTCATTATCTGTTCGGTGAGAAATGTCATGTTTATTCAGATCACAAGAGTTTGAAGTATTTGATGACACAGAGAGATTTGAACCTGAGACAATGCAGATGGTTAGAGCTGTTGAAAGATTACGAGTTAGTAATTGACTATCATCCGGGAAAAGCTAATGTTGTTACGGATGCTTTAAGTCGAAAGTCATTATTTGCTCTTCGTGCGTTGAATGCGCATATGGTTATGTCTGATAATGGTTCTATAGTAGCCGAGTTAAAAGCAAGACCGTTGTTTATTCAACAAGTTAGTGATGCTCAGAAAGTTGATAAAGAATTGTTGGCAAAATGAGTTCAGTGTGAAAGTAATGTTGAGTCAGAGTTTCGAATTGATGAGAATGACTGCTTAAAGCTCAAAGGCCGAATATGTGTTCTTAGGAATTCAGATTTGATTCAGACAAATATTGAATGAAGCTCATAGTAGCCGATTTTCTATTCATCCGGGTAGCACGGAAATGTATAACGATCTGAAACAGTTCTATTGGTGGCCTGGTATGAAACGAGACATATTTGAATTTGTCTCGAAGTGCTTAGTTTGTCAACAAATAAAGGCCGAACATCAGGTGCCTTTTGGGTTACTTCAGCCGATCATAATACCTGAATGGAAATGGGACAGAATCACTATGGATTTTGTATCCGGCTTGCCAATGACACCGAGCAAGAAAGATGCAATTTGGGTTATAGTGGATAGACTAATTAAATCAGCTCACTTTGTTCCAGTTCGTACGGACTATTCACTCAATAAGCTTGCTGAGCTGTACTGTATCTCAAATTGTGAGATTACATGATGTGCCTATTTCTATTGTCTCAGACAGAGACCTGGGATTCACGTTGTGATTTTGGAATAAGTTACAAGATGCTTTAGGAACTAAACTACACTTTAGCACAGCTTTTCATCCGTAGACAGATGGGCAGTTCGAACGGACCATTCAGATACTTGAGGATATGTTGAGATGTTGCGTCCTTGAGTTTGAAGGTACATGGGAACGATATTTACCTTTGATTGAATTTGCTTACAATAATAGTTTTCAATCTAGTATCAAAATGGCACCCTATGAAGCTTTGTACGATCGTAAATGTCGTACACCATTATACTGGACCGAGCTCAGTGAAAATAAGATACACGGGGTTGATTTGATTAAAGTAACTGAACAGAAAGTGGCAGTGATCTGAGATAGTTTGAAAGCTGCGTCAGATCGTCAAAAGTCATACGCAGATTTAAAACGTAAAGACATTGAGTTTCAAATTAGAGATCGAGTATTTTTGAAAGTTTCACCGTGGAATAAGGTGCTCAAATTCGGTCGTAAAGGCAAGTTGAGTTCGAGATTCATTGGACCGTATGAAATTACAGAGCGTATCGGGCCAGTTGCTTATAGATTGCAATTACCACCTAAATTAAAAAAGATTCATAATGTCTTTCATGTCCTGATGCTTCGAAGATATCGATCTAATCCTTCACACGTGATTTGTCCGATAGACGCTGAGATTCAGTTTGATATGACATATGAAGAGGAACCAGTTTTGTATTCTGGCTCGGGAGATAAAAGAATTGAGAAATAAGAAAATTCAGTTAGTTAAGGTTCTGTGGCAAAAGCACGGAGTTGAAGAAGCAACATGGGAGCCTGAGGATTCAATGAAAGAGCGTTATCCGAATCTATGTACCGGTAAGATTTTCGTGATTTAATTTTATTGTTTGAGTGCCGAATTATTAAAATGGGTCTAATCGCATAAAGTTTAAACTTGATGGTTTAATGTGTTAGGACCAAAGTGTGGATGTCTTTTAAATTGGAAGCTTTTAAAAGGAAAAAAAACCATTTTAAATGTTAGTGGTCGGCCTTGTACTAAAATAACCTTATAGTATAATGTTTGTTAATTTATAATGAAAGGTTATAATAGTAATTAAATAATAAGTTAATATATATGTTAATAAAACATAAAATGAACCATGTTTTGTTCATCTTTTCCTTGACCGAATACATTCAAAAGAAGAAAGAAAAATAACAAAGCTTGGTTCGGCCGTCTTTAAGCCAAAATTAAGGTATGTGGTTAGTTCGGTTTTTATTAATTTTTACGTTTTTGAGATCGTTGCTTCGAATACAAGTCGACCCATGTTAGAATTTTTGAAGTTGAAGCATGTTTGATATTCGGCCATTGGTGAGTGTTTATGATTTGTAATGTTTGATGGAAAAATATTAAGGGTATGTTTTGAATTAACATGTTTTGAATTGGAAATTTTGGTGAATTTGAGTAATTTGGGCGAAATTGCAAAAATAAATTTTTGAAGGACTAAAATGTAAAATAAGTGAAATGCATGGACTTATATGAGGACTAGAAATATTCGGCCTTTGGGGTGTATGGCAAAATTTTGTGTATTTTGTGTTTTGTGCAAATAGGACTAAATTGTAAAAGTGTGAAACATTAGGGACAAAATGGTAATTTTCCCATTTGTGTTTTAGGACTAAATTGAATGTAAATGTGTTTGAATGAGCTTAATTTGAACATGTTTAGATCAAGAACAAAAGAAAAAGGACTTGGATCAGGGAAAAGCGAAAGTAATCGAATAGCCGGTTTTTGTCGTCCGACGATATTCGAGGTAAGTCTCTAAGCAAATAGTCATTGTAAATTAATTATGTAACTTAGTATATGCTGAAAATTGGAATCATTTTACCTATATATGAATTAGCCAAATTTGGCTAAGTATAATATTTGTTTTGGTTAAGTTATTTGAGTGATATGTGCTATTTGAATATTCGTTCAATAAATTCGGATTGAGTAAAAGATTTGATATATGAAATGAGTCAGGTGAAACAATTTAAAGTGTTACTATTCGGGTCTAGCAGGCTTAGAGCCGGTGTGTGATTCAGGCTTATGCCTAGCAGGTTTTATACCGGTGATTTAAAATACGAGCTTATACTGCCGAAATGATTGAGTTATGGTGGCAATTGAACAAGCTAAAGCTTATTTAAATGAATTAGATTATTCGGCCATAAGTTATGTATTGACATAAGTATATGTTATATGTGATGCTTATTGAATAAGTAAGTTGATAGAAAATGTGTTTGTGTATTCGGCATTTTGGATATATGGATAAAATGATATTGAATTGATATTGTTTACTTGCAAACATGAGAGTATTAAATGGATGTATGAGTATTTATACATATATAAGTTCGACCATGTGGTAATTTTATACATATGTATACATTCGGCTATGTGGAGATTTTATGTATATGTTTTCGGTTATATGAAATTATTTGTATATATATATATACATACATATATATATATATATATATATATATACATTCGATTGTATTTAATTGAGTTGTACATGGTACTTATTAAATTGGTTGTATACGTAAACATATTTAATTATATGGAATTGATAGGTGTTAACTAAATTACCTTGTAAGGAGGGTGGTGTTGGCTATGATGACCCAATTGTGCTAGGTAATTATACTAAGGTTATAAAATGATTGGTTTATAATATGGAATGTTTGATTGTGTAGTTATATTTGCTTAAGACTTACTAAGCTAAGTTAGCTTATTCTGTGTGTTTGTCACTCTGTTTTATAGATTTTGGTCAAGCTACGAGCTCGGAGGGGGATCGTCAACGAAGTTATTCACACTATCGACTTACTTGGTACTTTAAAGTTTGGATTTTGAACATAAGGCATGTATAGGCTAGAATTTTGTTTTGATCTAATAAGTTTTGTTCTTGTATATATTTACATGGCCATGCTAAAATGGCTAAATGGTGGTTCTTTAGTCTTAGAAGTATAAGATCATGGTGTTTGCTTGTTATGTGTGCTTATTTGCTAGGGTAAGTATGCTTGCGATGATAGTAGGGCGTAATGTGATTTTCCCTATGCATGGTTTATTAAATTATGGATGGAAATGTGTTTGATAAATAGTTGATCTTAGTTATATGATTCAAATGGTAAGGTTGGTTATGTTTCATGAAAGATTGGATTAATAATTTAATTGATGTAAGGTGTGATAATGTTAAGCCAAAAGAATTTGTTAGCTGAATGATGTGTTAAGTATATTAAGAAAATGAATCATGAATCAATATCTGTGGATCATTCATTTTGGTATATGACATATTCGGCTAGGTGTTGAAACCTTATGTTATGTATTTTAGATTGACATATTCGCATATGGTACAAATATGTGCATGTACATCTAGTTTGAGTTTAGATGTTTCAGATTAGGAAAGACATATTTTGTATAGTTGGGTGCGAGTATGTTATTTTAGATGTTTTGATCTATGTTTTGTATGGTTGTACGAGCAATTGGTATATTTTGAGCATGGTTAAATGAAATCTTATACAAAAATATATGTATGTCTAGTTTTAGTGTCTAACAATTTGCTTTAGTAGATTATAAATGAGCATGAGCATGTTTGAATTTTGAATTTAAATTGACCTCATGAAATGCAACCTTTGGAATGATGAAATTTTTATTTTAGATAAGAATTGGCTTACGGATCCAAATATATTCGAGATGGTTTAAGCATACTATAACAATGTATTATATTTCACTACGCTTTTGGTTTTAACTATATGAGCAGAAAAGTTTGGTGATGACTTGTGCTATGATCGGTAATGCCTTATAATCCCTAATTCGGAGACGGATACAGGTTTAGGGTGTTACACCCGTGTGGACAAAATTAAGCCATTTCTTAGCCTCATTTGTCACCCAAAATTACCATGTTCCTGCACTAAGACATACCAAATACAATCTAACCATTTCAACATTCATCTCAAGCAAATTTCATCATTTATAAGGCATACCACCACATGCAAACATGTTTATAAATTTACCATGGACTAAATCATTTGTTGAACATACTTAAACTACTACTTAATCTATGTGAAAATATCATAGCATGACATTACAAGTGTATCCAAATGACCATTTCTAGCCATTCCAATGGCTAGGTTACAAACATCATTATCAAGCCACAATGGCCAAATGAGCCTATACATGCCATTATATCAAAAGGAGATTCTATTTATAACCAAAATGAGATAGATGATAGTGTGATTGATGCTCCGATTGTCCTCCAACATTAGCGAGATCACGAGCACTATAAAATAGGAAAATTAAACGGGGTAAGCATTATGTGATTAGTAAGTTCGTATAATAGGAAAATAAACTTACCGGTCATTTTTAATAACACAAGCACTTATAGTCATACTGTAACACCCCAAACCCGGTCTAGACATTATGGCCATATCTGGCAATGTCACAAGATAGTGTTTTTGAAACCTCGTTGTTACGATTAAAACATTCCATGTTATTATCTTTAGTAAACCTTTGTTAGGACTTAGGAAGTCGTCTTTATTCATTTAAAACATTTGTTTTGAAACATCCCTCGTCGTGGAAGCTTTAATAAAATAGTTTAGGTGATCATGCATTTAGAAATTACTTTAACTTTTTGAAAATCGAATTTCCAACGACCAGTAGGTATAAATCCATAAAGTAAAATAAATAAATAAAAACCCAAATTTAAAACCAAAGTCCCAGAGGGTCCTTAAATTACAACCCAAATAATCAATAATAATCAAATCATAAATCGTAAATTGAAAACCATGACGTCCAAAAATTACTGTGGTCACCGCTGAGTCCTCTGTCTCACCGATCCGTCTAAGCCTGGGAATTACCTGTGCATATTAAACAAAAAGGATGAGTTTACGTAAACTCAGTGTGTAATCCCGCAGAAACAAACAAACAATCAGTATTCACAGTACACAGTTGAACAGTCTTGGGCCTAAGCCCTTTTCAGTATTAGTGACAGTTTGGGCCTTAGCCAATCTCAGTACAGTGTCAAAAATGAAGTATGGCCTTAGCCCATCACAGTATCAGTAGCAGTAACAGTTATGCTGTAGCAAAATCCTACCCAACCAGCCTCTACACACCATCTCTGTCCAACCCTACACTCCATGTGGGGATATAATCAACCCACCCATCCCTACACTCCAAGTAGTACCGAATGTGGCACAAAACAATAGTTTGCAGCTGAGCTGCCAGTAAATTAGGCTTAAAGCCTTTCAGTACACTTCCTCCGAATAACAACCCCCAACCCAATGCAATGCAACACACAATGGATGACATGCAATTATGCAATTTCAGTATATATATTCAGTTTAGATATTAACATGCCCAGTACAGCTATCATTCAGTCAATTTCACACATTTAGGGGTCTATGTGGCGCTTATTGACCTATAGTAGGTTCACAGTCGACTTGGGCGATTCGTGCAACCATAAAAATATTTCGGTAAAAATGGGCCCACATGCCCATGTGATCTGCCCGTATGAGCCCACACGCCTGTGTGGCCCACTAGGCCCAAATTGGCCTTGGCCGTGTAATCCATTTATAACCCATGCTAGCTCAATACTCATATATGTTTTCACTATTTATTTATATGTTCATTCAAAGCTATCTAATTGAGTCATTATCACTAAATTATTATCTTGAGCTAAAGAATTCCAAATTAAAATCCGCTTGATGTTTTTGAAACTAGACTCAAATACCTTTCTACCATAAAATTTTCAGAATTTATAGCTTATCAAATAAGCACAGTAAAATCTTTCAAGTTATCCCTATTCTGCTGTTTGACAGCTTCATCCTTTCCTTACTAAAAATTATTTATCTCTTAGTACGAAATTTAGATGATGTTTCCGTTTGTTTCTCTTGGAAATAGGCTCATTAAGGATTTAAACATATAAATTTAAGCCTCTAATTATTTTTTTACAATTTTTGATGATTTTCCTAAGTCAGAACAGGGGTACCCAAAATCATTCTTACATTGTCGCACAAAATTTATTATATCTCATGGTTTACAATTCCATTTCTTACAATGTTTCTTCCACGAAAAACTGGACTCAATAAAATTTAATTTCATATTTTATTCAACCTCTAACTAAATTCTCACTATTTTTATGATTTTTCAAAGTTAGACTACTTCTGCTGTCCAAAACTATTTTAGTGGAAAATGTTGATTTCCAGGTTTATAACGCCCTCATTTCCTTTCTCTACAAATTTTCGCATCATTTTCTCTTATTTCTCGACAACAAGCAATTTCGGCTTTTCGCCGAATCCCGTTTTCTGCGTTTCGGGTACACACCTGGTATCGATTCGCTGTGCAAAGTATCCTGAGCCTTCAAAGACCTATATTTGACCAATATATCCCTTAATTAATCACTTGATTAGTCAATCAAACCAAATATCCCCAACATAAAACTCGAGAAACTAAACCAATGAAGATTCGAAAACTTATCGCGACGAATCCGATAACTAGTTGTCTCCACACACTGGAATATCCTCTTAAAACCTTTGATCAACACCTAAACGAGAGAAAAACGAACCCTTTGTTAATTGCCTACTCGAAATACAATAACTAAGGGGAAAAATTCCACTTACCGAAACAAATGAAGTCAAAAGTTGCACCCAAAGAGATGACTTGCAAAAATACATAAACGAAAAGGGAGGGGAAAGAGAAGAAACAAGATTCGGCTAAAGGGGAACAAAAACCAAAAGTGAACAAGAAGGGAGAAAAAACAGCAAAGAAACAAAAGTCTAACGTCAGAAAATTTGTTGGAAGAAAAAATAAAAAGAAAACTGATGAGAAGAAAATCTTATTTTGATAACTTCTCCACAATTATCTCCTAAAATCACTCCCTATTAACCCACTAAAACACAACTACTCAGAATTTTGCCCCAACACAACTCTTAGCCAAAATTGGAGCAAAAATACTGTCTCCACGCAATCACAGAGAGTTGAACACATGACCTCTAATACTCCAACACTCCACTTAACCACCAGACCAGTAGGCCCATTCTAATATAAACTTACCAACAATTAAACTTAAGCCTTTTGCACAAGGTTAAGGCTTTATTTATAAAAATACCAAAATTTGCCCAAGTAAGGCTTGAACTTGGGACCTCTTACACACACCTAGAACACATAACCACTGAAGCAGATAGACATTGTGTGTCACACATACACGAAATAAAAAATAAAATTTTGGGGCGCTACAATTCTACCCCCTAAAAGAAAATTTCGTCCTCGAAATTTTCCTGGTCAGAACAGATGAGGATACTCAATCTCACGTCGCTTCAGGTTCACATAGGATTTTTGTCTGTCAGAAGCCGCTTTCAGTCGATCCCGAATCAGTCTAACCTTATCCTCTGTCTTAGAAACCAACTCAGGACCCAAAACACGTCATTCGCCCAACTCAGTCCAACATAAAGGAGTGCGACACTTACGACCATACAGTGCCTCGTAAGGTGCCATCTGGATTCTAGACTAGAAACTGTTATTATAGGTTAACTCAGCTAGCAGTAGATAATCCTCCCAACTGCCTCGAAAATCAATAGCACAACTCTTGAATCTGAGTCTTAAGCTCCACATGTAACACCCCTTGCCCGTGTTCAACACCGGAACATGGTACGAGGCATTACCAGACAATAACACTTGCAACTGAAAAAAATTTAAGGCATAAATTTCCGTTTAAAATTTAAAACTTTTATCTTATAACATCAAGTCCCTAAAATGGGCCTACGAGCCCAAAACATGCTTTGGGAGTGATTCGAGATCAAACCAAAAACTTATAAAACTATTGGTACATTTAGAAAATTTCCTTGTTTTGGAGAGTCACACGCCCGTGTGGGCATGCTGTGTGGTTACACCCACCTGTGTCCTCCACCCGTATAACTCTCTATTTGCGACATCATCATTCGTTTTGGATCACACGACCAAGTCACACACCCGTGTGCTAGACTATATCCTCCACACGGCTGAGACACACGACCGTGTCTCTGCCTATGTGGTCAAGAAGTTGGCTATTTTCCAAGCCAATTTCTACCCTATCATACCCATACTTGAGTATAATTTGAATGACACATTTCATGACATATTAAAGCTACCAAAACATCCACCACACATACATAACGAGTCATAGCATACAATTTACTCAACCATGGAATGCATCCTTATGAGTTTATAGCATAACCAATTTATTTGGTCACATTAAATGGCCTTATACAACAATGAACTCCAAGTATCATGGGTCATTATTCTAGGACAACTCATAGTAACATATACACATGACCAAGTTCCCTATACATGCCATAACCTTAAGTATAACATCATCGATACCTAAATTGTAAGGTTGATGGTGTGATAAGTTCTCCGGCGACTTCTAACCCGAGCTAACCTTAGTACATTATAGACACGGAAAACAACGGAGTAAGCTAATAAGCTTAGTAAGTATGTATGTAAATAATTAACAATTTATTCCCGTGCTTTTAACAATATTCATTATAGGCTTTCAAGATAATACCATCATTATTGCATAAAATTTCACAATTCTTTTATGTTCATCTTGAGCTATTTACTTGAGTTATAGTCACTAAATTATTTTTATCCGGAGATACGAAAATCCAAATTAAGATTTGCTAACTTTACCTGAAACTAGAATCACATATCTTCTTACCAAAAAATTTCCAGAATTTTTGGTTCAACCAATCAATACAATTTATTCTTTAAAGTCTCCCCTATTTCGCTGTCCGACAGTTCTGACAACTCTATACTAAAAATAAATTATCTTGTTGTACAGAACTCGAATGACGTTCCCGTTTGTTTATCTTGAAAATGGACTCATTAATAAATTCAAGCATATAAATTTAAATCCCATTATTATTTTTGTAAAATTTTTAATGAATTTCCCAAATCAGAACAGGGGATTCTGAAATCATTCTAACTCTGTCTCACAAAAATTCAAATGTCTTAGAGTGTGAAATTCTTTTGCTTACACCATTTCTTTCATGTAAAAATAGACTCTATAAGCTTTAATTTCATATCTTATTCAACCTCTAATTCGATTTCCATTATTTTTGGTGATTTCTCAAAGTGATACAACTGCTGTTGTCCAAACTGTTTTATAGCTGATTTTACTCTAACATATTTTATTTATATTAAATTTTCATTTACACACATATAACACCAAAGCATATCCATGGTTAGCCATTTTAATAACTAGTCATTATCAAATATTTACAAGCCATTCATTGGCCAATTTAATCTATACATCAACAACAAAGACTTGAACGTATCGTTTCTCAATTGAATTTGGCCTAAAAGCCTCACACATAATCATCAATTAGATTTACCACATATTCGTACATCATAAGCATGGACTTAAAATCACAAGGTCATTCTCATAGGTATAACTTACTCATTTACGTTCTTACCAAAATTCGATCACATCGAGCACATTGCTCATGAGTGTCTACATACATATATCTGCACTTAATCGTCACATAATCACATTCATGTACACTTAGTCCTTTTTCCATCTTTAACATAAACTTTAATTCTTTACCCCGTTGAATGTAACAGCCCGATTTAGGAGCTAGTCGGAACAATGATCCCAGGATCACTAATCCGAGATTAGAGAAATTTATTTTCATGTCATTTTATGAGTCAGAGCATGATTACTTTAGTAGATGAGAATTTTGGTACTTTAATTTTAGCGATTTCATGTTTAATTGCGAAGAAGGACTAAATCGCATAAGGTACGAAAGTTCCATTCTATAAGCTAAAGGTACCAAATAGCCATAGATTGTAAATTTGAGGTCTTTAAAAGGCAATTTAGCCCCTTGTAAATGCTTGGCTGGCCATAGGCTATCATGGGAGACAAAGATGGACAAAAAATTGGTCAAAGTAATTGATAGTTGGTGACTAATTTGACTAGTTTAGTATTAGAATAAAGAAAGAGAAGATATCATCTTTATTTTCATCTTTCTCCACCGAAATTTCCAAGCAAAATAGGGGTTTTGGAAGCTCAAATTTTCAGCAAGCTCTCCTCCATCCTAATAAGTGATTTTGATGATTTTCTTTATGATTATTGTACTTTTAGAACCCCTAGAACTTAAGCTTTCAAATAAGGGGACTATTGTGTAATATGGTGAAAAGTTTAGAGTTTTTCCATGAGAGCTATCATTGTTATTTGCTGCATTTTTATGGAAGAAATTGAGTCTTAGTTGTTAGATGAACAACTTTTGTGAAAGGTGTTGTCTTGAAAACACCTAATTGGACCTTGATGAAAAGGTCACAAATTTGTAGTAATTATGTGAAATGTTGAGTTTTGATGATAGCTATAAGAGTATTAAATGTTCACCTAGGCTTGTTGAAGGTAGAAATGTGATTAGAATTAATTTCCGAGCCTAAAGGCAAAATGGTCATTTTGCCAAAGTCTAGGGCAAAATAGTAATTTTGCCTAAGCATGACTATTAAAATGCTTTTATTAATGTGAGGATTAAAATGAGCTAAATTGCTATTATAGAGCAAGAAGAACCGAGAATCCACCTCGATCGGGGAAAGAACAAAGTCTTGGACTAAACCGACGAGCTAACTCATTTTGGAATCGAGGTAAGTTTGTATGTGATTAATGCAACATTCATGTTAGCATAATTGAGAATGCTTGGTATCATATTGATGCATGATACTATACTAAATTGAGTGATTGATGTTGAATATGATGTTGAAGTCCTAGTGGACCATATTGAATATAAAAATGCTATCATCGAGATATGAAATAGATAAGGTCCCGTATAAGACCATGTCCAGGACATGGCCTCGGCATCGAATTGAGATCCCGTAAAAGACCACATCCGGGATATGGCTTCGGTAATGAATATGAGAATCGTATAAGATTATATCCGGGATATGACTTCGGTAATGAATATGATAATCTTATAAGACCATATCCGGGATATGGCATTGGCATTTAGAAGTGACTCCATGTAAGACCACCTCGGGGATGTGGCATTTGCTTCGTACCTACAGTAATGATGAGGAATATGCGTCTTTGACTATCCCTAGTGATTAATTGGATAAGTAGATGAGTTTAGAAGTAGAAACGATATTGGTACTAAAGTCATGTAAATGAGTGAATACAGGTACTCGTGAATGAGTCACAAAGAAACGATTACGATGTGTGGCATGGTATGTGCTAAATAAGGGCAATTGTAAGTAAGTATGGCAAGAAGCCTATTACTTGTGTATGGTTATTTAATGCCATGGATGGATTATATTATGAGCTTATTGTTGCTATTTATTTCCATGCAAACATACTAAGCTTTATGCTTACCCCTTTTATTGCCCTTTATAGTATTGCCAAGATAACTCGAGGAACGTGGACGTAGGAGTTTAGAAATCACACTATCGACATCACTTTGGTATAACAATTTAGACTTATTTTGAGTATGGCATGTATAGGACTTAATAAACCTATAAAAGCAACATATTTTCATCTCACATTTAGTATGCTTTTGGATGATTTAAGCCTCGATTGATATAAAAAGGTGCTCTTAATCCTTTCTTTTCATGTCTTATACCCAGGAAAGCACCCGAGGACGAAAAGAACATAAAACGGTCCCAAAACAGAGTAAATGGGCTATATCATGAAATCCACACGGCCTGGACTTAAGCCCACACAGCTGTGCCGCATGGATCATCTAGAACACGGCCTTACCCCCGAGTCACACAGCTATGCCTCATTAAAGAAGTCCGAACATGGCTTGAAGACTAGTCACACGGGCGTGTGACATGGCCGTGTCCCTATCATGGCAAAAAGCAATTTCATTCGTATTTGGATACTTTGGGGCGAAGAAACACATTCCAAGAGGCTATATAAACCCCCTAGGTGTTACCTGAAAGGAGGGCGGTTAGCTAGGACAAGGAGCCAAGCCGAAAAGGTTAGAATTGTGGGAATCACTCAAACATAGCCAGTTGATCCACCTCTAGAATCCGGAATTCTACTCAAGACAGAGGATCTCTCCTTCAATTCCTTCAGGGAGTTTTAGGGATTTCTTATGTTTTGTTTTATCTTTTCTTCTGAGATGTTTTCTTTATTTGTTATGAACTAAGCTCTTCAGATACCTAAAGGGGATGAAACCTAGCTGAATCTTGTTATTATTTTCTGAACTATAAGATAAATACTTAATTTGTTCTTAATTATGTGCGCTTAATTCTTGTGTTAATGTTTTTGGGATATTGACTCAAGTCAGATGTTCTTAGGTGGAGGAGCAAAAGTCCCTGCTTAAGAAGAGATCTAGCATAATTAAAGCGGAGTCGTTCACGTGCCTAGAGATAGGGTCACGAGATTTTGCCGGATTAGGGTGAAACCTAATATGGGAATCCATAGATCGATTTACTGCTATTCTAGGGGTTATTAAGTGAGAAAGAGATTTTCGTTAATTAACCTAGGGTTAGACGTTATTCGCCTCGAGAGAGGGTTTAATATACATTAGGGAGTCCTACGGATCAAGTCAAGTGAATAAATCGTATGGTTCAGTGTTAGATAACAAGTGTAGTCTAGGTGGATTCTTCCTGAGGGTATCGTCTTAAATTAACTGAGTCTTCCCTCAAGTTATTTCCCAATTCATTCTTTTTGTCTTTGCGTCTTTAGCTTAGTAGTAGTTAAGTCTAAACAACTTCACTTATTTTAGGCTAGATAATAAAAAGAAGGTTAGTATTAGTACTTTTAGTTCCTTGGGGTTCGACAATCCGGTCTTGCCTAAGCTATACTACTGTTCGATAGGTACACTTGCCTTTAATCATTGTCAGAGTTAGTTTGTAGGTTCGATCATTCTCTTTATAAATTTTAAGACTCTGATTCCAGCAATCAAGTTTTTGGCACCGTTGCCGGGGAACTAAAATATTAAGAAAGCTTTATTTTTATTACTTTAGCCATTATTTTTATTTTTCTCAGTTTACTTTTATTTTTTTAGGTTAAATTTTGATTTCGCTAAATTTTCTTTCTTTCTTCTCCTAGCAGGTACCTCTAGTTTATGACTAGAAGGAACCCAAAAGGACCACTAGTATACGACAGTGAAATTGAAGCTACCGTTCGTAGGACTCACAGAGAAATCAGGCGAGCCCTAAATTACACAGAGGAAGACCAAGAAGGCAGATCTAATCCTACTGAAGGGATGGACGAGAATAATCCACAACCACATGATGTGGGAGAAAATAATGCTCCACGTACTATGTTTGATTATGCTAAACCTCATTTAACAGGAGCGGAATCGAGTTTTGTTAGGCCTGCTATAGCTGCTAACAATTTTGAATTAAAGCCTAACATAATGCAAATGATTCAACAATTTGTACAATTTGATGGTTTGCAGGATGAAGATCCAAACACTCATATAGTTAATTTTTTAGAGTTCTGTGATACCTTCGAAATAAATGGCGTTTCTAATGATGCCATACGTCTTCGATTATTCCCCTTTTCATTAAGGAATAAAGCCAAACAGTTGTTAAACTCGTTACCATGAGGGTCAATCACTACATGGGAGCAAATGACCGAAAAATTTTTATTGAAATATTTCCCACCGGCCAAAATGGCCAAATTACGGAATGATATCTCTTCTTTTGTGCAGATGGATTTAGAGACATTATATGACGCATGGGAGAGATACAAAGATCTCTTGAGACGGTGTCCACACCATGGTTTACCTTTATGGCTCCAAGTCCAAACCTTCTATAACGGTGTAAACCCCTCAACGAGGCAATTAATTGATTCAGCCGCCGGTGGAACTCTGAACAATAGAACTCCTGAAGTATCCTATGAGTTCATTGAAGATATGTCACTGAATAACTATCAGTGGCAAGCGACAAGGACTAAACCGACAAAATTAGCTGGAGCTTACAACCTCGATGCAGTGACCACACTATCAACACAGATAGAGATGATAAATAAAAAGCTTGATAGTTTGTGTTCTTCGCAGGTACACCCAGTCATGCAATGCGACGCAAGTGGAACTGTGGCGAATCCTGAGTACCCACCCTACCAACCGGGCACAGAGACCGAATAGATGAACTATATAGGTAATAATTTCAGATCCAATAATAATCCTTATAGTAATACTTACAATCTAGGTTGGAGGAGCCACCCAAATTTTTCATGGGGAGGTCAAGGAAATCCAAGACAACAACCTCTTCAAAATTTCCAAAATCAGCCATATCCACAAGAGAAAAAGCCAAACCTCGAAGAGATGCTGGCAAAATTCATGGCAAACACAGAAAATCGTCTCCAAGATACTGAGAAAACACTTAAAAGTCAACAAACATCGGTCGAAGATACCAAGAACCGAGTCGGGGAACTTACTAAGCCAGTAGGGGAAGTCACTAAAACAGTCAGACAACTTGCAAAGTTAATGTCCGAACGACCGCAAGGATGTCTACCAAGTAACATAGAGATCAACCCAAAGGAGCAAATTCAAGTCATCACAGCTCATGATAGTAAAGGGTTAGATGAACCCAACTCAGTACAAGAAAACAAGATAGAAAAAGATAAAACAGAGGTAACACAGGAAAAGCCAAAACCGGTAATCAAAGAGTACCAACCTCGCATACCTTATCCCGAAGTAATGAACAGAGATGATACAGAAGAACAGTTCGGTAAGTTTCTTAAACTTTTAAAGAAATTACATATCAACTTACCTCTTCTTGAAGCTCTTTTTTAGATGCCAGACTCAAGAAAATTTTTAAAGCAGCTCTTAACGAACAAGCGCAAATTAGACGAGGAACCACATGTGGAATTAAACGCAGTATGCTCAGCAATGTTACAGAATAGACTACCGCGAAAGCAAAAAGATCCAGGGAGTTTTACAATTCTATGTTTAATTGGTAGTTTAACTGTTGATAACGCGTTAGCTGATTTAGGGGCAAGTATAAATGTCATGCCTTACAAAATGTTTAAACAACTAGGTCTAGGAAAACCCAAACAAACTAGGATGAACATTTAATTAGCTGATAAAACTGTTAGAATTCCCAGGGGGATTATCGAAGATGATCTTGTAAAAATTGGAAAATTTGTTTACCCAGTAGATTTTGTTGTCTTAGACATGGATGAGGATAATTCAATCCCCTTAATTTTAGGAAGACCCTTTCTAGCAACTGCCAAGACTAAAATTGACGTTGCCACAGGAAAACTCATACTTTGTGTAGGCGATGAATCAATCAGTCTTCAAGCTCTTGACTCGGCCAAGACAACAATTGATGAAGGTAAGAAACTCAA
Organism: Gossypium australe; assembly: GCA_005393395.2. NCBI lineage: Eukaryota > Viridiplantae > Streptophyta > Magnoliopsida > Malvales > Malvaceae > Gossypium > Gossypium australe. The sequence continues at coordinate 114,530,966 of CM016616.1, read as the reverse complement.
TCCAGTTGATAATCAATTTGTGCAACCTTCATCGCAGGGAACACCACAAGGATACAAACCAGAGCCAAGTTATAGACCCCAAGCCAACAAGGAAGAACTACATAAGGAACAAAGCCTTAGGGTCGACAAACTAAAAGAGCAGAAAACACAAATCAAAGAGGAACAGGAACCTCGACCTCTAGTACCCCATCTGTGGATACCTCATGCGCTCATTGTCTAATCACGTTTATCTGTATTAACAGTTTTATGAATCAGTTACAGTTCCAGTGTTTATTAACAAATGTTTTATGTAAAACAGTATCGGTTATTCAGAGTTTGTTTTCGTAAATCGCAGTCTCACTACGGTTTCAGTTTCTCTACAATTTTTAGTATACACTAACTAGAGTGTTTTCAGTACAGTTTACTACCTATAGTAGTTTCAGAATATACTATCCATAACAATTTCAGTTTAAAACAAATCACAGTTCAGAATACTTAAAAGATTGGCGCCAGAGACTTGGTGTACCACTTACTCAATAAAAACATTTCAAATCGTTTAGAAATCAATCAATTTTTCGAAAGCCCAGTTTTTTAAAAAACCCATAATCTACAGTCAAGTTTTGTAACTTGGTTCTGATACCACTAAATGTAATACCCCAAACCCGGCCTAGACGTTATGGCCGTATCTGGCAAAGTCACACGATAGTGTTTTTGAAACCTTGTTGTTACGATTAAAACATACCATGTTATTATCTTTAGTAAACCTTTTTTAGAACTTAGGAAGTCTTCTTTATTCATTTAAAACATTTGTTTTGAAACATCCCTCGTCACGGAAGCTTTAATAAAACAGGTCAGGTGATCATGCGTTTAGAAATTACTTTAACTTTTTGAAAACTGAATTTCCTACGACCAGCAGGTATAAATCCATAAAGTAAAATAAATAAATAAAAATCCAAATTTAAAACCAAAGTCCCAGAGGGTCCTTAAATTACAACCCAAATAATCAATAATAATCAAATCATAAATTGTAAATTGAAAACCATGAAGTCCAAAACTTATTGTGGTCACCGCTGAGTCCTTCGTCGCATCGATCCGTCTAAGTCTGGGGATTACATGTGCACATTAAAAAAAAAGGGTGAGTTTATGTAAACTCAATGTGTAATCCCGCAGAACCAAACAAAAAATCAGTATTCACAGTGCACAGTTGAACAGTCTTGGGCCTAAGCCCTTTTCAGTATCAGTGACAGTTTGGGCCTTAGCCTATCTCAGTACAGTGTCGAAAATGTAGTAGGGCCTTAGTCCATCATAGTATCAGTAGCAGTAACAGTTATGCAGTAGCAAAATGCTACCCAACCAGCCTCTACACACCATCTCTGTCCAACCCTACACTCCATGTGGGGCTATAATCAACCCACCCATCCCTACACTCCAAGTAGTATCGAATGCGGCACAAAACAGTAGTTTGCAGCTGAGCTGCAAATAAATTAGGCTTAAAGCCTTTCAGTACACTTCCTCTGAATAACAACCCCCAATCCAATGCAATGCAACACACAATAGATGACATGCTATTATGCAATTTCAGTAGATATATTCAGTTCAGATATTAACATGCTCAGTACAAATATCATTCATTCAATTGCACACATTTAGGGGTCTAAGTGGAGCTTACCGACCCTATAGTTGGTTCACAGTCGACTTGGGCGACCCGTGCAACCTTAAAAACATTTCAATAAAAATGGGCCTACATGCCCATGTGATCTGCCCGTATGGGCTCACACGCCCGTATGGCCCATTCGGCCCAAATTGGCCTTGGCCGTGTGATCCATTTTTAAAGTAACCCATGCTAGCTCAATACTCATATATGTTTTCACTATTTTTTTATATGTTCATGTAAAGCTGTCTACTTGAGTCATTATCACTAAATTATTTATATCTTGAACTAAAGAATTCCAAATTAAAATCCGCTTGATGTTTTTGAAACTAAACTCAAATACCTTTCTACCATAAAATTTTCAGAATTTATAGCTTATAAAATAAGTATAGTAAAATCTTTAAAGTTATCCCTATTCTACTGTTTGACAGCTTCATCCTTTCCTTACTAAAAATTATTTATCTCTTAGTATGAAATTTTGATGATGTTTCCATTTATTTCTATTGAAAATAGACTTATTAAAGATTGAAGCATATAAATTTAAGCCCCTAATTATTTTTTTTTACAATTTTTGATGATTTTCCTAAGTCAGAACAAGGGAACCCGAAATCATTCTGACCTTGTCTCACAAAATTTATTATATCTCATGGTTTAAAATTCCATTTCTTACAATGTTTCTTCCATGAAAAACTAGACTCAATAAAATTTAATTTCATACTTTATTCAACCTCTAACTCAATTCCCAATAGTTTTTTTATGATTTTTCAAAGTTAGACTACTGCTGCTGTCCAAAACTATTGTAGTGCAAAATGTTGATTTCCAGGTTTATAACACCCTCATTTCCTTTCTCTACAATTTTTCGCATCATTTTCTCTTATTTCTCGACAGCATGCAATTTTAGCTTTTTGCCGAATCCCGTTTTCTACGTTTCGGGTACATACCTAGTATTGATTCGCTGTGTAAAGTAACCCGAGCCTTCAAAGACCTATATTTGACCAATATATCCCTTAATTAACCACTTGATTCATCAATCAAACCAAATATCCCCAACAGAAAACTCAAGAAACTAAACCAAGGATGATTCAAAAACTTATCGTGACAAATCTGATAACTAGTTGTCTCCACACACTGGAATATCTGCTTAAAACCTTTGAACAACACCTAATCGAAAGTAAAATGAACCATTTGTTAATTGCCTACTTGAAATACAATAACTAATGGGAAAAAATTCTACTTACCGAAACAGATGAAGTCAAAAGTTGCACCCAAAGAGATGACTCGCAAAAAATACAGAAAGGAAAAGAGAGGGGAAAGAGAAGAAACAAGATTCGATGAAAGGGGAACAAAAACCAAAAGTGAACAAGAAGGGAGAAGAAACGACAGAGAAACAAAAGTCTAACGCTAGAAAAGTTGTTGGGAAAAAAAGAAAATAAAAAACTGATAAGAAGAAAATCTTATTTTGATAACTTCTCCCCAATTATCTCCTAAAATCACTCCCTATTAACCCACTAAAACACAACTACTCAGAATTTTGCCCTAACACAACTCTTAGCCGAAATTGGAGCAAAAATACTGTCTCCATGCCATCACAGTGAATTGAACATAGGACCTCCAACACTCCAACACTCCACTTAACCACCAGACCAGCAAGCCCAGTCTGATATAAACTTACCAACAATTAAACTTAAGCCCTTTGCACAAGGTTAAGGCTTTATTTATAAAAATACCTAAATTTGCCCAAGTAAGGCTTGAACTTGGGACCTCACACACACACCTAGAACACATTACCACTGAAGCAGATAGACATTGTGTGTCACACATACACGAAATCAAAAATTAAAATTTTGGGGCGTTACACATAATATCAAGTAAGCATAGATGAGCTCATCATCACATAAACTTCTATTTCCTTTCTCCATTCCATAGTTCAAAGATACTTTCCGTTGAAATATTGAAATTACGATGGACATTAGATATCATATACAAGTATACATGTCAACTATTCATCAATTCATGTTCAAAGGGTGCCCATTTAGCACCTATTCATATAGCACTCTCTCGAGCCACATATTATATAATAGGATTACTAGTCCAGGCTAAATCTCGTCTTTCTCGTATGCTCATAAGAGCTTGTTCAGGATTGCCAGTCTAGGCTAAATCCTTTTAGTTTCATATGCCCCAAAGAGCTTAAACTGGATTACCCGTCCGGGCTAAATCCACTTTACAACATATGTTCGAGAGGGCTTAACTCAGGATTACCCGTCTAGGCTAAATCCTTTTGGTTACTTATTTATATGCAACAATTTACTTGTTTCAAGAATTTACCTTATTCCATCGAAATACAGCGTTCAACTGGACGATGACATTTTATTTAGCATATCATAAATTGTATTTGTTTTACTACAAACATTATCTCATACATATCATCTCAATCATACAAATTCATTCAAGCATATTTACATACATATTTGAGTTACACAAACTTACCTTGACGATGGTTCAGGTTTGAAATTCAACTAATCCGAAGCCTTTTGTTTCCCTCGATCTACTTCCGTGGTTGGGCTTTTCGGGTCTTATTGAGCTTGAAAAGTTTCAATCCTCTCTCCTAGGGTTTCCATAGAAATTTTGGGGAAGAAGATGAATAAAAAAGATGATAATTTCTTTTTATTTTTCTATCATCTTTTTAATTAGTTGATTTCCAATTTAGTCCTTAATCATTTCTAATTTTTCCATGGATGAGTCACTAAAATCTCTACTAACTCTCCTTCAATGGTCTAATTACCATATAAGGACCTCTAGTTTTAAAATCTATAGTTATTTGATACCTCTAGCTACTAGAAGGCAACTTTTGCATTTCATGCAATTTAGTCCTTCTCGTAATTAAACACTTAATCGATAGAATTTTCATACCAAAATTTTCATACGACCTTCCTATGATAATGTAAGCCATAAAATAAAGTAAAAATAATTTTTATTTTTAACTCGTATTCGTGGTCCCGAAACCACAGTTCCGATCTCACTGAAATTTGGGCTATTACAACTCTCCCCCTTTAGAAATTTTCGTCCTCGAAAATTATTATTAGAAAAGAGATTAGGGTATTGCTTCCTCATGGTATCCTCAGGCTTCCAAGTAGCTTCCTTTATTCCATGTCGTTGCCAGAGAACCTTTACCAATGCTACCCTTTTATTTCTTGGCTCTTTTGTCTCATGTAATAGTATCTTGATCAGTTCTTCATGGTAGGTCATATCAGGTCGAATCTCAACCTCTGTCGGAGGAATAATGTGGGAAGGATCCGATCGATAATGTCATAACATGGATACATGGAAAACGTTGTGAATTTTATCAAGTTCAGATGGTACTGCAAGCTGATATGCAACTGGCCCGACTCTCTCAATGATCTCATACGGCCCGATGAATTGTGGGCTCAATTTTCCTTTACTAGCGAATCGGAGAACTTTCTTCAAAGGTGATACCTTCAAAAAAACTATATCACCAACTTGAAAATCTATCTCTTTTCGTTTTAAATCGGCGTAAGACTTTTGACGGTCTGAGGCTGCTTTCAAACTATCTCGAATTAGCTTCACCATTTTTTCTGTTTCACGAATCAAGTTAACTCCATGTATCTTTTTCTCACTTAACTCTGTCCAATATAATGGAATTCTACATTTCCGACCATATATAGCCTCATACGGTGCCATTTTAATACTAGACTGATAACTGTCATTGTAAGCAAATTCAAGTACACAACAGAGAAGCATATCTTCTAAAATCTGTATCACATGTTCTGACTGTCCATCAGTTTGCGGATGGAACACGGTACTAAAATGTAACTGAATGCTCAGAGCTTCTTGCAATTTACCCCAAAATTGAGACGTAAACCAATGATCCCTATCTGAAATAATAGAGATTGGCACCCTATGTAGTCTTACAATCTTAGAAACATATATTTCAGCCAATCTATCCAATGAATAGTCCATATGTACCGGGATAAAGTGCGCTGACTTCATTAAGCGATCAACAATCACCCATATAGCATCTTTCTTTTTCTACGACAAGGGTTCACCCGATACGAAGTCCATAGTAATTCTTTCCCATTTCCACTCCGAAATTGTAATTGGCTGCAATAATCTCGAAGGTACTTGGTGTTCAGTCTTTACTTGCTGACATATTAAACATTTAGATACAAATTCAAAAATGTCTCTTATCATTCCCGGCCACCAATACATTTTCTTCAAGTTATTGTACATTTTGTTGTTATCGGGATGTACCGACATTATACCATAGTGTGCTTCATGTAGAACCTTTTGTACCAATTCTGAATTCTTCAGTACACATATTCTGTTTCTGAATAACAAACAACCATCTGAATCGATCTAAAACTCCGAAGTAGGATCTGACTCACTGTGTGCTCGTTTAGCCTATAACTTTTCATCCTCTTTCTGGGCTTCACAAATTTGTTGACGAAATGTTGGTCTAGCTTTTAACTCAGTTATGATTGAATCATCATTAGACAAGGTCAATTGGGTGTTCAATGCTCTTAGGGCAAATAAAGATTTTCGGTTCAAGGCATCTGCAACCACATTAGCTTTCCCCGGATGATAATCAATAACGAGATCATAGTCCTTCAACGATTCCAACCATCTACGTTGTCTCAAGTTCAGCTCTTTTTGGGTCATCAAGTACTTCAAGCTCTTGTGATCCGTAAAAATATGACATTTTTCACCAAAGAGATAATGCCTCCATATTTTCAATACAAAGACAATAGCTGCCAAGTCAAGATCATGTACTGGGTAATTCTTTTCTTGTGGCTTAAGTTGTCTAGATGCATATGCTACAACTTTACCATTTTGCATCAATACACAACCTAACCCATTCAATGAGGCATCACTATAGATTACAAATTTGTTACCTAATTTCTGTTGAACTAAAATAGGTGCTTCCATCAATAAGGTTTTCAATCTATCAAAACTCTATTGGCACTTGTCAGACCACTCGAATTTCACATCTTTTTGCAATAATCGAGTCATCGGAAAGCTACCATTGAAAACCCTTTAACAAATCTCCGATAATATTCGGCTAGCCCATGAAAACTCCTGACTTCTAAAACATTCTTTGGTGGCTTCCAACTTACAATAGCTGAAATTTTGTTCGGATCCACTCGAATACCCTCTGCAGATACAACATGTCCAAGGAAACTAACTTTCTTTAACCAAAATTCACATTTACTGAATTTGGCATACAATTGCTTCTCACACAGAGTTTCCAATACAGTTCTCAAATGTTCAACATGCTCATTTTCATCCCGCGAATAAACCAAAATATCGTCAATAAAAACAACTACAAACTTATCTAGGTATGGTTTGAAAATTATGTTCATCAAATCCATAAACACCGCCGGGGCATTAGTCAACCCGAATGGCATCACCAAAAATTCATAGTGCCTATATAGGGTTTTGAAAGCTATCTTTGGCACATCTGAATCCTTTACCCGTAGCTGATAATAACCAGATCATAGATCAATCTTTAAAAATACCAGGACACCCTTCAGTTGGTCAAATAAATCATCAATTCTGGGCAACGGATACTTGTTCTTTATGGTGACTTTATTAAGCTGCCTATAATCAATGCACAATCTCAAAGATCCGTATTTCTTCTTTACAAATAAAACTGGTGCACTCCATGGTGAAAAACTAGGTCGGGCAAATCCTCTATCAATCAACTCTTCCAACTGTACCTTTAGCTCCTTCAAATCGACATTTGAACACAAGCTCAAAAATAGCATGTAACATACGCAATTACTAGAACATCAACTTCATATGATTGCCCATTTTATTACTCTCTGGATGAACAGACAAGCCACTACTGTGAACTTCGTATAAAAATTTCTGCATAAGCCCTGGATTCTTCGGTACACAAATTCCATTTCGGAATAATAATAACTGTACTCATTTAGCTTATCACTCACTAACAGATTTCTGAGTTTCTCAAACTTGCAAAGAAAACATCACTTTAGCTTTTTATTTAGCTAAAATCAAACCATTATCAAATAAGATTAATCAAGTAACCAATTCGCACAAAATAAATGAGGATTTTCCATACAAGCATCTGTAACTACACTTGCCTCCCCACAGGTCAATCAATAATTACTTACAATCTTTCAATAGCTCAAGTCATCAACATTGTCTTAAACTCAGATCTTTCTGTGTCATTAGATACATTAAACTCTTGATATCAGGCAACATATGGCAATCTTCGTCGAACAAACAATGTCATCAAATTCTCATTACAGACATAATAGTGACTGTCTCTAAATCACTAGTCAAACAGTTCTTTTTAATGTGACATTAACTGTCTGAAAACATGAACCATCACTTTATATTCTAGCAATAAAACTCATTCTAATCCGTTCACTAGTGCATCACTGAAAAATCATAAATTCATTACTCAATTCTAGCTGAACTCAAAACCAGAGCTTTGGTTAATAATACTTTCAATTGCTTTAACTTTACTAGCATGCCCAGACCATTCAAACTTTCAAAATTGGGATAACTTTATTAACAGAACAGCTTTAATTCAAAATAACATCACCCATTTAACACAAATCTAATAGGCATTTTTCTATATCATGCTTTCAAGAATATCAATTCTTCATTCAGACTGCCCGTCTATACACTCGTGAATGCTCAGAATTCATTCTCTTAGCTGAGGACATACTTAAATACATATAACACAAATCACATCCCAACAAATCAGCTCTTTCTGATTAAAAACAGCTGAGTCGATCTCAACTATAGAATAACACATCTCAAAATACATCTTTCTTCATGCTATTAAAACATCTCAAGCACACAATCTTTCAAAATTCTCTTATCATGCTAATTAAAGGCCTTTACAATAGCATTGGCTCAAAGAAACAAAGACATCTCGATGAATGCATTGACTTGAATCAACTTACCTGAGAAAGAAATCCATCATATGATTTGAGTTTGTGCTTCCATCATTTATACCATTGCCAAAGTCAATTCCTTACACAAAAATTAGAGAAATCTAGAAATACAACCATAATAGACATAGTTATCACAAGTTGAAGAACACTATTTCAAGATGAGTCATGGTCGATAATTCACGAAATAAGAATGATAGGAAAACCGAGATAAATAAATCTAAAATACAATACCATACCGGAAGTCCAAAAACATAACTCATAAGAAAATAACAAAGATCCTGATGATTCCTCAGAGAAACCCAGCAGAAAAACAATACTTACCGGCTCTGGACTTCCATTATAACAGAGATAATATATTTTCTGTATGTATAAAACAAAACCATAATCAGTAGAAACATAAGAATAGTCTCACATAAATTTTTTACCATCGAATTTATTCCAACATATTTGAATAGAATTCCGAAAAGATAAAGAAATACTGATCATAAACTGACCATACCAACAGGGCTTTCGTCTAACATCATAGTTAGCTTCTCACAACATAAGAACTCCATTAGAAACTGAACAATCACACACATATCTTCGAGGATAAAAGAATATATAGAATACCCAGAAAAGATCATCATATTCATTTCAACTGTAACAGTCACACACACAGACATCTTTATTACTCAAATATCATTTCTTTGACTAATTTTGTCATCATGAACCCTGAATTATTCCACTCACTAACGAAAATCAATTTGGGAAAAATTTCAGCAAACACATACTTTAGACATCATATTTGAATAAGTCGATTAGCCGAGACTAACTTCTCTTTTATCCGTGACATTGCATAATATGTATAATCTTTAAAACATTCTGATATCCTTCCAAAATTATTTCCACTTTCAAAACTATTCTTATCTCGATATGCATTACTAATTATTTCACTACTAAACTCTTTAGTTTTACATTTATGGATTTACTCCACATGGTTCTCGTGAATTTTTGTTATAAAGCAACACTGGTAAGGGGGTGAGATCGTAAAGCCTCTAGTTTGACTCTCATAAGTACACACATATGACTTAGCATTCATCACCAACATCATATCATCACAATTACATAATTCACTTCAAGCTAATTAACAAATATAATCATGTTACACAAACTTTTTCAATTATCTTATTCAAACAAGTGTACATAAACACACATTCCGTCAATTTGAGTAAATTTACTTATCATTTTCACTTAATCAAATATGTTGGGCACATAACATCATATGCAAGCCAAACAAACATGGATGGGCTTATCACCATATAAATTTTCATTTCATTCCACTTTTCACATTTCTCAACTTGTGGTTATCTCATTTCGTACATTAACACATACATATCATGAACTTCTATTCATACCTTTCCAAATTTCGACACATGATAAGCACATTTCAATCATTTCAATATCATTATCAGCATTATCAAAAAATAGCTCGGTTGGAAGTCATCTCTGTCTTAACAAAATAATTTCGTCAGAGTCGGGAGGTATCACACTATCACAAGTAGTAATATGGCATGTATAGCTAGACTCACATACGCTATGTTATTCCGAGAATCGACTAAACCATAGATCTGATACCACTAAATGTAACACCCCTTACCCGTATCTGACGCCGGAATAGGGTACGAGGCATTACCGGAACACATACACTTGTAAACTTATTAAATTGAGTCATAAAATTTTATCCAAATTAAAACTTTTCAAATTTTTATCTTTGAGTCCCTAAATAGGTCCTACGAGGTCCAATACATACCGTGGAAGCGGTTCGGGACTAAACCAAGAACTTTGGAAAATTTCACAACACTTAGAAAATTTTTCTTCAAAACATGGTCACACTCAATATGCATCCTCAACAACTCTTATACAGGCATAATTATATCTAATTATCGTACCATACCATTGAGCCAAACTTAGCCATTCGACATCAAGACTAATAGCACATTCAACCATTAGATATTTAGGCCATAACCCACAACTCATCATGTATCATGCAAACACAGGTCACATCACAAGACATTGGCATATAAATAATATATATAGGCTTACAATCAATTAGTCAATATAAGCTTAGCAGGGCTACATACTACAATAACCTTTAACCATTACAAGCCAATACATTTGGCCAAAACATATTAACATATACACAAAATGACTAAGTCCCTATACATGCCATAGGCTTAAATTACTTGAAAATCATTGATACAATACCAATCAATAACTTGTTAGTGTGATAGAATCTCCGACAACCTCCAACTCGAGCTAGCATTTGTGACACTATAGGAAAAAGGAAAGGAAGGGGGTAAGAATTATAGCTTAGTAAGTAGGTATGTAAATAATAAGTGATTTATTAAGAGGCTTTTATAAATCTTCACAATATGTTCTCAAGATAATACAATCATAATTGCACATAGTTCCACTATTTATTCATGTTCACCTCAAGTTGTCTACTCAAGTCAGTCACTAAATTATTTATATCTCGAGCTACATAACTCCAAATTAAGATCCGCTAATTTTCCCTGAAACTAGACTCACATATCTTCTTACCATAAAACTTTCAGAATTTTTGGTTTAGCCAATAAGTATAGTTTATTCTTTAAAGTCTCCCATATTCTGCTGTCTGACAGTTTCAACCCTTCTTCACTAAAAATTAGTTATCTCTTCGTACGGGATTCAGATGATGTTATCATTTGTTTCTATTGAAGGTAGACTCATTAAGAAATTTAAACATATAAGTTATAAACTATAATTATTTTTATACAATTTTTAGTGATTTTCCAAAGTCGAAACAGGGGATTCCTAAATCATTCTGACCATGTTTCACAAAAATTCAAATATCTCGGAATATGAAATTCTTTTGTTTTTCTTTTATGTGAAAATAAACTCATTCAGCTTTAATTTCATATCTTATTCAACCTCTAATTCGATTTCCACCATTTTTGGTGATTTTTCAAAGTCACACAACTGTTGCTGTCCAAAACTGTTTTGTTGCTAAATTTACTCTTTCATAATTTCACTTACTCCATTTCATCTTACCGAAGGTTCGATCAAATATCGAGCACATTGTTCATAAATTTTCACACTTATACCTGTACTTATTCGTCACATATTCATATTCAATTAATCTTAGTCGTTACATGATCACATGTACTTTCACTTAGTCAATTTCCCGTTGAACCCATCGGAATAATAACAGATACACGGTGGCCTACACATAGTACCACCCTTGTAGCCGAAGCTATCTGGTGCACATAGTAGCCTGCACTTAGTACTACACATGTGACCAAAGCCATCACTAACACATAGTGGCCTGCACTTAGTACCACACATGTGATCGAAGCTATCGGGTACGCATAGTAGCCTGCACTTAGTACTACACATGCAACCTATCCGTCTGGTACACTAGTAGCCTGCACTTAGTACTACACACGTGACTTAAAACCATCTCATAGCTCTCTTGTACACATAGTGGCCTACACTTAGTACCACACATGTGACCTAGCTACCTCATCCGTATCTTTTCTATTACGAAGGTTCAACCGAGAATTCTCATTTTTCAACATTTTACCAATTCATCCATAATCAATCACAATTCATAATTTACATCAAATAATTACACCATATTCAACCATATCTCATATAATATAACAAAATATTAAAGCATAAATAAAAAAAATGATGTATTATTTACATACAAACTTACCTCGGTACCATAATCAGTGAAAATGACATTCGTCATACTCTTTGTTTTTCCTTCGTTGTAAGTCTGAATCTCGTCATCCTTGATCTATAACAACACATTTAATTTATTTATTCATCCTGCTACTCAAATTAGCCTAAATTCACATTTTGGCAAAATTTACATTTTTACCCCTAAACTTTATCATATTTACACTTTTTCCCCTAGGCTCGTAAAATGATTTTTATTTAATTTCCTTGTATTTTAAGCCTAGCCGAACCATTTTCATGACTACAATAGCCCACAATTTTCACTCATTCACACTTTTATGACAAATTTCATAACTTTTACAAATTAGTCCTTTTAGGCATTTTTACCAAAAATCACTTAGTAAAAGTCGTTTCTCTAACCATAAACATGCATTTTTTACCATTAAACATAAAAATACACACATATTCATCATGGGTCAAAACCTTTGACTTTAACCATATCTCAAATTAGTGGTAGAAATAGATAGATCTTGTTATCAGGATTTCAAAAACGTAAAAATCATTAAAAACGGGGCTAAAACGGACTTACAATCGAGCTTGGAAGCTTGGAAAACACAAGCCATGGATTCTTCATGGTAATTTCAGCCAGAGCTTGAAGATGAACAAAAATTGGCTTTTAATTTTGTTTTTGATTCATTTTAATTACTAAATGACCAAAATGCCCCTAACTTAAAAATATTTTATTTCACCTATTTCATGTCCATTTTTGCCCAAAAAATTAACCAATGGTCTAATTACCATTTAAGGACCTCCAATTTAAAATTTCATAGTAATTTGACAGCTCTAACTTCTAGAACTCAAGTTTTGCACTTTTTATAATTTAGTCCTTTTGACTAAATTGAGTGCCCAAACGTCACAATTTTTGAACGAAATTTTCACGAAATTTTTCCGTGAAATTGTAGACCATAAAAATATAATAAAAATAAATTTTCTTACGTCGACTTTTTGGTCTCGAAACCACTTGTAACAGCCCGATTTAGGGGCTAGTCGAAATAGTGATCACGAGATCACTAATCCGAGATTAGAGAAATTTATTTTTATGCCATTTTATGATTCAGAGCATGATGGTATATGTACGTGAGAATTTAGGTACTTTAATTTTAGCGATTTCATGTTTAATCGCGAAAAAGGACTAAATCGCATATAGTGCGAAAGTTCCATTCTATAAGCTGAAGGTACCAAATAGCTATAGATTTTAAATTGGAGATCTTTAAAAGGAAATTAGACCCCATGATATGAGTGGCCGGCCATAGGCTATCATGGGAGAGAAATATGGACAAAAATTTGGTCAAAGTTAGTAATAGTTGGTGACTAATTTGACTAGTTTAATATTAGAATAAGGAAAGAAAAGATATCATCTTTTCTCCTTCACTCTTCCACCGAAAAATTGTAGCAAATAGAGGGTAGAAAGCTTCAAAAATTTCAGCTCACTCATCTCTTCACAAGTAAGTGTTCTAGTCATCTTTTCTTGAAAATAGTTGTACTTTTGAGACCCCTAAAGCTTAAGCTTTCAAATGAAGGGGCTATTGTGCAATACGGTGAAAAGTTTAGAGTTTTTCCATGAGAGCTATCACTGTTATTTGCTGCATTTTTATGGAAGAAATTGAATCTTAGTTGTTAGATGAACAGCTTTTATGAAAGGTGTTGTCTTGAAAACACCTAATTGAACCTTGATGAAAATGTTACAAAATTTTAGTAATTATGTGAAATGTTGAGTTTTGATGATAGCTATAAGAGTATTAAATGTTCACCTAGGCTTGTTGAAGGTAGAAATGTGATTAGAATTTATTTCTGAGCCTAGGGGCAAAATGGTCATTTTTCCAAAGTCTAGGGGCAAAATAGTAATTTTGGAAAAGCATGATTATTGAAATGCTTTTATTAATGTGATGATTAAAATGAGCCAACTTGCTATTATAAAGCAAGAAGAATCGAGAATTCGCCTCGATCAGGGAAAAAACAAAGTCGAAACAGTGATCTCGGGATCACTAATCCGATATTAGAAAATATTATTTTCATACAATTTTATGAGTCAGACCATGATGATATATGTACGTGAGAATTTAGGTACTTTAATTTTAGCTATTTCATGTTTAATCATGAAAAAAGACTAAATCGCATATCGTGCGAAAGTTCTATTCTATAAGATAAAGGTACCAAATAGCTATAGATTTTAAATTGGAGGTCTTTAAAAGGCAATTAGACCCCAAGATCTGAGTGGCCGGCCATAGGCTATCATGGGAGACAAAGATGGACCAAAATTTGGTCAAAGTTAGTAGTAGTTGGTGACATATTTGACTAGTTTAATATTAGAATAAGGAAAGAAAAGATATCATCTTTTCTCCTTCCCTCTTCCACCGAAAAATTGCAGCAAATAGAGGGTAAAAAGCTTCAAAAAGTTTAGCTCACTCATCTCTTCACAAGTAAGTGTTCTAGTCATCTTTTCTTGAAAATAGTTGTACTTTTGAGACCCCTAAAGCTTAAGCTCTCAAATGAGAGGACAATTGTGCAATATGGCGAAAAGTTTAGAGTTTTGCCATGAGAGTTATCATTGTAAATTGCTGCATTTTAATGGAAGAAATTGAGTCTTAGTTGTTAGATGAACAACTTTTGTGAAAGGTGTTGTCTTGAAAACACCTAATTGAACCTTGATGAAAAGGTTTCAAATTTGTAGTAATTATGTGAAATGTTGAGTTTTGATGATAGCTATCAGAGTATTAAATTTTCATCTAGGCTTGTTGAAGGTAGAAATGTGATTAGAATTTATTTCCGAGCTTAGGGGCAAAATGGACATTTTTCCAAAGTCTAGGGGCAAAATAGTAATTTTGGCAAAGCACGATTATTGAAATGCTTTAATTATTGTGATGTTTAAAATGAGCTAAATTGCTATTATAAAGCAAGAAGAATCGAGAATTTGCCTCCATCAGGGAAAAAACAAAGTCAGAACAGTGATGTCGGAATCACTAATTCGAGATTAGAAAAATTTATTTTCATACCATTTTATGAGTCAGAGCGTGGTGGTATATGTACGTGAGAATTTAGGTACTTTAATTTTAGCGATTTAATGTTTTATCGCGAAAAAGGACTAAATCGCATATAGTGCGAAAGTTCCATTCTGTAAGCTTAAGGTACCAAATAGCTATAGATTTTAAATTGGAGGTCTTTTAAAGGCAATTAGACCCTAAGATATGAGTAGTCGGTCATAGGCTATCAAGGGAGAGAAAGATGGACAAAAATTTGGTCAAAGTTAGTAATAGTTGGTGACTAATTTGACTAGTTTAATATTAGAATAAGGAAACAAAAGATATTATCTTTTCTCCTTCAGTCTTCCACCGAAAAATTGTAGCAAATAGAGGGTAGAAAGCTTCAAAAATTTCAGCTCACTCATCTCTTCACAAGTAAGTGTTCTAGTCATCTTTTCTTGAAAATAGTTGTACTTTTGAGACCCCTAAAGCTTAAGCTTTCAAATGAGGGGACTATTGTGCAACATGGTGAAAAGTTTAGAGTTTTTCCATGAGAGCAATCACTGTTATTTGCTGCATTTTTATGGAAGAAATTGAGTCTTAGTTGTTAGATGAACAACTTTTATGAAATGTGTTGTCTTGAAAACACCTAATTGAACCTTGATGAAAAGGTTACAAATTTGTAGTAATTATGTGAAATGTTGAGTTTTGATGATAGCTATAAGAGTATTAAATGTTCACCTAGGCTTGTTGAACTTAGAAATGTGATTAGAATTTATTTCCGAGCCTAGGGGCAAAATGGTCATTTTTCCAAAGTCTAGGGGCAAAATAGTAATTCTGCCAAAGCACGATTATTGAAATGCTTTTATTAATGTGATGTTTAAAATGAGCTAAACTGCTATTATAAAGCAAGAAGTATCGGGAATTCGCCTCGATCGAGGAAACAACAAAGTCGGAAGAGTGATATCGGCATCACTAATTCGAGATTAAAGAAATTTCTTTTCATGCCATTTTATGAGTCAGAGCATGATGGTATATGTACGTGAGAATTTAGGTACTTTAATTTTAGCTATTTCATGTTTAATCGTGAAAAAGGACTAAATCGTATATCGTGCGAAAGTTCCATTTTATAAGATAAAGGTACAAATAGCTATAGATTTTAAATTGGAGGTCTTTAAAAGGCAATTAGACCCCAAGATATGAGTGGCCGGCCATAGGCTATCATGGGAGAGAAAAATGGACAAAAATTTGGTCAAAGTTAGTAATATTGTTGACTAATTTGACTAGTTTAATATTAGAATAAGGAAAGAAAAGATATCATCTTTTCTTCTTCACTCTTCCACCGAAAAATTGCAGCAAATAGAGGGTAGAAAGCTTCAAAAATTTTAGCTCACTCATCTCTTCACAAGTAAGTGTTCTAGTCATCTTTTCTTGAAAATAGTTGTACTTTTGAGACCCCTAAAGCTTAAGCTTTCAAATGAGGGGACTATTGTGCAATATGGTGAAAAGTTTAGAGTTTTTCCATGAGAGCTATCATTGTTATTTGCTGCATTTTTATGGAAAAAAATGAGTCTTAGTTGTTAGAAGAATCGAGAATTCACTTTGATCGGGGAAAAACAAAGTCAGAATAGTGATGTCAGGATCAGTAATCCAAGATTAGAAAAATTTATTTTCATACCATTTTATGAGTCAGAGCATGGTGGTATATGTACGTGAGAATCTAGGTACTTTAATTTGAGCGATTCCATGTTTAATCGCGAAAAAGGACTAAATCGCATATCGTACAAAAGTTCCATTCTATAAAATAAAGGTACAAATAGCAATAGATTTTAAATTGGAGGTCTTTTTTAAGGCAATTAGACCCCATGATATGAGTGGCCGGCCATAGCCTATCATGGGAGACAAAGATGGACAAAAATTTGGTCAAAGTTAGTAATAGTTGGTGACTAATTTGGCTAATTTAATATTAGAATAATGAAAGAAAAGATATCATCTTTTCTGCTTCACTCTTCCACGAAAAAGTTGCAGCAAATAGAGGGTAGAAAGCTTCCAAAATTTCAGCACACTCTTCTCTTCACAAGTAAGTGTTCTAGTCGTCTTTTCTTGATAATAGTTGTACGTGTGAGATCCCTAAAGCTTAACCTTTAAAATGAGGGAACTATTGTGCAATATGGTGAAAAGTTTAGAGTTTTTCCATGAGAGCTATCATTGTTATTTGCTGCATTTTTATGGAAGGAATTGAGTCTTAGTTTTTAGATGAACAACTTTTGTGAAAGGTGTCTGGAAAACACCTAATTGAACCTCGATGAATAGGTTACAAATTTGTAGTAATTATGTGAAATGTTGAGTTTTGATGATAGCTATAAGAGTATTAAATGTTCACCTAGGCTTGTTGAAGGTAGAAATGTGATTAGAATTTATTTCCGACCCTAGGGGCAAAATGGTCATTTTTCGGAAGTCTAGGGGCAAAATAGTAATTTTGCCAAAGAATGATTATTGAAATGCTTTTATTAATGTGATGTTTAAAATGAGCTAAACAGCTATTATAAAGCAAGAAGTATCGAGAATTCGACTCGATCGAGGAAAGAACAAAGTCGGAAGAGTGATATCGGGGTCACTAATTCGAGATTAGAGAAATTTCTTTTCATGCCATTTTATGAGTCAGAGCATGATGGAATATGTACGTGAGAATTTAGGTACTTTAATTTTAGCTACTTCATGTTTAATCGTGAAAAAGGACTAAATCGCATATCGTGCGAAAGTTCTATTCTATAAGATAAAGGTACAAATAGCTATAGATTTTAAATTGGAGGTCTTTAAAAGGCAATTAGACCCCAAGATATGAGTGGCCGGCCATAGGCTATCATGGGAGAGAAAAATGGACAAAAATTTGGTCAAAGTTAGTGATAGTTGTTGACTAATTTGACTAGTTTAATATTAGAATAAGGAAAGAAAAGATATCATCTTTTCTCCTTCACTCTTCCACCGAAAAATTGCAGCAAATAGAGGGTAGAAAGCTTCAAAAATTTTAGCTCACTCATCTCTTCACAAGTAAGTGTTCTAGTCATCTTTTCTTGAAAATAGTTGTACTTTTGAGACCCCTAAAGCTTAAGCTTTCAAATGAGGGGACTATTGTGCAATATGGTGAAAAGTTTAGAGTTTTTCCATGAGAGCTATCATTGTTATTTGCTGCCTTTTTGTGGAAAAAAATGAGTCTTAGTTGTTAGAAGAATCGAGAATTCGTTTCGATCGGGGAAAAACAAAGTCAGAACAGTAATGTCGGGATCAGTAATCCGAGATTAGAAAAATTTATTTTCATACCATTTTATGAGTCAAAGCGTGGTGGTATATGTACGTGAGAATTTAGGTACTTTAATTTTAGCGTTTCCATGTTTAATTGCGAAAAAGGACTAAATCGCATATCGTCTGAAAGTTCCATTCTATAAGACAAAGATATAAATAGCAATAGATTTTAAATTGGAGGTCTTAAAAGGCAATTAGACCCCATGATATGAGTGGCCGGCCATAGCCTATCATGGGAGACAAAGATGGACAAAAATTAGGTCAAAGTTAGTAATAGTTGGTGACTAATTTGACTAGTTTAATATTAGAATAATGAAAGAAAAGATATCATCTTTTTTTCTTCACTCTTCCACGAAAAAGTTGTAGCAAATAGAGGGTGAAAGAAAAGATATCATCTTTTCTCCTTCACTCTTCCACCGAAAAATTGCAGGAAATAGAGGGTAGAAAGCTTCAAAAATTTTAGCTCACTCATCTATTCACAAGTAAGTGTTCTAGTCATCTTTTCTTGAAAATAGTTGTACTTTTGAGACCCCTAAAGCTTAAGCTTTCAAATGAGGGGACTATTGTGCAATATGGTGAAAAGTTTAGAGTTTTTCCATGAGAGCTATCATTGTTATTTGCTGCATTTTTATGGAAAAAAATGAGTCTTAGTTGTTAAAAGAATCGAGAATTCGCTTCGATCGGGAAAAACAAAGTCAGAACAGTTATGTCAGGATCAGTAATCCGAGATTAGAAAAATTTATTTTCATACCATTTTATGAGTCAGAGCATGGTGGTATATGTACGTGAGAATCTAGGTACTTTAATTTGAGCGATTCCATGTTTAATCGTGAAAAAGGACTAAATCACATATCGTGCAAAAGTTCCATTCTATAAGATAAAGGTACAAATAGCAATAGATTTTAAATTGGAGGTCTTTAAAAGGCAATTAGACCTCATGATATGAGTGGCCGGCCATAGCCTATCATGGGAGACAAAGATGGACAAAAATTTGGTCAAAGTTAGTAATAGTTGGTGACTAATTTGACTAGTTTAATATTAGAATAATGAAAGAAAAGATATCATCTTTTCTGCTTCACTCTTCCACGAAAAAGTTGCAGCAAATAGAGGGTAGAAAGCTTCAAAAATTTCAGCACACTCTTCCCTTCACAAGTAAGTGTTCTAGTCGTCCTTTCTTGATAATAGTTGTACTTGTGAGATCCCTAAAGCTTAAGATTTCAAATGAGGGAACTATTGTGCAATATGGTGAAAAGTTTAGAGTTTTTCCATAAGAGCTATCATTGTTATTTGCTGCATTTTTATGGAAGGAATTGAGTCTTAGTTGTTAGATGAACAACTTTTGTGAAAGGTGTTGTCTAGAAAACACCTAATTGAACCTCGATGAATAGGTTACAAATTTGTAGTAATTATGTGAAATGTTGAGTTTTGATGATAGCTATAAGAGTATTAAATGTTCACCTAGGCTTGTTGAAGGTAGAAATGTGATTAGAATTTATTTCCGAGCCTAGGACAAAATGGTCATTTTTCCAAAGTCTAGGGGCAAAATAGTAATTTTACCAAAGCACGATTATTGAAATGCTTTTATTAATGTGATGTTTAAAATGAGCTAAACTACTATTATAAAGCAAGATGTATCGAGAATTCGCCTCGATCGAGGAAAGAACAAAGTCGGAAGAGTGATATCGGGATCACTAATTCGAGATTAGAGAAATTTCTTTTCATGCCATTTTATGAGTCAGAGCATGATGTTATATGTACGTGGGAATTTAGGTACTTTAATTTTAGCTATTTCATGTTTAATCGTGAAAAAGGACTAAATCGCATATCGTGCGAAAGTTCCATTCTATAAGATAAATGTACAAATAGCTATAGATTTTAAATTGGAGGTCTTTAAAAGGCAATTAGACCCCAAGATATGAGTGGCCGGCCATAGGCTATCATGGGAGAAAAAGATGGACAAAAATTTGGTCAAAGTTAGTAATAGTTGTTGACTAATTTGACTAGTTTAATATTAGAATAATGAAAGAAAAGATATCATCTTTTCTGCTTCACTCTTCCACGAAAAAGTTGTAGAAAATAGAGGGTAGAAAGCTTGAAAAATTTCAGCACACTCATCTCTTCACAAGTAAGTGTTCTAGTCATCTTTTCTTGAAAATAGTTGTACTTTTGAGACCCCTAAAGCTTAAGCTTTCAAATGAGGGGACTATTGTGCAATAGGGTGAAAAGTTTAGAGTTTTTCCATGAGAGCTATCATTGTTATTTGCTGCATTTTTATGGAAAAGAATGGGTCTTAGTTGTTAGAAGAATCGAGAATTCGCTTCGATCAGGGAAAAACAAAGTCAGAACAGTGATGTCGGGATCAGTAATCCGAGATTAGAAAAATTTATTTTCATACCATTTTATGAGTCAGAGCATGGTGGTATATGTACGTGAGAATCTAGGTACTTTAATTTGAGCGATTCCATGTTTAATCGCAAAAAAGGACTAAATCGCATATCGTGCAAAAGTTCCATTCTATAAGATAAAGGTACAAATAGCAATAGATTTTAAATTAGAGGTTTTTAAAAGGCTATTAGACCCCATGATATGAGTGGCCGGCCATAGCCTATATGGGAGACAAAGATGGACAAAAATTTGGTCAAAGTTAGTAATAGTTGGTGACTAATTTGACAAGTTTAATATTAGAATAATGAAAGAAAAGATATCATCTTTTCTGCTTCACTCTTCCACGAAAAAGTTGTAGCAAATAGAGGGTGAAAGAAAAGATATCATCTTTTCTCCTTCACTCTTCCACCGAAAAATTGCAGCAAATAGAGGGTAGAAAGCTTCAAAAATTTTAGCTCACTCATCTATTCACAAGTAAGTGTTCTAGTCATCTTTTCTTGAAAATAGTTGTACTTTTGAGACCCCTAAAGCTTAAGCTTTCAAATGAGTGGACTATTGTGCAATATGGTGAAAAGTTTAGAGTTTTTCCATGAGAGCTATCATTGTTATTTGCTGCATTTTTATGGAAAAAAAATGAGTCTTAGTTGTTAGAAGAATCGAGAATTCGCTTCGATCGGGAAAAACAAAGTCAGAACAGTGATGTCAGGATCAGTAATCCGAGATTAGAAAAATTTATTTTCATACCATTTTATGAGTCAGAGCATGGTGGTATATGTACGTGAGAATCTAGGTACTTTAATTTGAGCGATTCCATGTTTAATCGTGAAAAAGGACTAAATCGCATATTGTGCAAAAGTTCCATTCTATAAGATAAAGGTACAAATAGCAATAGATTTTAAATTGGAGGTCTTTAAAAGGCAATTAGACACCATGATATGAGTGGCCGACCATAGCCTATCATGGGAGACAAAGATGGACAAAAATTTGGTCAAAGTTAGTAATAGTTGGTGACTAATTTGACTAGTTTAATATTAGAATAATGAAAGAAAAGATATCATCTTTTTTGCTTCACTCTTCCACGAAAAAGTTGCAGCAAATAGAGGGTAGAAAGCTTTAAAAATTTCAGCACACTCTTCTCTTCACAAGTAAGTGTTCTAGTCGTCTTTTCTTGATAATAGTTGTACATGTGAGATCCCTAAAGCCTAACCTTTGAAATGAGGGAACTATTGTGCAATATGGTGAAAAGTTTAGTGTTTTTCCATGAGAGCTATCATTGTTATTTGCTGCATTTTTATGGAAGGAATTGAGTCTTAGTTTTTAGATGAACAACTTTTGTGAAAGGTGTTGTCTGGAAAACACCTAATTGAACCTCGATGAATAGGTTACAAATTTGTAGTAATTATGTGAAATGTTGAGTTTTGATGATAGCTATAAGAGTATTAAATGTTCACCTAGGCTTGTTGAAGGTAGAAATGTGATTAGAATTTATTTCCGACCCTAGGGGCAAAATGGTCATTTTTCCAAAGTCTAGGGGCAAAATGGTCATTTTTCCAAAGTCTAGGGGCAAAATAGTAATTTTGCCAAAGAACAATTATTGAAATTCTTTTATTAATGTGATGTTTAAAATGAGCTAAACTGCTATTATAAAGCAAGAAGTATCGAGAATTCGCCTCGATCGAGGAAAGAACAAAGTCGGAAGAGTGATATCGGAATCACTAATTCGAGATTAGAGAAATTTCTTTTCATGCCATTTTATGAGTCAGAGCATGATGGTATATGTACGTGAGAATTTAGGTACTTTAATTTTAGCTATTTCATGTTTAATCGTGAAAAAGGACTAAATCGCATATCGTGCGAAAGTTCCATTCTATAAGATAAAGGTACAAATAGCTATAGATTTTAAATTGGAGGTCTTGAAAAGGCAATTAGACCCCAAGATATGAGTGGCCGGCCATAGGCTATCATGGGAGAGAAAGATGGACAAAAATTTGGTCAAAGTTAGTAACAATTGTTGACTAATTTGACTAGTTTAATATTAGAATAAGGAAAGAAAAGATATCATCTTTTCTCCTTCACTCTTCCACCGAAAATTTGCAGCAAATAGAGGGTAGAAAGCTTCAAAAATTTTAGCTCACTCATCTCTTCACAAGTAAGTGTTCTAGTCGTCTTTTCTTGAAAATAGTTGTACTTTTGAGACCCCTAAAGCTTAAGCTTTCAAATGAGGGGACTATTGTGCAATATGGTGAAAAGTTTAGAGTTTTTCCATGAGAGCTATCATTGTTATTTGCTGCATTTTTATGGTAAAAAATGAGTCTTAATTGTTAGAAGAATCGAGAATTCGCTTCGATCGGGGAAATACAAAGTCAGAACAGTGATGTCGGGATCAGTAATCCGAGATTAAAAATATTTATTTTCATACCATTTTATGAGTCAGAGCGTGGTGGTATATGTACGTAAGAATTTAGGTACTTTAATTTTAGCGTTTCCATGTTTAATCGCGAAAAAGGACTAAATCGCATATCATGCGAAAGTTCCATTCTTTAAGACAAAGATACAAATAGCAATAGATTTTAAATTGGAGGTCTTTAAAAGGCAATTAGACCCCAGGATATGAGTGGCCGGCCATAGCCTATCATGGGAGACAAAGATGGACAAAAATTTGGTCAAAGGTAGTAATAGTTGGTGACTAATTTGACTAGTTTGATATTAGAATAATGAAAGAAAAGATATCATCTTTTCTGCTTCACTCTTCCACGAAAAAGTTGTAGCAAATAGAGGGTAGAAAGCTTCAAAAATTTTAGCACACTAATCTCTTCACAAGTAAGTGTTCTAGTCATCTTTTCTTGAAAGTAGTTGTACTTTTGAGACCCCTAAAGCTTAAGCTTTCAAATGAGGGAACTATTGTGCAATATGGTGAAACGTTTAGAGTTTTTCCATGAGAGCTATCATTGTTATTTGCTGCATTTTAATGGAAGGAATTGAGTCTTAGTTGTTAGATGAACAACTTTTGTGAAAGGTGTTGTCTGGAAAACACCTAATTGAACCTCGATGAATAGGTTACAAATTTGTAGTAAGTATGTGAAATGTTGAGTTTTGATGATAGCTATAAGAGTATTAAATGTTCACCTAGGTTTGTTGAAGGTAGAATTGTGATTAGAATTTATTTCCGAGCCTAGGGCAAAATGGTCATTTTTCCAAAGTCTAGGGGCAAAATAGTAATTTTGCCAAAGCACGATTATTGAAATGCTTTTATTAATGTGATGTTTAAAATGAGCTAAACTGCTATTATAAAGCAAGAAGTATCGAGAATTCGCCTCGATTGAGGAAAGAACAAAGTCGGAAGAGTGATATCGGGATCACTAATTCGAGATTAGAGAAATTTCCTTTAATGCCATTTTATGAGTCAGAGCATGATGGTATATGTACGTGAGAATTTAGGTACTTTAATTTTAGCTATTTCATGTTTAATCGTGAAAAAGGACTAAATCGCATATCGTGCAAAAGTTCCATTCTATAAGATAAAGGTACAAATAGCTATAGATTTTAAATTGGAGGTCTTTAAAAGGCAATTAGACCCCAAGATATGAGTGGCCGGCCATAGGCTATCATGGGAGAGAAAGATGGACAAAAATTTGGTCAAAGTTAGTAATAGTTGTTGACTAATTTGACTAGTTTAATATTAGAATAAAGAAAGAAAAGATATCATCTTTTCTCCTTCACTCTTCCACCGAAAAATTGCAGCAAATAGATGGTAGAAAGCTTCAAAAATTTTAGCTCACTCATCTCTTCACAAGTAAGTGTTCTAGGCATCTTTTCTTCAAAATAGTTGTACTTTTGAGACCCCTAAAGCTTAAGCTTTCAAATGAAAGGACTATTGGTGAAAAGTTTAGAGTTTTTCCATGAGAGGTATCATTGTTATTTGCTGCATTTTTATGGAAAAAAATGAGTCTTAGTTGTTAGAAGAATCGAGAATTCGTTTCGATCGGGGAAAAACAAAGTCAGAACAGTGATGTCGGGATCAGTAATCTGAGATTAGAAAAATTTATGTTCAAACCATTTTATGAGTCAGAGCATGGTGGTATATGTACGTGAGAATTTAGGTACTTTAATTTTAGCGATTCCATGTTTAATCGAGAAAAAGGACTAAATTGCATATCGTGCGAAAGTTCCATTCTATAAGATAAAGGTACAAATAGCAATAGATTTTAAATTGGAGGTCTTTAAAAGGCAATTAGACCCCATGATATGAGTGGCCGGCCATAGCCTATCTTGGGAGACAAAGATGGACAAAAATTTGGTCAAAGTTAGTAATAGTTGGTGACTAATTTGACTAGTTTAATATTAGAATAATGAAAGAAAGGATATCATCTTTTCTGCTTCACTCTTCCACCAAAAAGTTGCAGCAAATAGAGGGTAGAAAGCTTCAAAAATTTCAGCACACTCATCTCTTCACAAGTAAGTGTTCTAGTCGTCTTTTCTTGAAAATAGTTGTACTTTTGAGATACCTAAAGTTTAAGCTTTCAAATGAGGGGACTATTGTGCAATATGGTGAAAAGTTTAGAGTTTTTCCATGAGAGCTATCATTGTTATTTGCTGCATTTTTATGGAAGGAATTGAGTCTTAATTGTTAGATGAACAACTTTTGTGAAAGGTGTTGTCTAGAAAACACGTAATTGAACCTTGATGAAAAGGTTACAAATTTGTAGTAATTATGTGAAATGTTGAGTTTTGATGATAGTTATAAGAGTATTAAATGTTCACCTAGGCTTGTTGAAGGTAGAAATGTAATTAGAATTTATTTCCGAGCCTAGGGCCAAAATAGTAATTTTGCCAAAGCACGATTATTGTAATGCTTTTATTAATGTGATGTTTAAAATGAGCTAAATTGCTATTATAAAGTAAGAAGAATTGAGAATTCACCTCGATCGAGGAAAGAACAAAGTCGGAACAATGATCTCAAGATCACAAATCCAAGGTTAGAGAAATTTATTTTCATGCCATTTTATGAGTCAGAGCATGATGGTATATGTACGTGAGAATTTAGGTACATTAATTTTAGCGATTTCATGATTAATCGCGAAAAAGGACTAAATCGCATATCGTGCAAAAGTTCCATTCTTTAAGATAAAGGTACCAAATAGCTATAGATTTTAAATTGGAGGTCTTTAAAAGGAAATTGGACCCTAAGTTATGAGTGGCCGGCCATAGGCTATCATGGGAGACAAAGATGGACAAAAATTTGGTCAAAGTTAGTAATAGTTGGTGACTAATTTGACTAGTTTAATATTAGAATAAGGAAAGAAAAGATATCATCTTTTCTCCTTCACTCTTCCACCGAAAAATTGTAGCAAATAGAGGGTAGAAAGCTTCAAAAATTTCAGCACAGTCATCTCTTCACAAGTAAGTGTTCTAGTCGTCCTTTCTTGAAAATAGTTGTACTTTTGAGATCCCTAAAGCTTAAGCTTTCAAATGAGGGGACTATTGTTCAATATGGTGAAAAGTTTAGAGTTTTGCCATGGGAGCTATCATTGTTATTTGCTGCATTTTTATGAAAGAAATTGAGTCTTAGTTGTTAGATGAACAACTTTTGAGAAAGGTGTTGTCTGGAAAACACCTAATTGAACCTTGATGAAAAGGTTACAAATTTGTAGTAATTATGTGAAATGTTGAGTTTTGATGATAGCTATAAGAGTATTAAATGTTCACCTAGGCTTGTTGAAGGTAGAAATGTGATTAGAATTTATTTCCGAGCCTAGGGGTAAAATGGTCATTTTGCCAAAGTCTAGAGGCAAAATAGTAATTTTGCCAAAGCACGATTATTGAAATGCTTTTATTAATGTGATGTTTAAAATGAGCTAAATTGTATTATAAAGCAAGAAGAATTGAGAATTCGCCTCGATCGAGGAAAGAACAAAGTCGGAACAGTGATCTCAAGATCACTCATCCGAGATTAGAGAAATTTATTTTCATGCCATTTTATGAGTCAGAGCATGATGGTATATGTACGTGAGAATTTAGGTACTTTAATTTTAGCGATTTCATGTTTAATCGCGAAAAAGGACTAAATCGCATATCGTGCGAAAGTTCCATTCTTTAAGATAAAGGTACCAAATAGCTATAGATTTTAAATTGGAGGTCTTTAAAAGGAAATTGGACCCTAAGATATGAGTGGCCGGCCATAGGCTATCATGGGAGACAAAGGTGGACAAAAATTTGGTCAAAGTTAGTAATAGTTGGTGACTAATTTGACTAGTTTAAAGGACAGAAAAGATATCAACTTTTCTCTTTCACTCTTCCATCAAAAAATTGCAGCAAATAGAGGGTAGAAAGCTTAAAAAATTTCAGCACACTCATCTCTTCACAAGTAAGTGTTCTAGTCATCCTTTCTTGAAAATAGTTGTACTTTTGAGATCTCTAAAGCTTAAGCTTTCAAATGAGGGGACTATTGTGCAATATGGTGAAAAGTTTAGAGTTTTGCCATGAGAGCTATCATTGTTATTTGCTGCATTTTTATGGAAGAAATTGAGTCTTAGTTGTTAGATGAACAACTTTTGCGAAATCTGTTGTCCGGAAAACACCTAATTGAACCTTGATGAAAAGGTTACAAATTTGTAGTAATTATGTGAAATGTTGAGTTTTGATGATAGCTATAAGAGTATTAAATGTTCACCTAGGCTTGTTGAAGTTAGAAATGTGATTAGAATTTATTTCTGAGCCTAGGGGAAAAATGGTCATTTTTCCAAAGTCTAGGGGAAAAATAGTATTTTTGCCAAAGCACGATTATTGAAATGCTTTTATTAACGTGATGTCTAAAATGAGCTAAATTGCTATTATAAAGAAAGAAAAATCGAGGATTCACCTCGATCGAGGAAAAAAACAAAGTCAGAACAGTGATGTCGGGATCACTAATCCGAGATTAGAAAATTTTATTTTCATACCATTTTATGAGTCAGAGCATGATGGTATATGTAACACCCCAAACTCCGCCCATTCACTACGACCGTATTTGAAATGCCACTGCGGAAAACGGTTGAAAATATTTTGACTTAAAGGAGAAGCATAAAATTTGTGGTGGTTTGTAAAATCTTGTGTATTTTGAAACTCTGAAGTAAGTCGAGTTGTTACAAATTCCCAGATTAAAACTTTTGTATATAGATATTTTAGAATATAAATTGTTAAGAATAAAATCATTGCCAATGTAATCATTAATCCAAATAAAATATAATAACACTTCGAATACTTAAGGCCCTTATTACAATAAATACTTAAGCCAAATACTGAAAATAATAAATTCTATTAAATAATGAAAACAACTTCTTCAGCATGGGCCACCTCGTATCCACTCCAACCCGGTCTGATCAACATATATCACCTGCGATGTTGGTAAAAATTGGGTGAGTCAAACAGACTCAGTGTGCAATTAGTCCACTGAATTCCACCCACATATCAACCACATATTTACCCACATGTCAGATATTAATGCAACATTATTCACATGATTTCATTTATTGGGCTTGGCCCACATTCACATCAATGGAGTTCACATATTGGGCTTGGCCCATAACCATATCACATTCTTATAATAGTGTATTTAACCACATGTTTCCGTATACTGGGCTTGGCCCATTACCACAATAATCCACATATCATATACTGGGCTTGGCCCATTTCCACATTGATCCACATATCATATTATGCAATTATGAAGCCCAACCCAGCCTAGGGTCCATCCTCTACATACCCCCGTATCCAGCCTACCACACACCAGGGGATTATTAAATCACCCTCCCCTTTTTGCTCCAATATGGCAACAAATGCCATCCACGCGAACTTAATCGCAAAGAATCCACAACGCGACCTTAGTCAGCGCCAATCCACGATGTAGCTGAAGCTAACATCAAAACCACGATGAGCACAAAGCCATCAATAACCACGATATGGCACATAGCCGATATCAACCACGATGAGGCACAGAGCCATTCATCAAACCACGTACTCGAAGTACACCCTGTCCTTCTTTCATATCATATCCCACCCATGCACATGCAACATAAAATAGTTCCATGATAATGCATGTACATGTTATTTAGCAAATTATCACATATTCATAACAATAGTCACATTTCATCAGATTGAGTACTTACCGGATTATTGACATACCCCTTGAGGGTATCCATATCAAAATTTCCACTGCGCTAATTAGCACATTCATAACACACATACAGATATCACAGACAATCATAAACTCGAAAAACGGTAGGCTAACTACACACCTAATAACTTGCAGAACTACGCTCTCAATCTCGATACTATCGCTAAACGACACTACGGCTATCTGCCTACTTTGCTGTTCTGACGCTGGTCCACACCCCGGTGGCCAATCTCTAACAGCAGAGACGGATCTTCTCTTAAACTTTGGGATAGGGGCTATCCCTTGTCCTCCTTGACTGGCACTCGAATTCATCGATAACACTTAATCAGCATCAAACGGTTAATCCTTAGTGTCATAATCTAAATATATCGAATCCAAAACTTACTACATATACTTACCAAATTGAACTTGAATCCCGGAGTTCCTCTTATTCCTGTCGATTTGGCCCTAAATACACATAGCCAAAATCGATCACACTTAATACCAGTAATATGGCCCTAGCCGAATACTAACAACCACATACTTAACTTACCAAATCCCGAAAAGTCACTTCTTGCCTTTGAACTGTCGAAACCCCTATATGAACTAACTATTAGAAACGGCTAACTTTAATAACCAAAAGGACTTATGGCCGTATTGCACATATCACCTTACCTCTATAATGAACCGATTGGATAACTTGCACCAAAAGAAATCGACAACACCTCCCCCCTTTGATCACTGAGATATTCGGCCATAGGAGAGAACTAGATCAAGGTTTCGGCTTTTGAAACTTGCGATAGAAGAAAAGAATAAGGCCTTCTTGAGATTCGGCTATGGCTATTAATAAAAGTAAAATACAAATAGAAGAAAAAGCACTTACATGGTTTGGCTAAGCCCTTCAAATGTTGATGGAAAAGTCGACCACAAGGGGAAAGTGTATTCGGCTATCAAAAGAGCAAGTTTGGAGTTGAAGTAAAGAAGAATGGGAGATTGTTAGAGACTTAGGAGCATTCGGCAAAGGTGCACAATAGAAGAGTGGTTTAATAATTAGAGAAATCGGTAATGGTGCATAATGGGGAAGTTTCGGCTTAGCAAAATAAATGAAGAAGGAGAGGATTTTCTTGGCTACCAAATTTCGGCAAAATCACTAGAGAAGAAACAAATAAAATTCATCCCTTAAACCCCCTTCCATGACCGAATATACCACCCAAAGAACCCCCCATTCGGCCACAACTTCATCTCCTATCATATCCCTCCTTTTTCTCTCCTATTTTATCTCTTTGACACTTGTTCAAAATAATTAAATTAACACATCAATTATCTCCTCATTTATCACTTAGTCACCTATTAAAAACAAAATAAATAAAATAAGGCCACCATTATCTTCTTATCATCCATTAAAATAAACAAACAAATAAATCCAATCTTTATCCTATCTAGCCGAAAAATTAAAAGGAGAAAAACTCAATCCTCATCCAATTGAAAGTCCCATGTGCCGTCCACTGCTCCTTCTCCCTAACGCCAGAATGCAAAATAAAAACACTCCCCTTGCTGCCCACAAGCCTCGAACCCCTTCCCTTGGATCCCCTGCTGACGCAATTCCTAGCACCTTAAGTAGCGTCCCAAGCCACTTTGCCAAGGCGCTGTTTGTGACATGATTCACCCAGAATTTCTTTTAAGACCTCTTTCGCCAGGCGCCTTCTTGACGCAAAAATAAATGCTCCTTCTTCCTTCCTTCGCAACTCGAACCTGGGCCCTCTACCCAATGCTTGAGGCGTCACTGGCCCAAGCCTTAAGTGGCGCCTTGCAGCCACTTTACCACATGATTTCTTGTGGCCTAAATCCCTCACGAATTCCCCTTAAAGCCTCCTTAGCCCAGTTTCCCTTCTTGACGCAAAGAGCAAAAATAAAACACACTCCTATGCCACCAACGTGATTCGAACCAAGGCCCTTACCCTACTGCACATGGCGTCATTCACCAAGGCCCTAAGTGGCGCCTTGCTGCCACTTTACCAAGCTCACTTTCATGTCCATAAACTCCTAAAATTTTCCTTAAGGCCTCCTTCGCCTAGCTTCTCCTTTAGACTTAAAATCCAACATTTTCCAAAAGTTTTTCCCATTCATCCTAGAGTTCTAAAAACTCTTAAAACACTTCCAAACACACTTAAAGCCTATTAACACTTGAGTTATGCTCCAAACGCATAACCTCTAATCTAGGATATTACAGTATATGTACGTGAGAATTTAGGTACTTTAATTTTAGCGATTTCATGTTTAATCGCGAAAAAGGACTAAATTGCATATAGTACGAAAGTTCCATTCTATAAGCTGAAGGTACCAAATAGCTATAGATTTTAAATTGGAGGTCTTTAAAAGGCAATTACACCCCAAGATATGAGTGGCCGGCCATAGGCTATCATGGGAGACAAAGATGGACAAAATTTTGGTAAAAGTTAGTAATAGTTGGTGACTAATTTGACTAGTTTAATATTAGAATAAGGAAAGAAAAGATATCATCTTTTCTCCTTCACTCTTCCATCAAAAAATTGCAGCAAATAGAGGGTAGAAAGCTTCAAAATTTTTAGCTCACTCATCTCTTCACAAGTAAGTGTTCTAGTCATCTTTTCTTGAAAATAGTGGTACTTTTGAGACCCCTAAAGCTTAAGCTTTCAAATGGGGGGGGCTATTGTGCAAAATGGTTAAAAGTTTAGAGTTTTTCCATGAGAGCTATCATTGTTATTTGTTGCATTTTTATGGAAGAAATTGAGTCTTAGTTGTTAGATGAACAACTTTTATGAAAGGTGTTGTCTTGAAAACACCTAATTGAACCTTGATGAAAAGGTTAGAAATTTGTAGTAATTATGTGAAATGTTGAGTTTTGATGATAGCTATAAGAGTATTAAATGTTCACCTAGGCTTGTTGAAGGTAGAAATGTGATTAGAATTTATTTCCGAGCCTAGGGGCAAAATGGTCATTTTTCCAAAGTCTAGGGCAAAAATAGTAATTTTGCCAAAGCATGATTATTGAAATGCTTTTATTAATGTGATGATTAAAATGAGCTATATCGCTATTATAAAGCAAGAAGAATCGAGAATTCGCCTTGATCGGGGAAAAACAAAGTCGACAGTGATCTCGGGTTCACTAATCCGAGATTAGAAAAATTTATTTTCATACCATTTTATGAGTCAGAGCATGATGGTATATGTACGTGAGAATTTAGGTAATTTAATTTTAGCGATTTCATGTTTAATCGCGAAAAAAGACTAAATCGCATATCGTGCGAAAGTTCCATTCTATAAGATAAAGGTACAAATAGCTATAGATTTTAAATTAGAGGTCTTTAAAAGGCAATTAGAACCCAAGATATAAGTGGCCGGCCATAGGCTATCATGGGAGACAAAGAGGGACAAAAGCTTGGTCAAAGTTAGTAATAGTTGGTGACTAATTTGACTAGTTTAATATTAGAATAAGGAAAGAAAAGATATCATCTTTTCTCCTTCACTCTTCCACCGAAAAATTGCAGCAAATAGAGGGTAGAAAGTTTCAAAAAATTTAGCTCACTCACCCCTTCACAAGTAAGTGTTCTAGTTATCTTTTCTTGAAAATTGTTGTACTTTCGAGACCCATAAAGCTTAAGCTTTCAAATGAGGGGACAATTGTGCAATATGGTGAAAAGTTTAGAGTTTTGCCATGAGAGTTATCATTGTTATTTGCTGCATTTTTATGGAAGAAATTGAGTTTTAGTTGTTAGATGAACAACTTTTGTGAAAGGTGTTGTCTTGAAAACACCTAATTGAACCTTGATGAAAAGGTTACAAATTTGTAGTAATTATGTGAAATGTTGAGTTTTGATAAGAGCTATAAGAGTATTAAATGTTCACCTAGGCTTGTTGAAGGTAGAAATGTGATTAGAATTTATTTCCGAGCCTAGGGGCAAAATGGTCATTTTTCCAAAGTCTAAGGGCAAAATAGTAATTTTGCCAAAGCACGATTATTGAAATGCTTTTATTAATGTGATGTTTAAAATGAGCTAAACTGCTATTATAAAACAAGAAGAATCGAGAATTCGCCTCGAGCGGGGAAAAAACAAAGTCGGAAGAGTGATGTCGGGATCAGTAATCCTAGATTAGAAAAATTTATTTTCATACCATTGTATGAGTCCGAGCATGATGGTATATGTATGTGAGTATTTAGGTACTTTAATTTCAGCGATTTCATGTTTAATCGCGAAAAAAGGACTAAATCGCATATAGTGCGAAAGTTCCATTCTATAAACTGAAGGTACCAAATAGCTATAGATTTTAAATTGGAGGTCTTTAAAAGGCAATAACACCCCAAGATATGAGTGGCTGGCCATAGGCTATCATGGGAGACAAAGATGGACAAAAATTTGGTAAAAGTTAGTAATAGTTGGTGACTAATATGACTAGTTTAATATTAGAATAAGGAAAGAAAAGATATCATCTTTTCTCCTTCACTCTTCCACCGAAAAATTGCAGCAAATAGAGGGTAGAAAGCTTCAAAATTTTTAGCTCACTCATCTCTTCCCAAGTAAGTGTTCTAGTCATCTTTTCTTGAAAATAGTTCTACTTTTGAGACCCCTAAAGCTTAAGCTTTCAAATGGGGGGGCTATTGTGCAATATGGTGAAAAGTTTAGAGTTTTTCCATGAGAGCTATCATTGTTATTTGTTGATTTTTATGGAAGAAATTGAGTCTTAGTTGTTAGATGAACAACTTTCATGAAAGGTGTTGTCTTGAAAACACATAATTGAACCTTGATCAAAAGGTTAGAAATTTGTAGTAATTATGTGAAATGTTGAGTTTTGATGATAGCTATAAGAGTATTAAAAGTTCACCTAGGCTTGTTGAAGGTAGAAATGTGATTAGAATTTATTTCCGAGCCTAGGGGAAAAATGGTCATTTTTCCAAAGTCTAGGGGAAAAATAGTAATTTTGCCAAAGCATGATTATTGAAATGCTTTTATTAATGTGATGATTAAAATGAGCTATATCGCTATTATAAAGCAGGAAGAATCGAGAATTCGCCTTGATCGGGGAAAAACAAAGTCGGAACGGTGATCTCAGGTTCACTAATCCGAGATTAGAAAAATTTATTTTCATACCATTTTATGAGTCAGGGCATGATGGTATATGTACATGAGAATTTAGGTAATTTAATTTTAGCGATTTCATGTTTAATCGCGAAAAAAGACTAAATCGCATATCGTGCGAAAGTTCCATTCTATAAGATAAAGGTACAAATAGCTATAGATTTTAAATTAGAGGTCTTTAAAAGGCAATTAGAACCCAAGATATAAGTGGCCGGCCATAGGCTATCATGGGAGACAAAGAGGGACAAAAACTTGGTCAAAGTTAGTAATAGTTGGTGACTAATTTGACTAGTTTAATATTAGAATAAGGAAAGAAAAGATATCATCTTTTCTCCTTCACTCTTCCACCGAAAAATTGCAGCAAATAGAGGGTAGAAAGCTTCAAAAAATTTAGCTCACTCACCCCTTCACAAGTAAGTGTTCTAGTTATCTTTTCTTGAAAATTGTTGTACTTTCGAGACCCCTAAAGCTTAAGCTTTCAAATGAGGGGACAATTGTGCAATATGGTGAAAAGTTTAGAGTTTTGCCATGGGAGTTATCATTGTTATTTTCTGCATTTTTATGGAAGAAATTGAGTTTTAGTTGTTAGATGAACAACTTTTGTGAAAGGTGTTGTCTTGAAAACACGATTATTTTGCCAAAGCACGATTATTGAAATTCTTTTATTAATGTGATGTTTAAAATGAGCTAAATTGCTATTATAAAACAAGAAGAATCGAGAATTTGCCTCGAGCGGGGAAAAAACAAAGTCGAAAGAGTGATGTCGGGATCAGTAATCCTAGATTAGAAAAATTTATTTTCATACCATTGTATGTGAAACACCCCAAACCCGGCCCACGAGCCTCGACCGGATCTGGCATGCTCCTTGAGTAAAACATTTCAAAAACTTGTTTGTTAATTCGGAAAATTTGGGTGGTTTTGAAGAGAAATCGGTTTGTGTTGTGATTAAATTGAAAACTGTGCCGTTATTGGAGTCTATATTTCATTAAAACGTTATTTCCATACTTCGAAACTATAAGTTAAAAGAAATGCCGAGCTTTAGAGCTTAACATTAAGTTGAAAATCATTGGGGTTTAGGTGTCAACACATTTGAAGTTATTTTAAGAAGAGTTGTTTAACCCTTTTTGTTTAATATCCATCGTATCATAATAAAAATTAAAACGCATGAATAAAACAGTTTAATAGCAATGGCCTTATTACAACAAAGCAAAACTCGAAATAAATCAAATCTTAACATGAAACCCGAATGAAAAGAAAAACACTGAGCTGAGCATGGCGACCACTAAGTCCCTGCTGACCCGGTTCAATTATTGAGTGTCACCTACAAAATGTTAGCCCACGAAGGGTGAGTCAACAGACTCAGTGTATAGCAACCAACACAGACTCCCAAACGATTTAGGCATAACAAGTCACACATAACAAATATAGGCAATGATGCAATCCCAAACCCACCTAAATAACCATCCTCTACACATCACCCGTACCTGCCAATCACACCGTGGGGATTACTAAATTGACCCTCCATCCGCTACACACCATCGAAGGCAGTCGCTGCAGTCAACTGCACATCGCCCTTATAATTGTGGCATAGCCACGAGATAATGTGACAAAGTCACCAGATAACAATATGTGACATTAGTCACCAGATAACGATATGTGACATTAGTCACCAAATAATGTGGTAAAAACCACCAGAACACTTCCCCTTTATCATTGTCACCCATATGCCCATGCATCATACAAAACATGCAGATTTCATGCCATATACCTTACCCCAAATTCATAACGAATTCGCACATGTATCATATCAAATGTTAAATAACATTTATTAACAAAGTATCAAAGGTTAATGTACCTGAGTACACTGTACCATTGAATGGTACCCTTAACCACATTTTTCATATTTCCATTAACACATGCATAATATTATTATCACTAATCTATCAGGAATCAGTGTAGGGCTACACACCTGGTAACAGTAAGTATGATACTATCGATTCCGTCACACTCACAAGCAGGGATAACAGTGAACTGCTTATCCCTTTCCGACGCTAGCCCACACCCCGGTGGCCAATCACGAACAGCAGAAACCGAGCGTTTCTTGAACTTAGGGGTAGGCACTACCCCTTTCTCCCTTCCACTGGTATTCGCATCCATCGAATCAACTCTTAATCAGGAAACACGGTCAACTACATATGAGATCTTAAATGAATAAAATCTACAACTTAACACTCTTACCGAAATGGATCAGAATCCCGAAACTACTTGTATACCACTGTCGAACTGCCCCTAAATGACCATACTCAGATTCGGCTAACATCCATAAACAAGATGGCCTTTGGAAGAATATTAAGACCCCCTTACCTTGATTGTCTAGATCCCAAAATTGTCACTTGTCCCTGAAGATGTCGAAAACTTATGGATATTCAAATCCTGAAATCTCCTTTCATAGATCGGCCAAGAGAATAATAGAGATCAAAATCTTGATTTTCGGCTAAACCAAAAGAAAGAGAAAGAAACTCGAATGACAGTTGATCCTTACCCCAAATGCTGAAATCGACTGCACCCTTGCTTGAAGCCTCAAAGAGATTCAGCTATATAGGCTAGATAGTGATTGATTTGTTTTGGCTTTGGGGTTTAATGAACAATCGGCTAGGGGTCACTTGTGTATTCGACTTTTAACGGATTGTGAAAAGAAGAAGAAAAGAAAAGGGATATTCGGCCTTAGCAAATGGGAAGAAAAGAGATAAAGTTCAGAGAGGTTCGGCAATGGTGGTGTTTTGACTTAAGAAATTTCGGCACACCTTAGAGAAAGAAAAGAACCTGAAATGCTCCTATACTACTAAAGAAATTTCGGCTACTTCCCCCACTTACATGACCAAAAATGACCACCAAAAGAATCCCTTGGCCGGCCAACACTCATCCTCTTCTCAAATCCAGCTTTTTCCTCCTAATTTTCCTCTTCATCACTCATTCAAAAGATTTGAATGAGTCAACCTTTATCCTCCTACCTTAGCCGAATTTTAAAAAGAATTTGACCACATCTAATGCTCATCCACCCAGTCTCCCAATGCCATCCAACTCCCTTCCTGCCTGACGCAAACAGCAGCCCAAAGTTGCTTCCCCTGCTGCTCGAACCTAAGCCCTGCACAGTGCTTGTGGCGTCACTTCTTAAGGCTCTAAGTGGTGCCTCCTTGCCACTTTACCAAGCCAATTCTTATGTCCAAATTCCCCTACAAATTTTCTTAAGGCCTCATTTGCCTAGCTCCCCCTTTAAGACTTAAAATCCACTATTTTCCTAAGGCATTCACCTACATTCTAAAGTTCCCGGAACTCTCAAAACACATTCAAACAACACATAAGCATGCTTCCACATACATTTAAGCAAAAATGCACAACCCCTAAATCCCAGATATTACAGTTCTACCCCCTTAAAATAATTTCGACCTCGAAATTACCTGGCTAAAATAGGTGAGGATATTGTTGTCGCATTGCTTCTTCCGGCTCCCAAGAAGCTTCTTCCGATCCATGATTTCGCCACAATACTTTGACCAAAGGAACTGATTTCCTCCGGAACACCTTCACATCTCGTTCCAAAATCTGAATTGGCTCCTTCTCGTAGGACAAATCTGGCTTTATCTCCACCTCCTCAACCGGAACTACATGAGATGGATCCGATCAGTAACAACGTAGCATCGAAACATGGAACAAGTCATGCATCTGCTTCAACTCCAGAGGCAACTCTAACTGGTATGCCACTGGTCCAACCCGCTTCAAAACCCGATAAGGTCCTATAAACCTGGGACTTAACTTCCCTTTGCGACCAAATCACCTTCTTCCAAGGTGAAACTTTTAGAAACACCTGATCTCCCATAGCAAACTCTATTTCTTTCCGCTTAAGATCTGCGTACGACTTCTGCCTATCAGATGCTTCCTTCAACCGTGCCCGAATTACCTTAACCTTCTCTTCAGATTCTGCCACAATCTTTGGACCCAAAACTCGACATTCTCCCAATTCTGTCCAACACGTAGGAGTGCGACACTTCTGTCCATACAGCGCTTTATACGGTGCCATCTGAATACTGGCTTGATAGCTGTTATTATACAAAAATTCCGCTAAAGGCAAATATTCTTCCCAACCTCCTCTGAAGTCTATCACACATCCCCTCAACATATCCTCTAACACTTAGATTACTCGCTCAGACTGGCCGCCCGACTGCGGATGAAATGCCGTACTGAAATCTAATCTGGTGCCCAAAGCCTGATGTAGTGCTTTCCAAAACCGAGATGTAAACCTTGGATCCCTATCTGAGATAATCGACACCGGCACTCCATGCAACCTCACAATTTCTGCCACATAAAATTTCGCCAACTTCTGCAAAGAGTAATCAACCCGCACTGGTATGAAATGCGCCGATTTCGTCAATCGATCCACTATCACCCATACCGAGTCTTTCTTAGTAGGCGTAAGGGGAAGCCCACTAACAAAATCCATGGTGATTCTCTCCCACTTCCACTGCGGAATCTTTATCGGCTGAAGCAATCCTGACGGAACCTGGTGTTCCGCCTTGACTTGCTGACACGTTAAGCACTTCCCTACAAATTCTGTAACTTCCTGTTTAAGACCAGGCCACCAAAATTGTTCCCGTAGATCTCTGTATAACTTACTTCCTCCAGGATGCATAGCATAAGGGCTACTATGCGATTCTTGAAGAATCCTCTGCCTTAACTCCTCGTCCTTCGGCATACAGACCTTGCCATGAAAACACAGTACTCCCTCACTATTAACACCATAGTCATCCAATTTCCCATTCTGAACTTGCTGTAACTTAGCACTTAGATCATCATCTACCAACTGCCTTTCTTTCACCTTATTCAACCATGTCGGCTTGACTTGCAACTCTGCTAATAAACTTCCATCGTCATACAAGCTAAGATGTGTAAACATCGCCCTTAGATTCGACACTACTTTCTGACTTAGGGCATCTGCCACTACATTCGCCTTGCCCGGGTGATACTCTATAGTACAATCGTAGTCTTTCAGTAATTCTACCCACCTTCGCTGTCTCAGATTCAGCTCCTTCTGAGTCAGCAGATACTTAAGACTCTTGTGATCTGTGTAGATCACTGACTTTTCTCCATATAGATAATGCCTCCATACCTTAAGTGCGAAGACTACCGCTGCCAACTCCAAGTCGTGCGTCGGGTAGTTAACCTCATGCGGTCTTAATTGCCGAGACGCATAAGCGACCAATTTCCCGTCTTGCATCAAAACACATCCCAAAACTGTATGAGAAGCATCACAATACACCACGAAATCCTTCCCTGCCTCAGGCTGAATCAGAACCGGAGCTTCTGTCAAAACCCTCTTAAGCCTCCCGAAACTCTCCTGCTGCTTATCCGTCCATACAAAAGGTACCTCTTTCCTTAGCAACTTCGTCAAAGGTGCAGCTATCGACAAAAAGCCTTCTACGAACCTTCTATAATAGCCTGCTAACCCCAAGAAACTGCGAACCTCAGCCACAGACTTAGGTGGTTTCCAATCTAACACCGCCTCAATCTTCCGAGGGTCCACCCTTATTCCTTCCGCAGACACCACATGCCCTAAAAACGCCACCTCCTTCAGCCAAAATTCACACTTGCTGAATTTGGCATAGAGCTTCTTCTCCCTTAACACTTGCAACACTATCCGAAGATGCTTATCATGCTCTAACTCAGACTTGGAATA
Organism: Gossypium australe; assembly: GCA_005393395.2. Taxonomy (NCBI): domain Eukaryota; kingdom Viridiplantae; phylum Streptophyta; class Magnoliopsida; order Malvales; family Malvaceae; genus Gossypium; species Gossypium australe. The sequence continues at coordinate 114,491,006 of CM016616.1, read as the reverse complement.
CACCAGGATGTCGTCTATGAACACAACGACGAACTGATTCAAGTAAGGTTGAAAGACCCGGTTCATCATATCCATGAACGCAGCTGGGGCGTTTGTCAATCCGAACGGCATTACTAAGAACTCAAAATGCCCGTATCTTGTCCGGAAAGCTGTCTTATGGATATCTACCTCCTTCACCTTGAGCTGATGATATCCCGACCGTAGATCTATCTTCGAAAATACTGCAGCCCCCTTAAGCTGATCGAACAAGTCATCTATCCTCGGCAATTGATACTTGTTCTTGATGGTCAGCTTATTCAACTGCCGGTAATCTATGCACATGCGCATAGTCTCGTCCTTCTTTTTCACGAATAGGTCTGGTGCTCCCCATGGAGACACACCGGATCGAATAAACCCACGATCGAGTAACTCCTAGATCTGAGCCTTGAGCTCAACCAATTCCTTTGGTGCCATTCTATACGGAGCAATTGACACAGAAGCTATACCCGGTAGCAAGTCAATTCCGAACTCCACCTCCCTATCCGGGGGTATTCCAGGTAGCTCCTCTGGAAAAACATCCACAAATTCCCTTACCGTTCTAACTCCACTAACTCCCTCTTCTTTTGCATCCAACCCACTAACGAAGGCCAAAAATGCCTTGCACCCTTTCCGAACCATCCTATCTGCCTTTAACATGGAAACTGCGTTAGACAAATAGTTTCTTCTCTCTCTTATCATGATTATCTCCTCATCCTCCGGGGTCCTCAACTCCATTCGCTTAGCTGCACAATCCAATCTAGCCCGATGTTCCATTAGCCAATCCATGCCAAGAATGAGATCAAATTCTCCGAAAGGTAGTTCCATCAAATTAGCAGGAAATACCACTCCCTGAATCTCTAGGGGTACCCTCCGAAATATCCTATTCACTACCACCGTTTGTCCTAACGGGCTCACTACAGTCATCTCCCTATTAGACGGTTCAGATGCTACACCTAGCGTTTCAACTACTCTACATGCAACATAAGAGTGGGTCGAGCCAACGTCAATTAAAGCAAAGTAAGGCTTGTCAGCAATAAGGAACATACCAGTTATGACGTCCGGTGCGTCACCGTCCTCCCTCCGGTGAACTGCATACACCAGACCCAGTCGCCTTGCCTCAGGATTACCGATACCTCTGCCCGGCATTCCCCGTCCTCTTCTAGAACCATTACCTCTGCCAACTGGACCACGACCCCGCGGTGGCTACTGTCCACCTCTTCCAGCCTGATTAAAACCCTGACTTGATGGTCGACTCCCGTCTGTTTTCATAGGACAGTCCCTAATGATGTGATCCTTGGACACACACTTAAAACATCCCCCTGTCTTCTTCCAACACTCTCCTAGGTGCATCTTTCCACACTGAGCACAAGTACGGTACTGTCCTCCTGTAACAACCTGCTGACCTCGCGGCCCATCAACCCTATGTCTCTTTTGAACATTTCCGGATGACCCTGCTGATCCAAAACCTCTCTTTTGCCTATTCCTATCCGTATTCTGTCTCACAGATTCCTTAACCCTTTCAGCTACCTTAGCCTTCTCTACCAATATGGCAAACTCCCGCTCCTGCTGTGGAGCTATCAACAATCTCAGGTCATCCCTCAGTCCGTCCTCGAGCCGGACACATTGTTCATGCTCCGTAGCCACGATACCTCAAGCATATCGGCTCAACCTTAAGAATTCCGCCTCATACTCCGCTACGGACTTACTCCCCTGAACCAGCCTCAGAAATGCCTTCCTCTGCGCATCAATATAGCTAGTCCCAACATACTTCTTCTTATACACCGCCTTGAAATACTCCCAAGTGAGATCCTCAGCTATAGCACTATCCCGAACTGTGAGCCACCATTGGTATGACTCATCGCGAAGTAGCGACACCACTCCTTTCAGTTTCTCCTCAGCAGTCAGAGCCAGCTCGTCCATGATTCGCTCCGTCGCCTCCAACCAATACTCAGCCGTATTGGGTGCCACACCGGATACACCATGGAATACCTCAGCTCCATTGGCTCGAAGTCACTCGGGTACAGATTTCTGAGCTCCCATACCTCCACCTACTCCAGCCACCCTCTCAAGAACCCGCAGCATCGCCTGAGATATTGCATCATCCCCCGTCTGATCCTGATGTTCAACCTCAGCAGCTGGTGGTGGTGGTACCTCGTTCTCGGACCCTTGACCAGACCTAACGGGTTCCGATACGGTCATTCTGCCTCTACCACGCCTTCGCACATTACGACCCCGTCCCCTAGAACTCATGTCTACGAAGGCGATCTAATCTGTTTTAAAAAGTCTTATGCATTAGTTCTTGTTCCACTGATTACCCACGAATAAGTTTTATGTAAAGAAGTTTAGCAATGGTTCTTTCGATCATTTCAGGGTTTTCGTTTCAAGTCTTCTACCCTAATTCAGAGAAACACATTCATTCAATAGTATCTACTACACACATTCACCACTCGAACATTCTCGTCCGTTCCAATCCCAGGGGTATTTTCGTAATTTGTCCTATAGGGGTATTTTGGTAAATTTTTCCAAATCGGGGTATCCTGATATTTTGAAAAATAGGGATTTTTGGTATTTTTGTAAAGTAAGGATATCTTGGTAAAAATCGAGGGTAGTATGGCAATTTTATAAACCAAGGGTAGTTTAGTAATTTTACAAACTAGGGGTATTTGGGTAATTTTGTAAGCCGGGAATATTTCAAATTTTTTTTTTCAAAATCTAGAATAGTTTTTACAAATCAAAGGGGTGATTTGGTGATTTTAAAAACTAAGGTTTTTATAAAACAGTGTAGCTAGTCCCTTTCGGGTTTTAATTATTAGATTTAGCCCGTGAATAAGTCCTCTTGGTTAGGGTGAACCGTCACTACGCACCAGGTAGGATTCGAGTGAAGAGGAGGTGAGTCACTAGGACTGCTTAAATACCAAGCTCTCCCTGAATCCAATCCTAGACATGCGCACAATGGTTGCCACACCCTTAACTCGGCGACTCACTCACAGGTTTGTTTGATTAGGCTTTAAATTTTTATGTAATTCTGTGTTGGAGTAAGCTAATCCTAGGGTTCATTAACTCCTAATGTACTAATCTACGATCCCGTAATACCCACATACAAATCATACAATAGTTAGAGGTACTTACCTGGTGGACTTCGGGTCGGAGACTTAGGTGCCATGCCAGAAAACCTGAAAAAGTTCATAGAAGTCTCTGTTTTTGAAAAGCCCATCCTTGAAAAATATTTTTGAGCCCAAAACCCTCAAAGCCGAGCTTTGAACTTGGCTCTGATACCAAATTGAAACACCCCAAACCCGGCCCACGAGCCTCGACCGGATCTGTCATGCTCCTTGAGTAAAACATTTCAAAAACTTGTTTGTTAATTCGAAAAATTTGGGTGGTTTTGAAGAGAAATCGGTTTGTGTTGTGATTAAATGGAAAAATGTGCCGTTATTGGAGTCTATATTTTATTAAAATGTTATTTCCATACTTCAAAACTATAAGTTAAAAGAAATGCCGAGTTTTAGAACTTAACATTAAGTTGAAAATCATTGGGGTTTAGGTGTCAACACATTTGAAGTTATTTTAAGAAGAGTTGTTTAACCCTTTTTGTTTAATATCCATCGTATCATAATAAAAATTAAAACGCATGAATAAAACAGTTTAATAGCAATGGCCTTATTACAACAAAGCAAAACTCAAAATAAATCAAATCTTAACATGAAACCCGAATGAAAAGAAAAACACTGAGCTAAGCATGGCCACCACTAAGTCCCTGCTGACCCGGTCCAATTACTGAGTGTCACCTGCAAAATGTTAGCCCACGAAGGGTGAGTCAACAGACTCAGTGTATAGCAACCAACACAGACTCCCAAACGATTTAGGCATATCAAGTCACACATAACAAATATAGGCAATGATGCAATCCCAAACCCACCTAAATAACCATCCTCTACACATCACCGGTACCTGCCAATCACACCGTGGGGATTACTAAATCGACCCTGAATCCGCTACACACCATCGAAGGCAGTCGCTGCAGTCAACTGCACATCGCCCTTATAATTGTGGCATAGCCACGAGATAATGTGACAAAGTCACCAGATAACAATATGTGACATTAGTCACCAGATAACGATATGTGACATTAGCCACCAGATAATGTGGTAAAAACCACCAGAACACTTCCCCTTTATCATTGTCACCCATATGCCCATGCGTCATACAAAATATGCAGAATTCATGCCATATACCTTACCCCAAATTCATAACGAATTCGCACATGTATCATATCAAATGTTAAATAACATTTATTAACAAAGTATCAAAGGTTAACGTACCTGAGTACACTATACCATTGAATGGTACCCTTAACCACATTTTTCATATTTCCATTAACACATGCATAATATTATTACCACTAATCTATCAGGAATCAGTGTAGGGCTACACACCTGGTAATAGTAAGTATGATACTATCGATTCCGTCACACTCACAAGCAGGGATAACAGTGAACTGCTTATCCCTTTCTGACGCTGGCCCACACCCCGGCGGCCAATCACGAACAGTAGAAACCGAGCGTTTCTTGAACTTAGGGGTAGGCACTACCCCTTTCTCCCTTCCACTGGTATTTGCATCCATCGAATCAACACTTAATCAGGAAACACGGTCAACTACATATGAGATCTTAAATGAATAAAATCTACAACTTAACACTCTTATCGAAATGGATCAGAATCCCGAAATTGCTTGTATACCACTGTCGAACTGCCCCTAAATGACCATAGTCAGATCCGGCTAACATCCATAAACAAGATGGCCTTTGGCCGAATATTAAGACCCCCCTTACCTTGATTGTCTAGATCCCAAAATTGTCACTTGTCCCTGAAGATGTCGAAAACTAGTGGATATTCAAATCCCGAAATCTCCTTTCATAGATCGGCCAAGAGAATAATAGAGATCAAAATCTTGATTTTCGGCTAAACCAAAAGAAAAAGAAAGAAACCGAATGACAGTTGATCCTTACCCCAAATGCTGAAATCGGCTGCACCCTTGCTTGAAGCCTCAAAGAGATTCAACTATATAGGCTAGATAGTGATTGATTTGTTTCGGCTTTGGGGTTTAATGAACAATCGGCTAGGGGTCACTTGTGTATTCGACTTTTAATGGATTGTGAAAAGAAGAAGAAAAGAAAAGGGATATTCGGCCTTAGCAAATGGGAAGAAAAGAGATGAAGTTCAGATAGGTTCGGCAATGGTGGTGTTTCGACTTAAGAAATTTCAACACACCTTAGAGAAAGAAAAGAACCTGAAATGCTCCTATACCCCTAAAGAAATTTCGGCTACTTCCCCCACTTACATGACCAAAAATGACCACCAAAAGAATCCCTTGGCCGGCCAACCCTCATCCTCTTCTCAAATCCAACTTTTTCCTCCTAATTTTCCTTTTCATCACTCATTCGAAAGATTTGAATGAGTCAACCTTTATCCTCCTACCTTAGTCGAATTTTAAAAAGAATTTGACCACATCTAATGCTCATCCACCCAGTCTCCCAATGCCGTCCAACTCCCTTCCTGCCTGACGCAAAAAGTGGCCCAAAGTTGCTTCCCCTGCTGCTCGAACCTAAGCCCTGCACACTGCTTGTGGCGTCACTTCTTAAGGCTCTAAGTGGCACCTCCTTGCCACTTTACCAAGCCAATTCTTATGTCCAAATTCCCCTACAAATTTTCTTAAGGCCTCATTTGCCTAGCTCCCCCTCTAAGACTTAAAATCCACTATTTTCCTAAGGCATTCACCAACATTCTAAAGTTCCCGGAACTCTCAAAACACATTCAAACAACACATAAGCATGCTTCCACATACATTTAAGCAGAAATGCACAACCCCTAAATCCCGGATATTACAGTATGAGTCAGAGCATGATGGTATATGTACGTGAGAGTTTAGATACTTTAATTTTAGCAATTTCATGTTTAATCGCGAAAAAGGACTAAATCGCATATAGTGCGAAAGTTCTATTCTATAAGCTGAAGGTACCAAATAGCTATAGATTTTAAATCTGAGGTCTTTAAAAGGCAATTACACCACAAGATATGAGTGGCCGGCAGTAGGCTATCATGGGAGACAAAGATGGATAAAAATTTTGTAAAAGTTAGTAATAGTTGGTGACTAATTTGACTAGTTTAATATTAGAATAAGGAAAGAAAAGATATCATCATTTCTCCTTCACTCTTCCACCAAAAAATTGCAGCAAATAGAGGGTAGAAAGCTTCAAAATTTTTAGCTCACTCATCTATTCCCAAGTAAGTGTTCTAGTCATCTTTTCTTGGAAATAGTTCTACTTTTGAGACCCCTAAAGCTTAAGCTTTCAAATGGGGGGCTATTGTGCAATATGGTGAAAACCATGAGAGCTATCATTATTATTTGTTGCATTTTTATGGAAGAAATTGAGTCTTAGTTGTTAGATGAACAACTTTTATGAAAGGTGCTGTCTTGAAAACACCTAATTGAACCTTGATGAAAAGGTTAGAAATTTGTAGTAATTATGTGAAATGTTGAGTTTTGATGATAGCTATAAGAGTATTAAATGTTCACTTAGGCTTGTTGAAGGTAGATATGTGATTAGAATTTATTTCCGAGCCTAGGGTCAAAATGGTCATTTTTCCAAAGTCTAGGGGAAAAATAGTAATTTTGCCAAAGCATGATTATTAAAATGCTTTTATTAATGTGATGATTAAAATTAGCTATATCGCTATTATAAAGCAAGAAGAATCGAGAATTCGCCTTGATCGGGGAAAAACAAAGTCGGAACAGTGATCTCAGGTTCACTAATCCGAGATTAGAAAAATTTATTTTCATACCATTTTATGAGTCAGGGCATGATGGTATATGTACGTGAGAATTTAGGTAATTTAATTTTAGCGATTTCATGTTTAATCGCGAAAAAAGACTAAATCGCATATCGTGCGAAAGTTCCATTCTATAAGATAAAGGTACAAATAGCTATAGATTTTAAATTAGAGGTCTTTAAAAGGCAATTAGAACCCAAGATATAAGTGGCCGGCCATAGGCTATCATGGGAGACAAAGAGGGACAAAAACTTGGTCAAAGTTAGTAATAGTTGGTGACTAATTTGACTAGTTTAATATTAGAATAAGGAAAGAAAAGATATCATCTTTTCTCCTTCACTCTTCCACCAAAAAATTGCAGCAAATAGAGGGTAGAAAGCTTCAAAAAATTTAGCTCACTCGCCCCTTCACAAGTAAGTGTTCTAGTTATCTTTTCTTGAAAATTGTTGTCCTTTCGAGACCCCTAAAGCTTAAGCTTTCAAATGAGGGGACAATTGTGCAATATGGTGAAAAGTTTAGAGTTTTGCCATGAGAGTTATCATTGTTATTTGCTGCATTTTTATGGAAGAAATTGAGTTTTAGTTGTTAGATGAACAACTTTTGTGAAAGGTGTTGTCTTGAAAACACCTAATTGAACATTGATGAAAAGGTTACAAATTTGTAGTAATTATGTGAAATGTTGAGTTTTGATGAGAGCTATAAGAGTATTAAATGTTCACCTAGGCTTGTTGAAGGTAGAAATGTGATTAGAATTTATTTCCGAGCCTAGGGGCAAAATGGTCATTTTTCCAAAGTCTAGGGGCAAAATAGTAATTTTGCCAAAGCACGATTATTGAAATGCTTTTATTAATGTGATGTTTAAAATGAGCTAAATTGCTATTATAAAATAAGAAGAATCGAGAATTCGCCTCGAGCGGGAAAAAACAAAGTCGGAAGAGTGATGTCGGGATCAGAAATCCTAGATTAGAAAAATTTATTTTCATACCATTGTTTGAGTCAGAGCATGATGGTATATGTACGTGAGAATTTAGGTACTTTAATTTTAGCGATTTCATGTTTAATCGCGAAAAAGGACTAAATCGCATATAGTGCAAAAGTTCCATTCTATAAGCTGAAGGTACCAAATAGCTATAGATTTTAAATTGGAGGACTTTAAAAGGTAATTAGACCCCAAGATATGAGTGGCCGGCCATAGGCTATCATGGGAGAGAATGATGGACAAAAATTTGGTCAAAGTTAGTAATAGTTGGTGACTAATTTGACTAGTTTAATATTAGAATAAGGAAAGAAAAGATATCATCTTTTCTCCTTCACTCTTCCACCGAAAAATTGCAGCAAATAGAGGGTAGAAAGCTTCAAAAATTTTAGCTTACTCATCTCTTCACAAGTAAGTGTTCTAGTCATCTTTTCTTGAAAATAATTGTACTTTTGAGACCCCTAAAGCTTAAGCTTTCAAATGAGGGGACTATTGTGCAATATGGTGAAAAGTTTAGAGTTTTTCCATGAGAGCTATCATTGTTATTTGCTGCATTTTTATGAAAGAAAATGAGTCTTAGTTGTAACATCCTGAATAATTGGGTCTGTGCATTTTATGGGTTTGAATGCTTAAAATATTAATTTGAGAATTAAAGGTACAATTGGGGCTCAAATTGGGCTGAGGCCTTGTTTTAAATATTTTGTTTAGACACTCTAAGGGCTTAAATTAAAGTTTTAGTAGTTTAAGTGACATGTTGGGCTTGTGGCCCAGCAACTAGGAGCACAGTAGAAAGGAGCTATAAGTGGCGTCACTTCTGTATGATAAAGGCCCAAATTTTGGCAGCTTAAAGCCCAAGTTTTAGGGCTAAATTTCGGCACTTAAAGGGAGCTTTAGGGGGGACGGCACAAGGCTATTTTTTTAGGGATTTTAATGTTTATTTTATGTGGATAATTAGGTAGATAATGAAGAGAGGAATTAGGGCTATTTTTGAGGAGATAATAGATCAAAGATTGAAGCCATCTTTAAGTGTTTAATGTTAGCCGAAATTATTAAGAATTTAAAGGAAAAGGGCATTCAGTTTTGGTTTAAGATATGTGTGTCGAAATTCCTAGCTAGTTTTCTCATCTTTCTCTTTGCTTTGCCGAAATTTCTATACTATTCTCCCTCTCTTTTCTTTTCTTCTCTTCAGTTGGCCGAACCTCTGACAGATTCTTTTCTCATCCCATTCAAACACTTTAGCCGAAACCTCTAAGCTTCCCTTACTTTTTGCTTACTTTCTTTTAAGCCGAAACACCTCGCTTAGATTTTCTAAAAGCCGAAAACGTGAGATCTTGTCTTCTATATGTGTGCCGAAATCATTCTGGGGTACCCACCTATGCCGAAATTTTGAAGAAATCAATAGGTATGTGTCGATTTTGAGTTTCTAATATTTCTCCTGCTTTTCAAAGTCTCTAGCCGAATGGCTATTTAAGTGACTAATCAAAGGTTTTTCTTACTTTTCGGTATTTTGGGATCTGAAGAGGAGTCCAACGCCTAGATCTTTAAGTCAAGGTTCAGTAACCTTTGAGTCGTGTTATTTTCGGGATTTCAAGGTAAGAGATCTATTTGTTTTAAACGTGTGATTTGGGACTTATTTAACCTTGGCCGATTGTTGAAGGGGCTAAATCTTTGTGTGTTTTTCCGGCTTTTGAGTATGGCTGTAGATTGAGGATAATAGATCCGGATAACAAGGACATCGACTAATAATATTGGATTTCGTGATATCAAGTGTGTAATGCTCCCCACCATCTAGATCTGTTTGATTAATATATGATTATAAGTTTTATATGTTTTGATAAATGCCGAAATCCCGGCATGATGACGAAAACCAAAAGAGGGCAAAAACAAATCACCAGGTTAGTGAATGTTCTGATTAAATGATATAAGAATATTGATTTTATGTGATTGCATGGGATGGGTTTGATGAAAGGAGGAAGTTATATGTTGTAGCGATTTTTACCGTGATATGTGTAGCGGTATTTACCGTGTTCTGTTTTAGCGGCTTTTACCGTGATCTGTTGTAGTGGCTACGGCCATGATCTGATGATGAGCAGCACGACTGCCATCAAGGCGTGTAGCGATGTGGATTGATTGTAGAAATCCCAAATGGTGTGAATGGCTGGTACGGGGGCGTGTAGCGGATGGACACCTAGGATATGGGTTGGGCTTTGCATATTATTTTTGTTATGTATATTAATTTTGATTATTTTGTTTTATGGGGCTAAAGCCCAAATCTAATGGTGCATGAGGGTTGCACACTGAGTCTCGCGACTCACCCTTTCAATTTAACTATCTCAGGTGACACCTAGTGCATCGGACCGGGCTGGAGAGGAGAGCAAGGTGGCCATGCAAAAGAGCAATTGGGTTCAGTTAAAGGACTTTAGTTCATTCTTTTCTATATTTATTTAATGGGTTTTAAATATGATTGTAATAAGGCCACGAGCCACTAGACTATTATTCTTGTTTTGGGTTTTATGTTGGGCTTTTATTACTGGGCTTTTAAGTTTTATGTTTTCAATTAAGACAAAACTTGTATGAAATTTCAGTTTTCATTTAAAATCCACCTAGTAATTGTTTTCCAAAAATGCGACATGTTTTGTAGAATCTCTTAAGTGACATACCAGATCCGGTTGTAGCTTTAGGCCGGGTTTGGGGTGTTACATTAGTTGTTAGAAGAATCGAGAATTCGCTTCGATCGGGGAAAAAATAAAGTCAGAACAGTGATGTCGAGATCAGTAATCCGAGATTAGAAAAAATTATTTTCATACCATTTTATGATTCAGAGCATAGTAGTATATGTACGTGAGAATTTAGGTACTTTAATTTTAGCTATTTCATGTTTAATCGTGAAAAAGGACTAAATTGCATATTGTGCGAAAGTTCCATTCTATAAGATAAAGGTACAAATAGCTATAGATTTTAAATTGGAGGTCTTTAAAAGGCAATTGCACCGCAAGATATGAGTGGCTGGCCATAGGCTATCATGGGAGACAAAGATTGACAAAAATTTAGTCAAAGTTAGTAATAGTTGGTGACTAATTTGACTAGTTTAATATTAGAATAAGGAAAGAAAAGATATCATCTTTTCTCCTTTCCTCTTCCACCGAAAAATTGCAGCAAATAGAGGGTAGAAAGATTCAAAAAAATTAGCTCATTCATCTCTTCACAAGTAAGTGTTCTAGTCATCTTTTCTTGAAAATAGTTGTACTTTTGAGACCCCTAAAGCTTAAGCTTTCAAATGAGGGGACAATTGTGCAATATGGTGAAAAGTTTAGAGTTTTTCCATGAGAGTTATCACTGTTATTTGCTGCATTTTTATGGAAGAAATTGAGGCTTAGTTGTTAGATGAACAACTTTTGTGAAAGGTGTTGTCTTGAAAACACCTAATTGAACCTTGATGAAAGGTTACAAATTTGTAGCAATTATGAAATGTTGAGTTTTGATAATAGCTATAAGAGTATTAAATGTTCACCCAGGCTTGTTGAAGGTAGAAAAGTGATTAGAATTTATTTTCGAGCCTAGGGGCAAAATGGTCATTTTTCCAAAGTCTAGGGGCAAAATAGTAATTTTGCTAAAGCACGATTATTGAAATGCTTTTATTAATGTGATGATTAAAATGAGCTAAATTGCTATTATAAAGCAAGTAGAATCAAGAATTCTCCTCGATCGGGGAAAAAACAAAGTCGGAACACTGATATCGGGATCACTAATTTGAGATTAGAAAAATTTATTTTCATACCATTTTATGAGTCAGAGCATGATGGTATATGTACGTGAGAATTTAGGTACTTTAATTTTAGTGATTTCATGTTTAATCGCGAAAAAGGACTAAATCGCATATAGTGCGAAAGTTCCATTCTATAAGCTGAAGGTACCAAATAGCCATAGATTTTAAATTGGAGGTTTTTAAAAGGCAATTACACCCCAAGATATGAGTGGCCGGCCATAGGCTATCATGGGAGAGAAAGATGGACAAAAATTTGGTCAAAGTTAGTAATAGTTGGTGACTAATTTGACTAGTTTAATATTAGAATAAGGAAAGAAAAGATATCATCTTTTCTCCTTCACTCTTGCACTGAAAAATTGCAGCAAATAGAGGGTAGAAAGCTTCAAAAATTTTAGCTCACTCATCTCTTCACAAGTAAGTTTTCTAGTCATCTTTTCTTGAAAATAGTTGTACTTTTGAAACCCCTAAAGCTTAAGGTTTCGAATGAGGGGACTATTGTGCAATATGGTGAAATGTTTAGAGTTTTTCCATGAGAGCTATCATTGTTATTTGCTGCATTTTTATGCAAGAAATTGAGTCTTAGTTGTTTGATGAACAACTTTTATGAAAGGTGTTGTCTTGAAAATACCTAATTGAACCTTGATGAAAAGGTTACAAATTTGTAGTAATTATGTGAAATGTTGAGTTTTGATGATAGCAATAAGAGTATTAAATGTTCACCTAGGCTTGTTGAAGGTAGAAATATGATTAGAATTTATTTCCGAGCCTAGGGGCAAAATGGTCATTTTTCCAAAGTCTATGGGCAAAATAGTAATTTTGCTGTAATATCCTAGATTTTGGGCTTATGCATTTGTGCTTAAATATATGTGAAGGCATGCTTTCGTGTGCTATGAATGTGCTGTGTGAATTTTGTGAACTTTAGAAAATAGGAGAGTGCTTTAGAAATTATTAGATTTTTAAGTATAAAAGAGGAAGCTAAACAGGGTGGCCTTAAGAGAAAATGTAGGGGAAATATGACACACAAATGGGCTTGGTTAAGTGGCTTGGAGGCGCCACTTAAGGCCTCTGGAAATGACGCCACAAGCTTGGTGCAGGACTTGAGTTCGAGTTGCAAAGGAAGCAAATAAAGGTGTTTTATTTTGCGTCAGGCAGCAAGAGAGTTGGACGGCAATAAGGCACTAAGGGATGAGTATAAGATGAGGCTAATTTCCTTTTTAAAAAGTTCGGGTAAGGTGGTAGATAAGTAATGAATTATTTTAATTATTTATGAATGGATAAAAGAGAGGAAAAATAGGAGAAAAGCAAGGTGTAGCTAATGTTTCAATGCTAGCCGAATTTAGGAGGGGGAGTAAGTAAGGCAATCGGTTTGCTAAGGGAGTTTTGTGCCGAAACTTCTTCTCCTCTCATCTTTCTTTTTGTGCCGCAAATTCTAAAAAACCCAACTTGTGATCTTTCACTTCTTCTTCTTTCTTCAACATAATCAAAAGCCGAAACCAAGTACTTGCTAGTCCCTAGTCGATTGTTCATTGAATCCCTAGCCGATTTCTTCCACTTTTCCTTCTTCAAGTTTATCACCAAAAGCCGAATCTCTTATTGTGTGGCCATAGCCGATTGCTCCTCTACCCCTTTTGGTGTCGACTTGGTCATCTAAGCAAGAGCCGAATCTCTGCTTCAGGCTAGGATTTTCGACTGAGTTGGTAAGGATCTATTGTCGCCGTTTTATTTCTTTTATTTTCTTTTGCCGAAAGTTAAAGACTAATCCCTTTATGTCTTTGGCCGAAACTTCGAGGAAGATTTTCAGGATTTTGCTAGTGTCGACTATAAGGGAGGAATCTTTCGGGACTTCTAAGATCCAAGGTAAGCCACATGTGGTATTCGGCCAAGGGCCATTTTATGGATTTTTGTACAAAACGTTGACCCTAGTGTGTACCATGTAGGATTTCGACATCTCCTTGGTTAAGTGACTATTTCCAGGATTTGGAATCACAAGGTAAGTGAAGGTGCATATTCGGCCATATTGGTTACTATGTTAGCCGAATCTAACTATGGATATTTAGGGGTAGTCGACAGTGGTACACAAGGCTTTCGGGATTTCAAATCGTAAGGTAAGTACATATGTACAATCGGCCAAGGCCATATTTGGTATTTTAGATCTATTTCTTAAATGTTCAAAAGCCGAAACTAACCAAGTTAAGTGATTTAGCATTGGCCGATTGGAGGGTAGGAAGATCACAGATTTTCGGGTTTTGATTAATAATCAAATCGGCAACAAGGGATTAAGATCTAAGGCATTAGATCGGGCTTTTCGGGATTTGTGTGAATTCGCTAAGTATACCAGGTGTGTACCCCACACTATCTCTTAATAGATTTACGGTACCCATGTAATATGTGTGTTTATAATAATAATGTGAATGTGGCCAAAGGTACCATGCAATGGTACAAGTACTCAGGTATGTTATTTTAACATTAAGTTAATAACTGATATGAATAGTGAAATATGGCACATCTATAAACAATGATAAGAATGTGAAATAAGGCTTATGGCATGAGATTGCATGATATGTATGACATGGGGCATATGGGTGATATGAAAAGGGGGAAGTAATCTGGTGGTCTTTACCACGATATCTGAATGTGGTGACTTCGGTCACGTTATCTGAATGTGGTGTCTTATGACACAAAATATTATCTGGTGGCTACGCCACAATATTTATAAGGGCGATGAGCACGTCGACTGCAGCGACTGCCTTCGATGATGTGTAGCGGATGGAGGGTTGACTTAGTAGTCCCCACGGTGTACAGGTTGGTACGAGTGATGTGTAGCGGATGGCATCTAGGCTTGGGTTCGGGATTGCATCATTAATTATAAATTGCTACATGTATATATATGATATGTTATATGCCTAAATTGTTTGGGACTTAGTGTTGGTTATACACTGAGTCTATTTGACTCACCCCGTTGTGGGAATATTTTTCAGGTGACGCTCAGTAATGGACCGGGTCGGCGGGAGCTTAGTGGTGGCCATGCTCAGCACAAATTGGATTATTTGGACATTTTATTTTGTTTAAGTACTTTAAATTTATTTTGGGATTGTTTTTGATGTAATAAGGCCATAGTATGAACTGTTTTATGCATGCATTTTAATTCTTTTCTTACGAACTGATTAATGTCAAATCGAGGTTAAAACAAATTTTATAAAAATAAATCTTTAAATGTTTTGACACTTAAATTCAATTGATTCTTAAATTTAAAAGTAAAATCTTTAAAACCAAAATCGGCATGTCTTATTAATATAAAAACAAAGTTTTTAATAAATCCCTGATTTCAAAATTAACAAAGTTTTCAATTGAACTCAACATAAGCAAATCTTTCTTCAAAACCACTCGAATTTTTCCTAAGTAACAAACGAATTTTCAAATGTTTTCTCGAGGAACATACTAGATCCGGTCAAGGCTCGTGGGCCGGGTTTGGGGTGTTTCATTTGCCAAAGCATGATTATTGAAATGCTTTTATTAATGTGATGATTAAAATGAGCTGAATTGCTATTATAAAGAAAGAAGAATCGAGAATTCGCCTTTATCGGGGAAAAAACAAAGTCAGAACAATGGTCTCGGGATCACTAATCCGAGATTAGAAAAATTTATTTTCATACCTTTTTATGAGTCAGAGCATGATGGTATATGTACGTGAGAATTTAGGTAATTTACTTTTAGCGATTTCATGTTTAATCGCGAAAAAAGACTAAATCGTATATCGTGCGGAAGTTCCATTCTATAAGATAAAGGTACCAAATAGCTATAGATTTTAAATTGGAGGTCTTTAAAAGGCAATTAGACCGCAAGATATGAGTGGCTGGCCATAGGCTATCATGGGAGACAAAGATGGACAAAAATTTGGTCAAAGTTAGTAATAGTTGGTGACTAATTTGACTAGTTCAATATTAGAATAAGGAAAGAAAAGATATCATCTTTTCCCCTTCACTCTTCCACCGAAAAATTGCAACAAATAGAGGGTTGAAAGCTTCAAAAATTTCAGCACACTCATCTCTTCACAAATAAGTGTTCTAGTCATCTTTTCTTGAAAATTGTTGTACTTTTAAGACCCCTAAAGCTTAAGCTTTCAAATGAGGGGACTATTGTGCAATATGGTGAAAAGTTTAGAGTTTTGCCATGAAAGCTATCATTGTTATTTGCTGCATTTTTATGGATGAAATTGAGTCTTAGTTGTTGGACGAACAACTTTTGTGAAAGGTGTTGTCTTGAAAACATAATTGAACCTTGATGAAAAGGTTACAAATTTGTAGTAATTATGTGAAATGTTGAGTTTTGATGATAGATATAAGAGTATTAAATGTTCACCTAGGCTTGTTGAAGGTAGAAATGTGATTAGAATTTATTTCCGAGCCTAGGGGCAAAATGGTTATTTTTCCAAAGTCTAGGGGTAAAGTAATAATTTTGCTAAAGCACGATTATGGAAATGCTTTTATTAATGTGATGTTTAAAATGAGCTAAATTGCTATTATAAAGCTAGAAGAATCGAGAATTCGCCTCGATCAAGGAAAGAACAAAGTCGGAACAGTGATCTCAATATCACAAATCCGAGGTTAGAGAAATTTATTTTCATGCCATTTTAGGAGTCAGAGCATGATGGTATATGTACGTGAGAATTTAGGTACTTTAATTTTAGCGATTTCATGTTTAATCGTGAAAAAATACTAAATTGCATATCGTGCGAAAGTTCCATTCTATAAGATAAAGGTACAAATAGCTATAGATTTTAACATGGAGGTCTTTTAAAGGCAATTAGACCCCAAGATATGAGTGGCCGACCATAGGCTATCATGGGAGACAAAGAGGGACAAAAACTTGGTCAAAGTTAGTAATAGTTGGTGACTAATTTGACTAGTTTAATATTAGAATAAGGAAAGAAAAGATATTATCTTTTCTTCTTCACTCTTTCACCGAAAAATTCCTTTAAAGCTTCAAAAAAATTAGCTCACTCATCCCTTCACAAGTAAGTGTTCTAGTCATCTTTTCTTGAAAATTGTTGTACTTTTGAACCCCTAAATCTTAAGCTTTCAAATGAGGGGACAATTGTGCAATACGGTGAAAAGTTTAGAGTTTTGCCATGAGTGTTATCATTGTTATTTGCTGCATTTTTATGGAAGAAATTGAGTCTTAGTTGTTAGATGAACAACTTTTGTGAAAGGTGTTGTCTTGAAAGCACCTAATTGAACCTTGATGAAGAGGTTACAAATTTGTAGTAACTATGTGAAACGTTGAGTTTTGATGATAGCTATAAGAGTATTAAATGTTCACCTAGGCTTGTTGAAGGTAGAAATGTGATTAGAATTTATTTCCAAGCCTGGGGGCAAAATGTTCATTTTTCCAAAGTCTAGGGACAAAATAGTAATTTTGTCAAAGCACGAGTATTGAAATGCTTTTATTAATGTGATGTTTGAAATGAGCTAAATTGCTATTATAAAGCAAGAAGAATCGAGAATTCGCCTCGATCGAGGAAAAAACAAAGTCGGAACAGTGATCTCGAGATCACTTATCCGAGATTAGAAAAATTTATTTTCATACCATTTTATGAGTCAGAGCATGATGGTATATGTACGTGAGAATTTAGGTACTTTAATTTTAGCGATTTCATGCTTAATTGCGAAAATGGACTAAATCGCATATCGTGTGAAAGTTCCATTCTTTAAGATAAAGGTACCAAATAGCTATAGATTTTAAATTGGAGGTCTTTAAAAGGAAATTGGACCCTAAGATATGAGTGCCCGGCCATAGGCTTTCATGGGAGACAAAGATGGACAAAAATTTGGTCAAAGTTAGTAATAGTTGGTGACTAATTTGACTAGTTTAATATTAGAATAAGGAAAGAAAAGATATCATCTTTTCTCCTTCACTCTTCCACCGAAAAATTGCAGCAAATAGAGGGTAGAAAGCTTCAAAAATTTCAGCACACTCATCCCTTCACAAATAAGTGTTCTAGTCGTTCTTTCTTGAAAATAGTTGTACTTTTGAGATCCCTAAAGCTTAAGCTTTCAAATGAGGGGACTATTGTGCAATATGGTGAAAAGTTTAAAGTTTTGCCATGAGAGCTATCATTGTTATTTGCTGCATTTTTATGGAAGAAATTGAGTCTTAGTTGTTATATGAACAACTTTTGTGAAAGGTGTTGTCTGGAAAACACCTAATTGAACCTTGACGAAAAGGTTACAAATTTGTAGTAATTATGTGAAATGTTGAGTTTTGATGAGAGCTATAAGAGTATTAAATGTTCACCTAGGCTTGTTGAAGGTAGAAATGTGATTAGAATTTATTTCCGAGCCTAGGGGCAGAATGGTTATTTTTTCCAAAGTCTAGGGGTAAAGTAATAATTTTGCTAAAGCACGATTATGGAAATGCTTTTATTAATGTGATGTTTAAAATGAGCTAAATTGCTATTATAAAGCTAGAAGAATCGAGAATTTGCCTCGCTCGAGGAAAGAACAAAGTCGGAACAGTGATCTCAATATCACAAATCCGAGGTTAGAGAAATTTATTTTCATGCCATTTTAGGAGTCAGAGCATGATGGTATATGTACGTGAGAATTTAGGTACTTTAATTTTAGCGATTTCATGTTTAATCGTGAAAAAAGACTAAATTGCATATCGTGCGAAAGTTCCATTCTATAAGATAAAGGTAAAAATAGCTATAGATTTTAACATGGAGGTCTTTTAAAGGCAATTAGACCCCAAGATATGAGTGGCCGACCATAGGCTATCATGGGAGACAAAGAGGGACAAAAACTTGGTCAAAGTTAGTAATAGTTGGTGACTAATTTGACTAGTTTAATATTAGAATAAGGAAAGAAAAGATATTATCTTTTCTTTTTCACTCTTTCACCGAAAAATTCCTTTAAAGCTTCAAAAAATTTAGCTCCCTCATCCCTTCACAAGTAAGTGTTCTAGTCATCTTTTCTTGAAAATTGTTGTACTTTTGAACCCCTAAATCTTAAGCTTTCAAATGAGGGGACAATTGTGCAATACGGTGAAAAGTTTAGAGTTTTGCCATGAGTGTTATCATTGTTATTTGCTGCATTTTTATGGAAGAAATTGAGTCTTAGTTGTTAGATGAACAACTTTTGTGAAAGGTATTGTCTTGAAAGCACCTAATTGAACCTTGATGAAGAGGTTACAAATTTGTAGTAACTATGTGAAACGTTGAGTTTTGATGATAGCTATAAGAGTATTAAATGTTCACCTAGGCTTGTTGAAGGTAGAAATGTGATTAGAATTTATTTCCAAGCCTGGGGGCAAAATGTTCATTTTTCCAAAGTCTAGGGACAAAATAGTAATTTTGTCAAAGCACGAGTATTGAAATGCTTTTATTAATGTGATGTTTGAAATGAGCTAAATTGCTATTATAAAGCAAGAAGAATCGAGAATTTGCCTCGATCGAGGAAAAAACAAAGTCGGAACAGTGATCTCGAGATCACTTATCCGAGATTAGAAAAATTTATTTTCATACCATTTTATGAGTCAGAGCATGATGGTATATGTACGTGAGAATTTAGGTACTTTAATTTTAGCGATTTCATGCTTAATCGCGAAAAAGGACCAAATCGCATATCGTGTGAAAGTTCCATTCTTTAAGATAAAGGTACCAAATAGCTATAGATTTTAAATTGGAGGTCTTTAAAAGGAAATTGGACCCTAAGATATGAGTGCCCAGCCATAGGCTTTCATGGGAGACAAAGATGGACAAAAATTTGGTCAAAGTTAGTAATAGTTGGTGACTAATTTGACTAGTTTAATATTAGAATAAGGAAAGAAAAGATATCATCTTTTCTCCTTCACTCTTCCACCGAAAAATTGCAGCAAATAGAGGGTAGAAAGCTTCAAAAATTTCAGCACAGTCATCCCTTCACAAATAAGTGTTCTAGTCGTTCTTTCTTGAAAATAGTTGTACTTTTGAGATCCCTAAAGCTTAAGCTTTCAAATGAGGGGACTATTGTGCAATATGGTGAAAAGTTTAAAGTTTTGCCATGAGAGCTATCATTGTTATTTGCTGCATTTTTATGGAAGAAATTGAGTCTTAGTTGTTAGATGAACAACTTTTGTGAAAGGTGTTGTCTGGAAAACACCTAATTGAACCTTGATGAAAAGGTTACAAATTTGTAGTAATTATGTGAAATGTTGAGTTTTGATGAGAGCTATAAGAGTATTAAATGTTCACCTAGGCTTGTTGAAGTTAGAAATGTGATTAGAATTTATTTCCGAGCCTAGGGGTAAAATGGCCATTTTTCCAAAGTCTAGGGGCAATATAGTAATTTTGCCAAAGCACGATTATTGAAATGCTTTTATTAATGTGATGTTTAAAATGCGCTAAATTGCTATTATAAAGCAAGAAGAATCGAGAATTTGCCTCGATTGGGGAAAAACAAAGTCTGAACAGTGATGCCGGGATCACTAATCCGAGAGTAGAAAAATTTATTTTCATACCATTTTATGAGTCAGAGCATGATGGTATATGTTTTTTTTTGAGCAAGCATGATGGTATATGTACGTGAGAATTTAGGTACTTTAATTTTAGCGATTTCATGTTTAAACACGAAAAAGGACTAAATCGCATATAATGCGAAAGTTCTATTCTATAACCTGAAGGTACTAAATAGGTATAGATTTTAAATTGGAGGTCTTTAAAAGGCAATTACACCCCAAGATATGAGTGGCCGGCCATAGGCTATCATGGGAAACAAAGATGGACAAAAATTTGGTAAAAGTTAGTAATAGTTGGTGACTAATTTGACTAGTTTAATATTAGAATAAGGAAAGAAAAGATATCATCTTTTCTCCTTCACTCTTCCACGGAAAAATTGCAGCAAATAGAGGGTAGAAAGATTCAAAATTTTTAGCTCACTCATCTCTTCACAAGTAAGTGTTCTATTCATCTTTTCTTGAAAATAGTTGTACTTTTGAGACCCCTAAAGCTTAAGCTTTCGAATGAGGGGGCTATTGTGCAATATGGTGAAAAGTTTAGAGTTTTTCCATGAGAGCTATCATTGTTATTCGTTGCATTTTTATGGAAGAAAATGAGTCTTATTTGTTAGGTGAACAACTTTTATGAAAGGTGTTGTCTTGAAAACACCTAATTGAACCTTGACGAAAAGGTTACAAATTTGTAGTAATTATGTGAAATGTTGAGTTTTGATGATAGCTATAAGAGTATTAAATGTTCACCTAGGCTTGTTGAAGGTAGAAATGTGATTAGAATTTATTTCCGAGCCTAGGGGCAAAATGGTCATTTTTCCAAAGTCTAGGGGAAAAATAGTAATTTTGCCAAAGCATGATTATTGAAATGCTTTTATTAATGTGATGATTAAAATGACCTAAATTGCTATTATAAAGCAAGAAGAATCGAGAATTCGCCTTGATCGGGGAAAAACAAAATTGGAACAGTGATCTAGGGATCACTAATCCGAGATTAGAAAAATTTATTTTCATACCATTTTATGAGTCAGAGCATGATGGTATATGTACGTGAGAATTCAGGCAATTTAATTTTAGCGATTACATGTTTAATCGCGAAAAAAGACTAAATCGCATATCGTGCGAAAGTTCCATTCTATAAAATAAAGGTACAAATAGCTATAGATTTTAAATTAGAGGTCTTTAAAAGGCAATTAGACCCCAAGATATGAGTGATCGGCCATAGGCTATCATGGGAGACAAAGGGGGACAAAAACTTGGTCAAAGTTAGTAATAGTTGGTGACTAATTTGACTAGTTTAATATTAGAATAAGGAAAGAAAAGATATCATCTTTTCTCCTTCACTCTTCCACCGAAAAATTGCAGCAAATAGAGGGTAGAAAGCTTCAAAAAATTTCGCTCACACATCCCTTCTCAAGTAAGTGTTCTAGTTATCTTTTCTTGAAAATTGTTGTACTTTCGAGACCCCTAAAGCTTAAGCTTTCAAATGAGGGGACAATTGTGGAATATGGTGAAAAGTTTAGAGTTTTTCCATGAGAGTTTCATTGTTATTTGCTGCATTTTTATGGAAGAAATTGAGTTTTAGTTGTTAGATAAACAACTTTTGTGAAAGGTGTTGTCTTGAAAACACCTAATTGAACCTTGATGAAAAGGTTACAAATTTGTAGTAATTATGTGAAATGTTGAGTTTTGATGAGAGCTATAAGAGTATTAAATGTTCAACTAGGCTTGTTGAAGGTAGAAATGTGATTAGAATTTATTTCCGAGCCTAGGGGAAAAATGGTCATTTTTCCAAAGTCTAGGGCCAAAATAGTAATTTTGCCAAAGCACGATTATTGAAATGCTTTTATTAATGTGATGTTTAAAATGAGCTAAATTGCTATTATAAAACAAGAAGAATCGAGAATTCGCCTCGAGAGGGGAAAAAACAAAGTCGGAAGAGTGATGTCGGGATCAGTAATCCGAGATTAGAAAATTTATTTTCATACCATTGTATGAGTCAGACATTGATGGTATATGTACGTGAGAATTTAGGTACTTTAATTTTAGCGATTTCATGTTTAATCGCGAAAAAGGACTAAATCGCATATAGTGCGAAAGTTCCGTTCTATAAGCTGGAGGTACCAAATAGCTATAGATTTGAAATTGGGGGTCTTTAAAATGCAATTAGACCCCAATATATGAGTGGTCGGCCATAGGCTATCATGGGAGAGAAAGATGGACTAAAATTTGGTTAAAGTTAGTAATAGTTGGTGACTAATTTGACTAGTTTAATATTAGAATAATGAAAGAAAAGATATCATATTTTCTCCTTCACTCTTCCACCGAAAAATTGCAGCAAATAGAGGGTAGAAAGCTTCAAAAATTTTAGCTTACTCATCTCTTCACAAGTAAGTGTTCTAGTCATCTTTTCTTGAAAATAGTTGTACTTTTGAGACCCCTAAAGCTTAAGCTTTCAAATGAGGGGACTATTGTGCAATATGATGAAAAGTTTAGATATTTTCCACGAGACCTATCATTGTTATTTGCTGCATTTTTATTAAAGAAAATGAGTCTTAGTTGTTAGAAGAATCGAGAATTCGCTTCGATCGGGGAAAAAACAAAGTCAAAACAGTGATGTCGGGATCAGTAATCCGGGATTAGAAAAATTTATTGTCATACCATTTTATGAGTCAGAGCATAGTGGTATATGTACGTGAGAATTTCGGTACGTTAATTTTAGCTATTTCATGTTTAATCGTGAAAAAGGACTAAATCGAATTTTGTACGAAAGTTCCATTCTATAAGATAAAGGTACAAGTAGCTATAGAATTTAAATTGGAGGTCTTTAAAAGACAATTACACCCCAAGATATGAGTGGCCGGCCATAGGCTATCATGGGAGACAAAGATGGACAAAAATTTGGTCAAAGTTAGTAATAGTTGGTGACTAAATTGACTAGTTTAATATTAGAATAAGGAAAGAAAAGATATCATCTTTTCTCCTTCACTCTTCCACCGAAAAATTGCAGCAAATAGAGGGTAGAAAGCTTCAAAAAATTTCGCTCACTCATCCCTTCTCAAGTAAGTGTTCTAGTTATCTTTTCTTGAAAATTGTTGTACTTTCGAGACCCCTAAAGCTTAAGCTTTCAAATGAGGGGACAATTGTGGAATATGGTGAAAAGTTTAGAGTTTTGCCATGAGAGTTATCATTGTTATTTGCTGCATTTTTATGGAAGAAATTGAGTTTTAGTTGTTAAATGAACAACTTTTGTGAAAGGTGTTGTCTTGAAAACACCTAATTGAACCTTGATGAAAAGGTTACAAATTTGTAGTAATTATGTTAAATGTTGAGTTTTGATGAGAGCTATAAGAGTTTTAAATGTTCACCTAGGCTTATTGAAGGTAGAAATGTGATTAGAATTTATTTCCGAGCCTAGGGGCAAAATGGTCATTTTTCCAAAGTCTAGGGGCAAAATAGTAATTTTTCCAAAGCACGATTATTGAAATGCTTTTATTAATGTGATGTTTAAAATGAGCTAAATTTCTATTATAAAACAAGAAGAATCGAGAATTCGCCTCGAGCGGGGAAAAAACAAAGTCGGAAGAGTGATGTCGGGATCAGTAATCCGAGATTAAAAAAATTTATTTTCATACCATTGTATGAGTCAGAGCATGATGGTATATGTACGTGAGAATTTAGGTACTTTAATTTTAGCGATTTCATATTTAATCGCGAAAAATGACTAAATCGCATATAGTGCGAAAGTTCCGTTCTATAAGCTGAAGGTACCAAATAGCTATAGATTTTAAATTGGAGGTCTTTAAAAGGCAATTAGACCCCAAGATATGAGTGGTCGGCCATAGGCTATCATGGGAGAGAAAGATGGACTAAAATTTGGTTAAATTTAGTAATAGTTGGTGACTAATTTGACTAGTTTAATATTAGAATAAGGAAAGAAAAGATATCATCTTTTCTCCTTCACTCTTCCACCGAAAAATTGCAGCAAATAGAGGGTAGAAAGCTTCAAAAATTTTAGCTTACTCATCTCTTCACAAGTAAGTGTTCTAGTCATCTTTTCTTGAAAATAGTTGTACTTTTGAGACCCCTAAAGCTTAAGCTTTCAAATGAGGGGACTATTGTGCAATATGGTGAAAAGTTTAGAGTTTTTCCATGAGAGCTATCATTGTTATTTGCTGCATTTTTATGAAAGAAAATGAGTCTTAGTTGTAACATCCTGAATAATTGGGTCTGTGCATTTTATGGGTTTGAATGCTTAAAATATTAATTTGAGAATTAAAGGTACAATTGGGGCTCAAATTGGGCTGAGGCCTTGTTTTAAATATTTTGTTTAGACACTCTAAGGGCTTAAATTAAAGTTTTAGTAGTTTAAGTGACATGTTGGCGTTTAGGGCTTAAATTAAAGTTTTAGTAGTTTAAGTGACATGAGACCTATCATTGTTATTTGCTGCATTTTTATTAAAGAAAATGAGTCTTAGTTGTTAGAAGAATCGAGAATTCGCTTCGATCGGGGAAAAAACAAAGTCAGAACAGTGATGTTGGGATCAGTAATCCGGGATTAGAAAAATTTATTTTCATACCATTTTATGAGTCAGAGCATAGTGGTATATGTACGTGAGAATTTAGGTACTTTAATTTTAGCTATTTCATGTTTAATCGTGAAAAAGGACTAAATCGCATTTTGTGCGAAAGTTCCATTCTATAAGATAAAGGTACAAGTAGCTATAGAATTTAAATTGGAGGTCTTTAAAAGACAATTACACCCCAAGATATGAGTGGCCGGCCATAGGCTATCATGGGAGACAAAGATGGACAAAAATTTGGTCAAACTTAGCAATAGTTGGTGACTAATTTGACTAGTTTAATATTAGAATAAGGAAAGAAAAGATATCATCTTTTCTCCGTCACTCTTGCACTGAAAAATTACAGCAAATAGAGGGTAGAAAGCTTCAAAAATTTTAGCTCACTCATCTCTTCACAAGTAAGTTTTCTAGTCATCTTTTCTTGAAAATAGTTGTACTTTTGAGACTGCTAAAGCTTAAGCTTTCGAATAAGGGGACTATTGTGCAATATGGTGAAATGTTTAGAGTTTTTCCATGAGAGCTATCATTGTTATTTGCTGCATTTTTTTGGAAGAAATTGAGTCTTAGTTGTTTGATGAACAACTTTTATGAAAGGTGTTGTCTTGAAAACACCTAATTGAATCTTGATGAAAAGGTTACAAATTTGTAGTAGTTATGTGAAATGTTGAGTTTTGATAATAGCTATAAGTGTATTAAATGTTCACCTAGGCTTGTTGAAGGTAGAAATGTGATTAGAATTTATTTCCGATCCTAGGGGCAAAATGGTCATTTTTCCAAAGTCTAGGGGCAAAATAGTAATTTTGCCAAAGCACGATTATTGAAATGCTTTTATTAATGTGATGATTAAAATGAGCTAAATTGCTATTATAAAGCAAGTAGAATCAAGAATTCGCCTCGATCGAGGAAAAAACAAAGTCAGAACAATGATGTCGGGATCACTAATCCGACATTAGAAAAATTTCTTTTCATACCATTTTATGAGTAAGAGCATGATGGTATATGTACGTGAGAATTTAGGTACTTTAATTTTAGCGATTTCATGTTTAATCGCGAAAAAGAACTAAATCGCATATAGCGCGAAAGTTCCATTCTATAAGCTGAAGGTACCAAATAGCTATGGATTTTAAATTGGAGGTCTTTAAAAGGCAATTACACCCCAAGATATGAGTGGCAAGCCATTGGCTGTCATGGGAGACAAAGATGGACAAAAATTTGGTCAAAGTTAGTAATAGTTGGTGACTAATTTGACTAGTTTAATATTAGAATAAGGAAAGAAAAGATATCATCTTTTCTCCGTCACTCTTGCACTGAAAAATTGCAGCAAATAGAGGGTAGAAAGCTTCAAAAATTTTAGCTCACTCATCTCTTCACAAGTAAGTTTTCAAGTCATCTTTTCTTGAAAATAGTTGTACTTTTGAGACTGCTAAAGCTTAAGCTTTCGAATGAGGGGACTATTGTGCAATATGGTGAAATGGTTAGAGTTTTTCCATGAGAGCTATCATTGTTATTTGCTGCATTTTTTTGGAAGAAATTGAGTCTTAGTTGTTTGATGAACAACTTTTATGAAAGGTGTTGTCTTGAAAACACCTAATTGAACCTTGATGAAAAGGTTACAAATTTGTAGTAATTATGTGAAATGTTGAGCTTTGATGATAGCTATAAGAGTATTAAATGTTCACCTTGGCTTGTTGAAGGTAGAAATATGACTAGAATTTATTTCCGAGCCTAGACGCAAAACGGTTTTTTTCCAAAGTCTAGGGGCAAAATAATAATTTTGCTAAAGCATGATTATTGAAATGCTTTTATTAATGTGATGTTTAAAATGAGCTAAATTGCTAAAATAAAGCAAGAAGAATCGAGAATTCGCCTCGATCGAGGAAAGAACAAAGTCAGAATAGTGATCTCAATATCACTAATCCGAGATTAGAGAAATTTATTTTCATGCCATTTTAGGAGTCAGAGCATGATGGTATATGTACGTGAGAATTTAGGTACTTTAATTTTAGCGATTTCTTGTTTAGCGAAAGTTCCTTTCTATAAGATAAAGGTACAAATAGCTATAGATTTTAACTTGGAGTTCTTTTAAAGGTAGTTAGACCCCAAGATATGAGTGGCCGACCATAGGCTATCATAGGAGACAAAGAGGGACAAAAACTTGGTCAAAGTTAGTAATTGTTGGTGACTAATTTGACTAGTTTAATATTAGAATAATGAAAGAAAAGATATCATCTTTTCTCCTTCACTCTTCCACCGAAAAGTTGCAGCAAATAGAGGGTAGAAAGCTTCAATAATTTCAGCACACTCATCTCTTCACAAGTAAGTGTTCTAGTCATCCTTTCTTGAAAATAGTTGTACTTTTGAGATCCCTAAAGCTTAAGCTTTCAAATGAGGGGACTATTGTGCAGTATGGTGAAAAGTTTAGAGTTTTGCCATGAGAGTTATCATTGTTATTTGCTGCATTTTTATGGAAGAAATTGAGTTTTAGTTGTTAGATGAACAACTTTTGTGAAAGGTGTTGTCTTGAAAACACCTAATTGAACCTTGATGAAACGGTTACAACTTTGTAGTAATTATGTGAAATGTTGAGTTTTGATGAGAGCTATAAGAGTATAAAATGTTCACCTAGGCTTGTTGAAGGTAGAAATGTGATTAGAATTTATTTCTGAGCCTAGGGGCAAAATGGTCATTTTCCAAAGTCTAGGGGCAAAATAGTAATTTTGATGGCAGACATGCTGCTCATCGTCAGATCATGGCCGTAGCCACTACAACAGGTTACGACAGAAGCCGCTACAACAGGTCACGGCAGAAGCCGCTACAACAAAACACTTCCCCTTTCAATAAACCCAACCCCATGTAATCACAAAAAACAACATACTTATCACATATGTCACCTTAACAGGAACATTCACTTAGGAATGACAGAGATCACTAACCTGGTTGTAACATCCCGAAATTGGGCCTAGTAGGATTGGGCCGATTGGGCCTTGGGCTTAAGAGTGTTTAAAATCTTCAAGAATATGAGAATGGTGTTATTGCAAATTGGACTTATTAGTTAAGTGGATTTGGAAGGTTACAAGGTTTCTATGAAGTCTCGGGTTTAATTGGACTTTAGGAAAAATTTGGTATTTTAGCACTTTAAGGAGAGATGGTAAGTAGCTTCAAGACATATAGAAATTTATGAGTAAATAGCTAGCATAAATGAGCTATTAGTAAAGTGGTTATGGCGTTACTTGTAGTACCTTGAGGGAAGGAGTTCGAATCACTTTGTGTGCAAATTGAGATTATTTTTGCATGCTTTCCTTAAGTATCAGTCAAGGGGTATTTTTGGTAAGTTGGACTTTAAATTTTTATGGCAAGATGACAAATAGTTTAGGTAAGCTTGAACTTGGGGAAAGGAATCATTTTGATTAAGGAATGATAAGGGGACATAAGGCTTGGATTAAGGATGAAGTTTTTGGAAACTTTTTAATGGCCAACTTGTCCATGTATGTGGACAGCTTTATGGTCTAGGGGGGTGACCGAAGTTTTGTTGAAGGTTTTGGTAGGTTGGTAGCTAGTTGGTCAAATTCCTTAGCATTTTGTGCATCATTTTCTTTTCTCTCAAAACTCTTTCTCCTAAACTGAATTTGAGCAATAGGTAAGCTTTTGTTTTGGTTTTGGCTTTTATTCTTGCCCAAATTGGTATTGTTTTCTTTTCCTCTCAAGCTATTTTTCTCTTTGTGTCGAAAATATTCTACCATTGAAGGGAGGCATTTTTCTTTCATCCTATTCTTTTTCTTCCTTAGCCGAATCTCTTTCTCCCCATCTCTCTCTTTTTCTTTCTCTCATTCTTGATCAAAGCCGAATACCATTCATATTTCTTCCTTTCTCTCCTTTTTAGTTAAGCCGAATCTTAATAGCTTTTCTCTTCTATCAACCATACTCTATTGCCGAATCCTCCTTCTTCTATTGCATTTTTCTTTTCCTTTCTCTTTTTCCACTCTAGCCGAATCTCATTTGTTGTCTTCTATCCACCATAGTCGAATCTTCTTTCTTTCTTCTAGTTTATTTTGGCCGAATCTCAATCAAGCCTTGTTCTCTTTTGGTTGTTCTTCAATCGGTTTTAAGAAGGTAAGTGTCCATGGCCGAAACTCCCTTCTTACTTTCTCTTCTTCTCTGTCGACACACATAGGTGAAAGCCTAATCCGGCATTTGTTGATAGTGTTGTTAATCATTAATGGGAGCCGATTTCTCCTAGGTTCTTCGGGATTGTGGAAGCAGTCGATTTAAGCCCCTATTCTTTAGCGATCGAAGTTGGTAAGTCAAGTGGTAAGGATTTATGTTAGTTCATTCTTTCCATTAGATATTTGAAAAGCCGAAGGCTTTTGAGATTGTGTGTTAACGTTGGCCGATTGTAAGGAAAGGTTCGATCTCGCATACTTTGGGTGGTGTCTAGTATTCGAGGAGCATTAAGGTAAGGTTTGGGGTTCCATGCGTTAACCCTTCGGGATTTGTTGGTGTGGCCGAATGGCCTTGTTAATGGTTTTATGGTTTGGCCGAATGTAGGACAAGGAGATCTAGTGCGGTAGATCGGGTTTTCGGGATTTAGTGATTTCGCTAGTAACAGGTGTGTAACTTACACACTTTATAACTTGGTAATATATTAATAACCTAATCATGTTTTAAAAGCCTAAAACTGTGAGATCTTGATATGATGCCTTATGGGTGTGAGCAAGGATTCGGGTAAGTCCGTTTCGATATGGTTTTGCTATATGGTGCATAATAATATGAGTTATGATACATTTGCTTTATGTTGCATATTAAAGCATGATGGCATGATTTGCACTTGTAATGCATTGGTATGGGTGATATGAGAGGAGGGAGAAGATTTGATATCCGTGTCTTTGGGACACCAGAGGTTTGGCACCTCCAGTGGTCTGGTACCACAGTTTATTTTGTGACTTTGGGTCACCAGAGGTTTGGCACCTCATAGCGACTCGTCCCAGTGGCTTAGCACCACAGTGGGTTGGCCCCACATTTGATATAACGGGATTGTCGCCAGTGATTTGGTATCACAACATGGGTTGGCCCCACAATTGGAATATTCGTGACTTTGGGTCACCAGTGGTTTGGCACCACATTATTATTGGATATCGTGACTTTGGGTCACCAGTGGTTTGGCACCACCAGTGGTTTGGTACCACACGGGGTAGAATCGGTGTTATGGATGGCTAGGTTTGGGTGCATGATATATTGCTTGGTTATGATTTGTGTAAGCTTGTTGAATTAACCGGGGGAGGGATTATGCACTGAGTCTTGGTGACTCACCTTCTCCCTTATCTTTTCAGGTGATTCGTAGATCGCGGATGAGGTGGCCCATGCATTAAAACATTTGGTTTTACTTGGATTTTGAATTGGGTAATTATTTTATATTTTGCTTTTATTATTTGGGTTTGTAATAAGGCCTTTTAAATTATGTTTTGAATTATTTATATGTTTTGGATTTGATTTCGAACATGGTTAAGTGAATTACTTGATTAATTTAATAATGTGAGCGCAAGGTTTTCTAAACTACAAAACGCAATGGTTTTCAAAACTTTACCATCGGGTAATACAAATCACTTGATAATAAATGACAACTCAAATGTTTTCGACAACTTAAACGGTTTTCAAACTTAAGTTTCCACACTCAAATAGAAACGGTTTTCAAATTAATCATTTGGGTTTCTTTTAAAATGACAAAAAGGTTTTCTAATCTATGGATCGGCAACTAAGTTTTAAAGACTGATTTTCGGGATCCCAAAGTAAACTATCGATTTTAAATAATCATGCCCTGATTTCTTTAGGCATAAAACAACAAAGAATTTTCACTAAAATTTAACCTTAACCTGATTTCCTCAAAATGTTTTTCCTCTGTAACATGTCAGATTCGGTCGTGGTGTGTTGACCGGGTTTGGGGTGTTACAATTATGGTATCAGAGCCAAGTTCAAAGGCTCAGCTGTGGGCCCGAGGCCCAAAATGTTTTAAAGTATGGTCTTAAAATGTTTTTGTTTGAAATTATATGATTTGAAAGGCATGGCACCGAGTCCCCGGCACCAATCCGCCCAGGTAAGTACCCCTAGCCTTTGGTTGTGATTTTTGGATGTTATAAATTTTGTATGACTAGTGATAGTGGACTACCTTAGAGACTGAAATTTATAGGACTCTATGGACTCGCGAAAACAAAACTCTTTAATAAGAATTATTCATAAAACTATGTTTTAAAGATAGTGGAATAATGACTAAAGCATAAAACTTTTAAATCAGATAAGTCGAGACTTTAGACATGAGTACTCGAGGTCGGGGTCGTAATACGCGTGGACGCGGTAGGGGTAGGATGGCTGTGTCTGAGCCAGTGAGGTCTGGTCAGGGGTTGAAAAATGAGATACCAGCACCACCACCAGTTGTAGGTGGTGAGTTCCAGGATCAGACGGGGGATGACGCAGTGTCTCAGGCGATGCTGCGAGTTCTTGAGAGGGTAGCTGGAGTTGGTGGAGGCACAGGAGCTCGAAAATCCGTACCTGAGCGACTCCGAGCCAATGGAGCTGAGGTTTTTCGAGGTGTTTTTGGTGTGGCTCCCAGTACGGCTGAGTATTGGTTAAAGGCGACGGAGCGAATCATGGATGACTTGAATCTGACTGCTGAGGAAAAGCTGAAAGGGATAGTGTCGCTTCTTCGGGATGAGTCATACCAGTGGTGGCTCACGGTGCGGGATAGTGCTGCAGCGGAGGATCTCACTTGGGACTATTTTAAGGTAGCGTATCAGAAGAAATATGTTGGGTCTAGTTACATTGATGCACAGCGGAAGGCATTCCTGAGGCTGGTTCAGGGGAATAAGTCTGTATCGGAGTACGAGGCGGAATTCTTAAGATTGAGCCGATATGCTCGAGGTATTGTGGTAATGGAACATGAGCGATGTGTCAGGTTCAAGGACGGTCTGAGGGATGAGCTGAGATTGCTGATTGCTCCACAACAGGAGCGAGAGTTTGCTGTGCTAGTAGAAAAGGCTAAGGTAGCCGAAGGGGTTAAAGAGTCTATGAGGCAGAATATGGATAGGAATAGACATAAGAGAAGTTTTGGATCATTTGGGTCGGCCGGTGATTCTCAGAAGAGGGCTAGGCATGGTGGGTCGAATCAGGCGGGGAGGCCTGTGGCTGCTAAGGGACCAGCACAGTGTAATCAATGTGGGAAATCTCATTGGGGCGAATGTCGGACCGGTGGGAAAGGATGTTTTGAATGTGGCTCACTGGATCATCGTGTGAGGGACTGTCCACGTAAGCTAGCCAGGAATCAGTCTGAGGGTCAGGGTCGTGCTCAGATCAGAAATGAGGGACCGCCACCGCAGAGGGGTCGTGGTAACGGTAGAGGAGGTAATGGTTCTGGTCGGGGCCGCGGAGCACCGGGCAGAGGTACAGGCAACACTGAGGCAAGATAGCCTGGGTTGGTGTATGCAGTGAGGCGTCGAGAGGAGGGCGACGCACCGGACGTCCTAGCCGGTACGTTTTTAATCTTTGGGTTACCATATACTGCTTGGATAGATGTTGGTTAGACTCTTTCGTATGTTGCTAGTAGCATAGTAGAGACCATGAACCTAGACTCTGAGACTACTTTTAGGGAGATGACAGTACTTAGCCCTCTAGGTCACTCTGTAGAAGTAAATAAACTATATAGAGATGTACCCCTAGAACTCTAAGGGGTAGTGGTTGTGGCTGATCTGATGGAACTGCCGTTTGGGGAGTTCGATATGATTCTTGAGATGGAGTGGCTAGGTGTTTTGAGTATGTGTAGCAGTTCCAAATTCTAGTTAAAAGTATAGTAGTGTTATTAGAATCAGAGTGCGTAGCATGGGCGTAGTGTTGTAAATTAGGATGTACGACTGTTAGTTAGTTGGAAATTTCGAGGACAAAATTTCTTTAAGGAGGGTAGAATTGTAACATCCAGAAATTGGGCCTAGTAGGATTGGGCCGATTGGGCCTTGGGCTTAGGAGTGTTTAAAATCTTCAAGAATATGAGAATGGTGTTATTGCAAATTGGACTTATTAGTTAAGTGGATTTGGAAGGTTACAAGGTTTCTATGAAGTCTCGGGTTTAATTGGACTTTAGGAAAAATTTGGTATTTTAGCACTTTAAGGAGAGATGGTAAGTAGCTTCAAGACATATAGAAATTTATGAGGAAATAGCTAGCATAAATGAGCTATTAGTAAAGTGGTTATGGCGTTACTTGTAGTACCTTGAGGGAAGGAGTTCGAATCACTTTGTGTGCAAATTGAGATTATTTTTGCATGCTTTCCTTAAGTATCGGTCAAGAGGTATTTTTGGTAAGTTGGACTTTAAATTTTTATGGCAAGATGACAAATAGTTTAGGTAAGCTTGAACTTGGGGAAAGGAATCATTTTGATTAAGGAATGATAAGGGGACATAAGGCTTGGATTAAGGATGAAGTTTTTGGAAACTTTTTAATGGCCAACTTGTCCATGTATGTGGACGGCTTTATGGTCTAGGGGGGTGACCGAATTTTTGTTGAAGGTTTTGGTAGGTTGGTAGCTAGTTGGTCAAATTCCTTAGCATTTTGTGCATCATTTTCTTTTCTCTCAAAACTCTTTCTCCTAAACCGAATTTGAGCCATAGGTAAGCTTTTGTTTTGGTTTTGGCTTTTATTCTTGACCAAATTGGTATTGTTTTCTTTTCCTCTCAAGCTCTTTTTCTCTTTGTGCCGAAAATATTCTACCATTGAAGGGAGGCATTTTTCTTTCATCCTATTCTTTTTCTTCCTTGGCCGAATCTCTTTCTCCCCATCTCTCTCTTTTTCTTTCTCTCATTCTTGATCAAAGCCGAATACCATTCATATTTCTTCCTTTCTCTCCTTTTTAGTTAAGCCGAATCTTAATTTCTTTTTTCTTCTATCAACCATACTCTACTGCCGAATCCTCCCTCTTCCATTGCATTTTTCTTTTCCTTTCTTTTTTTCCACTCTAGCCGAATCTCATTTGTTGTTTTCTATCCACCATAGCCGAATCTTCTTTCTTTCTTCTAGTTTATTTTGGCCGAATCTCAATCAAGCCTTGATCTCTTTTGGTTGTTCTTCAATCAGTTTTAAGAAGGTAAGTGTCCATGGCCGAAACTCCCTTCTTACTTTCTCTTCTTCTCTGTCGACACACATAGGTGAAAGCCTAATCCGGCATTTGTTGATAGTGTTGTTAATCATTAATGGGAACCGATTTCTCCTAGGTTCTTCGGGATTGTGGAAGCAGTCGATTTAAGCCCCTATTCTTTAGCGATCGAAGTTGGTAAGTCAAGTGGTAAGGATTTATGTTAGTTCAGTCTTTCCATTAGATATTTGAAAAGCCGAAGGCTTTTGAGATTGTGTGTTAACATTGGCCGATTGTAGGGAAAGGTTCGATCTCGCATACTTTGGGTGGTGTCTAGTATTCGATGAGCATTAAGGTAAGGTTTGGGGTTCCATGCGTTAACCCTTCGGGATTTGTTGGTGTGGCCGAATGGCCTTGTTAATGGTTTTATGGTTTGGCCAAATATAGGACAAGGAGATCTAGTGCAGTAGATCGGGTTTTTGGGATTTAGTGATTTCGCTAGTAGCAGATGTGTAACTTACACACTTTATAACTTGGTAATATATTAATAACCTAATCATGTTTTAAAAGCCTAAAACTGTGAGATCTTGATATGATGCCTTATGGGTGTGAGCAAGGATTCGGGTAAGTCCGTTTCGATATGGTTTTGCTATATGGTGCATAATAATATGAGTTATGATACATTTGCTTTATGTTGCATATTAAAGCATGATGGCATGATTTGCACTTGTAATGCATTGGTATGGGTGATATGAGAGGAGGGAGAAGATTTGATATCCGTGTCTTTGGGACACCAGAGGTTTGGCACCTCCAGTGGTTTGGTACCACAGTTTATTTTGTGACTTTGGGTCACCAGAGGTTTGGCACCTCATAGCGACTCGTCCCAGTGGCTTAGCACCACAGTGGGTTGGCCCCACATTTGATATAACGGGATTGTCGCCAGTGATTTGGTATCACAACGTGGGTTGGCCCCATAATTGGAATATTCGTGACTTTGGGTCACCAATGGTTTGGCACCACATTATTATTGGATATCGTGACTTTGGGTCACCAGTGGTTTGGCACCACCAGTGGTTTGGTACCACACGGGGTAGAATCGGTGTTATGGATGGCTAGGTTTGGGTGCATGATATATTGCTTGGTTATGATTTGTGTAAGCTTGTTGCATTAACCGGGGGAGGGATTATGCACTGAGTCTTGGTGACTCACCTTCTCCCTTATCTTTTCAGGTGATTCGTAGATCGCGGATGAGGTGGCCCATGCATTAAAACATTTGGTTTTACTTGGATTTTGAATTGGGTAATTATTTTATATTTGCTTTTATTATTTGGGTTTGTAATAAGGCCTTTTAAATTATGTTTTGAATTATTTATATGTTTTGGATTTGATTTCGAACATGGTTAAGTGAATTACTTGATTAATTTAATAATGTGAGCGCAAGGTTTTCTAAACTACAAAACGCAATGGTTTTCAAAACTTTACCATCGGGTAATACAAATCACTTGATAATAAATGACAACTCAAATGTTTTCGACAACTTAAACGGTTTTCAAACTTAAGTTTCCACACTCAAATAGAAACGGTTTTCAAATTAATCATTTGGGTTTCTTTTAAAATGACAAAAAGGTTTTCTAATCTATGGATCGGCAACTAAGTTTTAAAGACTGATTTTCGGGATCCCAAAGTAAACTATCGATTTTAAATAATCATGCCCTGATTTCTTTAGGCATAAAACAACAAAGAATTTTCACTAAAATTTAACCTTAACCTGATTTCCTCAAAACGTTTTTCCTCTGTAACATGTCAGATTCGGTCGTGGTGTGTTGACCGGGTTTGGGGTGTTACACTGGTGATTCGCTTTTACCCTCCTCGGGTTTCAACCATGATGCCGGGATTTCGGCATTTATCAGAATATAACAAATTTATAACATATTTTAACAGGCAATCAAAATGGTGTGGAAGTGTTACACACCTGATATCGCGTAGTTTTACTCCCTTAGTTAAATCCTTACTATCTGGATCTACAAGCCTTAGTCTAAAACCTTGCTCAAAAGCCGGAAGAAGACGAAGATTTGGGCTCCCCTACATTTGGCCAAGGATTAATAAATACCCGAATTTACATGCTAAAAACAATAGATCTCCTTACCTGGCTGCCTGTTAAAATATGTTATAAACACCCTATGTGCTGCATAGACCAACGCTGGCTGCCTCGTCTCGGCATAACCTGCACCCCTACCTGGTGCTCCACGACCGCGTTCATTACCATTACCGCCCCTGGCTTGTCCGCGGCCCCTTGGTGGTTATTGATCACCTCTCCCAGCCTGATCAGAACCTCGTCCCGCGAGCTATGCTTGATCCACCTGCGGACAGTCCTTAATCATATGCTCCGTGGATCCACACTGTAACACCCCTAACCCGCACCCATCACCGGATTAGAGTTATGGGGCATTACCTAACTATACATAGATCATTGTATGCATTCATTGAAACTCATTCTTATATCAAAACAAAACTAACATGAATTCATTTGCATATCCAATTTGATCTAAAATGTCTACAAAGTACCTGCATTGCATATCTATATAACTTTGCCACTCAGTTCACATGCATTGAAATAAACTAGCATTTTCAAGTAGGCATAACTATATTGAATGATTCATATAATGCAAACATGAACTCTCAAATTTACAATTTGAACAATAATCCTATGTCTTTTCTTGACTTAAGAATATAACTTATTCATTATTATAATTGTGCGATAAATAGTAAATTTGACAAAAAGAAATATGCATGATTCCACATCACAACCCCCTACTGAATTTAAATAATTTCTGCCACATTCAATTCACAAATCAATGATCAAAGTCTACTCGACCATAACAAACAATACACCATTGCCGAATATATATCATGGAATCAACTTAACTATGTCACCGAATTCTATGTCAATAATACAAACATCAAAATTCCATTCTTTAATCATATTACTAAATTAATATCCTACATGCTTTAACCTATAAACATCCATGACTTAACCTATTAGCTAAACACAATATCAAATACCACACCATATATATATATATATATATATATACACCTAGGCTATTCGATTCCTCTTCAATCATGAATTAAGCCATGAACAAAATCATACATCCATAATACTATCATGCAAGCCATTACCAAGTAGAACTTAATTTTTATCCAAAGGAACTAAGCCTTTTTCGCAAGGCTATATTATAGTTATGTACAATCACCCAAAATCTCATAGTTAACACTTAATTCTAGCCTATACATGCCTTTCGAATAAAACTAAGATAGGTATACCAAAAGATTTGATAGTGCGATTGACTTCTTGGATGATCCTTCGAGTCCGTAGCTTGAATCAAAGATCTATAAAACAGAGGTAGATAAGAGCACACACACGGTAAGCTTGCTAGCTTAGTAAGTCTTAAGAAAACATATACTTATATATATAACATACATACAACCATTCGATTCAATATCTTCTATCACCAATTCAAACATAAATAATACATAACTTCTTTTACCTATAAAGCCGAAATAACTAAATATCATTGATGCACTTAATACTAAAGCTTTACCTTTCTTATTCACATACACCAATCATCAAGTATATCAAAGACATATGTACATATCATATGCTTATCCAATCAACTAAATCCATTCATGCTTTCAAATATTTACTATCACACGATATAACTTGCATATACATATTCATTTATCTCTAATAAATCAATGTATAAAACCTTCACTTACTCGTATACTTGTTTGCCATTTTATTGAGTAACATGACTATAAAATACGTACCTCTCTGTCGAATTTATACGAATCATGTTTCAAAGCCAAAATTTCTTGATATGTTCGTAACTCGATTCTCATGCGCTTAGAGCTCAAAACACATTCACCGGCACTAGGCCTGCTGGACTTAAGGTCCGAAGTATATCACCGGCATTAAGCCTGCTAGGCAATAAGCCCGAATTGTTTCACCGGCACGTGGCCTGCTAGGCTAAAAGCCCGAATAACACACCGGCACAAGGCCTGCTAGGCTATAAGCCCGAATAACACATCAAATATTTCATCAACTTAAAAATCTTAACACTTATATCATTTCCAATTCATGTACATGTACCACAATCAATTATCATATTACATGTACTAGTTTTTATTTCACAATCAAAACACATTTAGTCCAGTATATATGCCCCTAACATTCGGCTATCATCTATTTCATTACTCAAATAAATCAAATAATATCAAACAACAATTTCATAATTTTCTCTTTATTATATTTAAACTTAAGAACTTACCTCGACTACCGACGAATCGCGTATATCGCCTATTCGTTAACTTTCGACTTTCCCCGATCCAAATCCGTTTTTCTTTGTTCTTGATCTAAACATATCAAAAATAATCTCATTCAAGCACATTTCATTTCAATTTAGTCCCAAAACACATAAATGGGCAAATTACCATTTTACCCTAATGTTTCACATTTTTACAATTTAGTCCTATTTGCATAAAACACAAAATACACATAATTTGCACATAATACTTTAGGGCCGAATCTTCTATACCTTCATACCAAGGCATACATTTCATTTATTTTGCAAACAAGTCCCTCAAATTTTTTTTTTTACAAATTAGTCCAAAATACTCAAATTTACTAAAGTTTCCAATTCAATAAACACTAATCTTTAACATATCATTTACATAAAATCATAAAACACCAAAAATCACAAGAACATAGCAAAGGCCGAACATCATACATGATTATTCTTAAATATTTTAACATGGGTCAGCTACAGTTCGAAGCAATGATCTCAAAAACGTAAAAATTATCTAAAACCGACTAAAAACTCATCTTGAATTTTAGCTTCAAAGTGCCGAAATTTTAAAGAAATGAAACCCTTCTACTCATGCCAAGGTTCGGCCAAGAACAAATGGATGATAATAGCATTTTCTTTTGTTTTACTTTAACATATATTAAGTTATTACTAAATTACTTAACTAACCTTAAAATTAAAATAACCAAATTATATAACTTAAGGACAAACTTGTCCATGGCCGGCCACTAACTCATAAAACGGGTTATTTACCCTTTCTATACTTCATATTAAAAAGCCATGCTCAAATTAGCACATTTCACTTTAGTATGCCACTTTTACACTTTACGCGATTAAGTCCTTTTAATCAAATTAAGCACTTAAACGATAAAATTTTTCTACGAAACTT
This sequence comes from Gossypium australe, assembly GCA_005393395.2. Classification (NCBI taxonomy): domain Eukaryota; kingdom Viridiplantae; phylum Streptophyta; class Magnoliopsida; order Malvales; family Malvaceae; genus Gossypium; species Gossypium australe. Next base: position 114,451,987 of record CM016616.1, on the reverse strand, counting down.
TCACACATATTAATTCACACATAATGAGCACAGAATATAATAAAAAAAAATATTTCAGACTCGGATTCGTGGTCCCGAAACCACCGTTCCGATTAGGGTCAAATTCGGTCTGTGACAACTCTCCCCCCTTAAGGATTTTCGTCCCCAAAAATCTTACCGTTAAACAAAGTCGTATATTGTTGCCTCATTGAATCCTCAGGCTCCCACGTAGCCGCTTCAATTCCGTGCCGACTCCATAGTACTTTCACTAACAGAATCCTTTTGTTTCTTAAATCTTTCATTTCCTGAGCTAAAATACAGACCGGTTCTTCCTCGTACGTCATATCGGGTCGGATATCAATCTCAGATGAAGTGATCACATGCGATGGATCTGATCTATATTTACGAAGCATCGAAACGTGAAATACATCATGTATCTTTTCTAATTTAGAAGGCAACTTCAATCTATAAGCAACAGGCCCGATACGTTCGATGATTTCATACAGTCCGATAAATCTCGGGCTCAGTTTGCCTTTCCGACCAAATTGAAGTACTTTCTTCCACGGAGATACTTTCAAGAATACTCGATCTCCGACTTGAAATTCAATATCTTTACGTTTCAAATCAGCGTAAGACTTTTGACGATCTGATGCAGCTTTCAAACTACCTCTGATTATAGCCACTTTCTGTTCAGTTTCTTTAATCAAATCAACCCATTGTATCTTATTCTCACTGAGCTCGGTCCAGTACAGGGGTGTACGACACTTGCGGCCATATAGAGCTTCGTAGGGTGCCATTTTAATACTTGATTGAAAACTGTTATTATAAGCAAATTCAATCAAAGGTAAGTACTTTTCCCACGTACCTTCAAACTCAAGAACACAACATCTTAACATGTCCTCAAGTGTCTGAATGGTTCGCTCAGACTGACCGTCTGTCTGCGGGTGAAAAGCTGTACTAAAATGAAGTTTAGTACCTAAAGCATCCTGCAGCTTCTTCCAAAATCGCGATGTAAATCTCGGGTCTCTGTCTGAAATAATAGAACTCGGCACACCATGTAATCTCACAATTTGAGATATATACAACTCAGCAAGTTTATCGAGTGAAAAGTCCGTACGAACCGGTACAAAGTGAGCCGATTTGGTCAGTCTATCTACTATAACCCAGACTGCATCTTTCTTGCTCGGTGTCATAGGCAAACCAGATACAAAATCCATAGTGATTCTATCCCATTTCCATTCAGGTATCATGATCGGCTGAAGCAACCCAGAAGGCACTTGATGCTCTGCTTTTACTTGCTGACAGATTAAGCACTTTGAAACAAATTCAGATATATCCCGTTTCATGCCAGGCCACCAATAAAACTGTTTCAAATCATTATACATTTTTGTGCTACCCGGATGTATCGATAATCGACCACTATGTGCCTCACTCAAAATCATCTGAATCAAATCCGAGTTCTTCGGAACACATATTCGGCTTTTAAAGTTTAAACAATCATTTGTATCAATTTGAAACTCTGATTCCACATCTTTTTCACACTGAATTTGTTTAGCAGTCAAATCTTTGTCAATTTTCTATGCATCACAAATTTGCTAAATAAACATCAGTTTTGCCTTCAACTCGGCTATGATCGAACTATCACCAGACATTGCCATATGTGCATTCAATGCACGAAGAGCAAACAATGTTTTTTGACTTAATGCATCTGCAACTACGTTAGCTTTTCCCGGATGGTAATCAAACACCAATTCATAGTCTTTCAACAGCTCTAACCATCTGCGTTGTCTCAAATTCAAATCTTTCTGAGTCATCAAGTACTTCAAACTTTTGTGGTCCGAGTAAACATGACATTTTTCACCGTATAAGTAATGACGCCAAATTTTCAATGCGAAAACAATGGCTGCTAATTCCAGATCGTGAGTCGGATAATTTCTTTCGTGTGGCTTTAGTTGTCTCGAAGCGTAGGCTATAACCTTGCCTTCCTGCATCAAAACGCAACCTAAACCATTCAAAGAAGCATCACTATAAACGACAAATTCTTTACCCGATTCAGGCTGAGCTAACACTGGAGCTTCAGTCAGAAGGGCTTTCAATTGATCGAAACTTTTCTGACACTTTTCCGACCACTCAAACTTGACATCTTTCTGTAATAGCTTTGTCAAAGGTGTAGCTATCACAGAAAAACCTTTCACAAACCGTCTGTAGTATCCCGCAAGTCCCAGAAGCTTCGAATCTCAGAAACATTCTTTGGTGGTTTCCAATCAAGTATAGCCGATATTTTGTTTGGATCAACCCGAATACCGGACGCTGAAACAATGTGTCCCAAAAACCTGACTTCATTCATCCAGAATTCACACTTACTAAACTTTGCATACAACTGTTGATCTCGCAAAGTTTGTAGCACCAATCTCAGATGCTCGGCATGCTCGGCTTCATCTTTAGAGTAGATCAGTATATCATCAATAAACACTACTACTAACCGATCTAAAAACTGTCTAAAAACCCGATTCATCAGATCCATAAAAACAGCATGTAACATCCCCAAACCCGGCCCACGAGTCACGACCGAATATAAAATGCCACTGCGGAAAACGTTTGAAGAGATTTTTTACTGAAAGTGAAAACTTACAAATTTTTGTAGTTATAAAAGCCAACTTAGCTGCCAATCAGTTTATAAATTTTGTTATCATAAAATATTCGTAGTTAAAACATTGTTATAGATTTTTAAGATATATAATTGCTAAAATAAAATATTTGCAAATAATAATTTGAACCGTCAATCCAACTTAAAACATAAAATCCTCAAATACTTTAGGAGGCCCTTATTACAATAAGTAATTAATCAAAGTACTTAATACTAAATTGCATGAAATAAAATATCTTCTGCATGGGCCACCTCGTATCCACTCCAACCCGGTCCGAGCTATATGCATCACCTGTAAGGTTGATAGAAATTGGGTGAGTCAAACAGACTCAGTGTGCAATTAGTCCACTGAATTCCACCCATATATCAATCCACATATTAACCCACATATCAGATATCAATGCACTTATTCACATGATTTCACTTATTGGGCTTGGCCCATTATCACATCACATATCAGATAATAAGTCAACTTATTCACATAATTCCACAATTTGGCCTTGGCCCATATTCTTACCACATATCGGATAATAATGTAATTAACCACATGTTTCCACATACTGGGCTTGGCCCATTACCACATTGATCCACTTCACATATTGGGCTTGGCCAATTTTCACATTAATTCACATAGTAGACAGATTTATGCAAAATGCACCCAACCCAGCCTAGGGTCCATCCTCTACACACCCCCGTACCCAGCCACCACACACCAGGGGATTACTAAATCACCCTCCAACCGCTACACACCAATTTGGCAATAAATGCCGTCCACGCGAACTAAATCGCAAATAATCCACAACGCGACCTCAGTCAGCGCCAATCCACGATGTAGCCCGTAGCTAACATCAAAACCACGATGAGCACAAAGCCATCATTAACCACGACATGGCACATAGCCTATATCAACCACAATGAGGCACAGAGCCACTCATCAACCACGTACTCGAAGTACACCCTGTCCTTCATTCATAATCGTATCCCACCCATGCACATGCAACATAAAATAGTGACATAATATAATGATGCATGAGCATGTTCATCAAGCATATCATCACATATTCATATCACATTTCATCAGCTTTGGTATTTACCAGATTATCGACATACCCCTTGAGGGTATCCATATCACAATTTCCACTGCACTAGTTAGCACATACATAACACATACGCATATCACATACATAACATATATCCCGAAAAACGGTAGGCTAACTACACACCTGATAACTTGAAGAACTACGCTCTCGAAATCGACGCTATCACTAATCGAGACTACGGCTATCTGCCTACTCTGCTGCTCTGACGCTGGCCCACACCCCGGTGGCCAATCCCGAACTGCAGAAACGGATCTCCTCTTGAACTTAGGGATAGGGGCTATCCCTTGTACTCCTTGACTGGTATTCACGTCCATCGTAGAATACTTAATCAGAAACATTCAGTTAATCGATAACGTCATAATCCCAATATAATGAATCTAAACTATACTTACTAATTACCCTTACCGAAACGATCTCGAATCTCGAAGGCCTACTTACTTATGTCGACTTGGCCCTAAAACATCATAGTTAGAATCGGCTAAATTTAATACCAAAAACCTATGAAATGGCCCTTGGCCGAATACTTACACTGCTTACCTTGATCACTACAAATCCCAAAAGGCTCCTTAGTGCTTCCTTCCTTCGACTAAACACCAAAAGAACACATATTAAGGCTTAATGGACATTCGGCCATGCCTAAACCAAGGCTTAAACACTTGATTTCAGCACCCAATAAAAGAGATCCCAAAACCGATTGCTTAAAGAAGAACACACTTACCACTTCACGTTGCTTGCCACTAACGCTTGCTTGAAGAGATCAAAAGAGAGTAGGTTCCGGCTTTTAAGACTTGTGACAGAAAAGAGAGAATGAGGGCACTTGAGATTCAGCTATGGCTCTTAATAGAATACAAATGGAAGAAGGCACTTACAAGGTTCGGCTAAGCCCTTCAAATGATGATGGAGAAGTCGGCCACAAGAGAAAAGTGTATTCGGCTATCAAAATGAACAAGTGTGGAATTTGAAGAAGAGAAAAATAAGGAAGACTTAGGAGAATTCGGCCAAAACTAAAAGAGAAAGAAAAAGAGAATGGGTGCTAATTAAAAGTAAATTCGGCACTTAATTCCCCCCTATACATGACCGAACATACCCTCACAAAGAACCCCACATTCGGCCACGATATCTTCACTTATCAAATCCCAAATTAATCTCCTATATTATCTCTTATCCTATCAATTAAAAAATAAATAAAATCAACAACAATTACCCCACTCTTCTTAGCCGAAATTTAAAAGGAAAACTAAGCTTATCCTTACCTTCCAAAGTCCTAAAGCTGTCCATCACTTCTCCCTTCCCTTGACGCCAAAAGCCCAAAATAAAAACACACTCCAAGCTACCAACACGACTCGAACCTGAGCCCTTCCCCTTGCTTGAGGCGTCAATCACCAAGGCCTTAAGTGGCGCCTTGCAGCCACTTTACCAAGGCATTTCTTATGTCATAAATCCCTTACAAATTCCCTTAAAGCCTCCTTAGCCAAGCTCCCCTTTTTAAACATAAAATCTCATAATTTCCCAAAGCATTCTACTACACCTTAGGGTTCTCAAAACCCCTAAAACACACTAAACCATCCACTGAGCCTACTAACACATGAATTATGCACCAAATGCATAACCCCTAACTCTAGGGTATTACAGTTCTACCCTCCCTAAAAATAATTTCATCCTCGAAATTACTTACTGTCGAACAATCGTACATCCTAACTCATCACACCACGCTACGGCTGCACACTCTGATCTTAATAAACTAACACATTTCCCTAGATAGCATCTCAAGATTCGCATTCAAAGTTCCATACACTTCACTAGCAATACAAGAACGAACTAACTCTACAACGAACAAAGCAATAAAGGACATTCCAGAAACAAAGAACGTACCTGTTATCATATCTGGCACATCGTCTTCCTTGCAACGACTGACAGCTTAAACCAATCTTGATTGCCTCGCATCTGAACCTTCAGTACCTCTGCTTGGCGTTCCACGACCTTGGCTAAAACCATTCCTTCCATGGTTCGGACCACGATTCCTTGTCACTTGCTGACCACCTCTGCCAGGCTGCGCATGACCTTGGCCTACTGTTCGAGCCCTTTCCATCACTTGAGGACACTTCTTAACCAAATGAGCCTTAGATCCACACCTGAAACATTCCTTACTATTTCCCCAACACTCTCCTGCATGAGCTCTCCCACACTGAGCACATGAACGACTTCGATTCTCAGAAACTGGTACAGGTGCACGTACAGAATTCTCGATCCTTGGCCTTTTCTGAACTTCTCCAGATGATTCTGTCGCTCCAAAACTCCTCTTATTCCGGTTCCTATTCTTTTCTCGGTTCTATCTCACAGTCCTCTTAACTTCTTCAGCAATCCAAGCTTTCTCCACTAAAATCGCAAAAGCTCTTTCTCTCTGCGGAGCAATCAACACTCGCAGCTCATCCCGCAATCCATCTTCGAATCGAACACACCTCTCATAATCAGTAGCCACGATTCCCTTAGCATACTGACTTAACCGCACAAATTCCGCTTCGTATTCTGCTACTGACTTACTTCCTTGCACCAAGTTCAGAAACGCCTTTCTCTGCGAGTCTAAATAACTATCCCCAATGTACTTCCCTTTAAACTTAACCTTGAAGTACTCCCAATCCACTCGATCTGCAGGGGTACCTTGCCTGACAGTGAGCCACCATCGATAAGCTTCATCTTGAAGCAACGAGACAGCACCTTTCAACTTCTCTTCCGCCGTGCAGTCCAAATCATCCATGATCCTTTCGACTGCCTCCAACCAATACTCCGCCACGTTCGGAGCTACTCCAGACACTCCTCTAAAAATCTCGGCTCTGTTCGACCTAAGTCTCTCAGGCACTGATTTCCGAGCTCCATTGCCCACATTGGCTCCTGCGACTCGTTCTAACACTCGCAGCATAGCCAACGATACTGCGTCATCTCCTCCAGTCTGATTTTGATCCTCTGCGCCCACTGCTGATGGTGACACATCACTTTCTGACCCATGGCCAGACCCTACTGGTTCTAATACTGTCATTCTACCTCGACCACTGTAATACCCCGGGTTAGGGGCTATTTTTGTTGTGATATTATTTGCATGATTATGGCCTGTTATGTTAATGTTTGTATAGTTTCGGGACTTAGTTGTGAGCTGGAAGTAAGCTTGAGCAAGTAGGAAAATTTTTGTTTTTGGCCTAAGTCAGGGGAGCTGATGGAGCTAGGATATATGAGTTTTATTTGGTGTTTTGTTGCACAAAAGGTGAGCTAGCAAAGTGGCAAGGCATGTGCCACTTGGAGCTTGAGGTTGGCGTCATATGCAGGGAGGAGAGGTCTTGTGTTCAAGCTACGGAGATCCCCATTTTGGCTTCCATTTTGGACGGCATGGAAGGAAGAGTTTGTAGGCAGTTCAAACTCTGCCTTGGACTTGGTCTACCCATTTGAATGGAAGGTGGAGAGCAAATAGTGGAGGAAGACTTGTTCAAAGTGTTTGAAATGTATGGTTGGGAGTTAATGGGGGAGTGTGGCCGAATTTTTGGGGTGTGTTGGAGGTGTTGGCCGAAACTTGGGGGGCTTGGGGAGTGATTGGCCGGTTTTGGTAAGTGAGTAGGAAGGGTGTGCCGAATTTCATTTTGGCATTTTGGTGTTTCGGTCAAAAGTGAGGGAGCAAACTTCTTCTTTTTGTCTTTAGCCTAAGCCGAATTTCAAGCCAGTTTCTTCACATTTTCTCTTTCAAACCGAAAAGTCCAAGCAACTTTGCTGATTTTGTGCTTCGTTTTCTCTCAATTATTTTGGTAGCCGTATGCTCTCTCTCTCTCCCTTTTCTTTTCATGTAGGTAAGCCGAAACTAGTTTCTTCCTTACTCAAATTCTCTTTTTCTTCTTGAAACCGTGATAGCCGAATTACCCATTTGTTCTCCTCATTTCTTTTGTACCGAAACTACAACCATTTTGTTTCTCAAACTTTTATTTTCTTTTCCTAAGCATAATTGCCGAAACTCTACTTCCATTTCACATTGTCTTTTCCCTCAAAGCCGAAAACAGAAGTGTTAAACACCTAGTGCCGATTTCTTCTTTCTATTGTTTCCAACTTAGCCGAATATCTTCCCTTCTCCTAGTAGTCTCCCTTGGCCGAATATCAGTGAGGGGTGATCTTGTTTGGTTGATCGATCAATGGAGTTAGGTAAGTACTAGGCCGAAAGGCCATTTCTTCCCTCTCTTATGCCTCATCGGTTTTGGTTGGGTTAATAGCCGATTTTGGCATATGTTGAAAGGAGTTGATCTCTTATGTTGAAACCGATTTCATGATAGGGTAACCGGGGATTTCGAAGCAGTCGATTGAGAACTTTACCTGTTGGAAACCATTTGGTAAGTGATGGTAAGGGTGGATTCTTTTAGCCTAATCGATTAATTTCTTAAAGTCAAGTTGTTAAGGAGTAATTGTGTTCTTGTTAGGTGTTGGCCGATTGTCAGAAGAACCACTGCTTGATTCGAGATTTGGTAGGAAACCAAATCAAGCTTTAGGTAAGGGCTCAACATTAAATCCTTTGGTTTAATGGTCTTGGTCGAATGAGATGGTGTCTAATGCTCTTATTTGGCCGATTGTAGGAGCAAGTAATCAAGGAGCCTTAGATCGATTCCTTTGGTATCAAAGATTGCGTTTTAGCAGGTGTGTAAGCTAACACACTTCTGTTTGGTAATGTGATTAATAACTTGTGTGCTTATTAAAGTAAAACAATGTGATTGATGGATTTGGGTACCCGATGGGGTACAATCACGGATACGGGTAAGTCCGTTTCATTACGAGATCTGAAGTGGTATATGTGATATCATGTTTATGATGTAAATACTACGAGATGCCATGTTGAGTATGTTAGCATGATTGCATGTCTTATATCATTTGCATTAGTATGACATGTATGGGTGATATGAGAGGAGGGGGATTATGATATCCGTGTCTTTGGGACACTGTGTCTTTGGGACACCAGAGGTTTGGCACCTCCAGTGGTTTGGCACCACAGTGATATTTGTGACTTTGGGTCACCAGAGGTTTGGCACCTCAGCGTCTCGTCCCAATGGCTTAGTACCACGGTGGGTTGGCCCCACAGTTGATTATACGGGATTGACGCCAGTGATTTGGTATCACACGATGGGTTGGCCCCATCACCGGATTTGTGACTGTGGTCACCAGTGGTTTGGTACCACATTTGTGTCTTTGGGACACCAGAGGTTTGGCACCTCATTGCGACTCGTCCCTGTGGTTTGACACCACCATGGGTTGGCCCCACTTGAGAGATACGGGATTGTCGCTAGTGATTTGGTATCACACGATGGGTTGGCCCCATCATTGGATTATTCGTGACTTTGGGTCACCAGTGGTTTGGCACCACACTTTTGGATATCGTGACTTTGGGTCACTAGTGGTTTAGCACCACCAGTGGTTTGGTACCACAAGGGGTAGAAAGGTGATATGGATTGTTAGGACCGGGGTGCATTAATTATGTTGCTATGATTTGATGTGTGTTAGCATGTTGCTTTATCGGGAGGGAGATTTATACACTGAGTCTTGCGACTCACTCTCTCCTTTGACATTTCAGGTGACTCCTAGACGCGGACATGGAGCCAGGATGGACTCGAGGTGCTCATGCCATGCTTAAATAAAGAATTGCTCAGACTTTATGAAATTTGGTACTTTAGCTTAATTCTTACTACTTGGTTTTATTTTGGATTGTAAGCGGCCTTTTAAATTATGTTTGCTATGGTTATGTTTGAAGTAGATTTTTTGAAATGCCTTAATAAATTAATTGAGTTAGATTCGCTAAAATTTGGAAAGACAATGGTTTCAAAACTATAACGCAACGTGTTTTAAACTATACCATCGGGTATTACACTACGATTTGATAGTAAAGAAACTCAAATGACTTTCAAACCTAAACTCGATTGTCTACTAAGTCAAAATGAATAAACATGTTTTAACTTCATAACCAATTGAGTTTTCGAAATTTCTGAGTTTTCAAATAAGACATCAGTTCTCAAACAATCATGCCCAAGATTTCTGCTAGCACAAAACTTATCAAACTGCTTTATCAAACTTTTAACGAAAAACCTAAACCCCTAAAATACATTTTCCCCGTAACATACCAGATTCGATCGTGGTGTATGGACCGGGTTTGGGGTGTTACAATTGTGGTATCAGAGCCAGGTTCAAAAGCTGGGCTGTGGGCCTGAGGCCCAAAATATTTTCAAAAGTCTGTTTTAAGTGGTATGTTTTGAAAGCATGGTTTGAAAGGCATGACACCGAGTCTCCGGCACCAGTTCGCCCAGGTAAGTACCCCTTACTATTGCTTGGGAATTATTGGAATAATATGATTGGGTGATTAGCAATAGTGTATTACTTTAGCGATTGAAACTGATAGGATTCTGTGAACTCGCGAAAACAAAGCTTCTTTAATATTCATAAGACTTTGCTTTAAAACAAGTGGAATAAATACTGATGCATAAAACTCTTAAACCAGACACGTAGAAAGTTTAGTCATGAGTGCTCGAGGTGGACGTGGTCGTGGATGAGGTCGTGGTAGGATGACAGTTTCTGAACCCGTAGGATCTGGTCAGGGGTCAGAAAACGAGATGCCGGTACCGCCACCAGCTGGAGGTGGTGAGTTCCAAGATCAAACTGGGGATGACGCAGTGTCACAGGCGATGCTGCGAGTGTTAGAAAGAGTAGCTGGAGTAGGTGGTGGTGCAGGAGTTAGGAAATCTGTGCCTGAGCGACTCCGGGCAAACGGGGCTGAATTCTTTCGAGGTGTTTCTGGTGTTGCTCCCAGCACTGCTGAGTATTGGCTGGGGGCAACAGAGCGGATCATGGATGATCTGGACCTGACTGCTGAAGAGAAGCTGAAGGGCATAGTATCGCTTCTTTGGGATGAGTCATACCAGTGGTGGCTCACGGTTCGGGATAGTGTGGTAGCAGAGGATCTGACATGGGATTATTTTAGGGCTGCATATCAGAAGAAGTACATTGGAGCTAGTTATATTGACTCCCAACGAAAAGCATTTTTGAGGCTAGTCCAGGGGAGTAAGTCTGTTTCTGAGTACGAGGCTGAGTTCTTGAAGCTGAGTAGGTATGCCAGGGGTATTGTGGCCAGTGAACATGAGAGGTGTGTTCGTTTCGAGGATGGTCTGAGAGACGAGTTGAGACTGCTGATTGCTCCTCAGCAGGAGCGTGAGTTTGTTGTCTTAGTTGAGAAGGCTAAGGTAGCCGAGGGTGTTAAGGAGTCAGTGAGGCAGGGCATGGACAGGAATAGGCATAAGAGGAGCTTCGGATCTTCTGGATCATCGGGTAATTCACAGAAAAGGGCTAGACAGAGTGGGCCGAATCAGTCCGGTAGGTTTGTTGCTGCTAGCCAGGGACCGCCGCGGTGTAATCACTGTGGGAAATATCATTGGGGAGGCTGCTGGACCGGTGGAAAAGGGTGCTTTGAGTGTGGTTCTTTGGATCACTGAGTCAGGGACTGTCCGCGTAAGTTGGCCAGGATTCAGTCTGAGAGTCAGGGCCGTAATCAGTTCAGGAGTAATGGACCGCCACCGCAGAGGGGCCGTGGTAATGGCAGAGGAGGTAATGGTTCTGGTCGAGGCCGTGGAGCACCGGGCAGAGGTGCGGGTAGTTCTGAGGCCAGACAGCCTGGATTAGTGTATGCAGCAAGGCGCCGAGAGGAGGGCGACGCACCGGACGTCATAACCGGTACGTTCTTGATCTTTGGTTCTCCATTTACTGCTTTGATTGATATGGGTTCGACACACTCTTATGTTGCTAGTAGTATAGTAGAGACCATGGATTTAGACTCTGAGATATCTTCTAGGCAGATGACTGTGATTAGCCCTCTAGGTCACTCTGTAGTAGTAGATAAGCTGTTTAGAGATGTACCCTTAGAACTCCAAGGGGTAGTGTTTGCTGCTGATCTGATGGAACTGCCGTTTGGGGAGTTCGATCTGATTCTTGGGATGGACTGGTTGGTCAAGTACCAGGCGAGATTGGATTGCGCGGCTAAGCGTATAGTTCTTAAGACGAATGAGGGTGATGAAGTGGTTATGATAGGTAATAGGAGAGATTACTTATCAAATGTGGTATCTGCTCTGAAAGCGGAGAAGATGGTCAGAAAGGGCTGCGAAGCGTATGTGGTTCATGTTTATGCATTGGAGGCTAAGGAGTTAGCTGTAGAAAAGGTCCGAACAGTTAAGGAATTTGCTGATGTGTTTCCAGAGGAGCTTCCGGGGTTACCGCCGGATCGTGAAGTAGAGTTTGGGATAGATCTGTTACCCGGAACTACGCCAGTGTCTATTGCTCCGTATAGGATGGCGCCAAAGGAGTTAGTGGAGCTTAAGGCTCAGATCCAGGAGTTATTGGATCGAGGCTTTATCAGGCCAAGTGTTTCGCCGTAGGGTGCGCCGGTACTCTTTGTCAAGAAGAAAGATGGTACGATGCGGATGTGCATAGACTATCGCCAGTTGAACAAGCTGACGATTAAGAACAAGTATCCGTTGCCACGGATAGATGACTTGTTTGATCAGCTGAAGGGTGCAGCGGTATTTTCGAAGATCGACTTGAGGTCTGGGTATCACCAGCTGAAGGTTAAGGAGGCTGATATCCATAAGACAGCGTTTCGGACTCGGTATGGGCACTAAGAATTTCTGGTAATGCCGTTCGGGTTGACTAACGCACCGGCAGCATTCATGGATATGATGAATAGGGTGTTTCAGCAGTATTTGGATCAGTTCGTTGTGGTTTTTATAGACGACATTCTGGTGTACTCAAGGACAGAAGAAGAGCATGATGCGCATTTACGAGTGGTGCTGCAGATTTTGAGGGAGAAGCAGCTGTATGCTAAGTTCAGTAAGTGTGAGTTCTGGCTTAGAGAAGTGACTTTCTTGGATCATGTAGTGTCAGCTGAGGGGATTCGAGTAGATCCTCGGAAGATTGAGGCAGTTTTGGATTGGAAGCCACCGAAGTCAGTGGCTGAGATTCGAAGTTTTCTGGGCTTGGCTGGATACTACCGAAGGTTTGTAGAAGGTTTCTCGTTGATTGCAGCGCCGATGACCAAGCTGTTAAGGAAAGAGGTTCCGTTTGTTTGGACTGAGAAACAGCAGGAAAGCTTCGATAAGTTAAAGAAGATTTTGACTGAGGCTCCGGTTTTGATTCAACCTGAGGCTGGTAAGAAATTCATGGTGTATTGCGATGCATCACATACGGGCTTGGGTTGTGTGTTGATGCAAGAAGGAAAGGTTGTGGCTTACGCTTCTCGGCAGCTGAGGCCACATGAGGTCAATTATCCGATGCACGATTTGGAGCTAGCGGCTGTAGTCTTCGCCTTAAAGATTTGGAGGCACTACTTGTACGGAGAGAGATCGATAGTCTACACCGATCATAAGAGTTTGAAGTACTTCTTGACTCAGAAGGATTTGAATTTGAGGCAGCGCAGATGGGTTGAGTTGCTTAAAGATTACGACTGTTCGATTGAGTATCACCCGGGCAAGGCTAACGTGGTGGCAGACGCGTTGAGCCGTAAAGTTATTTCAGACTTAAGAGCGATGTTTGCCCATTTGAGTTTGTATGACGACGGAAGTATCCTGGCAGAGTTGCAGGTTAAGCCTACTTGGGTTGAGCAGATCAGAGAGAAACAGTTAGAGGATGAGGTTCTAAGTGCGCAGAGGTTGCAGATGCAGAATGGTGGTTTGGCAGGTTACAGCTTGTCTAGTGATGGGGTGCTGTGTTTCCAAGGTAGAGCTTGTATGCCTAGAGATGTTGAGCTGAGGCAGAAGATTCTTCAGGACGCTCATAGCAGTCCATATGCTATGCATCCTGGAGGTAGTAAGATGTATAGGGATCTTAGAGAGCAGTTTCGGTGGCCGGGTCTGGAGAAGGAAGTGACAGAGTTTGTAGGAAAGTGTTTGACATGTCAGCAGGTCAAGGCTGAACATCAGTTGCCGTCAGGTTTGCTTCAGCCAGTGAAGATTCCTCAGTGGAAGTGGGAAAGGATAACCATGGATTTTGTCAGTGGACTACCGCTTACGCCAAGCAAAAAGGATTCAATTTGGGTAGTGGTGGATCGTCTGACTAAATCAGCTCACTTTATTCCGGTGAGGGTTGACTACTCACTTCAGAAGCTAGCGAAGCTGTATGTGTCAGAGATAGTGAGGTTGCACGGTGTGCCAGTTTCGATAATCTCGGATAGGGATCCCAGGTTTACGTCAAGGTTCTGGAAAGCGTTGCATCAGGCTCTGGGTACGCGTTTGGATTTCAGCACAGCTTTTCACCCGCAGTCTGACGGGCAATCGGAAAGGGTCATTCAGATCTTAGAAGATATGCTGAGAGGTTGTGTTCTGGATTTCAGAGGTAGTTGGGAGGAGTTTCTGCCATTAGCTGAGTTTGCCTACAACAACAGTTACCAAGCGAGCATCAAGATGGCACCGTATGAGGCGTTGTATGGTAGGAGGTGTCGCTCACCTACGTGTTGGACGGAGTTGGGTGAACGTCAGTTGTTGGGACCCGAGTTGGTGGCTGAGACCGAAGACAAGGTTAAGTTGATTCAGGCTCGATTGAAGGAAGCTTCGGACCGGCAGAAGTCTTATGCCGATCTTAAACGGAGAGACATAGAGTTTGCTGTGGGGGATCAAGTTTTTCTGAAGGTCTCGCCGTGGAAGAAAGTGTTGAGGTTCAGAAGGAAAGGCAAGCTAAGTCCGAGGTTTATTGGGCCGTATAAGGTTCTGAGACGAGTGGGACCAGTAGCATATCAGCTTGAGTTGCCAACAGAGCTAAGTCAGATTCATGACGTTTTTCATGTTTCGATGCTTCGACGTTATCGTTCAGATCCATCGCATGCGGTAGCAGTGGAAGAGATCGAGGTAAATCCAGATTTGACTATGGAAGAAGAACCGGTGCAGATTCTAGACCGAGATGTGAAGGTTCTGCGTAGAAAGTCTGTGCCCTTGGTTAAGGTACTTTGGCGGAATCATGGCGTGGAAGAAGCTACGTGGGAACTTGAGGATGTGATGAAACAGCAATACCCGCAACTCTTTTGATCAGGTAATTTCGAGGTCGAAATTATTTTAAGGGGGGTAGAACTGTAATACCCCGGGTTAGGGGCTATTTTTGTTGTGATATTATTTGCATGATTATGGCCTGTTATGTTGATGTTTGTATAGTTTCGGGACTTAGTTGTGAGCTGGAAGTAAGCTTGAGCAAGTAGGAAAATTTTTGTTTTTGGCCTAAGTCAGGGGAGCTGATGGAACTAGGATATATGAGTTTTATTTGGTGTTTTGTTGCACAAAAGGTGAGCTGGCAAAGTGGCAAGGCATGTGCCACTTGGAGCTTGAGGTTGGCGTCATATGCAGAGAGGAGAGGTCTTGTGTTCAAGCTGCGGAGATCCCCATTTTGGCTTCCATTTTGGACGGCATGGAAGGAAGAGTTTGTAGGCAGTTCAAACTCTGCCTTGGACTTGGTCTACCCATTTGAATGGAAGGTGGAGAGCAAATAGTGGAGGAAGACTTGTTCAAAGTGTTTGAAATGTATGGTTGGGAGTTAACGGGGGAGTGTGGCCGAACTTTTGGGGTGTGTTGGAGGTGTTGGCCGAAACTTGGGGGGCTTGGGAAGTGATTGGCCGGTTTTGGTAAGTGAGTAGGAAGGGTGTGCCGAATTTCATTTTGGCATTTTGATGTTTCGGTCAAAAGTGAGGGAGCAAACTTCTTCTTTTTGTCTTTAGCCTAAGCCGAATTTCAAGCCAGTTTCTTCACATTTTCTCTTTCAAACCGAAAAGTCCAAGCAACTTTGCTGATTTTGTGCTTCGTTTTCTCTCAATTATTTTGGTAGCCGTATGCTCTCTCTCTCTCCCTTTTCTTTTCATGTAGGTAAGCCGAAACTAGTTTCTTCCTTACTCAAATTCTCTTTTTCTTCTTGAAACCGTAATAGCCGAATTACCCATTTGTTCTCCTCATTTCTTTTGTGCCGAAACTACAACCATTTTGTTTCTCAAACTTTTATTTTCTTTTCCTAAGCATAATTGCCGAAACTCTGCTTCCATTTCACATTGTCTTTTCCCTCAAAGCCGAAAACAGAAGTGTTAAACACCTAGTGCCGATTTCTTCTTTCTATTGTTTCCAACTTAGCCGAATATCTTCCCTTCTCCTAGTAGTCTCCCTTGGCCGAATATCAGTGAGGGGTGATCTTGTTTGGTTGATCGATCAGTGGAGTTAGGTAAGTACTAGGCCGAAAGGCCATTTCTTCCCTCTCTTATGCCTCATCGGTTTTGGTTGGGTTAATAGCCGATTTTGGCATATGTTGAAAGGAGTTGATCTCTTATGTTGAAACCGATTTCATGATAGGGTAACCGGGGATTTCGAAGCAGTCGATTGAGAACTTTACCTGTTGGAAACCGTTTGGTAAGTGATGGTAAGGGTGGATTCTTTTAGCCTAATCGATTAATTTCTTAAAGTCAAGTTGTTAAGGAGTAATTGTGTTCTTGTTAGGTGTTGGCCGATTGTCAGAAGAACCACTGCTTGATTCGAGATTTGGTAGGAAACCAAATCAAGCTTTAGGTAAGGGCTCAACATTAAATCCTTTGGTTTAATGGTCTTGGCCGAATGAGATGGTGTCTAATGCTCTTATTTGGCCGATTGTAGGAGCAAGTAATCAAGGAGCCTTAGATCGATTCCTTTGGTATCAAAGATTGCGTTTTAGCAGGTGTGTAAGCTAACACACTTCTGTTTAGTAATGTGATTAATAACCTGTGTGCTTATTAAAGTAAAACAATGTGATTGATGGATTTGGGTACCCGATGGGGTACAATCACGGATACGGGTAAGTCCGTTTCATTACGAGATCTGAAGTGGTATATGTGATATCATGTTTATGATGTAAATACTACGAGATGCCATGTTGAGTATGTTAGCATGATTGCATGTCCTATATCATTTGCATTAGTATGACATGTATGGGTGATATGAGAAGAGGGGGATTATGATATCCGTGTCTTTGGGACACTGTGTCTTTGGGACACCAGAGGTTTGGCACCTCCAGTGGTTTGGTACCACAGTGATATTTGTGACTTTGGGTCACCAGAGGTTTGGCACCTCAGCGTCTCATCCCAGTGGCTTAGTACCACGGTGGGTTGGCCCCACAGTTGATTATACGGGATTGACGCCAGTGATTTGGTATCACACGATGGGTTGGCACCATCACCGGATTTGTGACTGCGGTCACCAGTGGTTTGGTACCACATTTGTGTCTTTGGGACACCAGAGGTTTGGCACCTCATTGCGACTCGTCCTTGTGGTTTGACACCACCGTGGGTTGGCCCCACTTGAGAGATACGGGATTGTCGCTAGTGATTTGGTATCACACGATGGGTTGGCCCCATCATTGGATTATTCGTGACTTTGGTCACCAGTGGTTTGGCACCACACTTTTGGATATCGTGACTTTGGGTCACCAGTGGTTTGGCACCACCAGTGGTTTGGTACCACACGGGGTAGAAAGGTGATATGGATGGTTAGGACCGGGGTGCATTAATTATGTTGCTATGATTTGATGTGTGTTAGCATGTTGCTTTATCGGGAGGGAGATTTATACACTGAGTCTTGCGACTCACTCTCTCCTTTGACATTTCAGGTGACTCCTAGACGCGAACATGGAGCCGGGATGGACTCAAGGTGCTCATGCCATGCTTAAATAAAGAATTGCTCAGACTTTATGAAATTTGGTTCTTTAGCTTAATTCTTACTACTTGGTTTTGTTTTGGATTGTAAGCGGCCTTTTAAATTATGTTTGCTATGGTTATGTTTGAAGTAGATTTTTTGAAATGCCTTAACAAATTAATTGAGTTAGATTCGCTAAAATTTGGAAGGACAATGGTTTCAAAACTATAACGCAACGTGTTTTAAACTATACCATCGGGTATTACACTACGATTTGATATTAAAGAAACTCAAATGACTTTCAAACCTAAACTCGATTGTCTACTAAGTCAAAATGAATAAACATGTTTTAACTTCATAACCAATTGAGTTTTCGAAATTTCTGAGTTTTCAAATAAGACATCAGTTCTCAAACAATCATGCCCAAGATTTCTGCTAGCACAAAACTTATCAAACTGCTTTATCAAACTTTTAACGAAAAACCTAAACCCCTAAAATACATTTTCCCCGTAACATACCAGATTCGGTCGTGGTGTATGGACCGGGTTTGGGGTGTTACAACCACGTCCACTAGAACTCATTTCTAACGTCGCGATTTAATCTGATTAAAAAGTTTTATGCATTAGTACTTTGTTCCACTATTTATTCGCGAACAATTTTATGGGAAGAAGTGTTTAAAAGTAGTTCTTTCGATCAACCAAGTTTTCAGCTCAAGTTCTCAATTTTAATACAGAGAATCACACATTCACATTCATCCACATCAATAGAGACACATTCATTCATCAACAACATTTACCAAGCTACTATGGGCATCCTTGTCCATTCCCAACCTAGGGGTAATTTCGTTATTTATCCTACAAGGGTATTTTGGTGCTAAATCGGGGTAAATTCAAAAATAAACTTTGCAAACCAAAAGTGTTCTCGGATTTCCAAAACTCGAGGGTAAAGATTTTTTTTCAAATCAAGGGTATTACAGAAATTTTGGAAATCAGGGTTATTTTGGTAATTTTAGGAGTCAGGGGTATTTTCGTAAATTTTCCAAATCAGGGTTTCTTGCTATTTTGAAAACTAGGGTGTTCGGCATTTCATAAAGTAAGAATATTTTTACAACGGTTGAGGGTAGTATGAAAATTTGTTTTTATAAACCAAGGGCATTTTGGTAATTTTACAGCCAGGGGTATTTAGGTAATTTTGTAAATCGGGAGTATTTTGGAAAAATTTTCAGAAGTAATCTTCCTACAAGTCAAAGGGTAATTGGTGATTTAAAACTAAGGTTTTTATAAAACAGTATGGCTAGTCCCTTTCGGGTTTTAATTATCGGGTTTAGCCCGTGAATAAGTCCTCTTGGCTAGGGTGAACCGTCACTACGCACCAGGTAGGATTCGAGTAAAGAGGAGGTGAGTCGCTAGGACTGCTTAAATACCAAGCTCTTACCGAATCCACTCCTAGACATGCGCACAATGGTTGCCACACCTTAACTCGGCAACTTACTTCACAGGTTTGTTCGGTTGTTCTTAAGTCTTATGCATTCTGTGTTGGAGTAGACTAGTCCTAGGGTTCAATAGTTCCTAGTGTACTAATCCACACTCCCTTCATGCCCACATAGTGTACATAAACAAATCTTTTCAGCAATTAGAGGTACTTACCTGATGGACTTCGGGTCGGAGGTACAGGTGCCATGCCAGAATAACCTGAAAAATTTTGTGAAAATCCATATTTTGAAAAGCCCATTTTAAGAAAAATGTTTTTGGACCCAAAACCCTCAAAGCCGAGTTTTGAACTTGGCTCTGATACCAAACTGTAACATCCTCAAACCCGGCCCACGAGTCACGGCTGAATTTAGAATGCCACTGCGGAAAACGTTTGAAAAGATTTTTAACTGAAAGTGAAAACTTACAAATTTTTGTAGTTATAAAAGCCAACTTAGTGCCAATCAGTTTATAAATTTTGTTATCATAAAATATTCAGAGTTAAAACATTGTTATAGATTTTTAAGATATATAATTGCTAAAATAAAATATTTGCAAATAATAATTTGAACCGTCAATCCAACTTAAAACATAAAATCCTCAAATACTTTAGGAGGCCCTTATTACAATAAGTAATTAATCAAAGTACTTAATACTAAATTGCATGAAATAAAATATCTTCTGCATGGGCCACCTCGTATCGACTCCAACCCGATCCGAGCTATATGCATCACCTGTAAGGTTGATAGAAATTGGGTGAGTCAAATAGACTCAGTGTGCAATTAGTCCACTGAATTCCACCCACATATCAATCCACATATTAACCCACATATCAGATATCAATGCACTTATTCACATGATTTCACTTATTGGGCTTGGCCCATTATCACATCACATATCAGATAATAAGTCAACTTATTCACATAATTCCACAATTTGGCCTTGGCCCATATTCTTACCACATATCGGATAATAATGTAATTAACCACATGTTTCCACATACTGGGCTTGGCCCATTACCACATTGATCCACTTCACATATTGGGCTTGGCCCATTTTCACATTAATTCACATAGCAGACAGATTTATGCAAAATGCACCCAACCTAGCCTAGGGTCCATCCTCTACACACCCCCCGTACCCAGCCACCACACACCAGCGGATTACTAAATCACCTCCAACCGCTACACACCAATTTGGCAATTAATGCCGTCCACGCGAACTAAATCGCAAATAATCCACAACACGACCTCAGTCAGTGCCAATCCACGATGTAGCCCGTAGCTAACATCAAAACCACGATGATCACAAAGCCATCATTAACCACGATATGGCACATAGCCTATATAAACCACGATGAGGCACAGAGCCACTCATCAACCACGTACTCGAAGTACACCCTGTCCTTCATTCATAATCGTATCCCACCCATGCACATGCAACATAAAATAGTGACATAATATAATGATGCATGAGCATGTTCATCAAGCATATCATCACATATTCATATCACATTTCATCAGCTTTGGTATTTACCAGATTATCGACATACCCCTTGAGGGTATCCATATCACAATTTCCACTGCACTAGTTAGCACATACATAACACATACGCATATCACATACATAACATATATCCCGAAAAATGGTAGGCTAACTACACACCTGATAACTTGAAGAACTACGCTCTCGAAATCGACGCTATCACTAATCGAGACTACGGCTATCTGCCTACTCTGCTGCTCTGACGCTGGCCCACACCCCGGTGGCCAATCCCGAACTGCAGAAATGGATCTCCTCTTGAACTTAGGGATAGGGGCTATCCCTTGTATTCCTTGACTGGTATTCACGTCCATCGTAGAACACTTAATCAGAAACATTCGGTTAATCGATAACGTCATAATCCCAATATAACGAATCTAAACTATACTTACTAATTACCCTTACCGAAACGATCTCGAATACCGAAGGCCTGCTTACTTATGTCGACTTGGCCCTAAAACATCATAGTTAGAATCGGCTAACTTTAATACCAAAAACCTATGAAATGGCCCTTGGTCGAATACTTACACTGCTTACCTTGATCACTACAAATCCCAAAAGGCTCCTTAGTGCTTCCTTCCTTCGACTAAACACCAAAAGAACACATATTAAGGCTTAATGGACATTTGGCCATGCCTAAACCAAGGCTTAAACACTTGATTTCGGCACCCAATAAAAGAGATCCCAAAACCGATTGCTTAAAGAAGAACACACTTACCACTTCACGTTGCTTGCCACTAACGCTTGCTTGAAGAGATCAAAAGAGAGTATGTTCTGGCTTTTAAGACTTGCGACAGAAAAGAGAGAATGAGGGCACTTGAGATTCGGCTATGGCTCTTAATAGAATACAAATGGAAGAAGGCACTTACAAGGTTCGGCTAAGCCCTTCAAATGATGATGGAGAAGTCGGCCACAAGAGAAAAGTGTATTCAGCTATCAAAATGAACAAGTGTGGAATTTGAAGAAGAGAAGAATAAGGAAGACTTAGGAGAATTCGACCAAAACTAAAAGAGAAAGAAAAAGAGAATGGGTGCTAATTAAAAGTAAATTCGGCACTTAATTCCCCCCGTATACATGACCGAACATACCCTCACAAAGAACCCCACATTCGGCCACTATATCTTCACTTATCAAATCCCAATTAATCTCCTATATTATCTTTTATCCTATCAATTAAAAATAAATAAAATCAACAACAATTATCCCACTCTTCTTAGCCGAAATTTAAAAGAAAAACTAAGCTTATCCTTACCTTCCAAAGTCCCAAAGCCGTCCATCACTTCTCCCTTCCCTTGACGCCAAAAGCCCAAAATAAAAACACACTCCACGCTACCAACACGACTCGAACCTGAGCCCTTCCCCTTACTTGAGGCGTCAATCACCAAGGCCCTAAGTGGCGCCTTGCAGCCACTTTACCAAGGCATTTCTTATGTCATAAATCCCTTACAAATTCCCTTAAAGCCTCCTTAGCCAAGCTCCCCTTTTTAAACATAAAATCTCATAATTTCCCAAAGCATTCTACTACACCTTAGGGTTCTCAAAACCCCTAAAACACACTCAACCATCCACTGAGCCTACTAACACATAAATTATGCACCAAATGCATAACCCCTAATTCTAGTGTATTACATAGCAGGTGCATTAGTAAGTCCAAAAGGCATGACGAGAAACTCAAAATGTCCATACCTCGTTCAGAATGCAGTCTTTGGCACATCTGTATCTTTGACTCTCAACTGATAATAACCCGATCTCAGATCTATCTTCGAAAATACTGAAGCCCCTTTCAACTGATCAAACAAGTCATCAATCCGAGGTAACGGGTACTTATTCTTTATAGTTACCTTATTCAGTTGCCGATAATCAATACACATTCGCATCGTTCCATCTTTCTTTTTCACAAAAAGAACTGGTGCACCCCAAGGAGAGAAGCTTGGTCGTGCAAAGCCCCTATCTGTTAACTCTTGTAACTGTGCTTTCAACTCTTTTAACTCAGCAGGTGCCATCCGATACGGAGCTATCGAGATCGGAGTCGTCCCCGGTACTAATTCAATGCCAAACTCAATCTCTCGTACTGGTGGTAAACCCGGTAATTCTTCAGGAAACACATCTGGGTATTCACACACAACCGATACAGATTCAATTTGTTTTTCAGACACTTTATTATCCAATACATAGGCCAAATAAGCTTCACACCCTTTTCTCACATACTTTCAGGCTAACATCGAGGATATTACTGTAGGTAACCCACTTAAATCACTGGATTCAACTCTGATGATCTCACCGTTCTGACATCTCAAATCAATAAGCTTTCTTTTGCAATTCACCACTGCATCATGCGAAGTTAACCAATCCATTCCCAAGATTATATCGAACTCATCGAAAGGCAACAACATTAAATCGGCTGGAAAGCAAGAATCCTGAATCATCAACGGGCAACCTCTACACACTTTATCAACAAGTACACATCTACCCAAAGGGTTGGACACACGAATCACAAGCTCAGTAGACTCAACTGGTAGAGTCTTACTGAATACTAGAGTTTCACATACATATGAATGAGTCGAACCAGGATCAATCAATGCAATCACAGTAGTATCATAAAGGGTGAAAGTACCGGTAATGACATCTGGGGAAGAAGCATCCTCTCTAGCTCGTGTAGTATAAGCTCTAGCTGGAGCTCTAGCCTCTAATCGCACTGCAGTGTCCTTCGTCCCTCTCTGACTACCACCTATATTGCCTAAATGTCTAGGTGGTCTGCCCCGTGCTGGTGTGCTGCTCGGTCTGGTGTTCTGTGCCGTATTCTGTTCAGCTACCATCGGGCACTCTCGAATAAAATGGTCCGACGATCCACATTTAAAGCAGGACCAATCACAAACTCTACAACTCCCAGAATGCCATTTCCCACAATGTTTGCACTCAGCTCGGTTCTGTGGAACATTACCAACACTAGCCATCGAAGTAGCTCGAGAACCCACTGGAGGTCGATCTCGTCTAGGCATGTCTGAAGTAGTCTTATGTCGGATTAAGTCATCTCTAAACTTTTTAGATATCGATTGAAAAGCCTTACTCGATGATCTTTTACGAGTGTCTCTAGCTTCTATTTCAGCCTTTCTTTTCTCTTTTCCAAGTTCTTCAGCTTTGCAAGCTCGCTCGATAAGTACTACGAACTCTTTGATTTCAAGAATACCAACAAGTAATTTTATGTCTTCATTCAGGCCGTCTTCGAACCTTTTACACATAATGGCTTCGGTAGATATACACTCACGGGCATATCGGCTCAACCGAACAAATTTTCGCTCATATTCAGTTACAATCATGTGGCCCTGTTTTAATTCCAGAAATTCTTTCCGTTTCTGGTCGATGAACCTCTGACTGATATATTTCTTACGGAACTCAATTTGAAAGAAGTCCCAAGTTACTTTTTCTTTCGGAACCACTGATACTAGTGTGTTCCACCAATGATAGGCAGTGTCCCGAAGTAGAGATATAGCACATTTTAGGCATTCATCTGAAGTTCAAGATAGTTCATCAAGTACCCGAATAGTATTATCAAGCCACATCTCAGCCCGTTCTGCATCATCATCGTCATTAGCTTTGAATTCTTCGACCCCATATTTTCTGATTTTATCAACAGGAGGCCTTCTAGATCTCATCGGATCTATCATCGGAGGTGCAGAAGGTACCAGAGTTGGATTATTCGGGGGCGGAGGTTGTTGTACAGTCGGATTATTCTGAACAAACTGGGTAAACCACTCATTCATCAACTGGTAGAAGGCTTGTTTAGCCTCCCCCTCGTGGCTACATGTAACTGGTCGAGAGTCTACTGGCGCTGATCCGCATGCACGGTCAGGCGCTACACTCTCTACGTCATCAGCTACGATTCTGTCGGGATCAGGATCCATTTACTATATATAAAACACAGTTTGAAATGTCAGAAGTCACCACACTATCAAATATACAATTAAAGGCATGTATAGCTAGACTCTCACGCGCTACGGTAGTCCTAGAATCGACTAAACATGGCTCTGATACCAATAAAATGTAACACCCTTAACCCGTACCCGTCGCTGGATTTGAGTTATGAGGCATTACCTAACTATACATAGATCATTGTATGCATTCATTGAAACTCATTCTTATATCAAAACAAAACTAACATGAATTCATTTGCGTATCCAATTTGATCTAAAATGTCTACAAAGTACCTGCATTGCATATCTATATAACTTTGCCACTCAGTTCACATACATTGAAATAAACTAGCATTTTCAAGTAGGCATAACTATATTGAATGATTCATATAATGCAAACATGAACTCTCAAATTTACAATTTGAACAATAATCCTATGTCTTTTCTTGACTTAAGAATATAACTTATTCATTATTATAATTGTGCGATAAATAGTAAATTTGACTAAAAGAAATATGCATGATTCCACATCACAACCCCTACTGAATTTAAATAATTTCTGCCACATTCAATTCACAAATCAATGATCAAAATCTACTCGACCATAACAAACAATACACCATTGCCGAATATATATCATGGAATCAACTTAACTATGTCACCAAATTCTATGCCAATAATACAAACATCAAAATTCCATTCTTTAATCATATTACTAAATTAATATCCTACATGCTTTAACCTATAAACATCCATGACTTAACCTATTAGCTAAACACAATATCAAATACCACACCATATATATATATATATATACACCTAGGCTATTCGATTCCTCTTCAATCATGAATTAAGCCATGAACAAAATCATACATCCATAATACTATCATGCAAGCCATTACCAAGTAGAACTTAATTTTTATCCAAAGGAACTAAGCCTTTTTCGCAAGGCTATATTATAGTTATGTACAATCACCCAAAATCTCATACTTAACACTTAAGTCTAGCTTATACATGCCTTTTGAATAAAACTAAGATAGGTATACCAAAAGATTTGATAGTGCGATTGACTTCTTGGATGATCCTTCGAGTCCGTAGCTTGAATCAAAGATCTATAAAACAGAGGTAGATAAGAGCACACACACGGTAAGCTTGCTAGCTTAGTAAGTCTTAAGAAAACATATACTTATATATATAACATACATACAACCATTCGATTCAATATCTTCTATCACCAATTCAAACATAAATAATACATAACTTCTTTTACCTATAAAGCTGAAATAACTAAATATCATTGATGCACTTAATACTAAAGCTTTACCTTTCTTATTCACATACACCAATCATCAAGTATATCAAAGACATATGTACATATCATATGCTTATCCAATCAACTAAATCCGTTCATGCTTTCAAATATTTACTATCACACGATATAACTTGCATATACATATTCATTCATCTCTAATAAATCAATGTATAAAACCTTCACTTACTCGTATACTTGTTTGCCATTTTATTGAGTAACATGACTATAAAATACGTACCTCTCTGTCGAATTTATACGAATCATGTTTCAAAGCCAAAATTTCTTGATATGTTCGTAACTCGATTCTCATGCGCTTAGAGCTCAAAACACATTCACCGGCACTAGGCTTGCTGGACTTAAGGTCCAAAGTATATCACTGGCATTAAACCTGCTAGGCAATAAGCCCGAATTGTTTCACCGGCACGTGGCCTGCTAGGCTAAAAGCCCGAATAACATACCGGCACAAGGCCTGCTAGGCTATAAGCCCGAATAACACATCAAATATTTCATCAACTTAAAAATCTTAACACTTATATCATTTCCAATTCATGTACATGTACCACAATCAATTATCATATTACATGTACTAGTTTTTATTTCACAATCAAAACACATTTAGTCCAATATATATGCCCCTGACATTCGGCTATTATCAATTTCATTACTCAAATAAATCAAATAATATCAAACAACAATTTCATAATTTTCTCTTTATTATATTTAAACTTAAGAACTTACCTCGACTACCAACGAACCGCGTATATCGACTATTCGATAACTTTCGACTTTCCCCGATCCAAATCCGTTTTTCTTTGTTCTTGATCTAAACATATCAAAAATAATCTCATTCAAGCACATTTCATTTCAATTTAGTCCCAAAACACATAAATGGGCAAATTACCATTTTACCCCTAATGTTTCACATTTTTACAATTTAGTCCTATTTGCATAAAACACAAAATACAGATAATTTGCACAAAATACTTTAGGGCCGAATCTTCTATACCTTCATACCAAGGCATACATTTCATTTATTTTGCAAAAAGTCCCTCAAAAATTTTATTTTTACAAATTAGTCCAAAATACTCAAATTTACTAAAGTTTCCAATTCAATAAATACTAATCTTTAACATATCATTTACATAAAATCATAAAACACCAAAAATCACAAGAACATAGCAAAGGCCAAACATCATACATGATTATTCTTAAAAATTTAACATGGGTCAGCTACAGTTCGAAGCAATGATCTCAAAAACGTAAAAATTATCTGAAACCGACTAAAAACTCACCTTGAATTTTAGCTTCAAAGTGCCGAAATTTTAAAGAAATGAAACCCTTCTACTCATGGCCAAGAACAAATGGATGATAATAGCATTTTCTTTTGTTTTACTTTAACATATATTAAGTTGTTACTAAATTACTTAACTAACCTTAAAATTAAAATAACCAAATAATATAACTTAAGGACAAACTTGTCCATGGCCGGCCACTAACTCATAAAATGGGTTATTTACCCTTTCTATACTTCATATTAAAAAGCCATGCTCAAATTAGCACATTTCACTTTAGTATGCCACTTTTACACTTTACGCGATTAAGTCCTTTTAATCAAATTAAGCACTTAAACGATAAAATTTTTCTACAAAACTTTCACACATATTAATTCACACATAATGAGCACAGAATATAATAAAACAAAAATTTCAGACTCGGATTCGTGGTCCCGAAACCACCGTTCCGATTAGGGTCAAATTCGGTCTGTGACACACACCTAAAGCATTTACCGGTGCTTTTTCTGCACTCCCCATAATGCATTTTCCCACACGAAGGACATGATCAATTCTGACCCGTCGGAGCACGAGCTGGCTCATCGGACCTAGGCTTTTTCTAGAAATTTCCAGATGATTCCGACTGCTCAAAATTCCTCTTATTCCTATTCCTATCTTTATCCTTATTCTGTGTCTCAGTCCGCTTAACCTCCTCAAATATCTTAGCTTTCTCAACCAAAACCGCAAAGTCCCTTTCCCGCTGTGGTGCTACTATCACCCTCAGCTCATCCCTTAGTCCATCCTCGAACCGTACGCAGTGCTCATAGTCAGTCGCCACAATCCCTCGAGCGTAACAGCTCAACTGCAAAAACTTCGCCTCGTATTCAGATACTGGCTTACTTCCCTGTACCAAATTTAGAAATGCCTTCCTCTGGCCGTCCACAAAGCTGGCCCCAATATACTTTCCTTGAAACGATTCCTTAAAGTAATCCGAGTCAATCCGATCCGTGGCAGTACCTTCCTTCACCGTGAGCCACCACTGGTAAGCCTCGTCTCGAAGAAGAGACACAACCCCTTTCAACATCTCCTCCGCCATGAAATCCAATTCATGCATTATACGCTCAGTTGCTTCCAACCAATACTCAGCTGTGTTAGGGGCTACGCCAGAAATACCCCTAACCACTTCCGCTCCGTTGGCTCGGAGTCGTTCAGATACCGATTTCTGAGCTCCTGAACCCGTGCCTACCCTAGCAACTCTTTCAGGAACCCATAGCATCGCTTGAGATACTGCATCATCTTCTTCCGCCTGATCCCGTAACTCTCCCTCCACAGCCAGCATATCCGGCATCTCGTTTCCTGACCCGTGGCCAGACCCCACTGGTTCTGACACGGTCATCCTACCCCTACCGCGTCCACGCGGCGTATGTCCTCGACCCCTTGTACTCATTCTTCCGATTGGCGTTTATCTAATTAAGAATTTTATGAACCATTAATCCTCTCCACTGATTAACCACGAACAGTCTTATGAATAGTAATTTTAAGAGTAGTTCTTTTGAATCTACAATTCAGTCTCAAGTTCACATCTCATAGTTCTAGAAACTACGTACATTCAACAATTAACATACAGACAACATCCATACATCCACATTCAATACATAGGGGTATTTTCGTTATTCCACTACCCAGGGGTATTTTCGTAATTTTCAAAAAAATAGAGTTCCTTGTTGATTTCATGAAATAAGGGTATTTTGGTAATTTTGAAATCCGAGGGTATTACGGTAATTTTGCAATTCAAGGGTATTTCGGTAATTTTTCAATCCGGGGGTATTTTGGTAATTTTGAAATTAGGGGTACTTTGGTCATTTTACAAATCAGGGGCAATTTAGTAATTTTTACAAGTCAGGGATATTTTCAAAATTTTTTTTTTAGAATAGGGGTATCTTGGAGGATTTGATTTCAAAAGAAAATAGTAGTGCTCAGGTGTTTGTGAGTTTTTGGTTGTTGTCGTGTGTTGTGTAATTTTTTTTTTAAGGAAAAATTTCGTTGACTTTGTAAATCGGGGTATATTTGCAAATCATGGGTATTTTTTTTCAAGCTAAGGGTATTTTAGCAATTTTGTAAAAATAAGGTGGCTGGTCCCTTCCGGGTTTTAATTATAAGGTTTAGCTTGTCAACAAGTTCTCATGATTAGGGTGAACAGTCACTACGCACCAGGTAGGATTCTAGCGAAGAGGAGGTGAGTCACTAGGACTGCTTAAATACCAAGCTCTTCCGGATCCAATCCTAAACATGCGCATGCCTGTTGCCACACCCTAGTCTTTCGACTCGTTCACGGGTTTGTTTAGTGAAATTAAGTCTTATGAGATTTAAGAAGTTGTTTAAGCTAAGCCTAGAGTCCATCAATTTCTAATCTAAATAGTCTACGTCCCATTAAGCCCATCAAGCCCACATACATATATAACACACAGGGAGTTCAGAATACTTACCTGGCGAACTTGGGCTGGAGACGCAGGTGCCATGCCGAGAAGACCATCCTATATCATTTATAAATATGCATGTTTCGAAAACCCTACTTTAGAAAACGTTTTGAGCCCAAAACCCCTAGAGCCGAGTTTTGAACCGGGCTCTGATACCAATTTGTAACACCCCAAACCCCGCCCAAACACTACAATCGGATCTGGTATGTCACTAAGGAAATTTTAGTAAAACATGTCGTATTTTGGAAAATATTCAAGTTTAAACACTTATACCAAATAAACTTAATAATTTATTAAAGTATAGAAGATATAAGTTATAAAATGCCTTGGTGAATTTTAAATAAAAACCGAAATTTTATATATGTCTTAACTTAAGTCAAGCATAAAATGTAAATACCCAGTAATAAAAGCCCAACATAAAATCAAAACATAAATTATAGTCTAGTGGCCCAAGGCCTTATTACAACGAAATTTAAAATCCACCAATAAAAGAAACATTAAAGTAACTAAATAATGAAGAGTCCTTTGCTGAATCCAAATAATCTCTCGCATGGCCACCTTGCGCTCCTCTCCAGCCCGGTCCGATGCACTAGGTGCTACCTGAAATTGTTAAAATAATAGGGTGAGTCGCGAGACTCAGTGTGCAACCCTCATGCACCATTAGATTTGGGCCTTAATCCCACAGAACATATAACAGAATATAATATATCAGAAAATATGCAAAGCCCAACCCAAATCCTAGGTATCCATCCGCTACACGCCACCCTTACCTGCCAGTCACACCATTTGGGGATTTCTACAATCAACCCACACCGCTACAAACCATTGATGGCAGACATGCTGCTCATCATCAGATCATGGCCGTAGCCACTACAATAGGTCACGGTAGAAGCCGCTACAATAGGTCACGGCAGAAGCCGCTACAACAGGTCACGACAGAAGCCGCTACAACAGAACACTTCCCCTTTCAATAAACCCAACCCCATGCAATCACAGAAAACAGCATACTTATCACATATGTCACCTTAACAGGAACATTCACTTAGGAATGACAGAGATCACTAACCTGGTGATTCGCTTTTACCCTCCTTGGGTTTCAACCATGATGCCGGGATTTCGGCATTTATCAGAATATAACAGATTTATAACATATTTTAACAGGCAATCTAAATGGTGTGGAAGTGTTACACACCTGATATCGCGTAGTTTTACTCCCTTAGTTAAATCCTTACTATCTGGATCTACAACCCTTAGTCTAAAACCTTGCTCAAAAGCCGGAAGAATACGAAGATTTGGGCTCCCCTACATTCGGCCAAGGATTAATGAATACCCGGATTTACATGCTAAAAACAATAGATCTCCTTACCTTGAAATCCCAAAAGTAACACGATTCGAGTGTTACTGAACTCTAACTTAGAGATCTAAGCAAATGAATCCCCTTCAAATCATGGAATGTCGCAAATAAGAGAAAAAATTAAGATTAGTTCCCTTATAGCCATTCAGCTAAAGTCCCTAAAAAGCCGGAAAAGATTGAAATCTTACGAATCAATACTTACCTTCAGTTTCATTCGAGATTTGGCACAAGCAGATACCCCAGAGAGGATTCGGCAAACACAGGATATGAGATCTAAGGATTTCGGCTTTTATGGAAATCCTGGAAAAGATGAACAGATGCATTTTCGGCTTTTAGAAGATCTGAATACAGTGTTTCGGCTTTGGCTTAGAAAGAAAGTAAAAAGAAATCAAAGAAAGGCTTAGAATTTTCGGCTAAAGTATTTGAAAGATATGAGAAAGAGATTGTCAGAGAGTTCGACCAATAAGGGAAAAAAGAAAATAAAGAAAGTTGAGAGGGGGAATAGAGTGGAGGTTTCGGTAGAGAAAAGAAAAAAGATGAAGAGAACTATACAGCAAATTTTGGCACTAGGAAAGAAGAAAAGAGTAGGGTTGAATTGCCGGAATTGATGAGATATCCCCCCTATTTATAGAAATTTTGGCACTTACCAAACCTTGCAGATAAATCCTATCTTTTCTCCTTTATCTTAATCTACTAACTCATCCAAAAGAGACTTAATTAACTCCAACTCCTCCCTCTTTTATCAGCTTATTATCCACAAATTAAAAACATTAAAATTTTCCTAAATTATAGCCTTGTGCCGTCCCCCCTAGCTCCTCTTTAAATGTCGAATTTGGCCCAAAAACATGGGCTCCAAGTGGCCAAAACTTGGGCCTCCTCCTTTGCCAGTGACGCCAACTCCCTTCCCTCTTAGTGGCGCCATTTTGCCACGGGGCCACAAGCCCAATCTTGATATTTTTAACATAGATAACTATCTTTAGAACTTATAATCCCCAAATAGAATATTTCAACTGAGGTCTCAGCCCATTCTTGAGCCCAATTAATACCTCAATTCTCAATTTAACATATTTAAGCATTCATTACACAAATTGCACAGGCCCTAAAATTCAAGATGTTACAGTTCTACCCTCCTTAAAGAATTTCGTCCTCGAAATTTCCAACTAACTAGTAATCGTACTACCTAAGTCTCACCACTATGCTTTCGCTGCGCACTCTAATTCTAGAGCCAAAATAAACACTTAGTATACTATGGTAGGGTACGCACCATTGTTCACATCTGGAGCATCTCCTTCCCCTTGGAGATGTGCTGCATAGACCAACGCTGGCTGCCTCGCCTCGGCATAACCTGCACCTCTACCTGGTGTTCCACGACCGCGTTCATTACCATTATTGACCCTGGCTTGTCCGTGGCCCATGGTGGTTATTGATCACCTCTCCCAGCCTGATCAGAAACTCGTCCCGCGAGCTGTGCTTGATCCACCTGCGGACAGTCCTTAATTATATCCTCCGTGCATCCACACCTAAAGCATCTACCGGTGCTTTTTCTGCGCTCCCCATAATGCATCTTCCCACACGAAGGACATGATCGATTCTGACCCGTCGGACCTAGGTTTTTTCTAGAAATTTCCAGATGATCTGGACTGCTCAAAATTCCTCTTATTCCTATTCCTATCTTTATCCTTATTCTGTTTCTCAATCCTCTTAACCTCCTCAGATATCTTGGCTTTCTCAACCAAAATCGCAAAGTCCCTTTCCCACTGCGGTGCTACTAACACCCTCAGCTCATCCCTTAGTCCATCCTCGAACCGTACGCAACGCTCATAGTCAGTCGCCACAATCCCTCGAGCGTAACGGCTCAATCACAGAAACTCTGCCTCGTATTCAGATACATACTTACTTCCCTGTACCAAATTCAGAAATGCCTTCCTCTGGCCGTCCACATAACTGGCCCCAACATACTTTCCTTGAAACGATTCCTTAAAGTAATCCCAGTTAATCCGATTTGCGGCAGTACCCTCCTTCACCGTGAGCCACCACTGGTAAGCCTCGTCTCGAAGAAGAGACACGACCCTTTTCAACTTCTCCTCTGCCATGAAATCCAAGTCATCCATTATACACTCAGTTGTTTCCAACCAATACTTAGCTGTGTTAGGGGCTACGCCAGAAATACCCCTAAACACTTCCGCTCCGTTGGCTCGGAGTCATTCAAATACCGATTTTCGAGCTCCTGAACCCGTGCCTACCCTAGAAACTCTTTCGAGAACCCGCAGCATCGCCTGAGATACTGCATCATCTTCAGCCGCCTAATCTCGTAACTCTCCCTCCACAGCCGGCATATCCGGCATCTCGTTTCCTGACCCGTGGCCAGACCCCACTGGTTCTGACACGGTCATCCTACCCCTATCGCGTCCACGCGGCGGATGTCCTCGACCCCTTGTACTCATTCTTCCGATTGGCGTTTATCTAATTAAGAATTTTATGAACCATTAATTCTTTCCACTGATTAACCACGAACAGTCTTATGAATAGTAATTTTAAGAGTAGTTCTTTCGAATCTACAATTCAGTCTCAAGTTCACATCTCCTAGTTCTAGAAATACGTACATTCAACAATCAACATACAGACAACATCCATACATCCACATTCAATACATAGGGGTATTTTCGTTATTCCACTACCTAGGGGTATTTTCGTAATTTTATCCTACAGGGGTATTTTCGTAATTTTCAAAAAAAATAAAGTTCCTTGTTGATTTCATGAAATAAGGGTATTTTGGTAATTTTGAAATTCGATGGGTATTTCAGTAATTTTGCAATTCAGGGGTATTTCGATAATTTTTCAATCCGGGGGTATTTTGGTAATTTTGAAATCAGGGGTACTTTGGTCATTTTACAAATCAAGGGCAATTTAGTAATTTTTACAAATCAGGGATATTTTCAAATTTTTTTTTAGAACAGGGGTATCTTGGAGGATTTGATTTCAAAAGAAAATGGTAGTGTTCAGGTGTTTGTGAGTTTTTGGTTGTTGTCGTGTGTTGTGTGAGTTTTTTTTTTTTTAAGGAAAAATTTCGTTGACTTTGTAAATCGGGGTATATTTGCAAATCATGGGTATTTTTTTTCAAGCTAAGGGTATTTTAGCAATTTTGTAAAAATAAGGTGGCTGGTCCCTTCCGGGTTTTAATTATAAGGTTTAGCCTGTCATCAAGTCATCATGATTAGGGTGAACAGTCACTACGCACCAGGTAGGATTCCAGCGAAGAGGAGGTGAGTCACTAGGACTGCTTAAATACCAAGCTCTTCCGGATCCAATCCTAGACATGCGCATGCCTGTTGCCACACCCTAGTCTTGCGACTCGTTCACGGGTTTGTTTAGTGAAATTAAGTCTTATGAGATTTAAGAAGTTGTTTAAGCTAAGCCTAGAGTCCATCAATTTCTAATCTAAATAGACTACGTCCCATTAAGCCCATCAAGCCCACATACATATATAACACACAGGGAGTTAGAATACTTACCTGGCGGACTTGGGCCGAAGACGCAGGTGCCATGCCGAGAAGACCATCCTATATCATTTATATATATGCATGTTTCAAAAACCCTACTTTAGAAAATGTTTTGAGCCCAAAACCCCCAGAGCCGAGTTTTGAACCGGGCTCCGATACCAATTTGTAAGACCCCAAACCCAGCCCAAACACTACAATCAGATCTCATATGTCACTAAGGAAATTTTAGTAAAACATGTCGCATTTTGGAAAATATTTAAGTTTAAACACTTATACCAAATAAACTTAATAATTTATTAAAGTCATAGAAGATATAAGTTATAAAATGCCTTGGTGAATTTTAAATAAAAACCGAAATTTTATACATGTCTTAACTTAAATCAAGCATAAAATGTAAATGCCCAGTAATAAAAGCCCAACATAAAACCAAAACATAAATTATAGTCTAGTGGCCCAAGGCCTTATTACAACGAAATTTAAAATCCACTAATAAAAGAAACATTAAAGTAACTAAATAATGAAGAGTCCTTTGCTGAATCCAAATAATCTCTCGCATGGCCACCTTGCGCTCCTCTCCAGCCCGGTCCGATGCACTAGGTGCTACTTGAAATTGTTAAAATAATAGGGTGAGTCGCGAGACTCAGTGTGCAACCCTCATGCACTATTAGATTTGGGCCTTAACCCCACAGAACATATAACAGAATATAATATATCAGAAAATATGCAAAGCCCAACCCAAATCCTAGGTATCCATCTGCTACATGCCACCCTTACCTGCCAGTCACACCATTTGGGGATTTCTACAATCAACCCACACCGCTACACACCATTGATGGCAGACATGCTGCTCATCGTCAGATCATGGCTGTAGCCACTACAACAGGTCACGGCAGAATCCGCTACAACAGGTCACGGCAGAAGCCGCTACAAAAGGTCACGGCAGAAGCCACTACAATAGGTCACGGCAGAAGCTGCTACAACAGAACACTTCCCCTTTCAATAAACCCAACCCCATGCAATCACAGAAAACAGCATACTTATCACATATGTCACCTTAACAGGAACATTCACTTAGGAATGACAGAGATCACTAACCTGGTGATTCGCTTTTACCTTCCTCGGGTTTCAACCATGATGCCAGGATTTCGGCATTTATCAGAATATAACAGATTTATAACATATTTTAACAGGCAATCTAAATGGTATGGAAGTGTTACACACCTGATATCACGTAGTTTTACTCCCTTAGTTAAATCCTTAATATCTGGATCTACAACCCTTAGTCTAAAACCTTGCTTAAAAGCCGAAAGAATACGAAGATTTGGGCACCCCTACATTCGACCAAGGATTAATAAATACCCAAATTTACATGCTAAAAATAATAAATCTCCTTACCTTGAAATCCCGAAAGTAACACGATTCGAGTGTTACTGAACTCTGACTTAGAGATCTAAGCAAATGAATCCCCTTCAAATCCTGGAATGTCGCAAATAAGAGAAAAACTTAAGATTAGTTCCCTTATAGCCATTCGGCTAAAGTCCCTAAAAAGCCAGAAAAGATTGAAATCTTACAAATCAATACTTACCTTCAGTTTCTTTCGAGATTTGGCACAAGCAGATACCCCAGAGAGGATTCAGCAAGCACAGGAGATGAGATCTAAGGATTTTGGCTTTTATGGAAATCCCGAAAAAGATGAACAGATGCGGTTTCAGCTTTTAGAAGATCTGAATAGAGTGTTTCGGCTTTGGCTTAGAAAGAAAGTAAAAAGAAATCAAAGAAAGGCTTAGAATTTTCGGCTAAAGTATTTGAAAGAGATGAGAAAGAGATTGTCAGAGAGTTCGACCAATAAGGGAAAAAAGAAAATAAAGAAAGTTGAGAGGGAGAATGGAGTGGAGGTTTCGGCAGAGAAAATAAAAAAGATGAAGAGAACTATACAGCAAATTTCGGCACAAGGAAAGAAGAAAAGAGTAGGGTTCAATTGTCGGAATTGATGAGATATCCCCCCTATTTATAGAAATTTCGGCACTTACCTAACCTTGCAGATAAATCCTATCTTTTCTCTTTTATCTTAATCTACTAACGTATACAAAAGAGACTTAATTAGCTCCAACTCCTCCCTCCTTTATCAGCTTATTATCCACAAATTAAAAACATTAAAATTTTCCTAAATTATATCCTTGTGCCGTCCCCCCTAGCTCCTCTTTAAATGCCGAATTTGGCCCAAAAACATGGGCCCCAAGTGGCCAAAACTTGGGCCTCCTCCTTTGCCAGTGACGCCAACTCCCTTCCCTCTTAGTGGCGCCATTTCGCCAGTGAGCCCCAAGCCCAATCTTGATATTTTTAACATAGATAACTATCTTTAGAACTTTTAATGCCCAAACAGAATATTTTAACTTAGGTCTCAGCCCATTCCTGAGCCCAATTAATACCTAAATTCTCAATTTAACATATTTAAGCATTCATTACACAAAATTCACAGCCCTAAAATTCAGGAAGTTACATTGAGTTTTGATGATAGCTATAAGAGTATTAAATGTTCACCTAGGCTTGTTGAAGGTAGAAATGTGATTAGAATTTATTTCCGAGCCTTGGGGCAAAAAGGTCATTTTTCCAAAGTCTAGGGGCAAAATAGTAATTTTGCCAAAGCACGATTATTGAAATGCTTTTATTAATGTGATGTTTAAAATGAGCTAAATTGCTATTATAAAGCAACAAGAATCGAGAATTCACCTCGATCGAGGAAATAACAAAGTCAGAACAGTGATCTCAAGATCACTAATCCGAGATTAGAGAAATTTATTTTCATGCCATTTTTTGAGTCATAGCATGATGGTATATGTACATGAGAATTTAGGTACTTTAATTTTAGCGATTTCATGTTTAATCGTGAAAAAGGACTAAATCGCATATCGTGCGAAAGTTCCATTCTATAATATAAAGGTACAAATAGCTATAGATTTTAAATTAGAGGTCTTTAAAAGGCAATTAGACCCAAGATATGAGTGGCCGGCCATAGGCTATCATGGGAGACAAAGAGGGACAAAAATTTGGTCAAAGTTAGTAATAGTTGGTGACTAATTTGATTAGTTTAATATTAGAATAAGGAAAGAAAAGATATCATCTTTTCTCCTTCACTCTATCACCGAAAAATTGCAGCAAATAGAGGGTAGATAGCTTCAAAAAATTTAGCTCACTCATCTCTTCACAAGTAAGTGTTCTAGTCATATTTTCTTGAAAATAGTTGTACTTTTGAGACCCCTAAAGCTTAAGCTTTCAAATGATCAGACTATTGTGCAATACGGTGAAAAGTTTAGAGTTTTGCCATGAGAGTTGTCATTGTTATTTGCTACATTTTTATGGAAGAAATTGAGTCTTAGTTGTTATAGGAACAACTTTTGTGAAAGGTGTTGTCTTGAAAACACCTAATTGAACAATGATGAAAAGGTTACAAATTTGTAGTAATTATGTGAAATGTTGAGTTTTGATGATAGCTATAAGAGTATTAAATGTTCAGCTAGGCTTGTTGAAGGTAGAAATGTGATTAGAATTTATTTCTGAGCCTAGGGGCAAAATGGTCATTTTTCCAAAGTCTAGGGGCAAAATAGTAATTTTGCCAAAGCGCGATTATTGAAATGCTTTTATTAATGTGATGTTTAAAATGAGCTAAATTGCTATTATAAAGCAACAAGAATCGAGAATTCACCTCGATCGAGGAAATAACAAAGTCAGAACAGTGATCTCAAGATCACTAATCCGAGATTAGAGAAATTTATTTTCATGCCATTTTTTGAGTCATAGCATGATGGTATATGTACATGAGAATTTAGGTACTTTAATTTTAGCGATTTCATGTTTAATCGTGAAAAAGGACTAAATCGCATATCGTGCGAAAGTTCCATTCTATAATATAAAGGTACAAATAGCTATAGATTTTAAATTAGAGGTCTTTAAAAGGCAATTAGACCCAAGATATGAGTGGCCGGCCATAGGCTATCATGGGAGACAAAGAGGGACAAAAATTTGGTCAAAGTTAGTAATAGTTGGTGACTAATTTGATTAGTTTAATATTAGAATAAGGAAAGAAAAGATATCATCTTTTCTCCTTCACTCTATCACCGAAAAATTGCAGCAAATAGAGGGTAGATAGCTTCAAAAAATTTAGCTCACTCATCTCTTCACAAGTAAGTGTTCTAGTCATATTTTCTTGAAAATAGTTGTACTTTTGAGACCCCTAAAGCTTAAGCTTTCAAATGATCAGACTATTGTGCAATACGGTGAAAAGTTTAGAGTTTTGCCATGAGAGTTGTCATTGTTATTTGCTACATTTTTATGGAAGAAATTGAGTCTTAGTTGTTATAGGAACAACTTTTGTGAAAGGTGTTGTCTTGAAAACACCTAATTGAACAATGATGAAAAGGTTACAAATTTGTAGTAATTATGTGAAATGTTGAGTTTTGATGATAGCTATAAGAGTATTAAATGTTCAGCTAGGCTTGTTGAAGGTAGAAATGTGATTAGAATTTATTTCTGAGCCTAGGGGCAAAATGGTCATTTTTCCAAAGTCTAGGGGCAAAATAGTAATTTTGCCAAAGCGCGATTATTGAAATGCTTTTATTAATGTGATGTTTAAAATGAGCTAAATTGCTATCATAAAGCAAGAAGAATCGAGAATTTGCCTCGATCGAGGAAAGAACAAAGTCGGAACAGTGATCTCAAGATCACTAATCCAAGATTAGAGAAATTTATTTTCATGCCATTTTATGAGTCAGAGCATGATGGTATATGTACGTGAGAATTTAAGTACTTTAATTTTAGCGATTTCATGTTTAATCTCGAAAAAGGACTAAATCGAAAGTCTCATTCTATAAGATAAAGGTACCAAATAGCTATAGATTTTAAATTCGAGGTCTTTAGAAGGAAATTGGACCCTAAGATATGAGTGGCCGACCATAGGCTATCATGGGAGACAAAGATGGACAAAAATTTGGTCAAAGTTAGTAATAGTTGGTGACTAATTTGACTAGTTTAATATTAGAATAATGAAAGAAAAGATATCATCTTTTCTCCTTCACTCTTCCACCGAAAAGTTGCAACAAATAGATGGTAGAAAGCTTCAAAAATTTCAGCACACTCATCTCTTCACAAGTAAGTGTTCTAGTCGTCCTTTCTTGAAAATAGTTGTACTTTTGAGATCCCTAAAGCTGAAGCTTTCAAATGAGGGGACTATTGTGCAATATGGTGAAAAGTTTAGAGTTTTGCCATGAGATCTATCATTGTTATTTGCTGCATTTTTATTGAAGAAATTGAGTCTTAGTTGTTAGATTAACAACTTTTGTGAAAGGTGTTGTCTGGAAAAAACACCTAATTGAACCTTGATGGAAAGGTTACAAATTTGTAGTAATTATGTGAAATGTTGAGTTTTGATGTTAGCTATAAGAGTATTAAATGTTCACCTGGGCTTGTTGAAGGTAGAAATGTGATTAGAATTTATTTCCGAGCCTAGGGGCAAATAGGTCATTTTTCCAAAGTCTAGGGGCAAAATAGTAATTTTGCCAAAGCACGATTATTGAAATGCTTTTATTAATGTGATGTTTAAAATGAGCTAAATTGCTATTATAAAGCAAGAAGAATCGAGAATTTGCCTCGATCGAGGAAAGAACAAAGTCGGAACAGTGATCTCAAGATCACTAATCCGAGATTAGAGAAATTTATTTTCATGCCATTTTATGAGTCAGAGCATGATGGTATATGTACGTGAGAATTTAGGTACTTTAATTTTAGCGATTTCTTCTTTAATCGCGATAAAGGACTAAATCGCATATCGTGCGAAAGTTCCATTCTTTAAGATAAA
The DNA here is from genome assembly GCA_005393395.2 of Gossypium australe. Taxonomy (NCBI): domain Eukaryota; kingdom Viridiplantae; phylum Streptophyta; class Magnoliopsida; order Malvales; family Malvaceae; genus Gossypium; species Gossypium australe. The sequence continues at coordinate 114,411,895 of CM016616.1, read as the reverse complement.
GGTACCAAATAGCTATAGATTTTAAATTGGAGGTCTTTAAAAGGAAATTGGACCCTAAGATATGAGTGGCCGGCCATAGGCTATCATGGGAGACAAAGATGGACAAAAATTTGGTCAAAGTTAGTAATAGTTGGTGACTAATTTGACTAGTTTAATATTAGAATAATGAAAGAAAAGATATCATCTTTTCTCCTTCACTCTTCCACCGAAAAGTTGTAGCAAATAGAGGGTAGAAAGCTTCAAAAGTTTCAGCACACTCATCTCTTCACAAGTAAGTGTTCTAGTCGTCCTTTCTTGAAAATAGTTGTACTTTTGAGATCCCTAAAGCTGAAGCTTTCAAATGAGGGGACTATTGTGAAATATGGTGAAAAGTTTAGAGTTTTGCCATGAGATCTATCATTGTTATTTGCTGCATTTTTTTTGGAAGAAATTGAGTCTTAGTTGTTAGATTAACAACTTTTGTGAAAGGTGTTGTCTGGAAAAAACACGTAATTGAACCTTGATGGAAAGGTTACAAATTTGTAGTAATTATGTGAAATGTTGAGTTTTGATGTTAGCTATAAGAGTATTAAATGTTCACCTGGGCTTGTTGAAGGTAAAAATGTGATTAGAATTTATTTCCGAGCCTAGGGGCAAAATGGTCATTTTTCCAAAGTATAGGGGCAAAATAGTAATTTTGCCAAAGCACGATTATTGAAGTGCTTTTATTAATGTGATGTTTAAAATGAGTTAAATTGCTATTATAAAGCAAGAAGAATCGAGAATTTGCCTCGATCGAGGAAAGAACAAAGTTGGAACAGTGATCTCAAGATCACTAATCCGAGATTAGAGAAATTTATTTTCATGCCATTTTATGAGTCAGAGCATGATGGTATATGTACGTGAGAATTTAGGTACTTTAATTTTAGCGATTTCTTGTTTAATCGCGATAAAGGACTAAATCGCATATCATGCGAAAGTTCCATTCTTTAAGATAAAGGTACCAAATAGCTATAGATTTTAAATTGGAGGTCTTTAAAAGGAAATTGGACCCTAAGATATGAGTGGCCGGCCATAGGCTATCATGGGAGACAAAGATGGACAAAAATTTGGTCAAAGTTAGTAATAGTTGGTGACTAATTTGACTAGTTTAATATTAGAATAATGAAAGAAAAGATATCATCTTTTCTCCTTCACTCTTCCACCGAAAAGTTGCAGCAACTAGAGGGTAGAAAGCTTCAAAAGTTTCAGCACACTCATCTCTTCACAAGTAATTGTTCTAGTCGTCCTTTCTTGAAAATAGTTGTACTTTTGAGATCCCTAAAGCTGAAGCTTTCAAATGAGGGGACTATTGTGCAATATGGTGAAAAGTTTAGAGTTTTGCCATGAGATCTATCATTGTTATTTGCTGCATTTTTTTGGAAGAAATTGAGTCTTAGTTGTTAGATTAACAACTTTTGTGAAAGGTGTTGTCTGGAAAAAACACGTAATTGAACCTTGATGGAAAGGTTACAAATTTGTAGTAATTATGTGAAATGTTGAGTTTTGATGTTAGCTATAAGAGTATTAAATGTTCACCTGGGCTTGTTGAAGGTAGAAATGTGATTAGAATTTATTTTCGAGCCTAGGGGCAAAATGGTCATTTTTCCAAAGTATAGGGGCAAAATAGTAATTTTGCCAAAGCACGATTATTGAAATGCTTTTATTAATGTGATGTTTAAAATGAGCTAAATTGCTATTATAAAGCAAGAAGAATCGAGAATTTGCCTCGATCGAGGAAAGAACAAAATCGGAACAGTGATCTCAAGATCACTAATCCGAGATTAGAGAAATTTATTTTCATGCCATTTTATGAGTCAGAGCATGATGGTATATGTACGTGAGAATTTAGGTACTTTAATTTTAGCGATTTCTTGTTTAATCGCGACAAAGGACTAAATCGCATATCGTGCGAAAGTTCCATTCTTTAAGATAAAGGTACCAAATAGCTATAGATTTTAAATTGGAGGTCTTTAAAAGGAAATTGGACCCTAAGATATGAGTGGCCGGCCATAGGCTATCATGGGAGACAAAGATGGACAAAAATTTGGTCAAAGTTAGTAATAGTTGGTGACTAATTTGACTAGTTTAATATTATAATAATGAAAGAAAAGATATCATCTTTTCTCCTTCACTCTTCCACCGAAAAGTTGCAGCAAATAGAGGGTAGAAAGCTTCAAAAATTTCAGCACACTCATCTCTTCACAAGTAAGTGTTCTAGTCGTCCTTTCTTGAAAATAGTTGTACTTTTGAGATCCCTAAAGCTTAAGCTTTCAAATGAGGGGACTATTGTGAAATATGGTGAAAAGTTTAGAGTTTTGCCATGAGATCTATCATTGTTATTTGCTGCATTTTTATGGAAGAAATTGAGTCTTAGTTGTTAGATGAACAACTTTTGTGAAAGGTGTTGTCTGGAAAACACCTAATTGAACCTTGATGGAAAGGTTACAAATTTGTAGTAATTATGTGAAATGTTGAGTTTTGATGATAGCTATAAGAGTATTAAATGTTCAACTAGGCTTGTTGAAGGTAGAAATGTGATTAGAATTTATTTCAGATCCTAGCGGCAAAATGGTCATTTTCAAAAGTCTAGGGGCAAAATAGTAATTTTTCCAAAGCACGATTATTGAAATGCTTTTATTAATGTGATGTTTAAAATGAGCTAAATTGCTATTATAAAGCAAGAAGAATCGAGAATTTGCCTTGATCGAGGAAAGAACAAAGTCGGAACAGTGATCTCAAGATCACTAATCCAAGATTAGAGAAATTTATTTTCATGCCATTTTATGAGTCACAGCATGATGGTATAAGTTCGTGAGAATTTAGGTACTTTAATTTTAGCGATTTCTTGTTTAATCGCGATAAAGAACTAAATTGCATATCGTGCAAAAGTTCGATTCTTTAAGATAAAGGTACCAAATAGCTATAGATTTTAAATTGGAGGTCTTTAATAGGAAATTGGACCCTAAGATATGAGTGGCCGGCAATAGGCTATCATGGGAGACAAAGATGGACAAAACTTTGGTCAAAGTTAGTAATAGTTGGTGACTAATTTGACTAGTTTAATATTAGAATAATGAAAGAAAAGATATCATCTTTTCTCCTTCACTCTTCCACCGAAAAGATGCAGCAAATAGAGGGTAGAAAGTTTCAAAAATTTCAGCACACTCATCTCTTCACAAGTAAGTGTTCTAGTCGTCCTTTCTTGAAAATAGTTGTACTTTTGAGATCCCTAAAGCTTAAGCTTTCAAATGAGGGGACTATTGTGCAATATGGTGAAAAGTTTAGAGTTTTGCCATGAGATCTATCATTGTTATTTGCTGCATTTTTTTTGGAAGAAATTGAGTCTTAGTTGTTAGATTAACAACTTTTGTGAAAGGTGTTGTCTGGAAAAAACACGTAATTGAACCTTGATGGAAAGGTTACAAATTTGTAGTAATTATGTGAAATGTTGAGTTTTGATGTTAGCTATAAGAGTATTAAATGTTCACCTGGGCTTGTTGAAGGTAAAAATGTGATTAGAATTTATTTCCGAGCCTAGGGGCAAAATGGTCATTTTTCCAAAGTATAGGGGCAAAATAGTAATTTTGCCAAAGCACGATTATTGAAGTGCTTTTATTAATGTGATGTTTAAAATGAGTTAAATTGCTATTATAAAGCAAGAAGAATCGAGAATTTGCCTCGATCGAGGAAAGAACAAAGTTGGAACAGTGATCTCAAGATCACTAATCCGAGATTAGAGAAATTTATTTTCATGCCATTTTATGAGTCAGAGCATGATGGTATATGTACGTGAGAATTTAGGTACTTTAATTTTAGCGATTTCTTGTTTAATCGCGATAAAGGACTAAATCGCATATCATGCGAAAGTTCCATTCTTTAAGATAAAGGTACCAAATAGCTATAGATTTTAAATTGGAGGTCTTTAAAAGGAAATTGGACCCTAAGATATGAGTGGCCGGCCATAGGCTATCATGGGAGACAAAGATGGACAAAAATTTGGTCAAAGTTAGTAATAGTTGGTGACTAATTTGACTAGTTTAATATTAGAATAATGAAAGAAAAGATATCATCTTTTCTCCTTCACTCTTCCACCGAAAAGTTGCAGCAACTAGAGGGTAGAAAGCTTCAAAAGTTTCAGCACACTCATCTCTTCACAAGTAATTGTTCTAGTCGTCCTTTCTTGAAAATAGTTGTACTTTTGAGATCCCTAAAGCTGAAGCTTTCAAATGAGGGGACTATTGTGCAATATGGTGAAAAGTTTAGAGTTTTGCCATGAGATCTATCATTGTTATTTGCTGCATTTTTTTGGAAGAAATTGAGTCTTAGTTGTTAGATTAACAACTTTTGTGAAAGGTGTTGTCTGGAAAAAACACGTAATTGAACCTTGATGGAAAGGTTACAAATTTGTAGTAATTATGTGAAATGTTGAGTTTTGATGTTAGCTATAAGAGTATTAAATGTTCACCTGGGCTTGTTGAAGGTAGAAATGTGATTAGAATTTATTTTCGAGCCTAGGGGCAAAATGGTCATTTTTCCAAAGTATAGGGGCAAAATAGTAATTTTGCCAAAGCACGATTATTGAAATGCTTTTATTAATGTGATGTTTAAAATGAGCTAAATTGCTATTATAAAGCAAGAAGAATCGAGAATTTGCCTCGATCGAGGAAAGAACAAAATCGGAACAGTGATCTCAAGATCACTAATCCGAGATTAGAGAAATTTATTTTCATGCCATTTTATGAGTCAGAGCATGATGGTATATGTACGTGAGAATTTAGGTACTTTAATTTTAGCGATTTCTTGTTTAATCGCGACAAAGGACTAAATCGCATATCGTGCGAAAGTTCCATTCTTTAAGATAAAGGTACCAAATAGCTATAGATTTTAAATTGGAGGTCTTTAAAAGGAAATTGGACCCTAAGATATGAGTGGCCGGCCATAGGCTATCATGGGAGACAAAGATGGACAAAAATTTGGTCAAAGTTAGTAATAGTTGGTGACTAATTTGACTAGTTTAATATTATAATAATGAAAGAAAAGATATCATCTTTTCTCCTTCACTCTTCCACCGAAAAGTTGCAGCAAATAGAGGGTAGAAAGCTTCAAAAATTTCAGCACACTCATCTCTTCACAAGTAAGTGTTCTAGTCGTCCTTTCTTGAAAATAGTTGTACTTTTGAGATCCCTAAAGCTTAAGCTTTCAAATGAGGGGACTATTGTGAAATATGGTGAAAAGTTTAGAGTTTTGCCATGAGATCTATCATTGTTATTTGCTGCATTTTTATGGAAGAAATTGAGTCTTAGTTGTTAGATGAACAACTTTTGTGAAAGGTGTTGTCTGGAAAACACCTAATTGAACCTTGATGGAAAGGTTACAAATTTGTAGTAATTATGTGAAATGTTGAGTTTTGATGATAGCTATAAGAGTATTAAATGTTCAACTAGGCTTGTTGAAGGTAGAAATGTGATTAGAATTTATTTCAGATCCTAGCGGCAAAATGGTCATTTTTCAAAAGTCTAGGGGCAAAATAGTAATTTTTCCAAAGCACGATTATTGAAATGCTTTTATTAATGTGATGTTTAAAATGAGCTAAATTGCTATTATAAAGCAAGAAGAATCGAGAATTTGCCTTGATCGAGGAAAGAACAAAGTCGGAACAGTGATCTCAAGATCACTAATCCAAGATTAGAGAAATTTATTTTCATGCCATTTTATGAGTCACAGCATGATGGTATAAGTTCGTGAGAATTTAGGTACTTTAATTTTAGCGATTTCTTGTTTAATCGCGATAAAGAACTAAATTGCATATCGTGCAAAAGTTCGATTCTTTAAGATAAAGGTACCAAATAGCTATAGATTTTAAATTGGAGGTCTTTAATAGGAAATTGGACCCTAAGATATGAGTGGCCGGCAATAGGCTATCATGGGAGACAAAGATGGACAAAACTTTGGTCAAAGTTAGTAATAGTTGGTGACTAATTTGACTAGTTTAATATTAGAATAATGAAAGAAAAGATATCATCTTTTCTCCTTCACTCTTCCACCGAAAAGATGCAGCAAATAGAGGGTAGAAAGTTTCAAAAATTTCAGCACACTCATCTCTTCACAAGTAAGTGTTCTAGTCGTCCTTTCTTGAAAATAGTTGTACTTTTGAGATCCCTAAAGCTTAAGCTTTCAAATGAGGGGACTATTGTGCAATATGGTGAAAAGTTTAGAGTTTTGCCATGAGATCTATCATTGTTATTTGCTGCATTTTTATGGAAGAAATTGAGTCTTAGTTGTTAGATGAACAACTTTTGTGAAAGGTGTTGTCTGGAAAACACCTAATTGAACCTTGATGGTAAGGTTAGAAATTTGTAGTAATTATGTGAAATGTTGAGTTTTGATGATAGCTATAAGAGTATTAAATGTTCAACTAGGCTTGTTGAAGGTAGAAATGTGATTAGAATTTATTTTGGAGCCTAGGGGCAAAATGGTCATTTTTCCAAAGTCTAGGGGCAAAATAGTAATTTTGCCAAAGCACGATTATTGAAATGCTTTTATTAATGTGATGTTTAAAATGAGCTAAATTGCTATTATAAAGTAAGAACAATCGAGAATTTGCCTCGATCGAGGAAAGAATAAAGTCGGAACAGTGATCTCAAGTTCACTAATCCGAGATTAGAGAAATTTATTTTCATGCCATTTTATGAGTCAGATCATGATGGTATATGTACGTGAGAATTTAGGTACTTTAATTTTAGCGATTTCTTGTTTAATCGCGATAAAGGACTAAATCTCATATCATGTGAAAGTTCGATTCTTTAAGATAAAGGTACCAAATAGCTATATATTTTAAATTGGAGGTCTTTAAAAGGAAATTGGACCCTAAGATATGAGTGGCCGGCCATAGGCTATCATGGGAGACAAAGATGGACAAAAATTTGGTCAAAGTTAGTAATAGTTGGTTACTAATTTGACTAGTTTAATATTAAAATAATGAAAGAAAAGATATCATCTTTTCTCCTTCACTCTTCCATCGAAAAGTTGTAGGAAATAGAGGGTAGAAAGCTTCAAAAATTTCAGCACACTCATCTCTTCACAAGTAAGTGTTCTAGTCGTCCTTTCTTGAAAATAGTTGTACTTTTGAGATCCCTAAAGCTTAAGCTTTCAAATGAGGGGACTATTGTGCAATATGGTGAAAAGTCTAGAGTTTTTCCATGAGAGCTATCATTGTTATTTACTGCATTTTTATGGAAAAAATTGAGTCTTAGTTGTTAGATGAACAACTTTTGTGAAAGGTGTTGTTTGGAAAACACCTAATTGAACCTTGATGGTAAGGTTACAAATTTGTAGTAATTATGTGAAATGTTGAGTTTTGATGATAGCTATAAGAGTATTAAATGTTCAACTAGGCTTGTTGAAGGTAGAAATGTGATTAGAATTTATTTTGGAGCCTAGGGGCAAAATGGTCATTTTTCCAAAGTCTAGGGGCAAAATAGTAATTTTTCCAAAGCACGATTATTGAAATGCTTTTATTAATGTGATGTTTAAAATGAGCTAAATTGCTATTATAAAGCAAGAAGAATCGAGAATTTGCCTCGATTGAGGAAAAAACAAAGTCGGAACAGTGATCTCAAGATCACTAATCCGAGACTAGAGAAATTTATTTTCATGCCATTTTATGAGTCAGAGCATGATGGTATATGTACGTGAGAATTTAGGAACTTTAATTTTAGCGATTTCTTGTTTAATCACGATAAAGGACTAAATCGCATATCGTGCGAAAGTTCGATTCTTTAAGATAGAGGTACCAAATAGCTATAGATTTTAAATTCGAGGTCTTTAAAAGGAAATTGGACCCTAAGATATGAGTGTCCGGCCATAGGCTATCATGGGAGACAAAGATGGACAATAATTTGGTCAAAATTAGTAATAGTTGGTTACTAATTTGACTAGTTTAATATTAGAATAAAGAAAGAAAGATATCATCTCTTCTCCTTCACTCTTCCACCGAAAAGTTGCAGCAAATAGAGGGTAGAAAGCTTCAAAAATTTCAGCACACTCATCTCTTCACAAGTAAGTGTTCTAGTCGTCCTTTCTTGAAAATAGTTGTACTTTTGAGATCCCTAAAGCTTAAGCTTTCAAATGAGGGGACCAGTGTGCAATATGGTGAAAAGTCTAGAGTTTTGCCATGAGAGCTATCATTGTTATTTGCTGCATTTTTATGGAAGAAATTGAGTCTTAGTTGTTAGATGAACAACTTTTGTGAAAGGTGTTGTTTGGAAAACACCTAATTGAACCTTGATAAAAAGGTTACAAATTTGTAGTAATTATGTGAAATGTTGAGTTATGATGATAGCTATAAGAGTATTAAATGTTCACCTAGGCTTGTTGAAGGTAGAAATGTGATTAGAATTTATTTCTGAGTCTAGGGGCAAAATGGTAATTTTTCCAAAGTCTAGGGGCAAAATAGTAATTTTTCCAAAGCACGATTATTGAAATGCTTTTATTAATGTGATGTTTAAAAGGAGCTAAATTGCTATTATAAAGCAAGAAGAATCGAGAATTCGTCTCGATCGAGGAAAGAACAAAGTCGGAACAGTGATATCAAGATCACTCATCCGAGATTAGAGAATTTATTTTCATGCCATTTTATGAGTCAGAGCATGATGGTATATGTACGTGAGAATTTAGGAACTTTAATTTTAGCGATTTCTTGTTTAATCACGATAAAGGACTAAATCGCATATCGTGCAAAAGTTCGATTGTTTAAGATAAAGGTACCAAATTGCTATAGATTTTAAACTGGAGGTCTTTAAAAGGAAATTGGACCCTAAGATATGAGTGGCCGACCATAGGCTATCATGGGAGACAAAGATGGACAAAAATTTGGTCAAAGTTAGTAATAGTTGGTGACTAATTTGACTAGTTTAATATTAAAATAATGAAAGAAAAGATATCATCTTTTCTCCTCCACTCTTCCACCGAAAAGTTGCAGCAAATATAGGGTAGAAAGCTGTAACAACCCAAACCCGGCCCAAACGCTACGACCGAATTTGGTTTGTTACGGAGAAAACATTTTGAAACGTTTCGAAAATCCCTTTAAGTCGAATTATCTTTTTGATGAGAGATGGTTATTTTATTTAAAAACATTTGAGGTGTATAAAACCTATACTTAGATCTATTTTGAAAATATTTATTAAATCAAGTTATTATATATATTTTAAGATGTACCCGAGGGTACTAAAAATATTTTTACTTTGGTTTAGAAAAACGTGTGAACTTATTATTATTATGATTAAATAGTATAAACTAATATTCAAAGCAAGTAACAAAATAATAAAAGGAGTTATTGGAGGCCTTATTACAACCCAATTAAAATTTAACCAACAATAAAAAAAAAAATAAAATAAACTAAAATTGAAAGTTCATTTAAATCAAATGTCCACTGCATGGCCACCTCGAGTCCATCCGGTCCACATCCGCAATCTACATGTCACCAGAAAAATATAAAGGAGAAGGTGAGTCACCAAGACTCAGTATGTAGCCCTTCCCCCGGTTTAAACAATTTCATACACATATTATAACAATTAACATGCATTAAGTTATGTACCCAACCTAGCCAACCAAACGCCTTTGTCTACCCCGTTGTGGTACCAAACCACTGGTGGTGCCAAACCACTGGTGACTTAAAGTCACAGATGTGATGCCAAATCACTGGAGGTGCCAACCTCTGGTGTCCGAAGACACAATTGATTGATGGGACCAACCCATCGTGTGATGACAAATCACTGGCGTCGATCCCGTATTATCATCTGTGGGGCCAACCCACTGTGGTGCTAAGCCACTGGGACAAGACACTATGAGGTGCCAAACCTCTGGAGGTACCAAACCTCTGGTGACCGTAGTCACAGTGTGTTACCAAAACACTGGTGTCCGTCGACACAATATCTCTGCCCCCTCCACTCATCAACCCATATCACAACATTATATAACAAATCTCATGCCATCAGATATTTAAGTTACAACTAAAAGTCATGCCATGCTTCCCAAAAGCATTAATAGTAATTCACATTAACAGGTACTTACCTGAATCGTCACTTATACCAATAGGGTATTAAATCCAATGCTACATCCATCAGGGTTAGCATTCACAACATTTAATACAGTTAATAAGTCATAACATGTGTATGTACACACCTGATGTCGATGAAAGTCCTAAATCCCGAAAAGAGAAGTCGGCCTCCCTAGATCTCTCTGCACCTATATTCGGCCAACCTTAGGATTAGTACTATGGCCTATTCGGCCAACCCAATTAATTAAAAAGGGGTCATCTTTTGAACCCGAATCTTACCTACTCGCTTTGAATACCAGTTTCAGCACCCGAATCGCGAATCTGATTCACAACCTACAATTGGTCAATTAACAATATCACTAGCCTTCGGCTTTTAAACACTAACATAGGCCTTACCCTTACTTACCAAATTCGGTTGACAGAAAATGGAGCCTAGATCGTCCGATTCCAAATCTCCCAGAGACCCTACCACATATCGGTTCCAAAAGAGTCTTAATACCCTTTCCATCAAATACTGAAGTCGGCCCCTACTTCTTGTGAAAATCGACAGAGACAGAAGAGAAGGAAAAATAACATTCGGCTAAGACCACTTACCTCTGCTAACTCGATTGTCAACGAAATTTGAAGAGATCTATCCCACTTAATATTCGGCCAAGGCGACTAAGGAGGTAATAGGGAAATTTGGCTAGAGGAAAAATAATGGAAGAAAAAGGTTGTTAGAGTTTTGGCAATAAGGAGTGGATGTTCGGCCAGCAAAGAAATAAATAAAAGAAAAGGGGAATTGAGGAGATAGAGATTTGGCAAGGAGAAGTAGAGAGTGTTTCGGCCAAGGTCTTGAGAGAATGGAAAAATAAAAGGAAATAAAGAAGGAAGAGGTTGGGAATTTCGGCTAATAGCTAAAAAAGAAAACAAGGTGGTAGGTTGAGGTTTTTATAGGCATTCAGCACCCCCTCCTTAAGCTTGTCGTCCACCCCTTTCAACAAGGAGTTCAAACTTTAGCCAACTCATTGTTTTTCTCATGGCCACTAATTTGATTTAATTTAAATAATTTGAATTAATCCTAATTAATAATCAAATAATCCACTAATATCCTTAATATCCAAATAATATCCCTTTTTAATCAAATAAAATCCTTCATTATCTCCTATTATCTTATTATCTAAATGATAATTAAAAGAGATTAAAGAGAGGAAAACTCTCTCTCTTAATGCCATCCATATCAAGGTGCAAAAAGGGGATTTCTGCAGCTCGAACACTGGTTCTTCCTTGCTCAATGTGGCGTCACTTGCAGCTCCCAAGTGGCCCTCATTTTGCCACTTATCCTAGGCTCATTTTATGACAATAAATCCCTTATTTATTCTTGTAACCCCTATTTGCTAAGGCTCCTCACCTTTAAAGCTTAAAAAATAATATTTTTCCCACTACTCGAGCCTACTAAAAATCCATAATTAAGCCTTACTACACCATAATTAATAACACAGCAGCTCAAGCACATAGCAAAAATAATTCAATCACAAATAGCCCCAAATTTAGGATGTTACAGTTCTACCCCCTTAAAAGAATTTCGTCCTCGAAATTACCTGATCAGAAGAGGTGGGGGTATTGCTGTCGCATTACATCCTCGGGTTCCCACGTAGCTTCCTCTGCACCATGGTTCCGCCATAGCACTTTCACTAAGGGCACTGACTTCCTACGGAGAACCTTTATATCTCTATCTAAGATCTGAACCGGTTCTTCTTCAAAGGACAAATTCGAGTTGACCTCAATTTCCGCCACAGGCACTACGTGCGAAGGATCTGATCGATATCGCCTAAGCATCGATACGTGAAAAACGTCGTGAGTCTGCCTCAACTCTGCCGGCAGCTCGAGCTGATAAGCTACCGGTCCCACTTGCTTTAACACTGTATATGGGCCAATTAACCTTGGGCTTAGCTTTCCTTTTCGCCCAAATCTCAACACCTTTTTCCAAGGTGACACCTTCAGGAAAACCTTGTCTCCTACATCATACTCCATTTCTTTGCGCTTCAGATCGGCATAAGACTTCTGTCTATCTGATGCTTCCTTAAGACGAGCCCGTATCATCTTAACTTTGTCCTCCGTTTCCGTGACCAACTCTGGACCCAAGACTTGTCTTTCACCCAACTCCGTCCAACATATGGGAGTACGGCATTTCCGTCCATACAATGCTTCGTATGGTGCCATCTGGATACTCGCTTGGTAACTATTATTGTAGGCGAACTCGGCTAATGGCAAAAATTCCTCCCAACTACCTCGGAATTCCAAGACACAACCCCTCAGCATATCCTCTAAGATCTGTATGACCCTTTCCGACTGCCCGTCAGACTGCGGATGGAAAGCTGTACTGAAATCCAATCGCGTACCCAAAGCTTGATGCAACGCTTTCCAAAACCTCGACGTGAACCTTGGATCCCTATCTGAGATAATTGATACTGGCACACCATGCAATCTGACTATCTCGGCCACATACAACTTTGCTAGCTTCTGGAGTGAGTAATCCATTCTCACCGGTACGAAGTGAGCTGACTTAGTCAAACGGTCCACAATTACCCAAACTGCATCCTTCTTGCTGGGCGTAAGGGGTAGCCAGCTGACGAAATCCATAGTGATCCTCTCCCACTTCCATTGAGGAATCTTTACTAGTTGAAGTAGTCCCGATGGCAACTGATGTTCAGCCTTAACCTGCTGACATGTCAGACACTTCCCCACGAACTCAGTCACTTCACGCTTCAACCCAGGCCACCAGAACTGTCTCCGCAAATCTCCGTACATTTTGCTACCTCCAGGATGCATAGCGTATGGGCTGCTATGTCCATCTTGGAGAATTCTTTGTCTCAGCTCTACGTCTTTCGGCATACAGGGCCGTCCTTGAAAACATAATACCCCCTGATTAGTCAAACTATACCCATCCAAACCACCATTTTGGACCTGCAATCTCTTTGCCTTCAATCCCTCGTCTACCAACTGCTTATCCTTAATCTCCTCGAGCCACGTTGGCGTGACTTGCAACTCTGCCAAAAGACTTCCATCGTCATATAGACTCAAACGAGCAAACATTGCTCTTAAGTCCGCCACGACCTTCCGGCTCAACGCGTCAGCCACCACGTTAGCCTTACCCGGATGATACTCGATTGAACAGTCGTAGTCCTTCAACAGTTCAATCCATCGGCGCTGCCTTAAATTCAAATCCTTCTGAGTCAAGAGATACCTCAGACTTTTGTGATCCGTGTACACTATTGACTTCTCCCCATAAAGGTAATGTCTCTATATCTTCAAAGCGAAGACCACTGCCGCTAACTCCAAGTCGTGCGTTGGATAGTTTACCTCGTGCGGTCGTAACTGACGGGAAACATAAGCCACTACCTTCCCTTCCTGCATCAACACACACCCCAACCCCGTATGGGACGCATCACAATAAACCGTGAACATCTTTCCCGCCTCAGACTGTACCAAAACTGGAGCTTCTGTCAGAATCTTTCTCAGCTTATCAAAACTTTCTTGCTGCTCTTCCGACCAGACGAATGGTACTCCCTTCCTCAATAACTTAGTTAATGGTGCTGCGATTAACGAGAATCCTTCCACAAACCTTCGATAGTACCCTGCTAATCCCAGAAAGCTTCGAATTTCGGCCACTAACCTAGGCGGTTTCCAATCCAACACCGCTTCAATCTTGCGGGGATCCACTCTAATCCCTTCCGCCGACACTACGTGACCTAAGAAAGCCACTTCCCTTAGCCAAAATTCGCACTTACTGAATTTGGCATATAACTGCTTCTCCCTCAGTACTTGCAGAACTATTCGCAAATGCTTGTCATGCTCCTCCTCCGTCTTTGAGTAAACCAATATGTCGTCTATGAACACCACGACGAATTGATCCAAGTACTGCTGAAACACCCTATTCATTAAGTCCATGAATGCCGCCGGTGCATTGGTCAACCCAAACGGCATCACTAGGAACTCGTAATGCCCATACCGAGTTCGGAATGCCGTCTTGTGAACATCAACCTCCTTCACCTCTAATTGATGATAACCCTACCTAAGGTCAATGTTTGAGAATACCGACGCACCCTTCAACTGGTCAAACAAGTCGTCGATCCGAGGCAACGGGTACTTGTTTTTTATCGTTAACTTGTTTAACTGACGGTAGTCGATGCACATCCGCATAGAACCGTCCTTCTTCTTGACAAACAACACAGGTGCTCCCCATGGAGATATACTTGGTCGGATAAACCCTCTATCCAAGAGTTCCTGAATTTGAGCCTTCAGCTCCACCAATTCCTTTGGTGCCATTCGATATGGTGCTATAGATACAGGTGCCGTTCCAGGTAGCAAATCTATACCGAATTCGACTTCTCGATCCGGAGGCAAACCTGGAAGTTCTTCTGGGAATACATCCGCAAATTCCCCTACTGTTCGGACCTTTCCAACCGCTGACTCCTTAGCCTCCAAGGCACAAATTCGAACTATAAATGCCTCACACCCTTTTCTGACCATCTTGACGGCCTTCAAAGCTGACACCACATTAGACAGGTAATTTCTTCGATTACCGATCATGACCACTTCACCCCCTTCGGCCATTTTAAGAACCATGCGCTTAGCAGCGCAATCCAACCGTGCCTGGTACTTAACCAACCAGTCCATCCCGAGGATCAAATCGAACTCCCCAAACGGTAGTTCCATCAGATCAGCTACAAACACGACCCCTTGGAGTTCTAGGGGTACATCCTTATAAAGCTTGTTCACAAATACAGAATGGCCTAAAGGGCTAATTACAGTCATCTTCCTAGCAGCAATCTCAGAGTCTAGGTTCAAAGTCTCTACCACACTACTAGCTACGTATGAATGCGTCGAACCCACATCAATTAATGTAACATAAGGAAGATCAAAAATTAGAAACGTACCGGTTATTACATCCGGTGCGTCACCCTCCTCGCGACGCCTCGCCGCATAGACTAAGCCAGGCTGCCTTGCCTCTGTATTGCCTGCGCCTCTGCCCTGAGTTCCGCGACCACGATTAGCACCATGGCCCTCTCTACCATTACCACGACCTCTTTGTGGTCCCACACTTCTATCTTGAGTACGGTTCTGCCCCTCCGACTGATTCTGAGCTCGCTTCCGGGGACAATCCCTCACACGGTGATCCAACGACCCACATTCAAAACAGCCCCTCTCCCCGGTCCAACAACCTCCCCAATGGGATTTTCCACAGCGATTGCACTGAGCCGGTCTCTGATTAGCAGTCGTGGGCCTTGCTGCCTGATTTGACCCACTTTGTCTAGCCTTTTTCTAGACATTACCACCTGACCCAGATGACCCAAAACCTCTCTTTTGCTTGATCCTATCGTAGTTTTTCCTTACAGATTCTTTGATCCCCTCGGCTACCTTAGCCTTTTCCACTAGAGATGAAAACTCACGAACTTGCTGCGGAGCAATCAACAGCCTCAACTCATCTCTAAGTCCATCCTCGAAGCGGACACAGCGCTCATGTTCGGTAGCCACGATGCCTCTAGCATATCTACTCAGCCTTAGGAACTCCGCCTCATATTCTGATACTGACTTAGTTCCTTGCAGTAATCCCAGAAAAGCCTTCCTCTGCGCGTCAGTGTAGCTGGTACCCACATACTTTTTCTGGAACGCAGCCTTAAAGTAATCCCACGTAAGATCATCTGCCGTGGCACCATCTCGGATCGTGAGCCACCACTGATATGCTTTATCCTTCAGAAGCGACACGGCTCCTTTCAGCTTCTCCTTATTAGACAGGTCAAGATCATCCATGATCCTTTCTGTAGATTCTAGACAGTATTCTGCTGCACTGGGTGCTACTCCTGACACACCCCGGAACACCTCAGCTCCATTAGATCGAATTCGCTCGGGAACCGATTTCCGAGCTCCCAGATTTCCACCAGCCCCAGCCACCAACTCGAGAACTCGCAACACAGCTTGCGAAACTGCCTCACCTCCGGTCTGATCCTGCTCCTCAGCTCCAAAAGCTGGAGGTGGTGGTGGCAATGGTACCTCATTTTCCGAACCTTGACCTGACCTGACGGGTTCAGACACGGTCATCCTACCTCTACCGCGTCCACGGCGTCCACGTCCTCTAGAACTCATTCTATCTAACACGCTTTTAATCTGATTAAGAAAAATTTTATGGATTAGTAATTTGTTCCCCTTGATTATCCGCGAAGAATTTTATGAAAAGTTCAATAGGGATTCTTTCGATCAAACAATGTTTTAATTCTTCTACCCTAGTTCACACAAAAGGGCACATCCATTCCCTAATACTTTCCATACTTAATCACTCTTTGGACATTTCTGTCCCGTTTCTATCCCAAGGGTATTTTCGTCTTTTTCCTACAGGGGTATTTTTGTAATTAAAAACCGAAAGATTTCAAACTTTAATAAAGCAGGTCGCTTTGAAATTCCCAAAACTGGAGAGTATTTCTGAAAATTTGTAAAATTTGAAGTTATGGCATCATTTTAGAATCAGGGGCATTTTGGTAATTTTGTCAATCGGGGGTAATTTTGTAATTTTAATAAATCCGGGCTATTTTAATAGTTGTAAAACTCTGAGGGTTCCTTTTGCGAGTTTCTTTCTTTTTAAACGATGATGTTGCAAAAATTTTGAATTCGAGGTCATTTTGGTAATTTTGCAAGTTGAGGGCGTTTTCGTAATTTTCCAAATCCAAAGTATTTTATTGGTGATTTGCAAAGTAGAGTTTTTGGGTATTTATAAAATAAGCAAATTTTTGGGCAAAACCATTGAATTGATATTTTATGAGTCAAGGGCATTTTGGTAATTTTACCCCTAAGGGCATTTTTGTAATTTCCGCAAATCAAATTTTTCGGGGAAAACATTGTAAAAATGGTTGTTCTTATGGTTGAAAGAGTAATTTCTAAAAGTTTTGAAACCAAGTTTTGTTGTTTCCTTCTTTTCAAAAACATGGCTAGGTCTCTTTCGGGTTTTAGTCGTTATGTTTAGCCTATGACCGAGCCCTCTTGGTCAGGGTGAACCAAAGCTATGCACCAGGCAGGGTTCGAGTGGAGAGGAGGTGAGTCACGTGGACTGCTTAAATACCAAGCTCCCACCGAACCTTTCTAGACATGCGCACAGAGGTTGCCACACCACTGAGCCCTTTGAGTTAGGGTGAACCGAAGCTACGCACCAGGTAGGATTCCTGCGAAGAGGTGGTGAGTCACTAGGACTGCTTAAATACCAGGCTCTTCCGGATCCAATCCTAGACATGCGTACAGGGGTTACCACACCCTAGCTCAGTGACTTAGCCATAGGTTGTTTGAGTTCATTAAGTCTTATGTTCTGTTTGTGTGTTTGAGTAATCTAATCCTAAGGTTCAAATTCCTATGAGTCTATTCTACGTTCCATGCTTCCTACCCTTCTATAGATAATAATTCACAAAGAGGTTCAGAAGGACTTACCTGGGCAGATAGGTGCCGGAGACTCGGTGCCATGCTTGTTCAAAACCAAAACCATTTCAAATCATTTAATAAGGCCTACAAATTATAAAACAAAACCTTTTTGGGCCTTGGGCCCCCACAGCCGAGCTTTGAACTGGGCTCTGATACCAATTTTGTAACAACCCAAACCCGGCCCAAACGCTACGACCGAATTTGGTTTGTTACGGAGAAAACATTTTGAAACGTTTCGAAAATCCCTTTAAGTCGAATTATCTTTTTGATGAGAGATGGTTATTTTGTTTAAAAACATTTGAGGTGTATAAAACCCATACTTAGATCTATTTTGAAAATATTTATTAAATCAAGTTATTATATATATTTTAAGATGTACCCGAGGGTACTATTAGAAAAACGTGTGAACTTATTATTATTATGATTAAATAGTATAAACTAATATTCAAAGCAGGTAACAAAATAATAAAAGGACTTATTGGAGGCCTTATTACAACCCAATTAAAATTTAACCAACAATAAAAAAAATAAAATAAACTAAAATTGAAAGTTCATTTAAATCAAATGTCCACTGCATGGCCACCTCGAGTCCATCCGGTCCACATCCGCAATCTACATGTCACCTGAAAAATATAAAGGAGAAGGTGAGTCGCCAAGACTCAGTATGTAGCCCTTCCCCCGGTTTAAACAATTTCATACACATATTATAACAATTAACATGCATTAAGTTATGTACCCAACCTAGCCAACCAAACGCCTCTGTCTACCCCGTTGTGGTACCAAACCACTGGTGGTGCCAAACCACTGGTGACTTAAAGTCACAGAGGTGATGCCAAATCACTGGAGGTGCCAAACCTCTGGTGTCCGAAGACACAATTGATTGATGGGGCCAACCCATCGTGTGATGCCAAATCACTGGCGTCGATCCCGTATTATCATCTGTGGGGCCAACCCACTGTGGTGCTAAGCCACTGGGACAAGACGCTATGAGGTGCCAAACCTCTGGAGGTACCAAACCTCTGGTGACCGTAGTCACAGTGTGTTACCAAAACACTGGTGTCCGTCGACACAATATCTCTGCCCCCTCCACTCATCAACCCATATCACATCATTATATAACAAATCTCATACCATCAGATATTTAAGTTACAACAAAAAGTCATGCCATGCTTCCCAAAAGCATTAATAGTAATTCACATTAACAGGTACTTACCTGAATCGTCACTTATACCAATAGGGTATTAAATCCAATGCTACATCCATCAGGGTTAGCATTCACAACATTTAATACAGTTAATAAGTCATAACATGTGTATGTACACACCTGATGTCGATGAAAGTCCTAAATCCCGAAAAGAGAAGTCGGCCTCCCTAGATCTCTCTGCACCTATATTCGGCCAACCTTAGGATTAGTACTATGGCCTATTCGGCCAACCCAATTAATTAAAAAGGGGTCATCTTTTGAACCCGAATCTTACCTACTCGCTTTGAATACCAGTTTCAGCACCCGAATCGCGAATCTGATTCACAACCTACAATTGGTCAATTAACAATATCACTAGCCTTCGGCTTTTAAACACTAACATAGGCCTTACCCATACTTACCAAATTCGGTTGACAGAAAATGGAGCCTAGATCGTCCGATTCCAAATCTCCCAGAGACCCCACCACATATCGGTTCCAAAAGAGTCTTAATACCCTTGCCATCAAATACTGAAGTCGGCCCATACTTCTTGTAAAAATCGACAGAGACAGAAGAAAAGGAAAAATAACATTCGGCTAAGACCACTTACCTCTGCTAACTCGATTGTCAACGAAATTTGAAGAGATCTATCCCACTTAATATTCGGCCAAGGCTACTAAGGAGGTAATAGGGAAATTTGGCTAGAGGAAAAATAATGGAAGAAAAAGGTTGTTAGAGTTTCGGCAATAAGGAGTGGATGTTCGGCCAGCAAAGAAATAAATAAAAGAAAAGGGGAATTGAGGAGATGGAGATTCGGCAAGGAGAAGTAGAGAGTGTTTCGGCCAAGGTCTTGAGAGAATGGAAAAATAAAAGGAAATAAAGAAGGAAGAGGTTGGGAATTTCGGCTAATAGCTAAAAAAGAAAACAAGGTGGTAGGTTGAGGTTTTTATAGGCATTCGACACCCCCCTCCTTAAGCTTCTCGTCCACCCCTTTCAACAAGGAGTTCAAACTTTAGCCAACTCCTTGTTTTTCTCATGGCCACTAATTTGATTTAATTCAAATAATTTGAATTAATCCCAATTAATAATCAAATAATCCACTAATATCCTTAATATCCAAATAATATCCCTTTTTAATCAAATAAAATCCTTGATTATCTCCTATTATCTTATTATCTAAATGATAATTAAAAGAGATTAAAGAGAGGAAAACTCTCTCTCTTAATGCCGTCCATATCAAGGTGCAAAAAGGGGATTTCTGCAGCTCGAACACTGGTTCTTCCTTGCTCAATGTGGCGTCACTTGCAGCTCCCAAGTGGCCCTCATTTTGCCACTTATCCTAGGCTCATTTTATGACAATAAATCCCTTATTTATTCTTGTAACCCCTACTTGCTAAGGCTCCTCACCTTTAAAGCTTAAAAAATAATATTTTTCCCACTACTCGAGCCTACTAAAAATCCATAATTAAGCCTTACTACACCATAATTAATAACACAGCAGCTCAAGCACATAGCAAAAATAATTCAATCACAAATAGCCCCAAATTTAGGATGTTACAAAAGCTTCAAAAATTTCAGCACACTTATCTCTTCACAAGTAAGTGTTCTAGTCGTCCTTTCTTGAAAATAGTTGTACTTTTGAGATCCCTAAAGCTTAAGCTTTCAAATGAGTGGACTATTGTGCAATATGGTGAAAAGTTTAGAGTTTTGTAACACCCCAAACTTGACCCAGACGCATGACCGGATCTGGTATGTTACGGGTTAAATGTTAAAAACTTCACTTTGAAGGGATTTGAAGTCTCGGTTTGTTTATGTAGGTATTCGTAAAAAAAATGTTATTCGCAGAAACCTTTTGGGTTTTTTTATTATTTAGAACTTGTTTGAAAATCCCATTTTATTATTTTTTTTCCTTGTAAGTAAATCTTTGAACATGAATTTGTAAAATGTAAACATTGACAATTATAAATCGATAACCTAAGCTATGGAGGCCTTATTACATAAATAAATCCCAAAATCAAAACTTAAAGGAAAAATCGGAAACAATTTATGAAATAAAAGACTTGATGGCCCCTCGAGTCCGCCTCGGCTTCCAGGTCGACGATCTATTGCTCATCTGAAAAGTCAGGGAAATAAAAGGGTGAGACACCAAGACTCAGTATGCAAATCCCGAAAACACATAAAAGGCTTGAGGCCCCCAAACACATTATGGCCCTTGGCCCATACACAATGGCAACAGAATATTTACATGCTACATGGCCCAACCCAACCTAAAAGTCCATCCTCTACACACCAGCCCGTACCAGCCATCACACCTCGGGGATTTCTACAATCAACCCACCAACCGCTACACACCATATCGACAGTCATGCTGCCTATTCCTAACAATCAGGAATAAATTTAACGTGGCTTAGCCATCGATCACTTTTGTGACCTAACTTTACAATTCGTGGTTTAACCACCGATCATAAGTGACCTATTAACATGCTCTTCCCCTTCATCAAATTTATCCCCATCCCATGCATACATCCATGCAGAATATAAACAATATACTACTTAAAAGATCACAGACTATCACATACATCAATACATATAGAGAAGTTTCTATGATTACGTACCTGGCATCCCTTGCCTACCCTTTTCGGGTAAAACGACTGTTCATACAGCCTTTTTCCGGCTTTTAGCCCATAACATATATAGTACAGATTAATTAGTGTGATAGAGATCTACACACTTGATTACGGACAAGACGAGACTTTCTATTTCGATGCTATCAGAAGCCGATACGACTGTTATCTGTCTAAGGTGTTGTTCTGAAGCCGATCCATAACCCGGTGGCCAATCTTGAACTGCCGACACAGCGCGTTTCTTAAATTTAGGGATTGAGTTTACAGATCCAATCCTCTCCTTCGCCTGATCAATATTTGATTCCATTAAAAGTCCTTGTCAGTTGCTACCATCACAACATATGGTTGTTAATCCATAACATAGGGTTAAGATCACAAACCTAACAAAAATCTAAAGAGAACCCCCTTACCTTGAAATCCCGAAAAGAGGTATGGGACTCAGAGACTAGCGGTTTTCAGCTTTTGGAATCTAGATGATACGATCTACTTCGATTCCTGGAATGTCACCCCAAGATGAGAATCACCAAAAACAATCAAAACATTACACCTTGCCACGCTTATTAGCCTTTCGGCTTTGGCCCCCAAAAATCGTAAGAGAAAGGAAACAGAAGAAATCGCCCTTACCTGAACACAGAGGATTCCAATCACACTTAGGAGAAATCGGCACAAGCACCCAAAGAAGAAGGATTTTCGGCAATATCAGTGAAGAAAAGAGCCGAAAATAAACAAAAGAACTATAGGTGGGACTTAGGAGTTTTTGGCTTTTAGAGGAGATAAGGAAGAAAGATGTAGAGACAGAGGCTATGGAAATCCGGCTTTAGCATAGAAGTCAAGATGAAAGAATGGGATTAGGGGTTTCGGCTTAAGCAGAGAATGAGAGAAAGGAATGAGAGGAAAAACCCAAATGTAGAAATTGAAGAAGAGAATGAGAGAATAAAACCCTAATGCTGAAAATAAAAAGATATTCCGCTCACTTAAACACAATTTCGGCACCTACTACATAAAACCCGAAAATGCCCCTTTTTAAAACTAAAACTAAGCTATTAATCAAGGAAAATTTCGGCACCCCTTGAATATACCAAAACCGATTCCTCCTCCCCCCTCATTGTTGGAATTTCGGCCACCACTGTGACCAGCAGATAATTCCTAAATTTTCTCCCTTATCTTCATCTGATCACTCATCCTCAAGTGGCATGGATAAAATTACCTCTTCCTCCCTTTTATCAGTCACTTTATTAGCCACATTATCCACATTATCCATTCTATTAATCTCCTAGTTTCAAGCATCCTAGCCGCCCCCAACTCTCCTCTCCTTTGACTCCAAAACATTCAAAATAAGCGGGAAATGCGACTCGAACCTTGGACCCCTCAGTTGACGCCACCTCCCTGCTCTCTAAGTGGCGCCACTTTGCCACTGGGCCCTTAAAACACAGATAACATCTTTTAAACCCTATCCTAACTGGCTTTACCACTAAAGTGTCCAAACAGCGATTAAGGCCTCGGCCCAATCCCTGAGCCCATTCTTGACCCCTTAAACACCCTAACTAGCACATCAAACATAACATGAACATCGCAGCACATTAAATGTGAAGCCCTACCATTTCAGGATGTTACAAGTTTTGCCATGAGAGTTATCATTGTTATTTGCTGCATTTTTATGGAAGAAATTGAGTCTTAGTTGTTAGATGAACAACTTTTGTGAAAGGTCCTTGATGAAAAGGTTACAAATTTGTAGTAATTATGTGAAACGTTGAGTTTTAATGATAGCTATAAGAGTATTAAATGTTCACCTAGGCTTGTTGAAGGTAGAAATGTGATTAGAATTTATTTCTGAGCCTAGGGGCAAAATAGTAATTTTTCCAAAGCACGATTATTGAAATGCTTTTATTAATGTGATGTTTAAAATGAGCTAAATTGCTATTATAAAGCAAGAAGAATCGAGAATTCGCCTCGATCGAGGAAAGAACAAAGTCAGAACAGTGATCTCAAGATCACTAATCTGAGATTAGAGAAATTTATTTTCATGCCATTTTATGAGTCAGAGCATGATGGTATATGTACATGAGAATTTAGGTACTTTAATTTTAGCGATTTCATGTTTAATCGTGAAAAATGACTAAATCGTATATCGTGCGAAAGTTCCATTCTATAAGATAAAGGTACAAATAGCTATAGATTTTAAATTAGCGGTCTTTAAAAGGCAATTAGACCCCAAGATAAGAGTGGCCGGCCATAGGCTATCATGAGAGACAAAGAGGGAGAAAATTTTGGTCAAAGTTAGTAATAGTTGGTGACTAATTTGATTAGTTTAATATTAGAATAAGGAAAGAAAAGATATCATCTTTTCTCCTTCACTATTCCACCGAAAAATTGTAGCAAATAGAGGGTAGAAAGCTTCAAAAAATTTAGCTCACTCATCTCTTCACAAGTAAGTGTTCTAGTCATCTTTTCTTGAAAATAGTTGTACTTTTGAGACCCCTAAAGCTTAAGCTTTCAAATGATCGAACTATTGTGCAATATGGTGAAAAGTTTAGAGTTTTTCCATAAGAGTTATCATTGTTATTTGCTGCATTTTTATGGAAGAAATTGAGTCTTAGTTGTTAGATGAACAACTTTTGTGAAAGGTGTTGTCTTGAAAACACCTAATTGAACCTTGATGAAAAAGTTACAAATTTGTAGTAATTTTGCCAAAGCACGATTATTGAAATGATTTTATTAATGTGATGTTTAAAATGAGCTAAGTTGCTATTATAAAGCAAGAAGAACTGAGAATCTAGCTCGATTGGGGAAGGAACAAAGTTTTGGACTAAACGACGAGTTGGCTCATTCTGAAAATGAGGTAAGTTTGTATATGATTAATACAACATTATAATTGAGAATGCTTTGTATCATATTGATGCATGATGCTCTACTAAATTGAGTAGTTAATGTTGAATGAGATGTGGAGTTCCTAGTGGACTATAATGAATATGAAAATGCTATCATCAATATGAGAAATAAGTAAGGTCCGATATAAGACCATGTCCGGGGCATGGCCTCGGCACCGAATTGAGATCCCGTATAAGACCATATCTGGTGTCGTAACCATTTTTGAAAACGGGAATCGACTTGGTTTTGAAAATAAGAAATGGGAGTCGCCACCAATCTTTTATTAGGTGTGATCGGATCACCTTCGTTTTAATAAAACATTTTGATTTACTAAAACAATGTTTTTGGTCTACGAAAATTTGAGAAAATAGGCTCGGGAGTCAGTTACATGCGAGGAAGGATTAGCACCCTCGTCATGCCCAAAATTGGTACCGAATTGATTAGTTAATGTCCCAATGTCGAAAGTTGAAAATTTTTGAAAAGAATTTAAAAGTATTTTAGCTTCTTGGATTTAATATCAAGATTTTCTTGTTGCGAAGGAGTAAAATATCACATCCAGTACATAGGACACAATGATTTTAATCCTCGATTCCAAGATCATCTCTTAACCCTCGAGACTCATATATAAAACATCAAAAGGATACTCGAATATTTAGCCAAACGAAAGAACCGAGACCCAACACATAGGGTACGATCTCTCGAATTTCCGAATATCGAATACTGCCTTATTTTGAAAATTTTAGTTTTGGATGAAGTTGATAAGAAAATTAGGTTATATTTTGAAAAAACGTTGTTTAAACCATGAATGAGACTATGCTCGGCATACAGTGGTAATGTAACACGAATTTGGTGCAACAATAATAATATACATACAACACCCAACGTGGGAATCTTTAATCTAAAGTATACACGCATGACTAACAATAACGATAATGGAACAATAATATAAACAAATAATATGAAAATATGAATAAACGGATTATAATGCATGCAAGAACAGTAATCACATAGCTTACATTATTTAAGCAATTTACAACATCAATAATCAAAGACGGATAAATTACAAAACACAAGCACTTTGAAATGATAATAAATTAGTTTAAAAATAGATGATGTAAAAAGGTTTTAAAATCGATGATATACGAAATGATTTTTAAAGGTGGTGTGTAAAAAGTTTCAAACAAGATGGTGTATATACATACATAATACATATATCTCTACGTATAAAGTAAAAAAACGTGAAAGACCTAAAATGACTAATAAATCAATTGTAATAAATAATATAGGGAAGATTTTGAAAGAAATAATGTATATGAAAATCTTAAAATAATATATATAAAAAGTAAGAAAAGAGTACACGAAAGCTTAAGACACATAATAATAATAATAATAACAATAATAATAATAATAATAATAATAATAATAATAATAATAATAATAATAATAAAAACTTGGAAGAAAAATAAACGAATAATCTCTTTTAAAACAGGTAAAAAAGACGAATGGGACTCCAAATAAAAAGTGAGGACCAAGGTTGCAAATTGACCTAATGGAAAGGGGGCAAGGATCGGATTGAAATGAAATAGAAATTATAGGGTCTGATTTTAAGAATGACAAAATGCTAAATCGGGCTGAAATCAGTGTGACGAAAAAGGAGAGGGGGTTATTGCGCAAATATCCCCTCAATGGGATATGCGCAGTAACTCCTGCAAGAAACGGCGCCGTTTTGTTTTCTACTTAAGAAACCCTAAAACTCCTTTTAAAACATTTTGACCTTCCTTTCCCTTAACCCCAGCCGCTGTAGCCTCTTCTTCTCCCCCCTTTTTTTTAAAGAAAAGAGACCCCGAAAACCCTCTCTCTCCCCTCGTTTGTCCGACGATCGGACTACGTTTCTGCCGCCTATCGCACCACCACCAGGTCCGGTGACCAACGGTGTGTGAGGACGAGATCCTGCCCCGTTCGAAGGCACGTTTCAAGGCTTCGGCTCTAAATCTCCCACAAACGCCAAGACCATACGTCCCTCCGGTCCTTTTAGCCCGATTTCGGCACTGGAAAAGGGGTATTTGACGACGGAGAGGTATATTTTCCTTTTTTATTCAATCGTTTGTTCTTAACATAATAAATAAAATGATAATAGAGCAGTAGATGAAGAATAATAAATCAACCTTGGAATTGTTTTTTTTTTTTTTGCTGCTAGTAATGCCGAAAAAAAGGAACCTTTTGTTACAAGATTGGCTCTGATTCGATTATACCTGAATCTACAAAGTCTTTGGCTTGGTGTTCTTGCGTTTTCTGGTTGTGTATTCGGGAAGGAGGGAAGAGAGTTTGCGATTTTTGATTGCTTTTTTCTTTCTAAGAAATGAAGACCCCCCTTTTACATCGGCTCTGAACCGCTTTATAGCCAAAAATACAAACTATATTTATTTTTCTATTATTTTTCTCCATCCTCCTCTGTTGTTTCCTTGTTTTCTGTTTTGCAGGTGTGGGCGAGGACATGTGACGATCGTTGGCCAGTGCGCTGGTGGAGTCGAGGGCCGAGACGCATGGTCGTGCGAGGCGTGGGGAAGGGAGACGCGCGTGGCTCGGGGAATGACGCGCGCGTAGAGCAGACGCGCGTATGGGGAAACGCGAAATTGAAGTGGCGTGCGTGGTGTCCGCGGGGAGGCCAAAGGGCCTGTGGTGCTGGCGGCTGGGGCAACTAAGAGCTAGGGCTCTGAAAGTTTTAAGGCCTTGTGAGCTGTTGGGCCACTACAAGATTGGGTTAGGGGTTGGTTTAATTTGTCTTGGGCTGTATTAAATTTGGGCCCATGTTTGGTCTCTTGTGATTGAACTCTGTTTTTGTAAGGGACTTTGGACTTTATTAATGGACTGTTGGGCTTATTATTTTCTTATTCATGGACTTTCATAATAGAATTTGGTTTTTCTTTTTTCGGTTTTATTTTGACTAATGGGCTCGGGTTTGGGTTTTATTATTTGACGGGCTCGGGTTCAATTAACGAGCCGGGCAGAAATTGGCGATTACATCTGGTATATGGCTTCGGTAATGAATATGAAAATCATGTAAGACCATATCCGGGATATGGCATTGGCATTTAGAAGTGACTCTGTGTAAGACCACCTTGGGGATGTGGCATTGGCTTCGTATCTACAATAATGACGATGAATATGCGTCTTTGACTATCCCTAGTGATGAATGGGATAAGTAGATGAGTTTAGAAGTAGAAATGAGAATTGTACTAAAGTCATGTGAATGAGTGAATACATGTACTCATGAATGAGTCACGAAGAAACGATTACGATATGTGGCACGGTGTGTGCTAAATGAGGGCAAGTATGAGAAAGTATGGCAAGAAGCCTATAGTTTGTGTATGGTTAGTTAATGCCATGGATGGATTATATTATGAGCTTATTGTTGCTATTTATTTCCATGCAAACTTACTAATCTTTATGCTTACCCCTTTCATTGCCCTTTCTCCTTGTAGTATTGCCAAGATAACTCGAGGAATGTGGACGTAGGAGTTCGGAGATCACACTATCGACATCACTTTGGTATAACAATTTAGACTTGTTTTGAGTATGGCATGTATAGAACTCAATTATTTTGTTAAGTTGTAATTTTTAGTAAAAGTGTTGGCTATGTATACTACTAAAGTCATTTTGTAAATGGTCTTAAGTTAGGCCAATACTTGGCAAATTCCTATGCTTGAATGAAGATGAAATTCTTGAAGCATATGCCTTGTGTTCGGATGTGCCTTTGGGTCATGAGTTGTGTTGATTTGAATTAAAGTATGTTTGTGTGCAATGTAGGGTGGCAAAGGGCTTGGTAAATAGTCATCTAATTGTCCACTCAGGTAGACACACGGGCATGTGTCTAGGCCGTGTGTGACACACGGTCAGCCCTATGAGCGTGTGGATCGACCGTGTGTCCCCTTGCATGCTAGAATTGCAAGTCAGTAAGCCTTGTAGTAACCATACAGGCAGAGACACGACCGTGTGTCTCAACCATGTGAGAGGCACGGCCTAAGATATGGGCACGTGCCTTAGCCGTGTGACCATAGTGAGATGATGACGTCATAGTCAGAATGCCAAGGTTTAGCACACGGGCGTGTCAAGGCCGTGTGAGGGACACGGGCGTGTGTCTGGCCGTGTGAAATTGGTCAAGATAGACCACGGGTGGAAGACATGGGCATGTCTTAGGGGCACACGGGCTTGTCCCTAGACCAACACGAGCGTGTGGCTCTTGTTTTGAAGAAAAGTTTTCCAAGCTCGAAAAAGTTCCCGGATAGATTCCGAAACCTCTCGGAGGTATGCTTAGGGCCTCGTGGGCCAAGAATGAGCAAGTGATGGGTTTAAATGAAATTTTATAACCCTATTTGAGATGTTTAAGCGAGATAAGTTAGGTAATGCCTTAAACCCGATTTCGACTTTGGACACGGGTAAGGGGTGTTACACCATTGTTCCGTCTAGGCCCAAAATCGGGCTGTAATAACATTTCATTTTACGAGCATAGGGACTAAAATGTAAAAATGTAAAACTTTAGGGACAAAATGTAATTTTTTCCATAATGTGATTTTTGGCTTATTTGAATAGTATAATGATTAAATAAGTTAAACATGATATTATAGATCAAGAAAAACGAGGTCCAAAATTAGAACGGGAGAAAAACAAATATTTGACGGTTAGGTCCTTTTCACCACTTTTATGCCGAGGTAACTTCGTATGTTTAATAAGCATTAAATTATATATGTATAAATGCTTAATTGATATAATTGTGGTAATTGCTATATTATTGAAATGAAATGTGAATGCTATTGAGTACGATACTACGAAAATGACCAACATAGATTCAATAAAGCGAAAGTCCCGGCTGAACCTTAGGAATAGATAGAATACAAATGTCATGACATTAGGGTTACTAAGATTACGTGTACGATCATATCTAGGATATGGCATCGATATGAGACTTCGTGTAAGATCATAGCTGGGCTATTGGCACCGATACGAGATTACATGTAGGACCATATCTGGGATATGGCATTGGTATGGTACTGTGTGTACGAGATTCCTGAGTATCCTTTAGTATTCCAAGTGGTTCAACGGGAAAATTTAATGGGTATGTCAAAGAAGAGAAAGAGCATGTAAGTATTATGAATTAGTACAGGTATGTACATAAGTTTATAAGCATTGACTTCATGATATTGTGAATTCATGGTTTCCTTGAGAATATTTTTGTGAAAGCCTTGTGAATTAATGGCCTATATTTGTGATGTACGAAATACATGGTAAATTTCGATTGGCAATTGTGTAGTTGGCTTTCGGGCTAAATTGAGTTATGATATAGCATGTTTTATTTACACAAATTGTGATTTATCGGAAATGAGAAAAAGGAAATATTAGCATAATTGCCTATCGAAATGATTATGAGAAAATATGAACTTTAAATAATTAAAAGATGTTAAAATATATGCTTGAAAGGTGAATACTCATGATTAGTGTGCATGTTTATTATGAGGTTTGAAATGATTGGTTAATTGTGGTAATCTGTTATAATGGAGAGATTACAGTTATTAGGCTAATGTCAAAACATGTTAAATTATGCTTGCCAATTTGATAGAACAAACAATGTGACTGAATAAGTTATAACTGCGAGTTTTAATGCAATTTATATTATCTTGTGTTTATTTTATCAGACTTGGTTATTATAACTGCGAGTTGCTTATTATTTTCATACGAACTTACTAATCTATATAGCTTACCCCTTCCTTTCCCATGTTTTAAA
Organism: Gossypium australe; assembly: GCA_005393395.2. Taxonomy (NCBI): domain Eukaryota; kingdom Viridiplantae; phylum Streptophyta; class Magnoliopsida; order Malvales; family Malvaceae; genus Gossypium; species Gossypium australe. Next base: position 114,381,920 of record CM016616.1, on the reverse strand, counting down.
GTGTCGTCAAGCTAGCTCAGGTTAGAGATCGCCGGAGATCCTATCACACTATCAAGCTATCATTTTGGGTATTGATAAATTCAAGTATTTTTAGTTATGGTACGTATAGGGGCTTGGTCATTTTGTTATATGCGTCATATGATTTTAGCCAACGTAATGGCTTGTAATCGTCAATGGCTTGTTTTGCTATTTGGCCATGTAAGTTGGCTTATATTGGCAACATGGTTGTAAGCCTAAGTATATTCATATATGTGTTAATGTCTGTGGTGATATGATCATGGTATGCTTGGTGAATGTGAATTATTTGGAAATGTGATTTATGGCATGATTGTGTAACGTTTGGAATTGTGACCTATTGATGAGATGAGGAATTTGAGTATAATTTGGTAACTAGATAGTAATTGAATGAAGCCTAATGAATGTGAGATTTGTATGTTTGATTTAGGGCTTAATAAATTTAGTGAATATGTTATATAAAGATATAAATATGATATGTTTTAACAATGAATGTGGATGTTTTGGTTGCCTAAGTATGTATTGTTTTGTGCCTTTGAATTGGGGTAAGTGTATGTGTGAATAAGGGCGGCAAATGGCTTGGTAGATAGCCTTATTATTGTCCACACGGGTAGACTATAACAGCTCGATTTTGGGGCTAGTTGGAACAGTGGGGCTAATCCGAGGTTGAGGAAAATTATTTTGATATTATTTTATGTGTTATGGCATTAATATATGGCTATATGAAAATTTTGGTACTTTAATTTTAACGATTGCATGCTTAATTGTGAAAAAAGACCAAATCGCATAAAGTACGAAAGTTCCATTATTCAAGGTAGAGGTGTCTAATAGTGTAACATCCCAAAATTGGGCCTAGTAGGATTGGGCCGATTGGGAATTGGGCTTTAGGAAAATTAGAATATTATTTATTTTTGTGTTGGCTTGGATATGAATTTTGTGTGTTAGCATAGTCTTGTGAAGGTTTGATTTTAGTTAGGAAGTTAGAATAAATTTTAGTATGGCTTATTTAATGAAGTGGATTAGGTGAGCTTAGCACTTAAGTTAATTTAAGTGTTCATTTATAGCACAAGAAGAGTAAGTGGAGAGTTGGTTAAGGAGCTTGAAAGGTAGCTTGAGGTTAGAGGTTCGAGTGGTATGTTTAGCATTTTGAAGGTTTATTTTGGTGTATTAGCATTGATGGCCGGTCAACCTATGTTTATGATAGGTTGGACTATTTCTTTTGGTAAGTTGAAATTATGATTAAGGAAAGCTTGATATTTGGGATAAGATTCTTAAGGTTATGGAAGGATATCTTGAAGTTATGGTATATTGAGGGGGCAAAAGGCTTGGCTTGTGGAAAATGTTTTGGAAACAATTCCTATGCTTTTAGTGTTGAATGTGGACGGTATGGGTGTCTAGGTGGGTGGCCAAATTTTGTTAGGTGGTTTAGGGGGGAATATTTGGCCAATTCCTCTTTTGTGCATCTTTTTGCATTTTGCTTTTCCTCTCCAAAAACTCTTCTTTGGCCGAATGTTTATTGTACATTTTGTGCAAATTTTGCTTTTGTTTTAGCCTTCATTTCATTGAACCAAAAATACTATTTTCTTTCTCTCATCTTTCCACTTGAAACTAAAACTTCATTTTGGCATTTTATGCACTTTTCTTTTTGGTAAACAAAGAGTTGGCCGAATCTTTCAACCCCATTTTCTCTCTTATTCTTTTTCTTTCATTTGGCCGAACCTCTTTCTTCTCCAAACTCATTTTTCTTTCTTCCATTGTTGATTAAACCGAGTTCTCTCTCTCTCATGTCTATTCTCTTTTCTACTCACATATTTTCTTCTTTCACAACCAAATAGCCGAACCTTCTTCCTCTCTTTTAGTCCTTGTTTTGGCCGAATATTCAAGGATAGTTTCTTTGATTTTTATATACAATCGGTTTTGAAAGATAGGCTCTTTGGGATTTCGGAAGCAATCGGTTTAAGTCATTCCTTTAGCGAATCGGAGTTGGTAAGTCAAGTGGTAAGGATTCTATACTTTTTAAAGTTGGTTGAGGAAGCCTAAGATTGATTGGATTTAGTGATATGGCCGAATGGCCTTTGTTAATAATTTTTAGTATTGGCCGATTGTAGGACAAGGATCTAGTGCGATAGATCGGATCTCCGGAAGTTAGTTTTGCGTTGGCGAAAGGTGTGTATCTTACACACTTTATAACATGGTTTATATATGTTTTTATGTATGTTATAACTAATCATATTATGAAAGTGGGAAAAACGATGAGATTTGGATATGATACCATGATGGTATGAATGAGGATTCGGGTAAGTCTGTTTCGATATGTTGTTATTACATGTGGATTGAAAACATGATCTATGATTTATAGTATTTATTATATGATTCATATTAAAGTGTATTAACATGATTTGGTTATCTATTGCATTGGTATGGGCAATATGAGAGGAGGGGGAAGATTGATATTCGTGTCGACGGACACCAGTGTTTTGGTAACACATTGTGACTACGGTCACCAGAGGTTTGGTACTTCCAGAGGTTTGGCACCTCATAGCGTCTCGTCCCTGTGGTTAACACCACCGTGGGTTGGCCCCACTTTTGAGATATGGGATCGACGCCAGTGATTTGGTATCACATGATGCGTTAGCCCCATCATTCGATTTGTGTCTTCGGGCACCAGTGGTTTGGAACCACCAGTGATTTGGTATCACATTCGTGTCTTCGGACACCAGAGGTTTGGCACCTCATAGCGACTTGTCCCTGTGGTTAATTCCACCGTGGGTTGGCCCCACTTTTGAGATATGGGATCGTCTGCCAGTGATTTGGTATCACACGATGGGTTGGCCCCATCACTTGATTTGTGACTTCGGTCACCAGTGTTTTGGTAACACAATTGTGTCTTTGGACACCAGTGGTTTGGCACCACCAGTGGTTGGTACCACACGGGGTAGAGAAGGAGTTATGGATGGCTAGGTTGGGTGCATTATGCATATATGTACTTTGTTATAATTTGTGTAAGAATGTGGTATTTACCCGGGAGAGGGAATATGCACTGAGTCTTGGTGATTCACCTTCTCCCTTATCATTTCAGGTGATTCGTGAGATCGCGGATGTGGAGCCGGATGAACTCGAGGAGGCCATGCAATAAATTTGGGTTCTACGTGAACTTTGGTTTGAGAACTTTACTTTATTTAAATTTGGTTTTATATTTTTATGGGTTTGTAATAAGGCCTCTCAAATTATGATTTTGGATTATATTTATGCTTTGGAATTGATTTAAAATATGGCTTATAAATTACTTGGTTAATTTAATAATTGAGCCCAATGTTTTCTAAACTTCACAACGCGATGGTTTTTAAAACGTTACCATCGGGTAACATAAATTAATTGACAATTTTAACAACTTAAGTGTTTTCGATAAATTAAATGATTTACAAATATTTAGTTACTACTATCAAATGTAAATGGTTTCAAAGTAATAATTTGAGTTTTCTTAAAATGATATAAATCTTTTCTAACTTATGATTTACTCACTTATATTAAAGTTTTATGTAATTTCAAAGTAGATTTCAGTCTTAAACTTATTTTCTACAAATATAGAATTTCAAAAGGGTTTTTCACAAAATTTAAATCGTGAACTCGTTTTTCTTCAAAACGTTTTCCTCTGTGACATACCAGATTCGGTCGTGGCGTATTGACCGGGTTTGGGGTGTTACAAATAGCCATAGAATATTAATTGGAGGTCTTTAATGTGCAATTAGGCCAATTGGGAGGTGTTGGCTAGCCATAGAGGCTAGGGACCAAGGGCATTAAATGTTTGGTCAATTTGGTGAAATTAGGTGACGAAAAGATGAATAAAATAAGATAAAAAGAAAAGCTATCATCTTTCACTCTTCACCCTCCTTCTTCCACCTAAAATTGAAGAGAAAAATAGATTTTTTGGGGTTCAAACTTTCAGCTAAGCTATCTCCTTGCAAGTAAGTGATTTGATGATTATTTTTGAGGATTTTTGTACTTTTGGAGTCCCCAAAGCTTAAGCTAGCTAATGGGGGGACTAAATTGTTAAATGTTTGAAAGTTTAGGGACTTGCCATGAGAGAATTTATGTTGTTAGCTGAGTTTTTATGGAAGAAAATGAATGTTAGTGAGATGAGAAACAACTTTTGTAAAAGGTGTTAGCATGAAAACACCTAAATATGACTTGAATGCAAAGATTGAAATTGTGTAATAAATGCATGAAATAATTGGAATTATGAGTAGTTGTAAGAGTAATAAATGTTCAGCTGGGCTTTTTTAATGAGAAAAAGTGATGAAAAAAGATTTACGAGCCTAGGGGCAAAATCGTAATTTTGCCATAGTACAAGGGCAAAATGGTCATTTTTGCCTAAGTAGAGATTATGATGTATTATGATCATAAAATGATTGAATGAGAGAAATTTTGTTGTTATAGATCAAGAAGAGCGTGGAATTAACCTTGACCGGGGAAAAGGCAAGGTTTCGGATTAAACCCCAAATTAACGCATTTTGCACGAGGTAAGTTTATGTGTAAACGATGCATCTTAAATACATATGTTTTTGCTTATTGGTGCATAGTATGATTGAGAACACTTATGATTTAAATGGATTGAATTTGGTAGAAAATGAATAAATTCCGGTTGAATGTTGAAATAGGTATGTAAGTGCGGAATATTACCCGTAGTAGATAATCGTAGGCTGTGTGCGGTACCACCTTAATTATTCTTGTTGGTAGGCTATGTGCGATACCACCTATTGATAAACCATAATTTACACATATGTTAACCCCATGCTTGGCTTAGTTTTGGATGATTTTCCATTGAATTTGATGAATTTGATGCTGTTAATCTCTTAATTTCATGTTTTATACTCAGGAGAGCTTAGGGAGTCGAAAAGAACGAGAAACAGGCCAAAAAGGGACAAAATGGGCCTACACGGCCTAGACCGCGGCACACAGGCAGACCACACGATAGTGTGTGGCAAGTCAGATCAAACACGGCTAGGGCTATCGACCATGGCGTGTCACATGGGCGTGTCCCTGCCGAAATAAGGATGAATTCTATTCAGAATAGGATACTTGTGGGCCAAGAAAGGCATCTCAAAGCCTATATAAACACCCTAGGAGACAACCTAAAAGGGGAGTTCGACAGGACATCGAATAGACGCCGAGTAGAAGGCAGAAAATACTCCAAGACAGCTGTCGGGAGCAGCTTAGGAGAAGGATCTCCATCAAGATAGAGGATCTCCCATCAAGTTCTTTAGAAGATTTTGGGTTTTCTTATGTTTTGTTTTTTCCCTATTCTAATATGTTTCCCTCTATCAGTATGAACTAAATCCCTTAAATACCTGAGGGGATGAAACCTAAGGTAGATCTTATTACCATTTGATTTATGAGATAAATACTTGTGCTTATTCTTAATTGTGAATTCTTATTCTTGTTTGATGATTCAGGTTATTGATTCAAGTTGAATGTGCTTATTCAGTGTAGTAAAAGTCCCTGTTTAAGAGTAGATCAACAAAATTAAGCAGAGTTGATTACAACCCTAGAAATAGGGGGACAAACATCTGCCGGATTAGGGTCAAACCTAATAAGGGAATCCATAGATCGAGTTAATGCAATAATAGGGTTTTAATTAGAAAGAGATTTCAATTAATCAACCTAGAGTTAGTTGTTAGTAGCCTCGAAAGAGGTATTAATATAATTTAGGGATTTCTACGGATTAAGCCAAGTGAATAAATCGTATGGATCAAAAGTGATAAGTGAAGTCTAGGTGGATTCTTCCTTAGGTATTGCTTATCTCATATAAGTTGTCTAAAAGTATTTTCCCAATTCACTCTTTGTTGCGTTCATAGTTAGTTAAATTTTTTAGTTAATTTTAGATTAAAATTAAATCCCCTTAATTATTAGGTTAGATAATAAAAAGATAGTTAATACTAGTACTCTTGGTCCTTGAGGATACGACATTCCGGACTCACCACAACTATACTACTGTTCGATAGGTGCGCTTGCCTTTGTCGAAATAATAGTTAGTTTCGAGCTCCATCACCTATTTACTTATTCAAGATGGGCTGTGTGCGATACCATCGTTAAAATTATCATTTGGTGGGCTATGTGCGATACCATCGTAAATATTCTTGTTAGTGGGTTATGTGCGATACACCCTGTTAAAGATAAATGGTGGGCTAAGTGCGAAACCACCGAGTGTTTGGTATTACTAAGAATGATTTATTGTGTAACTATGATGTGTTGTTTCATGTGATCATGTGGTGATCAAGTGCAGGGATGTATGTTAAATAATAAAAGCGTTTGGTTGTGATATGGTTGGATTATGGTAAGAGATGAATGAGCAAGCATGATCTTGGATTGTGAAATGCTATTTATTGATTAGCACATGTTATGATGTTTATTGTTTACATGTAAACTTACTAAGCTTAAAGCTTACTCCCTTTTTCCTTTCCCTTGTTTTATAGTGACAAAGAGCCGAGTCGGGATACGAAGATAATTGGAAGATTTCCCACACTATCAGCTCATCTCAGTATATTTAGAATTAGCATTTTGAATATGGCAAGTATAGGAGCTAGACTAGGTGAAATGATTTGTTATTTTGGCCAAGTGTGTATTGGCTCCTTATAGATGAATCCTTTTGTACATGGCCATAGTTAATGGCTTAATACTATTAATCAATGAAAAAATGAGGTTATTCATGATTGTGTAGGGTTTATGATTGGGTTGTTTGGTTATGAATTATGCTTGAGTGAGTTAGGGTGATGAAAGAGCTTGGAAAATAGCCTTGTTTTTGTCCACACAGGTAGGCACACGGGCGTGTGTGACACACGGTCCGTCCCATGGGTGTGTGACCAGGCCGTGTGTCCCATTGCATGTAGAATTTCAAGTCAGTAAGCTTAGTAATAAACATACGAGTAGAGACACAGCCGTGTGTCTCAGCCGTGTGAGGTCTACACCTTGAAATTGGAATTTAATTCGACACACAATCTAAGGACACAGGCGTGTGCCTTGGCCGTGTGACCATAGTGAGATGATGACGTCATAAACAGAATGCCAAGGTTTTGGCACATGGGCTAAGACACGGGCGTGTCGAGGCCGTGTGAGGGACACAGGCCAGGGACACGGGCGTCTGTTTGACCGTGTGAAATAAATCAATGTCGACCATGGGTGAGGGAGATGGCATGTATGACCACACGGCCTGCCCACACGGGCGTGTCCCATTTCACACGAACGTGTGACCCCTGTTTAGGTAAAATTTTTCTAAGTGTGTAAAAGTTTCCGATTTATTTCCGAAACCTTCCGGATGTATGTTTAGGGCCCTGGATGCCCATTATAAGGATGCTAGATATGAGAATGGAAAAGTTTTAAATTTGGAATTCATTTTAATAACCCAAAGTTGTATGACCATGTGAGTCAAGTACAGTAATGCTTCGTACCCGGCTCCAGCGTACAATACGAGTAGGGGTGTTACATTTAGTGGTATCAGAGCTATGGTTTAATCGGTTCTCGGACTACCGTAGCGTGTGTTAGAGTCTAGCTATACATGCCATAAGCGTATATTGATAGTGTGGTGGCTTCTCACAATTCTAAACTTTGTTTTTATATAGTAAATGGATCCCGATCGAGCAACTGCTGATGACGCAGCTAGTAACGCGCCAACTCCCGTGCAAGGGACTGCCCTATAGAGAGTGGACCCGAGACTAGGGGTCAAGTAGATGAGGCCCGGGATGCCTTTCTCCAAATGATAAGTAACTGGTACACGGAGTTCATGCGAGCAAACCCTACTGCTCAACCTCCTCCACCCACTTCTATACCTCAGCCAGTTCCTGTGGCTCCCCAAGATATAGATTTAGTGAGAATAACCAAGCCCCCGGTAGATAAGATTCGGAAGCTAGGGGCCGAGAGTTTAGAGCTAATATAGATGATGACCCCAAGAAGGTGGAGTTTTGGCTTGAGAACTTAATGAGAGTGTTTGATGAACTCTCCTGCACACCTGAGGAGAGGTGAAAATACGCCATGGCCTTGCTGAGGGACTCGGCATACCATTGGTGGAAAACATTGACATCGGTAGTTCCAAGGGCGAAAGTGACGTGGGACTTCTTTTTGGAGGAGTTCCGAAAGAAGTATATAAGCCAATGATTTGTGGACCAAAAAAGGAAAGAATTCCTTGAATTGAAGCAAGGAAAAATGATCGTGGCAGAACATGAGCGTGAGTTTGTTAGGCTCAGTAAATATGCACAAGAGTGTGTATCTACAGAAGCTATCTTGTGCAAGAGGTTTGAAGATGGGCTGAATGAGGATATTAGACTGCTAGTGGGGATTTTGGAATTAAAAGAGTTTGTGGTGTTGGTTGATAGGGCATGTAAGGTCGAGGAACTGAATAAGGAAAAGGAGAAGGCTATGAGTGAGGCCCGAGATGCAAGAAAAAAGCCAATGAGTAAATCATACCAAGCTCAATCAAAGAAGTCCAGGGAGATGAACCCTCAGACAACTGCATCAGCTGGATATTCACATAGAGATCGATGTACTATCTACTCGGGCTCGAGAGTTCAAAACACATCGATGGCAAGTGTGGGTGATCCGAAGTCCAAACCAGAGTGTCCAAATTGTGGTAGGCAGCACACTGAGGAGTGTTGGGGGAATAACCGAAACTGTTACAAGTGCGGTTCACCTGATCATTTCATCCGGAATTGCCCTAAGAGGGATGACAAGGAAAGGAAACAAGAGATAAGATCAAGCAATGTATCTTCGAGGGGTAGATCACAAAAGAACCCGGGAGGAGGGACTAGTAGTAGAGGTGCGCCTCAAAATTCTACTGTGAGACCGAAGGGTTGAGCACCTGCAAGGACCTATGCCATTCGCGCTCGCGAGGAGGTATCATCTCTAGATGTGATAACGAGTATTTTTTCTCTTCATGACACCTCTGTTATTGCTTTGATTGATCCGGGGTCTACCCATTCATACATTTGCATGAAATTGGCATCTAGTATGAGCATGATTATTTAATCTACGGAATTTGTAGTAAAGGTGTCAAACCCGTAAGGCAAATATATGCTAGTTGACAAGGTGTGTAGGAATTGCCCTTTGACAATTAGAGGTCATTGTTTTTCGATAAATCTTATGTTGTTGCCATTTGATGTGTTTGATTTGATTCTTGGTATGGATTGGTTGATGGCTCATAATGTTTTAGTGAACTGTGGTAGCAAGTTTATTGAGTTGAAATGTGAAAATAGGAATGTCATTCGGGTCAAATCAGGTAGATCAGATAATCTGCCAGTGATAATTTTAACTATGGTAGCTAAGAAATACTTGGGGAAAGGATACGAGTCTTATCTCGCCTTTGTGCTGAATACTCAAAAGTCAGAGGTAAAGTTTGAATTAGTGCTGGTCGTATGCGATTATCCAGATGTGTTTCTGGAGGAGTTACCCGGATTGCCTCCAGTTAGAGAGGTCGAGTTTGGAATTGAGTTAGTTCCAGGTACAACACCTATTTCGATTGCTCCATATTGGATGCCACCATTGGAGTTGAAAGAATTGAAGGTTCAGTTGCAAGAGTTAACGGACAAGGGTTTTGCAAGACCGAGTTATTCACCGTGAGGTGCTCTAGTACTTTTTGTGAAGAAGAAAGATGGGTCGATGAGATTGTGCATAGACTACAAACAGCTCAACAAGGTGACAGTGAAGAATAAGTATCCCTTACCAAGGATAGATGATCTATTTGACTAACTGAAGGGAGCTACAGTGTTCTCTAAGATAGACCTAAGGTCTGGCTATTACCAGTTGAGAGTCAAGGAGCAAAATGTTTCGAAAACTGCATTTTGGACGAGGTATGGCCATTATGAGTTTCTTGTCATGCCATTTGGCCTAACGAATGCTCCTGCGATTTTTATGGATTTAATGAACCGTGTCTTCTGACTGTATTTGGACAAGTTTGTAGTTGTCTTTATCGATGATATACTGATTTATTCTCGGGATGAGAGTGATCATGCTGAGCACCTGAGAATTGTTTTGCAGACTTTAAGAGACAAGTAGTTGTATGCTAAATTTAGCAAGATTGAGTTTTAGCTCCGAGAGGTCGGATTCTTAGGACACATTGTGTCGGGTGATGGTATTAGAGTTGATCCGAGTAAGATCTTGGCTATCGTAGAGTAGAAACCGCCAAGAAATGTGCTGGAATTCAGAAGCATTTTGGGTTTAGCGGTGTACTACAGACGGTTCGGAAAGGGGTTTTTCATGATTGCTACCCTGATGGCGAAACTGTTGCATAAAGATGTCAAGTTTGAATGGACAGAGAAATGTCAACAGAGCTTTGAGAGATTGAAAACCTTGTTGACTGAAGTGCCGATTTTAGTGCAACCTGAGTCAAGCAAGGAGTTTGTAGTATATAGTGATGCATCATTTAATGGACTCGACTGTGTGTTGATGCAAGAGGGTAAGGTAGTAGCTTACGCCTCGAGACAGCTAAAACCACATGAGAAGAATTATCCAACTCACGACTTGGAGTTGGCTACGATCGTTTTCGCTTTGAAGATCTAGTTCCATTATTTATATGGTGAGAAGTGTCGAATCTTCATCGATCATAAGAGTTTGAAGTATCTAATGGATCAAAAGGATTTGAATTTGCGATAACGGCGGTGGCTTGAATTATTGAAGGACTATGAGCTAGTAATTGATTATCATCCGGGGAAAGCAAACGTAGTAGCGGATGCCTTGAGTAGAAAATCCCTGTATGCTTTGAGGGCCTTGAGTACGAGCTTAGCATTGTCTAATGATGGTGCTATATTGGCCGAGTTGAGGGTTAGACTGCTACTTATTCAGCGAATCTGTGAAGCTCAAAAGAATGATAATGAGATGCAAGCTAACAGAGCTAAGTACGAATCGCGAAATGATTCTGATTTTTGGGTGAGTTCAGATGGTTGTTTGATGTTTCACGATAGGATTTGTGTACCTAAAGATGGTGAGTTGATCTGGGAAATTTTACATGAAGCACATAGTGGTCACTTGTCAGTACATCCTAGTAGCACAAAAATGTACAATGATTTGAAGAAATTTTATTGGTGGCCGGGTATGAAAAGAGACATCTCTGAGTTCATGACAAGATGTTTGATCTGTCAACAAGTGAAAGCCGAGCACCAAGTACCATCGGGATTGCTTCAGCCGGTGATGGTTCCCGAGTGGAAGTGGGATCGGATCACCATGGATTTTGTGACGGGGTTGCCTATGACTCCGAAAAAGAAAGATGTTGTGTGGGTTATTGTTGATAGACTAACGAAGTCGCTTTACTTTATACCGGTGCGTGTTGATTATACCCTTGATAAGTTGGCCAAGTTGTATATTGCTGAAGTGGTAAGATTACATGGAGTGCCTGTATCTATTATCTTGGATAGAGATCCGAGATTTACTTTGAGATTTTGGAAGAAGTTGTAGGAGGCCTTGGGTACAAGGTTAAATTTTAGTACTGCATTACATCCTCAAACTGACGGCCAATCTAAAAGAGTGATTCAAGTTCTTGAGGATATGCTACGATGTTGTGTGTTAGAATTTGGAGGTAATTGGGAAAGATATCTACCTTTGGTTGAGTTTGCCTACAACAACAGTTATCAGTCGAGTATACGAATGGCACCGTACGAAGCGTTGTATGGTCGTAAGTGTCGGACTCCCTTGTATTGGACCGAGCTTAGTAAAAAACAAAATCATGGGGTCGATCTAGTTAAAGAGACTGAAGAGAAAGTGAAAGTGATCCGAGATAGTGTGCGATACCATTGTTAATATTATCATTTGGTGGGCTATGTACGATACCTCCGTAAATATTCTTGTTGGTGGGTTATGTGCGATACCACCCTATTAAAGATAAATGGTGGGCTAAGTGCGAAACCACCAAGTGTTTGGTATTACTAAGAATGGTTTATTGTGTAATTATGATGTGTTGTTTCATGTGATCATGTGGTGATCAAGTGCCAGGATGTATGTTAAATAATAAAAGCGTTTGGTTGAGATATGGTTGGATTATGGTAAGAGATGAATGAGCAAACATGATCTTGGATTGTGAAATGCTATTTATTGATTAGCACATGTTATGATGTTTATTGTTTACATGTAAACTTACTAAGCTTAAAGCTTACTCCCTTTTTCCTTTCCCTTGTTTTATAGTGACAAAGAGCCGAGTCGGGATACGAAGATAATTGGAAGATCACCCACACTATTAGCTCATCTCGGTATATTTAGAATTAGCATTTTGAATATGGCATGTATAGGAGCTAGACTAGGTGAAATGATTTGTTATTTTGGCCGAGTGTATTGGCTCCTTATAGATGAATCCTTTTGTACATGGCCATAGTTAATGGCTCAATACTATTAATCAATGAAAAGATTAGGTTATTCATGATTGTGTAGGGTTTATGATTAGGTTGTTTGGTTATGAATTATGCTTGTGTGAGTTAGGATGATGAAAGATCTTGGCAAATAGCCTTGTTTGTAACAGTCTGATTTTGACCCTAATCGGAATAGTGGTTTCGAGACCACAAATCCCAGTCATAAAAATATTTTATAATTATTTTCCGTGCCTATGATATGTGATTAAGTATGTGTTAAAGTTCCGTGAATTAATTTTTTTGTTTGTGTGCTTAATTTGAGAAAAGGGCTAAATCGCGTAAAATGAAAAAGTGGCTAATTAATGTGTAATCGTTAATTTGTTAATGTCTGTATAATGCGAAGTTCTTAAGAGGCAATTAAGCCATTTTATAAGATAGTGGATGGCAATGGACATTTATAACCTAATATTATGTGTTATATTATAGTATCACTAAAGGTTAAAATTGTAAATTAGTAAATAATATTAATTACATAAAACAAAAAGCATGAAAATAGGCCATTATTCATCTTTGTTGGCCGAATATATTGAAGAAAGAAAACATCCATGGTTTTTTAAGTTTCAACTAGTTCAAGCTTAATTCAAGGTAAGTTTTTTATCGATTTTTGATAATTTCTACGTTTTCGTAATCGTTTCTTTGTGTTCTTCAAAACCCATGTCTTAATTTTGTGAATTGATGAATATTTAGAAATTCTCCATTGATGAACACATGAGTTTTGTGATGTTTAAAGATGAATGATGGAAGATATGTGTTAGATTAACAAGTTTTGTCTTTGGAGTTTTGATGAATTTGAGTAATTTGTACTTAATTGAGAAAATAATATTTTGAAGGACTAAATTGTGAAATAAATGAAATGTATGGACTTGTATGGACTACATGAAAATTTGGCTAAGCATGGGCGTAGTAAAATTTTTTGTTTTTTGTGATTTTGTGAAATAGGGACTAAAATGTCGAGATGTGAAAATGTGAGGGCTAATTTGTAAATTGCCCTAAATATGTGTTTTTGGATTGAATTGAATGAATTAGTGAATAAATGAGTTAAATTTGAATATGTATAGATCAAGAACCAAAGAAAACGGACTTAGATCATGGGAAATCGAAAGTAATTGAATAGCCGAATTCGTTTCCATTTCCGATATCCGAGTTCGAGGTAAGTTATTTATGTATCTATAAGATTGGGATTGTGTGATTAATGCTCAAGATGGGATGTATATGAAATCCGAGAATATGTCGACAAGTTATCAATGTCCGAGAAGTCCCGTATGAACCTAGGAATAGATAAGGTTACATATCTTATGACATAAGTTTCCAATATGTGAGATCATGTAAGACCACGTCTGGGACGTTGGCATTGATTCGAGATTTCGTGTAAGAACACGTTTGGGACGTTGACATCGATATGAGATTTACGTGTAAGACCATGTCTGGGACATTGGCATCGTATTTTATTCGTGTAAGACCTTGTCTATGACAGTGACATCGATATCTGAGTACATGTAAGACCTCGTCTGGGACGTTGGCATTGTACGACTATTCTGAGCACTTTGAGTATCCTATTTGATTCCAAACGGTTCAACGGGCTAATCCGAGATATGAATGACTACGTGAAATGTATACTGATTCAGGTATGTGTGAAAAGTACACCATATATGTGTAAAAAAGGATAGTATTTATACATGAACTTACTAAAGAATATGTGTATTGAAATGATGAGATGATATGTGATATACATGTTTAAATGAGTTATGAGCATATGAGATATTTGAGTAGTGGAGTATGAGTAAGTAATGGCTATGTAATGAGCCAAGGATGATGTTATGAATTTGCAAAATGAGAAATATTAATGACTTCGTGTCAATGCATTTATATGCAATTTATGTTAAGTTTATTTGTATATGGTTTACTAAGCTTTTGGAAAGCTTACTCTGTGTGTGTTTGTTCTGTTTTATAGATCGTCAAAGCTACTAAAGGCTCAGGGAACTATCGAGGATCATCATCACACTACTCAACATTATTTTGGTACCTTTTGAAAGTGTAAATACTAAGTATGGCATGTATAGGCTAGTTACTTTGAGTTATGTTTGATATGTGTATATAGCCATGGGATTTGGCTAGTTAAATGCTTGAGTTATGAATGACTAGTTATGTCTTATGATGCTAGTTTTGGTATGGTATGATAGCAAATGAATTGGTCATAAAAATGGTAAGTTTATTGATGAATAACTAGCACATTATTGATGGTAAGTTGTGATGAATTTGGTCTTGAAATGTATGTGATTAAATTGAACCTAATGCCTTATAAGTAGGTGTGATTGCTAAGCTCATAATTGAGTAGAAATGTTGCACCATTTGATGTGTTTTGGGTTGCCAAATGTGTATAGGTTGATGCTTAATTTTGCTTGTATGAATGACCCAAAGTGTGGAAAGCATTTTGGCCTTGAAAATGGCCTATATTTGCCCACACGGTTGAGCACACGGGCGTGTGGCTCGACCGTGTCCTTCGATGTTGTAATTCGAAACAAGTCAGGCTCTACCATGGGCTGGACACACGGGCATCTAACTGGCCGTGTGGTGTAAGTCAACAGCGACCACGGGTGGGGCACACAGATGTGTCTCAGGCCGTGTGATCAAGTCAATATGTATTCCCTATTTTGACACGTCTTAGACACACGAGCGTGTCTGAGGCTGTGTGAGGCACACGGCCTGCCCACACGGCGTGTGAATTCTATAACATAGAAAAAATTTTAAATTTCCAAGAATTTTCGTATGTGTTCGGTTTAATCCCAGCCTCTCTCTAAAGCATGATTAAGGTCTTGTAGACCTATTTAAGGGACACTTTAGTGTGATTTGTCAAAATTTGCTGTGAAATGTCAGTAAATGATTCTGATTGTCTGGTAATACCCTTGACCCTAAATCTGTGAAAGTTACGGGTTTGGGGTGTTACATTGTTTTTGTCCACATGGGTAGGCACACGGGCGTGTGTCTAGGCCGTGAGTGACACACGGTCAGCCCTATGGATGTGTGACCAGGCCGTGTGTCCCCTTGCATGTAGAATTTCAAGTTAGTAAGCTTAGTAATAAACATACGGGCAGAGACACGACCACAGACATGGGTGTGTGCCCAGGCCATGTGAAGCCTGCACCTTGAAATTGGAACTTAATTCGACACACTGTCTAAGGACACGAGCGTGTGCCTTGGCCGTGTGACCATAGTGAAATGATGACGTCATAAACAGAATGCCAAGGTTTTGGCACACGGGCTGAGAAACGAGCGTGTCGAGGTCGTGTGAGGGACAGAGGGTGTGTCCGGCCGTGTGAAATAAGTCAGTGTTGACCACGGGTGAGGGACATGGGCGTGTGTTACCACACGGCCTACCCACACGGGCGTGTCCCATTTCACACGAGCGTGTGGCCCCTGTTTAGGTAAAATTTTTCTAAATGTGTAAAAGTTTCTGATTTATTTCCAAAACCTTCCGGAGGCATGTTTAGGGCCCTGTAGGCCCATTATAAGGATGCTAGTTATGAGAATGGAAAAGTTTTAAATTTGGAATTGATTTTGATAACCCAAAGTTGTATGACCTTGTGAGTCAAGTACGGTAACGCCTCGTACCCGGTTCCGGCGTAGAATACAGGTAAGGGGTGTTACATAGACACACGAGCGTGTGTCTAGGCTATGTGTGGCACACGGTCAGCCCTATAGGCATGTGATCTGGCCGTGTATACCTTGCACCTAAATTGTTGCAAAATAGAATGCTCAGTATCGAGCACAAGGGTATGAGACACGGCTATGTGTCTTAGCCGTGTGAGGGACACGGGCGTGTGCCATGGCCCTGTGACTTCAATTTGCTCTTGGGTGACAAATAGAGAGTTATACGGGTTAGGGACACGAGCGTGTGTGACCACATGGCCTGCCCACACGGGCGTGTCCCAAGCCACACGGGCGTGTGACCCCTGTTTTAGCAAAAATTTTCTAAAGCTCTCAGTTTTGTATTATTGCTTGTATATAAGCCCGGTAATGCCTCGAACCCTATTTCGGCGTTGAATGCGGGTAAGGGGTGTTACATACTGTAAGTCTGGTTGTTTCATGAACGGTATCGCTCTACCTTACTTGGGTTTCTAATTCATCATGATTGATATAATATTTAATGATAAGGTTCATATGATGTTATTTACTACTACTGGTTGAAGCCCTGAATTGCAAATATGCAAATTATATTATCTTTATCGCAATTGTTTCTACCGATGTATGCGTGATATTACTCTTCTAAATTTTCTCTGAGATATCATCAGTCTCTCATTTAAACATGGTTTATCTGAGAAAGATATTCATCGGTCAGAGGAAATTACATTCATTACTATAATAAATATTGACTCGATCATGAGGTATGGTGATAGAGATCACAGATTATAGAAACTGAATTATTGTATTGGTTATTCTTGGGGCCACTTTCGGTTCTCCCTCTTCTGATTTTAGGTACACTATTGATATTAAAGTGTTGTTTTATCTATACAGTTGAAATGTCGGTCATATTAATACACTATGGTTTTGAATCTATCTAATGGTTGTGGCTTTGGAAAAGCTCAAAGCTTCAATGTTAATAATTGAAGTAGCTACATCGATGAAAAGTTATTTCAAAGAAGATGTAAGAGTTGAATGGACCGATAAATATCAATAAAATTCTGACCAGTTGGAAGCTTCATTGATCAAAGTGTAATAGCCCGATTTTGGGTCTAGTTGAAACAATGGTTTCGAAACCACGAATCTGACGTAGAAAGATTTGTTTTTATTATATTTTTAAGGTCTACAGTATGATTGAATGATTGTGTAAAAATTTTGTTTGAAATGTTATCGATTGGGCACTTAATTTAGCTAAAAGGGCTAAATTGCAATAGGTGCAAAATGTGTGTTCTAAAAGCTAGAGGTGTCTAATTGCTATGAAATTTTAAATTGGAGGTCCTTAAATGGTAACTAGACCATTATGCTTTAGTATGGACAAAAATGGACATGGTTAGTGAAAATTTCAAGGCTTAGGTGAAGGGCATTTTGGTAATCTAGTAAATAAAGCCAAAATAACTAAAATAAAAGTCTTCATCTTCTCAAATTAGTCCCCCCATAGCTGAAATTCTCAAGGAAGACATAGCTAGGGTTTGGCCAACTTTCAATCTTGATTGTAAGTCCGTTCTAGCCCTGTTTTTCATGATTTTTATGTTTTTGATATCCTTGTAACCTAATCTAGCTATTCTAGGGACTAATTTGAAAGAAACTCAAAGTCTACGATTTTACATATGATAGATATTTGTGTATTTTGATGTCTAATGGTAGAAAATGTATGTTTGGTGTTAGATAAACAACATTTACTAGGTGATTTTTGATGAAAATGTCAAAAGGACTTATTTGTAAAAGTTATAAAATGAGTAGTAAAAGTGTGATTAAATGGAAAACGAGTATGAAAATGATTCAGCTGGGCTTGGGTTTCCAAGAAATGGAATACATTTCAAATTACGAGCCTAGGAACTAAATTGTAAAAGTTAAAAAGTTAGGGGCAAAAATATAATTTTGTCATAATATGATTTTTGGGCAAAATTGAATAATGTGAGAATTAAATGAGTTAAATTTGTTATTATAGATCAAGAAAAACGAGGTTCAGACCTAGATCGGGGCAAAAAAGTGTTTGATGATTAGGTCAAATTCTACTATTTTTGTACCGAGGTAAGTTCGTATGTAAATAATGCACTATTAAATTTATGTTTTAAATGCTTTAATATTGCATGAATTGTGTGAATGACTCTTTGGATGTCTTCGATAAAGTTTCGACAAGCGAGAAATCCCAGTTGAACCTTAGGAATAGAATAGGATACAAGTGACATGTCACTAGGAACCCATGTGTATATGTGATTATGTGACCCAGGTGCTGGTCTCGTACGTCCTACCAGTGGCTGGGTAGTCCGGCATGTGTTGCGGATACTTGACAGCTTGTGTGAGCAGCACTGTGTAGCTACGTACTGATTGACAACTTGTGTGAGTAGACCCGTGAATAGCTCAAAAACGAGCCTATTGTATAATGAGATATGAGGTAGCTTCAGCTATATATATGGCACTTATTTGCAGGACTCCGAGTATTCGTTGATATTCCGAGTGTTCAACGGGAATGTCAAAGTTGTGAAAGGATATGGTTATGTTGCGAGCTAGTACAGGTATGTACGTAAAACTTATAAATAATGAGGTCGATATGTGATGAACCCTTTGTAAGGTTGTGGTTGAGTAAGTTATGACTATAAGATTTTAATAACATTTATGCTAATTTTCATCATGTTAATTGTATGTTAAATGTGCGGTTATGATGCTTATTATTTGCATAGGAACTTACTAAGCTATATAGCTTGCTCCCCTTCCTTTCCCTTGTCTCATAGTTTCACCAAGCCAGCTCGAGGTTCGGAGACCGTCAAAGATCCACTCACACTATCAATAATTATTTTGGTACCAATGAATTCAACATTTTTGAGTTATGGCATGTATAGGGGACTTGGTCATTTTGTTATGTGTCATAATTGATTTGGCCAAATATGTTGGCTTATATTGGTTGAAAGTTCATTTTGTATAAGGCCATTTGAAATTGGCTAATATTGGTTATAAGTATTTTCATATGATGATGCCTTTCATTAATGTGGGAATTTACACGATTTGATTTGATAAGTTATGTGACGGTTATGTATAATAGATATTAGCATGTGAATGATGCGTTGGTGTCTTGGTTGTGGATGTTTGGTTGTATGTATATGCTTGGATTGGTGCTATGTTATGTTGTGTAGGTGTGTGCATTAAAGGGTGGCAAAATGGCTTGGTAAATAGCCTTATTTGTTTCCACACGAGTACGTGTGTCTAGGCCATACACACGGCCTATCCCATGGGCATTTTTTTGGCCATGTGTCCCCTGCACCTTAATTTGGAGAAATAGAATGCTCAGAATTGAGCACACGGGCAGAGACACGGGCGTGTGTCTCAACCATGTGGACGGCACAGCCTCGAACATGAGTGTGTGCCCTGGCCGTGTGAAGTCTGCACCTATTTTATGAAAATTAATTTTCCACACGGCCTAGCACACGGGCATGTGACTTGGCCATGTGATCTCATTTTAGTCATGAGTTACAAGTCAGAGAGTTACACGGGGTCGAGACACGGGCGTGTGTGACCACACGGCCTGCCCACATGGGCGTGTTCCATATCCACACGGATGTGTGACCCCTATTTAGTGGAAAATTTTCTAAGTGTTGTAAAAATTTCTAAAGTTCTAGGTTTAGTCGCGAACCACTTCCAAAGCATGTTTTGGGCTTCGTAGGCTCGTATTAGAGTCTTTATGATTAAATGCAAAAAGTTTTAATATGGACAAAAATTTATGGTTCAAAAATGTATGTTTGCTTGTGTTTAAGTCCGGTAATGCCTCGTACCCTGTTTCAGTGTCGAATACGGGTAAGAGGTGTTACATTTAGTGGTCTTAGAGTCAGGTTTAGTTGATTCTCGGATTAACATAGCATGTGGAAGAGTCTAGCTAAACATGCCATATAAGAACTGTGGTAATGTGATGACTCCTGAAAATTAAACTGTGTTTTCATATAGTAAATAGATCCTGGTCGAGATGTAGCCGATGATATAGAAAGTAATGTGCCGGTTCCCACTCAAAGGGCAGCGTCATTTGAAAATAGACCTCCCATGGTTAATCAGGGAGGAGGTGCTTGGGAAGCCTTCCTCCACATGATGAATGAGTGGTATTTGGAGTTTGTCGAACAAATCCGAATGCTCAACATCCTCCACCCCCTCCTTATCCCCAACTGATTCTCGTAGCTCCTCAAGGTGTGGAATTGGTAAGACTGAATAAGCCTCTAGTTGATAAGATTCGAAAGCAAGGGGGCTGAAGAATTCAGGGCTAATGTAGATGATGACCCCGAGAGAACTGAGTTCTGGCTTGAGAATACTACCAGGGTATTTGATGAGTTATCATGTACACCCGAAGAATGCTTGAAATGTGCTATATCATTATTGAGGGACACAGCATATCACTAGTGGAAGACACTAGTATCTGTGGTACCGAGATAAAGGGTTACATGGGAATTCTTTCAAGAGGAATTCTAAAAGAAATACATTAGTCAATGGTTCATCGATCAGAAACGTAAAGAATTTCTTGAGCTAAAACAGGGCCGAATGTCAGTGACAGAGTATGAGCGAGAATTTGTCAGGCTCAGCAAGTATGCCAGAGGGTGTGTTTCCTCCGAGGCTATTATGTGTAAAAGGTTCAAAGATGGGTTGAATGAGGACATTCGACTGTTAGTTGGAATCTTGGAACTAAAAGAATTTGTTGTATTGGTTGAACGAACTAGCAAAGTGGAAGAGCTAAGTAAAGAGAAAAGAAAGGCCGAGAATGAGGCTAGAGATACTAGGAAAAGGCCGATGAGTAAGTCATTTCAATCTCAGTCAAAGAAATCTAGACAAATGTATTCTCATTCGAATGTTTCAGCTGGGGATTCACACAGAGACCGCGGGAAGCAATATTTGAGCTTTAAATCTCAAGCTACTTCAATGGAAAGTGTAGGTAATGTAAGGTCTAACAGACCCGAATGTCAGCATTTCGGAAGAAGACACCTCGGCGAGTGTAGGATGAATGATCGAGCTTGTTTCAAGTGTGGTTCTCAAGAGCATTTTATCCGAGATTGCCTTGAGATGGTTGAGAAAGAACAATTTCAGAGTGCAAGGCCAAGTAATACTACCAATAGAGGTAGGCCACCGAGAAATACCAGGAATGGAACTAACAGTAAAGGTGTGACAAAAGATCCAGCCTTGAGATCCGAAGCCAGAGCACCTGCTAGAGCTTATGCCATTCGTGCTCGTGAAGATTCGTCATCTCTTGATGTGATTATTGGTACATTTTCTCTTTATGATACTAATTTTATTGCATTGATTGATCCTGGATCGCTTCATTCTTATGTTTGTGTAAATTTGGTATCTAGTAAGAGTTTGCCTGTTCAGTTTACTGAATTTGTGATTAAAGTTTCAAACCCCTTAGGCAAATATGTGCTAGTTGATAAAGTTTGCAAGAATTGTCCTTTGATGATTCGAGGTCACTGTTTTCCAGTTGACTTAATGTTGTTGCTATTTGACGAATTCGATGTTATTTTGGGTTTGGATTGTTTGAAACTACATGATGCTATAGTAAATTGTAGATAGAAAACTATAGAATTGAAATGTGAAAATGGTGAGGTTCTTCGGGTTGAAACTGATGAATCAAGTGAATTTCCTATTGTGATTTCATATATATCTGCTCAGAGGTATGTAAGGAAAGGTTGTGAAGCTTACCTTGCTTATGAGATGAATGCAGAGATGTCTGATTTGAAACTTGAATCAGTGCCTGTAGTCTGTGAATATTCGGATGTGTTTCCAGAATAGTTGCCTGGGTTACCTATGATCAAAGATGTTGAGTTTGCTATTGATTTAGTACCTAGGACTTCACCGACATCGATTGCTCCGTATAGGATGGCTCCGACTGAATTGACAGAATTGAAAACTCAGTTGCAAGAGTTGACAGATAAGGGTTTTGTGAGACCGAGTTTTTCTCCATGGGGTGCTCCAGTGTTATTTGTAAAGAAGAAAGACGGATCTATGAGACTATGTATCGATTACCGACAGCTCAACAAGGTGACTATAAAGAACAAGTATCCTTTATCGAGGATTGATGACTTGTTTGATCAGTTGAAAGTTAAAGAGTTAAAGAGTCAAATCTGTCGAAAACTACTTTCAGGACAAGGTATGGGCATTATGAATTTCTTGTTATGCCTTTCGGACTAACTAATGCTCCTGTAGTTTTTATGGACTTGATGAATCGAATTTTCCAACTGTATTTAGATAAGTTTGTGGTTGTGTTCATCAATGATATCCTGATTTATTCTCGAAACGAGTCCAAGCATGCCGAGCACTTGAGAACTGTATTGCAGACATTGAGGGATAAGAAATTGTTTGCTAAATTCAGTAAAAGTGAGTTTTAGCTCCAAGAAGTTAGATTTTTGGGACATATTGTTTCAGGTGATGGTATTCGGGTTGATCTAAGTAAGATTTCAGCAATTGTTTATTGGAAACCGCCAAGGAATGTATCTGAAGTTAGAAGCTTTTTGGGCTTAGCAGGTTATTACAGATGTTTTGTCAAAGGATTTTCGATGATTGCTACTCCTATGACCAAGTTGTTGCAAAAAGATGTTAAATTTGAATGGTCCGAAAAATTCCAGCAAAGTTTTGAGAAATTGAAAGCATTACTGACTGAGACACCGGTTTTAGTATAACCTAAATCGGGAAAAGAATTTGTAATTTATAGCGACGCTTCATTGAATGGTTTGGGTTGCGTGTTGATGCAAGAGGGCAAAGCGATAGCTTATGCCTCGAGACAGTTCAAACCGCACGAGAAGAATTATTCGACGCATGATTTAGAATTGGCTGACATCGTTTTTGCTTTGAGAATTTGGCATCATCATTTGTACGGTGAGAAATGCCATATCTTTACTGATCATAAGAGCTTAAAATATTTGATGACTCAGAAAGATCTGAACTTGCAACAACAGAGTTGACTCGAGTTATTGAAGGATTATGAACTAGTGATTGACTATCATCCGGGAAAGGTGAATGTAGTCGCAGATGCTTTGAGCAGAAAGTCCTTGTTTGCTTTGAAAGCTATGAATATGAAACTCACCTTGCCTAATGATGGTTCAATTTTGGCCTAGTTGAGAGCTAGACCGATATTTCTTCAGCAAATTTGTGAAGCTCAGAAAAATGATAACGAATTGCAAGCTAAAAGAGCTCAATCTGAATTGGGTAGCGATTCAGACTTTCGGATCGGTTCAGATAATTGTTTGATGTTCCGGGATAGAGTATGTGTACCAAAAAATGAGGAACTTATTCAGAAAATTTTACACGAGGCACACAGTGGTTGTTTATCAGTTCATCCGGGTAGTACGAAAATGTATAATGATTTGAAGAAATTGTATTAATGGTCATGTATGAAAAGAGATATTTCTGAATTTGTATCGAGATGTCTGATTTGTCAACAAGTGAAGGCTGAACACCAAGTGCCTTTGGGTTTACTTCAGCCAGTGATGGTACTCGAGTGGAAATGGGATAGGATTACGATGGACTTTGTGACGGGTTTGCCTTTGACTCCGAAAAAGAAAGATGGCGTCTGGGTTGTTGTTGATAGATTGACGAAATCGGCTCATTTTATACCGGCACGTAAGAACTATTCGCTTGATAAGCTAGCTGAATTGTACATTTCTGAAATTGTGAGATTGCACGGAGTGCCTATTTCTATTATTTCGGATAGAGATCCGAGGTTTACTTTGAGATTTTGGAAGAAATTACAAAAAGCTTTGGGTACGAAGTTAAATTTTAGTATCACCTTTCATCCGCAAACTGACGGTCAATCAAAAAGAACGATTCAGGTACTCGAAGATATGCTTCGTTGTTGTGTTTTAGAATTTGAAGGTAGTTGGGAAAAATATCTACCATTGGTCGAATTTACTTATAACAAAAATTTTCAGTCGAATATAAAGATGGCACCATATGAGGCACTGTATGGCCGCAAGTGTCAAACTTCGTTGTATTGGACAGAGCTTAGTGAGAAATAGATTCATGGGGTTGACTTGCTTAGAGAAACCGAAGAAAATGTAAAGGTAATCCGTAACTATTTGAAAGCCGCTTCAGATCAACAAAAGTCGTACGCAAATTTGAAAAGAGAAAAGATTGAATTTCAGATTGGTGATAAAGTATTTCTGAAAGTATCTCCGTGGAAGAAGATTCTGAGATTTGGCTGTAAAGGCAAGTTGAGTCCACGTTTCATTGGACTGTATGAGGTTATTGAAAGAATAGGGCCAGTGGCATATCGGTTAGCTTTACCGACAGAGTTGGAAAGGATTCATAATGTGTTTCATGTGTCGATGTTGCGATGATATCGTTCCAATCCTTCACATGTGATTTCTCCAACAGAGATTAAGATTCGACCGGATATGACGTATGGTGAAAAACCGACCAAGATTTTCGCTCGGGAAGTTAAACAATTGAGAAATAAAAGTATAGCCCTAGTGAAAATTCTATGGCAACGACATGGGGTCGAAGAAGCTACGTTGGAACTTAAGGAAGCTATGAGAAAACAGTACCCGAACCTATTTTCTGGTAAAATTTTCGGGGACGAAAATCCCTAAAGGGGGGAGTGTAACAGCCCAATTTTGGGTCTAGTTGGAACAGTGGTTTCGGGACCATGAATTCGACATAGAAAGATTTATTTTTATTATATTATTAAGGTCTATAGTATGATTGAATGATTGTGTGAAACTTTCGATCGAAAATTTTATCGATTGGGCACTGAATTTAGCTAAAAGGACTAAATGGCAATAGGTGCAAAATGTGTGTTCTAGAAGTTAGAGGTGTCTAATTGCTATGAAATTTTAAATTAGAGATCCTTACATGGTAATTAGACCATTATGCTTTAGTATGGACAAAAATAGATATGGTTAGTGAAAATTTTCAAGGTTTAGGTGAAGTGCATTTTGGTAATCTAGTAAAGAAAGCCAAAATAACTAAAATAAAAGTCTTCATCTTCTCAAATTAGTCCCCCCATAGCCGAAATTCTCAAGGAAGACATAGCTAGGGTTTGGCCAACTTTCAAGCTTGATTGTAAGTCCGTTCTAGCCCCGTTTTTATTGATTTTTATGTTTTTGATATCCTTGTAACCTAATCTAGCTATTCTAGGGACTAATTTGAAAGAAACTCAAAGTCTAAAATCTTACCCATGATAGATATTTGTGTATTTTGATGTCTAATGGTAGAAAATGTATGTTTGGTGTTAGATAAACAACATTTACTAGGTGACTTTTGATTAAAATGTTAAAAAGGACTTATTTGTAAAGTTATAAAACGAGTAGTAAAAGTGTAATTAAATGGAAAATGTGGGCTGGTATGAGTATCAAAATGGTTCGACTAGGCTTGGGTTAAGAAGAAATGGAATACACTTCAATTTAGGAGCCTAGGGACTAAATTGTAAATAGTTAAAAAGTGAGGGGCAAAAATATAATTTTTCCATAATATGATTTTTGGGCTAAATTGAATAATGTGAGTATTAAATGAGTTAAATTTGTTATTATAGATCAAGAAAAATGAGGTTCGGACCTAGATCGAGGGAAAAATAAAGTGTTTGACGATTAG
This sequence comes from Gossypium australe, assembly GCA_005393395.2. Taxonomy (NCBI): domain Eukaryota; kingdom Viridiplantae; phylum Streptophyta; class Magnoliopsida; order Malvales; family Malvaceae; genus Gossypium; species Gossypium australe. The sequence goes on along the minus strand of CM016616.1, from coordinate 114,356,295 downwards.
GTCCAACTCTACTATTTTTGTACCGAGGTAAGTTCGTATATAAATAATGCACCGTTATATTTATGTTTTAAATGCTTTAACATTGCATGAATTATGTGAATGACTCTTTGGACATCTCGACAAAGTTTCGACAAGTGAGAAATCCCGGTTCAACCTTAGAAATAGAATAGGATAAGAGTGACATGTCACTAGGAACCCATGCGTATATGTGATTATATGACCTAGGTGCTGGTCTCATACGTCCTACCAGTGGCTGGGTAGTCCAACATGTGTTGTGGATAACTGACAGCTTGTGTGAGCAGCACTGTGTAGCTACGTCCTGACTGACAGCTTGTGTGAGCAGACTCGTGAATAGCTCAAAAACAAGCCTATATTTATTATGAGATATAAGGTAGCTTCGACTACATATATGGCACTGATATGCAGGATTTTGAGTATCCGTTAATATTTCGAGTGTTCAACGAGAATGTCAAAGTTGTGAAAGGATCTGGTTATGTTGCGAGCTAGTACAGATATGTACGTAAGACACATAAATAATGAGCTTGATATGTGATAAACCCTTTGTAAGATTGTGATTGAGTAAGTTATGACTATAAAATTTTAATAACATTTATGCTAATTTTCATCATGTTAATTGTATGTTAAATGTGTGTTTATGATGCTTTATTATTTGCATAGGAACTTACTAAGTTATATAGCTTACTCCCCTTCCTTTCCCTTGTCTTATAGTGTCACCAAGCTAGCTCGGGGTTCAAAGACCGTCGGAGATCCACTCACACTATCAACAATTATTTTGGTACCAATGAATTCAACATTTTGAGTTATGGCATGTATAGGGGACTTGGTCATTTTGTTATGTGTCATAATTGATTTGGCCAAATATGTTGGCTTATATTGGTTGAAAGTTCATTTTGTATAAGGCCATTTGAAATTGGCTAATATTGGTTATAAGTATTTTCATATGATGATGCCTTTAATGGATGTGGGAATTTACACGATTTGAGTTGATAAGTTATGTGATGTTTATGTATAATAGATATTAGCATGTGAATGATATGTTGGTGTCTTAGTTGTGGATGTTGGGTTGTATGTATATGCTTGGATTGGTGCTATGTTATTTTGTGTGGGTGTGTGCATTAAAGGGTTGCAAAATGGCTTGGTAAATAGCCTTATTTTTGTCCACACGAGTAGACACACAGACGTGCACGGCCTATCCCATGGGCATGTGTTTTGGCCATGTGTCCCCTGCACCTTAATTTTGAGAAACAGAATGCTCAGAATTGAGCACACGAGCAGAGACACGGGTGTGTGTCTCAGTCGTGTGGACGGCACGGCCTCGAACACGAGCGTGTGCACTTGTCGTGTGAAGTCTACACCTATTTTATGGAAATTAACTTTCCACACCAGCGTGTGATCTCATTTTGGTCATGAGTTACAGGTCAGAGAGTTACATGGGGTCGGGACACGGGCGTGTGTGACCACACGGCCTACCCACACGGGCGTGTGTGTCCACACGGGCGTGTCCCATATCCACACAGGCGTTTGACCCCTATTTAGTGGAAAATTTTCTAAGTGTTGTAAAAATTTCTAAAGTTCTCGGTTTAGTCCCGAACAACTTCCAAATCATGTTTTGGGCCTCGTAATCTCATATTAGGGACTTTATGATTAAATGCAAAAAGTTTTAATTTGGACAAAAATTTATGGTTTGAAAATGTATGTTTGCTTGTGTTTAAGTCCGGTAATGCCTCATACCATGTTATGGCGTCGAATACGAGTAAGGGGTGTTACACAAAGTATTGATTCCAATTCAGCCTGAATTCGGTAAGGAATTTGTTATTACAATAATGTAACATTGAATGGAATTAGATTGTGATTTGATGCAGTAGACAAAGTAATAGCCTGTACTTTTAGATAGTTAAAAACCATATGGAAAGAATTACCCAATATATGATCTAGAGTTGATAGCTAATTATTTTGTATTGAAATCTGAGAACATTACTTGTTTGGTGAAAAATGCTGTATATTCACCGATTATAAAAGTTTGAAGTATCCGATGTTGCTAAAAGATTTGAATCTGAGATAGCTTATATGGTTTGAAATGTTGAAAGATTATGACTTGATAATTGTATATTATTCGGAAAGAGCGAATGCGATTACAGATGTTCTGAGTAGAAAATCTCCATATACTTTGCAAACCATGGATATCGAATATGATTGTCTAATAATAACTTAATTTTAGCTAAGTATAGAGCTAAACCGGTGTCTCTACAACAGATCAGTGAAACTCAAAAAAGTGATAATGAGTTGTGAGTTAAATGAGTACAGTGTGAAATAATTTCTGAATAAAAATTTCAGAATAGATTCGGTAAATGTTTGTTATTCAGAGACAGAGTCTGTGTACTGAAGAAATTAGAGCTTGTGCTGAAAATTTTACATGAATGATCACAGTGGTACTATACCTGTTTATTAGGAGAATGATAAAATGCATAATGTTTCGAAAAAGATGTATTAGTAGCTCGGAAATGAAATGTGGTATTTCTGAAATTGTACTTAAATGATGGATGTACTAGTAAGATAAGGATGAAATTTTCAAGATGGTTATAGTCAGAGAAAATACCGAAGTGGAAATGGGACAAAGTTACTATGAACTTTATGTTTGGATTATTCCTGTCTATGAAAAAGAAAGATATTATTTGAGTAATTGTTGATTGTTTGACAAAGCCTACACATTTTATTCTGACATGCATGGATTTCTCGCTTGATAGATTGCTTGAATTACCTATTTTTGAGATTGACAGATTATATGATGTGCTAGTTTCTATTATTTCTGATAGAGATCTACGGTTTATATTCCGATTCTGAAACAAGTTACAAGAAACTCTGGGTACATCGTTACATTTTACTACGGTATTTCATCCTCAAATGGATGATCAATCTGAACATATGATTTAGATTTTGGAAGATATCTTCGATGTTGTGTACTTGAATTTGAAGGTAATTGAGAAAAGTATTTGCCTTGGGTTGAGATTACTTATAACAGTTAACAGTCAAATATAAAATTTTACTGTACGAGGCTTTATATGGTCACAAATGCAAAACTCCGGTGTTTTGGACAGAGTTTAGTGGGAAAAGATACATGTAGTAATTTTGATTCGTTGAACCCGAAGAGAGATGGAAGGGACCTGAGACAGTTCAAAAGCAATATTTGATCGTCAGAAATCCGATGTGGATCTAAAATGAAAAGAAATAGAGTTTCTGATGGTGACAAAGTATTTTTGGAAACTCACCATGAAAGAAAGTTCTTCGGATTGGCTGTACAGGCAAAAATTAAGTCTACGGCTTACCGGGTCATATGGGATTTCTGAAAAGAATTGAACCTGTTAAGTATTGATTGGTATATTTGTTAGAGTTCTACAAAATTCACAATACTCTTCATGTGTATATGTGTTACAACGGTATCGATCAAACCCATCATCTGTTATTTCTCTGATAGATATTGAAATTTAGCTTCACATGACTTATAGTGAGTGACTGGTTGAAATTCTGGCATGTGAAGTGAAAGAAACGAAAAAAATAAAGATAACTTTAGTGAAAGTTCTTTGACAGTGATATGATGTAGAGAAAGCTGCCTGGGAAAAACTAGATAGAAACATGAGAAACTAATGTTGGAATCTCTTTACTGGTAAAATTTTCGAGGACGAAAATTCCTTAAGGGGGGAGAGTTGTAACAGCCTAAATTTCGGTGAAATCGGAACAGTGGTTTCAGGACCACAAATCTGATCCAAAAATAAATTTATTTTTATTTTATCATATGGTCTGTAATATCTTAGAAAAGTCATGTGAAAATTTTGAAAAGAAAATTTTATCTATTAGGTGCTTAATTACGAGAATGACCAAATCGCATAAATTGCAAAAGTTGAATTCTAGTAGCTATTAGGATTAAATAGCTATGTAATCCAAAACTTAAGGTCCTTTGATAAACCGTAAAAGTAACATATTTTAATCCCACATTTAGCATACTTTTGGATGATTTATCCCTTGATTTATGTAAAAAGGTGCTCTTAATCCTTTCTTTTCATGTTTTATACTCAGGAGAGCACCCAAGGACGGAAAGAACTGAAAACGGGCCCAAAACGGAGTAAATGGGCCATATCATGAACACAGCCTGGCCACTACTTACACGGCTGTGCCTCACTCAACAGGCTCGAACACGGCCTGGCCACTACTTACACGGGCGTGTGACATGGCAGTGCCCTTGTCGCTGGAAAGAAGAGTTTCACTCGGAAAAGGATACTTAGGGGCAAAGAAACATATTTCGAAAGCCTTATAAACACCCTAAGTATTACCTAAAGGGGGGCGGTTAGCTAGGCCTAGGAGCCGAGCCAAAAAGGTCAGATTTGTGGGAAACACTCGAATATAGCTAGTTGATCCATCTCAAGAAGTCGAAATTATACTCAAGACGGCGGATCTCTCCTTCAATTCCTTCAGGGGGTTTTAGGGATTTCTTATGTTTTGTTTTATCTTTTCTTTTGAGATGTTTTCTTTTATTGTTATGAACTAAACCCTTCAGATACCTGAAGGGGAGGAAACCTAAGACAGATCTTGTTATTGTTTTCTGAACTATATGATAAATACTTGATTTGTTCTTAATTATGTGTGCTTAATTCTTGTGTTAATATTTCCAGGATATTGATTCAAGTTGGATGTGCTTAGGTGATGGAGCAAAAGTCCCTGCTTAAGAGTAGATCTAGCATAATTAAGCGGAGTTGATCGCACGCCTAAAGATAGGGTGACGAGATTTTGCCGGATTAGGGTGAAACCTAATATGGGAGTCCATAGATTGAGTTAATGCGATCCTAGAGGTTTTTTAGAAAGAGATTTCAATTAATCAACCTAGGGTTAGACGTTATTCGCCTCGAGAGAGGGTTTAATATAACTTAGGGAATATTACGGATCAAGTCAAGTGAATAAATCGTTTGGTTCAGTGTTAGATAACAAGTGAAGTCTAAGTGGATTCTTCCAAAGGGTATCGTCTTAATCAGCTGATTTTTTCCAATAGTATTTCCCCAATTCATTCTTTTTTTCTTTGCGTCTTTAGCTTAGTAGTTAGTTAAATTTAGATTAAATAACAACTTCACTTATTTTAGACTAGACAATAGAAAGAGAGTTAGTATTAGTACTTTTGGTTCCTTTGGGTTCGACATTCTGGTCTTGCCTTAACTATACTATTGTTCGATAGGTGTGCTTGCCTCAAATCATTGTCAGAGTTAGTTTCCAGGTTCGATCATTCTCATTCTAAATTTAAAACTCTGAAATCGACGATCATCCTTATATGGTAATTAGACCATTAATTAAAGTATGTAGATATTTTGGTGACTCATCCATGTAAATTTAGAAAAAGGGCAAGGACTAAATTGTAATTCAACTAAAATAGTTAATTAAAAAGATGAAAAGAAAATAAAATCATATTTTCTCACCTTCCTCCCCAAAATAAACATGGAAACCCTAGGAGAGAGAAAAGAAACTTTCATGGCCAAATTGGGTAAGTATCATTGTCCCGTTTTTAGTGATTTTGATATTTTTGAAATCGGGATAGCCTAAACTATCTATTTGGGGGATCAATTTGAAAAGTTATCAAAGTATAAAAATTGGATCAAGGATGTATATGCTGAAAATTTGAAATTTATGGTAGAAAATGAAAGATTGATGATAGATAAACAACTTTTACAAAGTGATTTTTCATGAAAACTTGATTTAGGGACTAAAATGAAAAATGGTGAAAATGTCATGAAAATTCTGAAATTTGTGAAATGTATGTGCTGTAAAAGTTGTATGTATATTTTGGCTAGGCTTGGGTAGAGGGTCAGATTTCATGAATTTCATTTTCCGAGCCTAGGGACAAAATGGTAATTTATGGAAAAGTTAAGGGCAAAATGGTAATTTTGCCTAAAATGTAAATTGAGTCCATATGAATGTAAAATGTGACGAATTAACATTAAATTTACTCGTATAGATCCAGATAGACCAAATTCAGAGCTAGAACGAGGAAAGAGGAAAATGTCGAATTAGTAGATTTTACATATACGAACATTTGTCGAGGTAAGTTTGTGTAACTAAATTATGTTTATTTACATGCTTGTTTTGATTGTGATTATGTAAATTGTATAAATGTCATAAATATGTGAAATGATCACACACTCGTGAAAGCCCGATAAATGAAAATGCCCGACAATGGTAAATGATAAAAATTGTTAATATTATGCTTGAGTTGGACGTGAATATTTAAATTGCATAAATGCATAAATATATGAGATTGACCACATGCTTAATAATGCTTGAAAGATTTTACATCCCATTTGAATAAATGAAAATCGATGGATAAATATAATTTCCTGTAATAAATGAGGTCCTGCATTTGTTGCAGAATGAATTTAGCTCGGACAAGTAATCCTAATGACTTCATTACAGAAAGGATTTAGCCCGAACGGATAATCCTGATATAAGTCCTCTCGAACATATGTTATGGATTGGATTTAGCCTGGACGGGTAATCCAGATCAAGATTTTAGAGCATATGTTATCAAAAGAATTTAGCCTGGACTGGTAATCCTGTTGTTTTTATATGTATGTGGCTCGAGAGTGTACTTTCTGAATGGGCACCATTGGACACGAATTGACAGATTCTGATTTGTACAACTCGAGTGTACTACATGTGTATCCATCGATGCTTTGAATAAATTCAACGGGTAAAGCTGTAACACCCTTAACCCGTAACCGTCACCGGATTGGGGTTGCAAGGCATTACTGAACATAGCACAAGTCACCACAAACATTTATAGCTCACATAGGCACCACCGAATACATTATGAATAATTACATTTTTAAAGCATGCTTAAACAATATCATACATTTCTTAATCCTCTTTAGCCAAATTCACAAATAAACAATTGCAACAATTAACTAAAGGTACTATTCGTTTGGTCAATTAAGCCACATTAACCGAATATGCATAAGCTCAAAATGACTTCCTAAAACTAGATAAAAATTCACAAAATCTAAACATACATATATGTGGTTGCATGACATCTTATTCCACCCTATTCACATAACCCAAATAAATTCATCATGCAAAGTATACCTCAATTCACTTGTAAAAACATAACCGAACCAACATACTAATATCCCTCTCATTTCCGAAACACATGAAATGAACTTAATACACATGTGCAATTGTAACCATAACCAAATATGCCATGCATGATCTCATGCAAACGCACCTACTATAATGAGACGATAATGTCATTGATAAAAATACACTCAAGCAACATCTCAAGCATAGACACTAAACTCAAACCTAAAGATAAGCCATTTTCGTATGGCAATAATACATTCATTTAACTATTGATTAGACTAACTCAAAATGGTTTAGTCTATACATGAAACACCCCAAACCCGGCCCACGAGCCTTGACCGGATCTGGTATGTTCCTCGATGTAAACCGGTTCAAAATCCTTTTGTTACTTAGGAAAAACTTGTGTGTTTTGAAAGAAAGATTGTTTTGGGTTGGGCTTGAGTTGAAAACGAGTTTATTTTATATTAAAAACCCATTTATTTCAGGTGACAAAATATTTAGAGTTTATTTTAAAATAAATTGACTTAATATTTAATAATTAAAAATTTCGTAACATAGTAAATAAAATAGAAAATAAAATAGTTCACTATTGCCTTATTACATCAAATAATTCCCAAAAATAAATTAAAGTGCTTAAATAGAATAAAAGTCCAAATAATAAAATTTTCCTTGCTGTGCATAGCCACCTTTAAGCTCCGACCGACCCGGTCCATTACTGCTCATCACCTGGAAAAATATTCCCCAACGGGGTGAGTCAAACAGACTCAATGTGTAACCAACACTAAATCCAAACAAATTTAGGCATATCATTCATATCACATTCACATAACAAGTAAAGATAATGATGCAAACCCGAACCCAAACCTAGATGTCATCCGCTACACATCACCCGTACCAACCTGCACACTGTGGGGACTAATAAGTCAACCCTCCATCCGCTACACACCATCGAAGGCAGTCGCTGCAGTCGACGTGCTCATCGCCCTTATAAAATTTGTGGTCTTAGGTCACCACATTCAGATATCGTGGTCTTAGGTCACCACATTCAGATATCGTGGTCTTAGGTCAGCACATTCAAATATCGTGGTCTTAGGTCACCACATTCAGATATAGTGGTCTTAGGTCACCACATTCACTTCCCCTTTCATATAATATCTCATATGCCCCCATATATCATACACATTATGCAATATTATGCCTTAATTCACATTCTTATCATATTCACATTCATGGCATAACAAATCTTATCATACTCATAGTAGGAGTAGGAAAACGTACCTTAGTACTGTGTACCATAACATGGTACTTAGCCATATTCACATTCTTATAACATACATGCATATTTAAATATTGCCATAAACTTATTAAGAATTAGTGTGGGGTACACACCTGATTCGCTTAAGGTTTCCAATCCAAATCCCGAAAAGCTTGATCTAATGCCTTAGATCTTAGATCTCTACATTTAATCAATCATTTAATACTTAGTAAAGAGCCATTCGGCCATAAATCCAAATCCTAGTAGGATTAGTACACTAAAACTTACCTTGTTGCTGATTGATGTCTAATCAAATGCCGGAAACGTTGTATCCTTCTTTCCTGAAATCGGCAATCACTAGATTACTTGAATAGATTAGTTTCGGCTTTTGAATAATTTAAAGAAACACATCTATTTACCAAACATGGCCTTGGCCGAATGCTATAGACACTTACCTTGTGGATTTTAAATCCCGAAACTCACCAAATAACTAGGGAACACGCGGCTTATGGTGTACCTTCGGGAAAAGAACTTCTCCTTCCTTGTAGTCGACACTTAGTAAATCCCGAAAGATCTCTTCAAGGTTTCGGCAACAAGATATTAATGGGGCTAGTCCTAGATTTCGGCAAATCTTAAAAGAAAAAGGATGAAACCGAATGAGATCTTACCCTTACTTTAGATATCGACAGTTCCTTTGCTTGAAGTCTCAAACTATTCGGCTATGGCCTTGATCTTAGCAAGCTTTCGGATTTTGGAATATTAAGAGGAGAAGAATGAAGAAGAAAAGAATAGGGGTTGCAGAGAAAATTCGGCAGAGGTTATCAAGGAAGAGAAAATAATGTTGATCGGCCTCTCTTTTCCTTTTATAGCCGAATTTACTAGGCTAGAGTGCCCTACTTGGCCACCACTCTTCCTTATTTTCCTCTTTATCTCCTTATTTTAAAATTAAAGAAAAATCCTCATTTATCTCTTAAAAATAAATCCATTATTTATCCCTTATTTATCCACCATTTATCTCTTAAAAATAATCTAAAATAAATCATCATTTATCCACCCCTTAGCCGAAATTTTAAGAGAATTTAAACTCCTCCCTTAAGTTCCTTGGTGCCGTCCACCTCTCTGCTCCTTGTAACAAAATAAAATTCTTTTATTTGCTTCTCATTTGACTCGAACCCAGGCCCAATTGCACCTGCTTGTGGCGTCACCTACTGGGCTTTAAGTGTGTGTCAAATTTCTTCTTTTAATTTTTTTAAGACCACCTTGCCTTAAAACTTATCATTTCTAAGACATTTCCTTACATTTCTAAGTTTCTAAAAATGCTCGTTTGCCTCCTTTAAACTTAACATTTCTAAAGCATTTCCTTACATTTCCAAGACAAGACATTTCCTTATATTTCCTTACATTTCCTCACATTTCCTCACATTTCCTTACATTTCCTTACATTTCCATACATTTCCTTACATTTCCATACATTTCCTTACATTTCCATACATTTCCATACATTTCCTTACATTTCCATACACTGCCAAAACTCATGAATTATGCACGAACGCATAACCCCTAATCTAGGATGTTACAGTTCTACCCTCCTTAAAATAATTTCGTCCTCGAAATTACTTACTAACGGTTAATCGTACATCTTAACTCACCGCACTACGCTTATGCTGCGCACTCTAATCTTATAAAAATATCATACTTCCTAAATAATAGCCTTTATCTGCTTATTATCCACATATTTTAAACATTAAAATCCCTAAATCTTAGCCTTTATTTCACTGATTACCCGCGAAGAAGTTCTATGGAAAGAATTTTAGGAGTGGTTCTTTCGTATTCATACACGCACACAGTCTTTACATTCATACATTCATCAATCAATTATGAACTTTCGTTCATTCAGAGAAACGTTGTAGTTTTCATTGTTGTTGTTTTTCCACTACCCAGGGGTATTTTCGTAATTTGTCCTACAGGGGTATTTTCGTAATAACTCAGGGTCAATTTGAAAATTACAAAATTCATTTCAAATTTTCCAAACTCATGGGTATTTTGGAAGAAAGATTTTCCAAATCAAAGGTATGGTCAAAATTTCGGAAAGCAGGGTCATTTTGGTCATTGTGATAAACCAGGGGTAATTTCGTAAATTTCTCAAATCGGGTATTTTGGCTTTACAAAACTTGGGGGTTGTTTTTGAGAATTTACTTTCCAAATCGTTGATGCTGCAAAAATTTTGAAGATCGGGGGTCATTCTGAAAATTTTGTAACTCGGGGGTATTTCGGTAACTTTGGATCTCGGGGGTATTTTGGCAATAAACCAGGGTAAATTTGTAAAGTTTAATATTTTCGGGGTATTTCCAAATTTGGCAAAACTTTGAGAGTTCTTTTTGAGAATTGTACTTTCCAAAACGGTGATGATGCAAAAATTTGGAAATCAAGGTCATTTTGGTAATTTTGTAAGTTAGGGGAAGTTTTGTAATTTTTTCCAAAATCAAGGTATTTTGATATTTTGCAAATTAGGGTTTTTGAACATTTATAAAGTAATGAAATTTTGGTAAAACTGTTGGGTGGTTGGATAATTTATAAACCAAGGGCATTTTTGTAATTTTACCACTAGGGGTATTTTTGTAATTTCATAAATCAAGAAATATTCCAGAAAAATTTTATGGGATAGCTTTTATAAATCAAAAGAGTATTTTAAGAGTTTTAAAACTAGGGTTTTTAGGAAAATACGGCTAGTTCCCTTTCGGGTTTTAGTTAGGGGTTTAGCCTATGAATAAGTCCTCTTGGTTAGGGTGAACCGAAGCTACGCACCAGGTAGGAATTGAGTGGAGAGGAGGTGAGTCACGCGGACTGCTTCAATACCAAGCTCCCACCGAATACCAATCCTAGACATGCGCACAATGGTTGCCACACCCTAACTCGGTGACTTAGACACAGGTTGGGTAAACTAATCCTAGAGTTCAAGTACTTAGTATGCTAATCTACGTTCCATTCTATTTTTACCCTTCTACATATCATAATATAATTCACACAGAGGTTAGGGGTACTTACCTGGTGGACTTCGGGTCGGAGACTTAGGTGTCATGCCAGAAAACCTGCTTATCTTCAAAAACTCATTTGGGCTCGATTTGAAAACGTTTTGGGCCTTAAACCCCAGGCCGAGGGTTTGAAACTGGGCTCTGATACCAACTTAAAACACCCCAAACCTGGCCCACGAACCTTGACCGGATCTGGTATGTTCCTCGATGTAAACCGGTTCAAAATCCTTTTGTTACTTAGAAAAAACTTGTGTGTTTTGAAAGAAAATAGTTTTGGGTTGGGCTTGAGTTAAAAAGGAGTTTATTTTATATTAAAAACCCATTTATTTCAGGTGACAAAATATTTAGAGTTTATTTTAGAATAAATTGACTTAATCTTTAATAATTAAAAATTTCGTAACATAGTAAATAAAACAGAAAATAAAATAGTTCACTATGGCCTTATTACATCAAGTAATTCCCAAAAATAAATTAAAGTGCTTAAATAGAATAAAAGTCCAAATAATAAAATTTTCCTTGCTGTGCATGGCCACCTTTAAGCTCCTGCCGACCCGGTCCATTACTGCTCATCACCTGGAAAAATATTCCCCAACGGGGTGAGTCAAACACACTCAATATGTAACCAACACTAAATCCAAACAAATTCAGGCATATCATTCATATCACATTCACATAACAAGTAAAGATAATGATGCAAACTCGAACCCAAACCTAGATGCCATCCGCTACACATCACCCGTACCAACCTGCACACCGTGGGGACTAATAAGTCAACCCTCCATCCGCTACACTCCATCGAAGGCAGTCGCTGCAGTCGACGTGCTCATCGCCCTTATAAAATTCGTGGTCTTAGGTCACCACATTCAGATATCGTGGTCTTAGGTCACCACATTCAGATATCGTGGTCTTAGGTCAGCACATTCAAATATCGTGGTCTTAGGTCACCACATTCAGATATAGTGGTCTTAGGTCACCACATTCACTTCCCCTTTCATATAATATCTCATATGCCCCCATATATCATACACATTATGCAATATTATGCCTTAATTCACATTCTTATCATATTCACATTCATGGCATAACAAATCTTATCATACTCATAGTAGGAGTAGGAAAACGTACCTTAGTACTGTGTACCATAACATGGTACTTAGCCATATTCACATTCTTATAACATACATGCATATTTAAATATTGCCATAAACTTATTAAGAATTAGTGTGGGGTACACACCTGATTCGCTTAAGGTTTCCAATCCAAATCCCGAAAAGCTTGATCTAATGCCTTAGATCTTAGATCTCTACATTTAATCAATCATTTAATACTTAGTAAAGAGCCATTCGGCCATAAATCCAAATCCTAGTAGGATTAGTACACTAAAACTTACCTTGTTGCTGATTGATGTCTAATCAAATGCCAGAAACTTTGTATCCTTCTTTCTTGAAATCGGCAATCACTAGATTACTTGAATAGATTAGTTTCGGCTTTTGAATAATTTAAGGAAACACATCTATTTACCAAACATGGCCTTGGCCGAATGCTATAGACACTTACCTTGTGGATTTTAAATCCCGAAACTCACCGGATAACTAGGGAACACGCGGCTTATGGTGTACCTTCGGGAAAAGAACTTCTCCTTCCTTGTAGTCGACACTTAGTAAATCCCGAAAGATCTCTTCAAGGTTTCGGCAACAAGATATTAATGGGGTTAGTCCTAGATTTCGGCAAATCTTAAAAGAAAAAGGATGAAACCGAATGAGATCTTACCCTTACTTTAGATATTGACAGTTCCTTTGCTTGAAGTCTCAAACTATTCGGCTATGGCCTTGATCTTAGCAAGCTTTCGGCTTTTGGAATATTGAGAGGAGAAGAATGAAGAAGAAAAGAATAGGGGTTGCAGAGAAAATTCGGCAGAGGTTATCAAGGAAGAGAAAATAATGCTGATTGGCCTCTCTTTTCCTTTTATAGCCGAATTTACTAGGCCAGAGTCCCCTACTTGGCCACCACTCTTCCTTATTTTCCTCCTTATCTCCTTATTTTAAAATTAAAGAAAAATCCTCATTTATCTCTTAAAAATAAATCCATTATTTATCCCTTATTTATCCACCATTTATCTCTTAAAAATAATCTAAAATAAATCATCATTTATCCACCCGTTAGCCGAAATTTTAAGAGAATTTAAACTCCTCCCTTGAGTTCCTTGGTGCCGTCCACCTCTCTGCTCCTTGTAGCAAAATAAAATTCTTTTATTTGCTTCTCATGTGACTCGAACCCAGGCCCAATTGCACCTGCTTGTGGCGTCACTTACTGGGCTTTAAGTGGCATCTCCAAGCCACTTTTCCATGCCCATTTGTGTGTCAAATTTCTTCTTTTAATTTTCTTAAGACCACCTTGCCTTAAAACTTATCATTTCTAAGACATTTCCTTACATTTCTAAGTTTCCAAAAATGTTCGTTTGCCTCCGTTGAACTTAACATTTCTAAAGCATTTCCTTACATTTCCAAGACAAGACATTTCCTTACATTTCCTTACATTTCCTCACATTTCCTCACATTTCCTTACATTTCCTTACATTTCCATACATTTCCATACATTTCCTTACATTTCCATACATTTCCATACATTTCCTTACATTTCCATACATTTCCTTACATTTCCATACATTTCCATACATTTCCTTACATTTCCATACACTGCCAAAACTCATGAATTATGCACGAACGCATAACCCGTAATCTAGGATGTTACAATACATGCCATATACTTAAAGTTTATACACAAAAAGGGATACCAAAATATCGTTGATAGTGTGATGAGCTTCGAACGTGATCCCCGAGCACGAGATGAACACCCCAAGGAGAATCTACAATACACAACAACAACCACATCGAATAAGCCTTCATAGCTTAGTAAGATTTAAGCAATTTAGAAATTCATATCAAAATTTCCATTTATAAAAATCCATACCAAAGTTTCGAATATTCAGGTATAGAGTTCATAGTAACCCACATATATATATATTCAAGTTCTATTTTGTACTTAATTTCGTGTATCACCAACACATAATAGTAATCATCATTCATGCCATCTACTTATCAAATTCAACATTTCCATTTTAAAACACCAACCCATTCCTAAACTATGTATATATGTATATGTATATTTTGGACATACCTTAAATTTGCCTACCTTCCACATCTTAACCATTCATACGAAATGTATAATACTATATTCAACCTCTTTCCATAAACATAATAACATTAGCAATTAAAGTCGTTTAACGAACCTTGAACCTAAACACTTAATAATAATAGTTAGTAACGTATCGCACACTTAGTGCCGTTACTCATTATTTCCGCACACTTAGTGTAAAATTTTCCAGTAACGTCTCGCACACTCAGTGCCGTTACTCATTATTCCCGCACACTTAGTGCCTTATGACCGGTATCGCACACTTAGTGCTTGGTTATGTATTCGTACATTTAGTACTCATTTAAATACATTTCCATTCAATTTAATCCATAAACACATAAATGGACAAATTACCAATTTTCCCTCAACATTTCCCACTTTTACAATTTAGTCCTATTTGCTCAAAACTCAAAATATGAAAATTTGAATTAACCCCTTAAGGGCCGAATGCTCTTCATCCCCATACAAGTCCCTACAAACCATTTATTTTGCATTTTGGACCCTTAACTATTTATTTTCACAATTTTAAACCATCATACTCCATCTCATCTAAATTTCCTACTCAAAACATGTTATTTTCAAACATAAACTAAGCATTCTTCCATCAAACATAACAAAACAAGAACACTCATCCATGGCTGAATCTATAACATGCTTCAAACTCAAAAATTTCAACATGGGTTTGATAGTACTCAAGTTAACTAACTCAAAAATGTAAAAATTTACAAAAACCAAGCTCAAATACTCACCTTAATGTGACATGCAATGGCCGAATAAATGGAGGTTTAAGCTTCCTCTTTTCTTTGTTAAAATTTGGTGAAGAAGATGAGGAAGAGAGAGATGAGATAAAACATGTTTCTTTTATTTAATATTATTAATACATATTATAACATGCCACTATCATATAATAATTATAATAAAATATACTTAAATAATATCCTATGATTATTGTCGTCCACTATCACTTTATTAATGGCCAAATTGCAACTTAAATTCCAAGCAAAAGAAAACCATTCAAATTGGCCCTAAATTCCATAATAGCTAATTTTTTTTTTCATACTTACTCAATTTAATCTTTCACTTAAATTAGTCACTCAAACACACAAATTAATCTACGATATTTGAACATATGATTAACCACATAATATAGATATCAAATTAATAATAAAAAAAATTTCTAATTTGGATTTGTGGTCCCGAAACCACCATTCCGATTAGGGTCGTAAACGGGCTGTTACAACTCTTCCCCCTTAAGAAAATTTTCGTCCCCGAAAATTGTTACCAGCGAATAAATTTGGGTAACGTTCTTTCATTGATTCTTCGGTTTCCCAGGTTGCTTCCTCAATCCCGTGTTTATGCCACATTACTTTAACCAACGATATCTTCTTATTTTGCAACTCTTTTACTTCACGAGCTAAGATGCGAATCGGTTCTTCCTCATAAGTCAAATCAGGCTGAATTTCAATCTCTGATGGACTGATCACATGAGAAGGATCGGATCTGTATTGTCGAAGCATCGACACGTGGAAAACATTGTGAATCTTGTCTAACTCGGATGGCAACCTCAATCTGTAAGCAACTGGCCCAATTCGCTCGATAATTTCATACGGTCTAATAAATCTCGGACTCAGTTTTCCCTTTCTACCAAATCTAAGTATCTTTTTCCACGACGATACTTTTAAGAACACTCGATCACCCACTTGAAACTCTATATCCTTTCATTTCAATTTCGCGTATGACTTCTAATGATCTGATGTGGCTTTCAAACTTTCTCGAATTACTTTAACTTTCTGCTCCGTTTCTCTGACCAAATCAACCCCGTGTATCTTGCCTTCACTTAGCTCAGTCCAAAATAATGGGGTACGACATTTTCGATCGTACAATGCTTCATAAGGTGCCGTTTTAATACTTGATTGAAAGCTATTATTATACGCAAATTCAATCAAAGGCAAGTATCATTCCCACGAACTCTCAAACTCAAGAACGTAACATCTCAACATATCCTCGAGTATTTGAATAACACGCTCGAATTGACCATCCGACTGAGGGTGAAAAGCTGTACTGAAATGTAATTTAGTACCCAAAACATCCTGCAGTTTCTTCCAAAACCGCGATGTGAACCTCGGATCTCTATCCGACACAATAGAAACAGGTACTCTGTGTAACCGTACAATTTGCGATAGGTACAACTCAGCTAATTTATCGAGTGAGAAATCCATACGTACAGGAATGAAATGAGTCGATTTCATCAATCTGTCGACAATAACCCAGATTGAATCTTTCTTACTCGGAGTCAAAGGCAAACCCGATACGAAATCCATAGTGACTCAATCCCACTTCCACTCGGGTATCATAATAGGCTGAAGTAGTCTCGATGGTACTTGATGCTCAGCTTTCACTTGTTGGCATAATAAGCACTTCAATACATAGTCTGAGATGTCTCATTTCATACCATGCCACTAGTAATACTGTTTCAGGTCGTTATACATTTTCGTACTACCCGGATGAATCGACAATCTATTACTATGAGCTTCATAACAAATCATTCGAATTAATTCAGGTTTCTTAGGCACACATACCTGATTCTTGAACCACAGACTTCCTTCTGTATCTATCTAAAAATCTGAATCCGCACCCGAGCCACAATGACTTCTTTTTATTTTTAAATCATCATCAACCTCTTGAGCTTCTCGAATCCATTGTACAAACAATGGTCTCGCTTTTAACTCTGCAATGATCCCACCATCATCGGTTATAGCCATATCTGTATTCATTGCCCGTAGAGTAAATAGTAACTTTCGGCTAAGTGCATCGGCAACCACATTAGCCTTTCCCGGGTGATAATCAATCACGAGCTCGTAGTGTTTCAACAATTCCAACCATCATAGCTGTCTCAAATTCAGATCCTTCTAAGTCATTAAATACTTTAGACTCTTATGATCCAAATAGACGTGGCATTTCTCACCGAATAGATAGTGATGCCATATTTTCAAAGCAAAACTATAGCGGCCAACTCAAGGTCGTGCGTCGGATAATTCCTCTCATGCGGTTTCAACTGTCTCGAGGCGTAGGCTACAACTTTACCCTCTTGCATCAATACACAACCCAGCCCATTTAAAGATGCATCACTAAAAATAACAAACTCCTTACCCGACTCTGGCTGAACGAGCACTGGAGCTTCCGTTAACAAGGTCTTCAGTTGATTAAAACTCTTCTGACACCTTTCTAACCACTCAAATTTCACGTCCTTCTGTAATAACTTTGTCATCGGAGTTGCTATCATAGAGAATCCTTTCAAAAAGCGTCTATAATATCCTGCAAGCCCTAGAAAACTACGTACCTCAGAAACATTCCGCAGAGGTTTCCACTCCAATATAGCCGAGATTTTACTCGGGTCAACCCGGATACCCGATGTTGAAATGACATGCCCCAAAAAGCTGACTTCTTTCAACCAAAACTCACATTTACTAAATTTTGCGTACAATTGCTTATCACGCAAAATCTGTAACACTAACCTCAAATGCTCAACATGTTCAATTTCGTCTCGTAAATATATCAGTATGTCATCTATGAATACAACCACAAACCGATCTGAATACGGTCTGAATACCTGATTCATCAGATCCATAAAAATAGCAGGGGCATTAGTGAGCCCAAACGGCATCACCAAGAACTCGTAATGCCCTTATCTCGTCCAAAAAACAGTCTTTGGTGTGTCCAATTCTCTAACTCGCAACTGACAATATCCTGACCTCAGATTAATTTTTGAGAACACCGAGGCTCTCTTAAGTTGATCAAATAAATCGTCGATACGTGGCAACGTGTATTTGTTCTTTACGGTCACCTTATTGAGTTGTCGATAGTCAATGCACATCCTCAAGGTTCCGTCCTTCTTTTTCACAAATAAAATGAGCGCACCCCAAGGAAAAAAACTCGGTCTGGCGAAACCCCTATCCGTCAATTCTTGCAACTGAGCTTTCAATTCTTTTAACTCAGTTAGTGTCATTTTGTACGGAGCTATCGAAATCGCGATGGTTCCTGGCACTAGCTCAATCCCAAACTCTATTTCACGAACAGGTGGCAATCCCAGTAATTCATCCAGAAACACATCTGGATATTCACTAACAATCGGTACAGATTCAATCTTCTTTTCGGTTACCTTGCTATCAATCACATATGCAAGATAAGCTTCGCAACCCTTCCTCAAATACTGTCGAGCCAACATCGAAGATATCACAGCCGGTAGTCCTTTCAAGTCTGCACACTCAATTTGGATTATCTCGTTATTCTGGCATCTTAAATCAATAGTCTTTCGTCTACAATTCACTACCGCATCATGACATGTTAACCAATCCATACCGAGGATAATATCGAACTCATCGAAAGGTAACAGTATCAGATCAGCCGGAAAACATAAGTCTCGAACCATCAAAAGGCAGTTCTTGCATACTTTATCAACTAGTACACATCGATCCAGGGGGTTTGAAACCCGAATCACAAACTCAGTAGACTCAACAGGTAGAGTCTTACTGGATACTAATGTTTCACACACATACGAATGAGTTAAGCCGGGATCAATCAAAGCAGTTACACTAGTATCAAAGAGGGTGAAAATACCGGTAATAACGTCTGGAGATGAGGCCTCCTCTCTAGCACGGATGGCTTAAGCTCTAGCCGGTACACAGGCCTCTGATCGAATAGCCGCATTTGTAGTCCCCTTCTGTGCACAACTCCTACCTCCCCCAATACGAGATGGTCTACCTCTAGCTGTAGTGCCACTCGGTCTCGCGCTCTGAGCAGTACCCTTTTCTACAGTTTCCGGGCAATCCCGAATAAAGTGATCCTATGAACCACAGTTATAACAAGTACGATTAATAGATTTACCCCAGCACTATCCGAAATGCCATCTACCACACTGTTAACACTCAGGTTTACTCGATCGAGCATTGCCGACACTAGCCACTGATGTAGCTCGAGAACTCACTGGTAACCGTTCTCGTATAGAAATCCCAGGGTTAGGTTTGGATCAGCTACCATCGTTCTTGAACTTCTTCGTTGCCATCTGCAAAAATTTACCCGCAGATCTCTTTCGAAGATCTTTAGATTCAAGTTCAGCTTTCCGTTTTTCTTTCCCCTGTTCTTCAGCTTTACAAGCTCGTTCAACCAGCACAACGAACTCATTAATTTCAAGAATACCAACCAGAAGCTTTATATCTTTATTTAAACCATCTTCAAATCTCCGGCACATAGCAGCCTCCAACGAAACACATTCACGAGCGTAGCAACTAAGTCGCACAAACTTGCGCTCGTATTCGGATACGGTCATACGACCTTGTTTAAGCTCGAGAAATTCTTTACGCTTAGAATCTATGAAGCGCTGACTTATATATTTCTTACGAAATTCCATCTAGAAGAAGTCCCAAGTAACCCTCTCTTTCAGAACAACTGACACGAGTGTATTCCACCAATAGTAGGTAGAATCTCGTAATAATGATATGGCATACTTCAGAACTCATCGGGGGTGCAGGACAGCTTATCGAAAACACGAACAGTATTATCGAGCCAAAATTCAGCTCGCTCTGCATCATCATCATCCTCAGCTCTAAATTCTTGAGCCCTGTGTTTTCTAATACGATCAACCGGAGGCTTGTTTACTCTTTCAAGATTTACAATCGGGGGTACCACCAGTACTACAGTGGGAGTATTCCGATTCAAAGGTGGTTGAACAATCGGATTGGTTCGTATGTACTGACTGAACCAATCTGTAATATCCCGGGATAGGGGCTATTTTGTTGTTGCATTGTTTGCATGTGTTTGGTCTGTGATGTCGTTGTTTCGATGTTTTGAGGCTTAGGTGTAAGCCTAGTGTAAGCCTGAGTAGTAGGAGAAATTTTAGTTTTTAAGCTTTATGTGAGAGGAGCTGAAGGAGCTAGGGTTTATAGATATTTTTTAGGTGAATGTTAGCACAAGAATTGAGCTAGTAGAGTGGCAAGATAGGCGCCACTTAAAGCTTGAGTTTGGCGTCACTTGCAGGGGAAGAGGTCCTGTGTTCAAGCTGCAGAAGTCTCACATTTTGCTTCCATTTTGACGGCATGGAGGAGGAGAAGTAGTGTGCAGTTCAAACTCTGCCATGGACCAAGTCAAATGACTTGAATGGTGGGTGGAGAGTGAATTTAGGAGGTTGACTAGTTCAAAGTTGTTTGAACTAGTGGTGGGGAGTGTTTGTAGGTGGTGGCCGAATGTTGGGTGCTTCATGTGGGAGTGGCCGGTTTGGTAAGTGTGTAAGTGGGAGTGCCGAATGTTCCTTGGCATTTTGGTGTATTTTCGGTCAACATTGGGAAAGCCAAGTTCTTTCTTTTGGCATAGCTAGCCGAATTTCAAAAGAGCTCTCTCTCATTTTTACTTCTTGAAACCGACAGTCCAAGCAATCTACTTGCCGAAATTTGTACCTGTGTCTCCTAAATTTTGTGTGTGGCCGAATGCTCTCTTCCATTTCTTTTTCTTTTCAATTGTGTTGAGCCGAAACTAGTATCCTCTTCTTCTCATATTTTCTTTCTTTCCTTGAGACATTGGTAGCCGAAACTCTAATCTCCAAAACACCTTCTCCATTTCTTTTTCTTTCAAAACCGAAAGTACCTTCATCCTGTCCATTTTCTTTCTTCTTCTCAAAACCTCTTTGCTGAAACCTTTGTGCCGAATCTACCTTGCCTTCTTAGCCGAACCTTGATTGATTGTTTTATACAACCACAGCCGAATCTTCTTCTCCTTTTTGTTTAAGTCTTGGCCGAATCTCAAGCAAGGGGGATCTCTTCTAGTTTTGGTTCTAATCAGGTTTTAGAGGAAGGTAAGTGCTTGGCCGAATGTTCATTTCTTCTCTCCCTTGTTCTCTATCGATTTTGGTTTGGTTAAGAGCCGATTTTGGGTTTGGCTGAAAGGAGTTAATCTCTTGTTTTGGTAATCATTAGATTATAGGGCATCCGGAATTTTGAAGCAGGCAAGCGAAGCCTTTGTCAGTGAGTGATCGATTGGTAAGTGGTGGTAAGAAGTGATTTTATTAGTCTATTCTTTTAGTTTTCTTTAAGCCAAAGTCTTCAAAGGATTAACTATTCTTCTTAATAGGGTGTGGACGTTTGCTTAAGAGAAAACCATCGTTTGGTTCAGGATTTGGTAGGAAACCAAATCGTTTATAAGGTAAGGGTTTGAATGTGAACCCTTTGGTTTATTTGGTTTGGCCGAATGGTCTTGGTTCTAATGTTCCTGTTTGGCCGATTATAGGAGCAAGGTAATCGAGGGTCTTAGATCGGTTCTTTGGGATTAAGGCTTGCGTGTTAACAGGTGTGTAAACTAACACACTCTTTGCTTAGTAATATGTTTAATAACTTGATTGTCCATTAAAGCCAAAACAGTATGGTTGATTGATATGATACCCTATGGGGTATGTGCACGGACTTGGGTAAGTCCGTTCATTACGAGTTCTGTTATTGATATATGATATCATGATCTATGATGTATGTGTTATGAGATGCAATATTAAACATGTTAGCATGATTTGCATGACTGGCATACTTTACATGAGTCGGTATGTTAATGGGTGATATGAGAGGAGGGGGAATATGATATCCGTGCCTTTGGGACACCAGAGGTTTGGCACCTCCAGTGGTTTGGTACCACAGATCGATTCATTGTGACTTTGGGTCACCAGAGGTTTGGCACCTCATAGCGTCTCGTCCCAGTGGCTTAGCACCACAATGGGTTGGCCCCACGGTTGATAAAATGGGATCGACGCCAGTGATTTGGTATCACACGTGGGTTGGCCCCACATCTTGACTATTCATGGCTTCGGTCACCAGTGATTTGGTATCACATTTGTGTCTTTGGGACACCAGAGGTTTGGCACCTCATAGCGACTTGTCCCTGTGGTTTAACACCACCGTGGGTTGGCCCCACCTTTGAGATACGGGATCGTCGCCAGTGATTTGGTATCACACGTGGGTTGGCCCCACAGATGGATCATTTGTGACTTGGGTCAGCAGTGTTTGGCACCACATTGATGGATATCGTGACTTTGGGTCACTAGTGGTTTGGCACCACCAGTGGTTTGGTACCACACGGGGTAGAAAAGGTGTTATGGATGGTTAGGATCGGGTGCATTAATTGTATTGCTTTGTTATGGTGTGTGTTAGTATGTTGCATTTCTTCGGGAGAGGAATTTATGCACTGGGTCTTGCGACTCACCTTCTCCCTTATCATTTCAGGTGATGCTTAGATCGCGGACATGGAGCCGGATGGACTCGAGGTGACCATGCCATGAATAAATACAGATTTGCACTGACTTTTAAAACTGGGTACTTTATTTCGGTTATTTACATTTGGTTTTGTTGGGATTGTAAAAGGCCTTTTTAAACTTATGCTTTGCTATTTACATGCTTAGATTTGATTTCAAATATGCCTTAACAAATTACTGGGTAAAATTTGCTAAAACTTGGAAAGATAAATGTTTTTCAAACTACAAAGCGATATGTTTTAAACTTTACCATCGGGTATCACGCTGTAAATCAAAATGGACACAACTCTAATGTTTTCCAAACTTGAGATTATTTTCCGTACTAAAAATGCTTTTAAGCAACTCAAAATAATTTCTCGGATTTCTAAATGATATAAAATTGTTTTACTTATGGATTCAACTAAGTTTTCAAAACTTCCGGGTTTTCAAATGCACCATCGTTTTCAAATGCACCATCGGTTTTAAAACAATCATGCCCAAGATTTCTACAAGTACGAAATATAGCAAAGAATTTTTATCAAACTTTTAACCGGAAACCTAACCTCTCAAATGCGATTTTTCCCGTAACAAACCAGATTCAGTCGTGGTGTATTGACCGGGTTTGGGGTGTTACAATTGTGGTATCAGAGCCAAGTTCAAAGGCTCGGCTGTGGGCCCGAGGCCCAAAACATTTTAAAAGATTGTTTTAAGTGTTTTGTTTTAAAATATATGGTTTGAAAGGCATGGCACCGAGTCTCCGGCACCAATCCACCCAGGTAAGTACCCCTTACTATTGCTTGTGATTTGTTGGATGTAATGTGATTGGATGACTAGCAATAGTGGATTGCTTTTGAAACTGAAACTAATAGGACTCTGTGGACTTCCGGAAACAAAACTTCTTTAATAAATAGAATTCATAAGACTTTGCTTTTAAACAGTGGAATAATTACTGATGCATAAAACTTCTAAATCAGATAAGTCGAGATTTTAGTCATGAGCGCTAGAGGTGGACGTGGTCGTGGACGTGGTCGAGGTAGGATGATAGTTTCTGAACCCGTAGGATCTGGTCAGGGGTCAGAGAATGAGATACCGGTACCGCCACCAGCTAGAGGTGGTGAGTTTCAGGATCAGACTGGGGATGACGCAGTGTCGCAGGCGATGCTGCAGGTTCTGGAAAGGGTAGCTAGAGTAAGTGGAGGCGCAGGAGCTCGAAAATCTGTGCCTGAGCGACTCCAGGCAAACGGGGCTGAGGTATTTCGAGGTGTCTCTGGTGTTGCTCCCAGCACGGCTGAGTATTGGCTGGAGGCGACGGAGCGGGTCATGGATGATTTGGACCTGACTGCTGAGGAGAAGCTGAAGGGGATAGTATCGTTTCTTCGGGATGAGTCATACCAGTGGTGGCTCACGGTTCGGGACAGTGCTGCAGCAGAGGATCTTACTTGGGATTATTTCAACGCTGCTTATCAGAAAAGGTACATTGGAGCTAGTTACATCAACGCGAAACGAAAAGCATTTCTGAGGCTAGTTCAGGGGAGTAAGTCTGTGTCAGAGTACGAGGCAAAGTTCTTGCGGCTGAGTCAGTATGCTAGGGGCATTGTGGCTACTGAGCACGAGAGGTGTGTTCGTTTCGAGGACGGTTTGAGAGATGAGTTAAGGTTGCTGATTGCTCCACGGCAGGAGCGTGAGTTTGCTGTCCTGGTAGAGAAGGCTAAGGTAGCCGAGGGAGTTAAAGAGTCTGTGAGGCAGAATATGGATAGGAGCAGACATAAAAGGAGTTTTGGATCTGCTGGGTCGTCAGGTAATCCTCAGAAAAGGGCTAGACAGAGTGGGCCGAATCAGTCTGGTAGGTCTGTTGTTGCTAATCAGGGACCGGCACAGTGTAACCGTTGTGGGAAATCTCATTGGGGAGGATGCTGGGCCGATGGAAAAAGATGTTTCTAGTGTGGCTCTTTGGATCACCGTGTGATGGACTGTCCGCGTAAGTTGGCTAGGATTCAGTCCGAGGGTCAGGGCCGTACTCAGTTCAGGAATAATGGACCGCCACCGCAGAGGGGTCGTGGTAATGGCCGAGGAGGCAATGGTTCTAGCCGGGGCCGCGGAGCACCGTGCGGGTAGTTCTGAGGCAAGACAGCCTGGGTTAGTGTATGCAGCGAGGCGCCGAGAGGAGGGCGACGCACCGGACATCATAACCGGTACGTTTTTGATCTTTGGTTCTCCATTTACTGCTTTGATTGATGTGGGTTCGACGCATTCATACGTGGCTAGTAGCATAGTAGAGACTATGGATTTAGACTCTGAAACTACTTCTAGGCAGATGACAGTAATTAGCCCTCTAGGTCACTCTGTAGTTGTAGATAAGCTGTATAGAGATGTACCCCTAGAACTCCAAGGGGTAGTGTTTGTGGCTGATCTGATGGAACTGCCGTTTGGGGAGTTCGATCTGATTCTTGGGATGGACTGGTTGGTTAAGTACCAGGCGAGGTTGGATTGCGCGGCTAAGCGCATGGTTCTAAAGAGAGCTGAGAATGATGAGGTGGTCATGATAGGTAATAGAAGAGATTACTTATCCAACGTGGTATCTGCTCTGAAGGCTGAGACGATGGTCAGAAAGGGCTGTGAAGCGTATGTGGTTCATGTTTATGCCTTGGAGGCTAAAGAGTCTGCGGTAGAGAAGGTCCGGACAGTTAAGGAATTTGTTGATGTGTTTCCAAAGGAGCTTCCGGGTTTGCCGCCGGATCGTGAGGTAGAGTTTGGGATAGATTTGTTACCCGGAACTGCGCCAGTGTCTATTGCTCCGTATAAGATGGCGCCAAAGGAGTTAGTGGAGCTTAAGGCTCAGATCCAGGAGTTGTTGGATCGAGGCTTTATCAGGCCAAGTGTTTCACCTTGGGGAGCGCCGGTACTCTTTGTCAAGAAGAAAGATGGTACGATGCGGATGTGTATAGACTACCGCCAGTTGAATAAGCTGACGATCAAAAACAAGTATCCGTTGCCACGGATAGATGACTTGTTTGATCAGCTGAAGGGTGCATCGGTATTCTCGAAGATCGATTTGAGGTCTGGGTATCATCAGTTAAAGGTGAAGGAGGCGGATATCCACAAGACGGCGTTTCGTACTCGGTATGGGCACTACGAATTTCTGGTAATGCCGTTTGGGTTGACTAATGCGCCGGCAGCATTCATGGATATGATGAATAGGGTGTTCCAGCAGTATTTGGATCAGTTCATCGTGGTTTTTATAGACAACATCTTGGTGTACTCAAGGACAGAAGAGGAGCATGATGCGCACTTGCGAGTGGTGTTGTAGATTCTAAGGGAGAAGCAGCTTTATGCTAAGTTTAGTAAGTGTGAGTTCTGGCTTAGAGAAGTGACTTTCTTGGGTCATGTAGTGTCAGCTGAGGGGATTAGAGTGGATCCTCGTAAGATTGAGGTAGTTTTGGATTGGAAGCCACCTAAGTCAGTGGCTGAGATTCGGAGTTTTCTTGGCTTGGTAGGATACTACCGAAGGTTCGTCGAGGGATTTTCGTTGATTGCAGCGCCGATGACCAAGTTGTTAAGGAAAGGGATTCCGTTTGTTTGGACTGAAAAACAGCAGGAGAGTTTCGATAAGCTAAAGAAGATTTTGACTGAGGCTCCGGTTTTAATTCAACTGAGGCAGGGAAGGAATTCACAGTATATTGCGATGCATCACATACGGGCTTGGGTTGGGTGCTGATGCAGGAAGGAAAGGTTGTGGCTTATGCATCTCGGCAGCTGAGGCCACATGAGGTCAATTATCCGACGCACGACTTGGAGTTAGCGGCTATAGTCTTCGCTTTGAAGATTTAGAGGCACTACTTGTACGGAGAGAGATCGATAGTCTACACAGATCACAAGAGTCTGAAGTACCTTTTGACTCAGAAGGACTTGAATTTGAGGCAGCGCAGATGGATTGAGTTGCTAAAGGACTACGACTGTTCGATTGAGTATCATCCGGGCAAGGCTAACGGGATGGCAGACGCGTTGAGCCGTAAGGTTGTTTCGAACTTAAGAATGATGTTTGCCCATTTGAGTTTGTATGACGACGGAAGTATTCTGGCAGAGTTGCAGGTTAAGCCTACTTGGGTTGAGCAGATAAGGGAGAAACAGTTAGAGGATGAGGTTTTGAGTGCGTAGAGGATACAGGTGCAGGAGGGTGGTTTGGGAGGTTACAGTTTGTCTAGTGATGGAGTGCTGTGTTTTCAAGGAAGAGCTTGTATGCCAAAGGACGTTGAGTTGAGGCAGATGATTCTTCAGGACGCACATAGCAGCCCATATGCTATGCATCCTGGAGGTAGCAAGATGTATAGGGATCTCAGAGAGCAGTTTTGGTGGCCGGGCCTGAAGAGGGAAGTGACAGAGTTTGTAGGGAGGTGTCTGACATGTCAACAGGTCAAGGCTGAACATCAGTTGCCGTCAGGTTTGCTTCAGCCAGTGAAGATTCCTCAGAGGAAGTGGGAAAGGATAACTATGGATTTCGTCAGTGGATTACCGCTTACGCCGAGCAAGAAAGACTCAGTGTGGGTAATTGTGGATCATCTGACTAAATCAGCTCACTTCATTCCGGTGAGGGTTGACTACTCACTTCAGAGGTTGGCCAAGCTGTATGTGTCAGAGATAGTAAGGCTGCACGGTGTGCCAGTATCGATCATCTCGGATAGGGATCCCAGATTTACGTCGAGGTTTTGGAAAGCGTTACATCAGGCTCTGGGTACGCGTTTGGATTTCAGCACGGCTTTTCATCCACAGTCTGACGGGCAGTCGGAAAGGGTTATTCAGATCTTAGAGGATATGCTGAGGGGCTGTGTTCTGGACTTCAGAGGTAGTTGGGAGGAGTTTCTGCCATTAGCTGAGTTCGCCTACAACAATAGTTACCAGGCAAGCATCAAGATGGCACCATATGAGGCGTTGTATGGTAGGAAGTGTCGCTCACCTACATGTTGGACGGAGTTGGGTGAACGTCAGTTGTTGGGACCAGAGTTGGTTGCAGAGACCGAAGACAAGGTTAAGTTGATTCAGGCTCGATTGAAGGAAGCTTCGGACCGGCAGAAGTCTTATGCCGATCTCAGGCGGAGGGATATAGAGCTTGCTGTGGTGGATCAAGTTTTTCTGAAGGTCTCGCCATGGAAGAAAGTGTTGAGGTTCGGAAGGAAAGGCAAGTTAAGTCCGAGGTTTATTGGGCCGTATAGGGTACTGAGACGAGTGGGACCAGTAGCTTACCAGCTTGAGTTGCCAGCAGAGCTAATCAGATTCACGACGTATTTCATGTCTCGATGCTTAGGCGTTATCGTTCAGATCCATCGCATGTCATAGCTGTGGAAGAGATCGAGGAAAATCCAGATTTGACCATGGAGGAAGAACCGGTGCAGATTCTAGATCGGGATGTGAAGGTTCTGCGTAGAAAGTCAGTTCCTTTGGTAAAGGTACTATGGCGGAATCATGGCGTGGAAGAAGCTACGTGGGAACCAGAGGATATGATGAGACAGCAATACCCTCAACTCTTTTGATCAGGTAATTTCGAGGCCGAAATTATTTTAAGGGGGTAGAACTGTAATATCCCGGGATAGGGGCTATTTTGTTGTTGCATTATTTGCATGTGTTTGGTCTGCGATGTCGTTGTTTCGATGTTTTGAGGCTTAGGTGTAAGCCTAGTGTAAGCCTGAGTAGTAGGAGAAATTTTAGTTTTTAAGCTTTATGTGAGAGGAGCTGAAGGAGCTGGGGTTTATAGATATTTTTTAGGTGAATGTTAGCACAAGAATTGAGCTAGTAGAGTGGCAAGATAGGCGCCACTTAATGCTTGAGTTTGGCGTCACTTGCAGGGGGAAGAGGTCCTGTGTTCAAGCTGCAGAAGTCTCACATTTTGCTTCCATTTTGACGGCATAGAGGAGGAGAAGTAGTGTGCAGTTCAAACTCTACCATGGACCAAGTCAAATGACTTGAATGGTGGGTGGAGAGTGAATTTAGGAGGTTGACTAGTTCAAAGTTGTTTGAACTAGTGGTGGGGAGTGTTTGTAGGTGGTGGCCGAATGTTGGGTGCTTCATGGGGGGAGTGGCCGGTTTGGTAAGTGTGTAAGTGGGAGTGCCGAATGTTCCTTGGCATTTTGGTGTATTTTCGGTCAACATTGGGAAAGCCAAGTTCTTTCTTTTGGCATAGCTAGCCGAATTTCAAAAGAGCTCTCTCTCATTTTTACTTCTTGAAACCGAAAGTCCAAGCAACCTACTTGCCGAAATTTGCACCTCTGTCTCCTAAATTTTGTGTGTGGCCGAATGCTCTCTTCCATTTCTTTTTCTTTTCAATTGTGTTGAGCCGAAACTAGTATCCTCTTCTTCTCATATTTTCTTTCTTTCCTTGAGACATTGGTAGCCGAAACTCTAATCTCCAAAACACCTTCTCCATTTCTTTTTCTTTCAAAACCGAAAGTAGCTTCATCCTGCCCATTTTCTTTCTTCTTCTCAAAACCTCTTTGCCGAAACCTTTGTGCCGAATCTACCTTGCCTTCTTAGCCGAACCTTGATTGATTGTTTTGTACAACCACAGCCGAATCTTCTTCTCCTTTTTGTTTAAGTCTTGGCCGAATCTCAAGCAAGGGGGATCTCTTCTAGTTTTGGTTCTAATCGGGTTTTAGAGGAAGGTAAGTGCTTGGCCGAATGTTCATTTCTTCTCTCCCTTGTTCTCTGTCGATTTTGGTTTGGTTAAGAGCCGATTTTGGGTTTGGTTGAAAGGAGTTAATCTCTTGTTTTGGTAATCATTTGATTATAGGGCATCCGGAATTTCGAAGCAGGCACGCGAAGCCTTTGTCAATGAGTGATCGATTGGTAAGTGGTGGTAAGAAGTGATTTTATTAGTCTATTCTTTTAGTTTTCTTTAAGCCAATGTCTTCAAAGGATTAACTATTCTTCTTAATAGGGTGTGGACGTTTGCTTAAGAGAAAACCATCGTTTGGTTCAGGATTTGGTAGGAAACCAAATCGTTTATAAGGTAAGGGTTTGAATGTGAACCCTTTGGTTTATTTGGTTTGGCCGAATGGTCTTGGTTCTAATGTTCCTGTTTGGCCGATTATAGGAGCAAGGTAATCGAGGGTCTTAGATCGGTTCTTTGGGATTAAGGCTTGCGTGTTAACAGGTGTGTAAACTAACACACTCTTTGCTTAGTAATATGTTTAATAACCTGATTGTCCATTAAAGCCAAAATAGTATGGTTGATTGATATGATACCCTATGGGGTATGTGCACGGATTCGGGTAAGTCCGTTCATTACGAGTTCTATTATTGATATATGATATCATGATCTATGATGTATGTGTTATGAGATGCAATATTAAACATGTTAGCATGATTTGCATGACTGGCATACTTTACATGAGTCGGTATGTTAATGGGTGATATGAGAGGAGGGGGAATATGATACCCGTGTCTTTGGGACACCAGAGGTTTGGCACCTCCAGTGGTTTGGTACCACAGATCGATTCATTGTGACTTTGGGTCACCAGAGGTTTGGCACCTCATAGCGTCTCGTCCCAGTGGCTTAGCACCACAGTGGGTTGGCCCCACGGTTGATAAAATGGGATCGACGCCAATGATTTGGTATCGCACGTGGGTTGGCCCCACATCTTGACTATTCGTGGCTTCGGTCACCAGTGATTTGGTATCACATTTGTGTCTTTGGGACACCAGAGGTTTGGCACCTCATAGCGACTTGTCCCTGTGGTTTAACACCACCGTGGGTTGGCCCCACCTTTGAGATATGGGATCGTCGCCAGTGATTTGGTATCACACGTGGGTTGGCCCCACAGATGGATCATTTGTGACTTGGGTCAGCAGTGGTTTGGCACCACATTGATGGATATCGTGACTTTGGGTCACCAGTGGTTTGGCACCACCAGTGGTTTGGCACCACCAGTGGTTTGGTACCACACGGGGTAGAAAAGGTGTTATGGATGGTTAGGATCGGGTGCATTAATTGTATTGCTTTGTTATGGTGTGTGTTAGTATGTTGCATTTCATCGGGAGAGGAATTTATGCACTGGGTCTTGCGACTCACCTTCTCCCTTATCATTTCAGGTGATGCTTAGATCGCGGACATGGAGCCGGGTGGACTCGATGTGACCATGCCATGAATAAATACGGATTTGCACTGACTTTTAAAACTGGGTACTTTATTTCGGTTATTTACATTTGGTTTTGTTGGGATTGTAAAAGGCCTTTTTAAACTTATACTTTGCTATTTACATGCTTAGATTTGATTTCAAATATGCCTTAACAAATTGCTGGGTAAAATTTGCTAAAACTTGGAAAGATAAATGTTTTTCAAACTACAAAGCGATATGTTTTAAACTTTACCATCGGGTATCACGCTGTAAATCAAAATGGACACAACTCAAATGTTTTCCAAACTTGAGATTATTTTCCATACTAAAAATGCTTTTAAGCAACTCAAAGGAATTTCTCGGATTTCTAAATGATATAAAATTGTTTTACTTATGGATTCAACTAAGTTTTCAAAACTTCCGGGTTTTCAAATGCACCATCGTTTTCAAATGCACCATCAGTTTTAAAACAATCATGCCCAAGATTTCTACAAGTACGAAATATAGCAAAGAATTTTTATCAAACTTTTAACCGGAAACCTAACCTCTCAAATGCGATTTTTCCCGTAACAAACCAGATTCGGTCGTGGTGTATTGACCGGGTTTGGGGTGTTACACAATCATTCATCATGGTATAGAAGGCTTGTCAGGCCTCCTCATCCAGATTACTCGTAGCCGGTCGAGATTCTTCTGGCACGGTCCCTTCCGCGGGATCGGGCGCCACACTCGCGACATCATCAGCTACAGCTCGCTCGGGATCGGGATCCATTACTGTATAAAAGAAATAGATACATTCCACTGTCAGAAGTCATCACATTATCATATCACAAAATATGGCATGTATAGCTGTCTCACGCGCTACGTTAGTCCGAGAACTGATTAAACCGTAGCTCTGATACCAATCAAATGTAACACCCTTAACCCGTAATCATCGCCGGACTGGGGTTACAAGGCATTACTGAACATAGCACAAGTCACCACAAACATTTACAGGTCACATAGTCACCACCGAATACATTATGAATAATTACATTTTTAAAGCATGCTTAAACAATATCATACATTTCTTAATCCTCTTTAGCCAAATTCACAGATAAACAATTGCAACAATTAACTAAGGATACTATTCATTTGGTCAATTAAGCCACATTAACTGAATATGCATAAGCTCAAAATGACTTCCTAAAACTAGATAAAAATTCAAAAAATCTAAACATACATATATGTGGTTGCATGACATCTTATTCCACCCTATTCACATAACATGATCCCCGAGCACGAGATGAACACCCCAAGGAGAATCTACAATACACAACAACAACCACATCGAACAACCTTTCATAGCTTAGTAAGATTTAAGCAATTTAGAAATTCATATCAAAATTTCCATTTATAAAAATCCATACCAAAGTTTCGAATATTCAGGTATAGAGTTCATAGTAACCTACACATATATATATATTCATGTTCTATCTTATACTTAATTTCATGTATCACCAACACATAATAGTAATCATCATTCATGCCATCTACTTACCAAATTCAACATTTCCATTTTAAAACACCAACCCATTTCTAAACCATGTATATATGTATATGTATATTTTGCACATACCTTAAATTTGCCTACCTTCCACATCTTAACCATTCATACGAAATGTATAATACTATATTCAACCTCTTTCCATAAACATAATAGCATTAGCAATTAAAGTCGTTTAACGAACCTTGAACCTACACACTTAATAATAATAGTTAGTAACGAATCGCACACTTAGTGTCGTTACTCATTATTTTCGCACAGTTAGTGCAAAATTTTCCAGTAACATCTCGCACACTCAGTGTCGTGACTCATCATTCCCGCACACTTAGTGCCTTATGACCGGTATCGCACACTTAGTGCCCGGTTATGTATTCGTACACTTAGTACTGTTTAATAGTCCTGTAAATTATTTAATTTCACATTATATGAATAGCCAAAATCAAATTCACCACAAAACATATAAACATAACCAAGTGAATCCATACCTCAATTTAAAACATTGTCCAATTCCAATACATACAACCGAATTATGGTTCAATACCTCCATGCCATAATTTAATATTCCTTAAACTATATGCAACATTAACAAATCAAATAAAATATCCATCCATGAATTCCTAACCAAAGTACCAATGAAAACTCAATAAGCCATTTATGAATATAGATTCAATTTCCCCATCACGTTCGGCAATATGAAATTTTCATACTTACCTACATTTACATGAACACACATAAATATGAGAAGCATAGACTTAACTAAATTACTTAAAATCTCACCTCGGATAACAACGGATAAAACTTCTCGATTAGTCGTTCAACTTAGCTTTTCCTTTATCCAATCCTTTTTCCTTTGAATCTTGATCTAAACAATTTCAATTAAACTCATTTAAATACATTTCCATTCAATTTAATCCATAAACACATAAATGGACAAATTACCAATTTGCCCTCAACATTTCACACTTTTACAATTTAGTCCTATTTTCTCAAAACTCAAAATATGAAAAATTTGAATTAACCCCTTAAGGGCCGAATGCTCTTCATCCCCATACAAGTCCCTACAAACCATTTATTTTGCATTTTAGACCCTTAACTATTTATTTTCACAATTTTAAACCATCATACTCCATCTCATCTAAATTTCCTACTCAAAACATGTTATTTTCAAACATAAACTAAGCATTCTTCCATCAAACATAACAAAACAAGAACATTCATCCATGGCCGAATCTCAAACTCAAAAATTTCAACATGGGTTTGATAGTACTCAACATAACTAACTCAAAAATGTAAAAATTTACAAAAACCAAGCTCAAATACTCACCTTAATGTGACATGCAATGGCCGAATAAATGGAGGTTTAGCTTCCTCTTTTCTTTGTTAAAATTCGGTGAAGAAGATGAGGAAGAGAGAGGTGAGATAAAACCTGTTTCTTTTATTTAATATTATTAATACATATTATAACATGCCACTATCATATAATAATTATAATAAAATATACTTAAATAATATCCTATGATTATTGCCGTCCACTATCACTTTATTAATGGCCAAATTGCAACTTAAATTCCAAGCAAAAGAAAACCATTCAAATTGGCCCTAAATTCCACAATAGCTATTTTTTTTCATACTTACTCAATTTAATCCTTCACTTAAATTAATCACTCAAAAACACAAATTAATCTACGATATTTTAACATATGATTAACCACATAACATAGATATCAAATTAATAACAATAAAAATTTTCTAATTCGGATTCGTGGTCCCGAAACCACCATTTCGATTAGGGTCGTAAACGTGCTGTTACAAAAGCTCTGATAAGGGCAAGTATGAGTTTAAGACAAATTGACATGGAATGATATATATATGATATGAAAATATGATTTGAAAAAGGATATTACATGAAATACAAGGAAATGATGATTTTTGACTAATGATATAAGAAAATATGAAAAGATGATAATTGTATATAGAAATTATTTGATGAGTGTGTTCATTCTTGATTATATATTTGTACACCTTGAGTGTACTACTACTTGGTGACCTTAATACTTGAATAAAATGAGTGAAGTCCTGACATGAAACGATCTGAACTCGAAACGAACTACTATGAAACTATACTTGTAAAAATAAGAGATGACATATATACAGGCTTAATGAATACATGTGTGGAAAGCATATATTCATGGAAACTTGATTGTTGATTGAGCTTATACATGTCTTGATGTTATCATGGATTATATAACTAACAAGGGCAATGATGATGTGTGTAGGGCTTGAGGTCAAATTAAGTCTTTATGCCTTACATAGTTACCTCAGAATAGGATGAATGGTAAGTTAAGTACCATGTTATACAAACTTACTAAGCATTTTATGCTTACTCCATTTTATCTTCCCCCTGTTTTAGAGTAAATCGGAAGCTCGTTGGATTGGAAGCTTGGCGGTGATCACTCACACTATCCATCGGACCATGTCGATACAAAATGGTAAATCAGTTGGGGTTGTAATGGCATGTATAGGATATGTTGGCCATATTGGCATATAAATGTAATTGATGCTTGTAATCTAGCCATTGGAATGGCTAGTAATGATTGTTTTGATATACTTGTAATGACATTGTAGGGCCCAAAATTTGTCTGGGCCCATATTAAAACAAAAATAAAATACGAAAAAAACAAATGAAAAAAAACAATAAATCCAAACAGTCCTTTAGCAGTCTAGTCTTACAAACCCAATAACAAAAATTAAACAGCAGGCCTAAAGACCCAATCCCAAAACTGGCCCAAATGGCCCAAATGGTTTCAACAAGCAGAAACCCTAAAGACTTTCAAAGGCTTCCAGCGCCGCGCGCGAGCCATCACCAGCACCTCTGTACTGCCTCCGTGCCCTAGCCACGTCCCCTCCGTACCTGCAAGAAAATGGCAGAGAAACAACAAAAAAATATAGAGCAGCAATGTATTTTTATATTATTCGAATTTTTGGCCTTTAAAAAGGGAGGAAACCATTGTAAAGTTTTTTAAGCACGTACACAGAATACAACAATACAAAAATCAAAAACAGATATTCAAAAAAGGTTTCTCTTTTTTTCGATTGCATTTTTTCTTCTATCGTTCATTTCTTTTTGAATCTATTTCAAGCACTTCTTTTTCTTTTTCGATATGTTAACAAAAGAAAGAGAGAGGAGCTACCTTCGTGAGATTCCGTCCGTGTCTCCTCCGTTGCGATTGGAGTTCGGATATGGGCGTAGACTGAGGGGTGAGGCTTCAAGGCCGGTGTGAAAGGGCCCCCCTTGGACCTTCGTGTACCACCAAGCACTGTTTACAGTGACGCTCTAGTGGTCGGACAGAAGGGTTTTCCTTTGTTGCGACTGGGGGCTGAGCAGAAAAGGGATTTTAGGCTTTCAATAAAAGGGAGTCTGATAGTTTTAATTTAGTTTAAGGGGGTTATAGGCTATTAAGGAAATGGCGTCGTTTGGGGCTCATTACAATAGCCTCAATACGATGTCGTATGAGGCAAGCTTTGACCCGACCCGATTGGGTCTCCTAAAGATCCGCGTGCTCCTGCAATGATGGGTTATTTGTGTGCTTAGTCCTCCTTTTGTGTATTGTTTTTCCAATAAAACCTATTGAATAGTTTCTTTATTTTCCTAATTAATCCCTATAATTTATGCATTGTGGCGATTTGATCCAACTTGTACACTGATTTTCGGCTATGGGAATATTTCCACTTTTTAGTCCCTGTTCATTCGCATGTTTCATGATTAAACCTTGTGTCTAATATTATTTTGTTTTGGCATTAACTAATTTTAACACATTCCAAATTATTTACATACATGTTTATTATATATATATTTTCTTACAAAAAAAAATGCTTATTTCGAATTCTTTTGCTGATTCAAAATTAGTATAATAGGGATACATTTCATATACAAATATTTTATATATAAAATTCTATCAAAATTATTTTTATTTCACTGCCTTATTATCATTTAAATTTGTATGTACATATTTCATCGTATTTCGTTTTAAATTATCTTTTGCTTACTTTAAACATTATTTATTCATATAAATGTATATAGGTTTACATTCAAATTTTCCTTTAATATATATATTTTTTTATTATTATATGCATGCCCTTTTAAATCTATCTATATAAATTCATTTGCTCTTAAAATTGTTTATATATATGTTTTATTTCATTTTAAAATTAGTGTATATAATTTATTAATTTGAGAGATCATATTTTATTTATTTCACACAATTTTAATATATGGTTATCTATACAATTGGTTGTGTATTTGTGCGCAAATCATTTCTATAATTATATCCATTTGTATAATGTTGAGTTTATATGCTATTTTATGCTTAAATGCTATGCTTGTGTTACTCGTTAGTGTTTTATGTCTCAATTTCTAAATGCGATCGAGCTATTACTAAATATTCCATATTATTATATGTATTAAATAAAACGTATGTTGAGCCAATTTTAAAATTACGTATTTGAAAATTTTCAAAATAAGGCAATATTTTCACGTTTGGAAATTCGAAAAAATTATGCCCTAACGTGTTGGGTGTAAATTTTCCTTTTAACCAAATAACCAAATACCCTTTTTATCACATGTTTTGGAGATCAAAGATGATCTCGGCGTCGAGGTATAAACATGTCATATCCTAACGTGTTGGATATGATATTTTTATCCTTTTGAAACGAGGGAATCTCGAGATTCAATTCAAAATTAATTAACATTCTTTAAAAAGAATCATACCTTAAACCTTTTCAAGTTTTCAACGCAAAGACATTAGTTAATCAATTTGGTACCAGTTTTGGGCATGCGAGGGTGCTAATCCTTCCTCGTGTGTAATCGACTCCCGAACCTGTTTTTCTATTTCGTAGACCAAAATTACTTTCTTCAAGGTGATCCAATCCCACCCAAACAAAAGGGTTGGTGGCAACTCCATTTTCGTTTTAAAAGTCGATACCCATTTTTTAAACCTAAAAATAAAAAAATTGGTTTCGACAGCTTGGCGACTCCGCTTGGGACGTTGAGAGTCAGGCCATAATTTGATTAAGTTTTGTCCTTTTGATTGAAAACTTGGAAAATTATTTTGAAAAATCACATTTCTTTTAATGCATTTATGTTATGATTAAAATCTCGTAGAATACTCTGGCATTGCATTGCATAACCGTTGTGGTTACACCTATAATGGGAGTGAGAAACTATGCCTTCGTGAGGTTTTCACCTCTGCACGGGCTAGTGGACTACTTCCGGGTTACATCCGTACCTATGTCTTCGTGAGGTTTTCACCTCCGCATGGGTATAGGGAAATGTATTCCCCTGAACTGAACTTGATTCATATGAGCCTATAATGGGTGCGATTAAGGAATCTACTAGTTCAGGTACCCATTCTCTAGAACCAAGCCGCATATAGTAGCCCTAAGAGCCCACCCTAAGTAGAGCTATGCCGAACTTCTAGTGGTTACCCGGATAAGCGCTCGATAATATTTTGTTCGTTTTGAATTTTATCATGCAATACTAACTTGCTGTGTTTAGATTTTTTTTCTTGTTACATGTCATTTCATATTAAAGAGGTGTTGATTCCTGTTCGGTTGCTAAGATAGAAAGTTTACCATGGAAAATGAATTTCTTGATAAAGTGGAGGATAATGCGGCTGTTCGCACATGGTCAGAAGAGTTGCAATTGGAAAAGGGGAATAGCCTAGTTGAAGGATACACGTCAGAGCTGTGGGACTTCACCCGCATTAGTGTGACGCAAAATGAGCTTCAAGAATTGAGGGATATTTGGACTCATTGGGAGTATGAGACTAAATAGATGTTCTACTGCAGCTATGGTGATATTGCTTATTTACTTGATGTCAAGATAGATAAGCGCTTGTTTAGGGCTATAGTTCAGTTTTGGAATTCTGCATATAGTTGTTTCACTTTTGGGAAGCTGGATTTGGTGCCTACTATAGAGGAATACACTACCTTACTTCGGTGTCCAGGCGTCCAAGTCGATAAAGTTTATATTAAGGCTGCTAATGTTCCTCCTTTCGTGAAGAAGTTGATGAAAATTACGGGAATGAGTGAACAGTGGGTTTCATCTCGTATTCAGCAAAAGGGCAAAGGAAAATGTATTCCTTGGGTAAATTTGAGAGATTTGATCTTGATGCACCCTGATGTAAAAAGGAAAATTGATATCTTTGCTTTGAGTATTTACGGATTAGTCATCTTCCCTAAAGCTCTAAGGCACATAGATGAAGCCGTCACAGATTTATTTGATCCGTTCGATAAGCAAGTTACACCTGTTCCTGCAATTCTCGCTGAGACCTTCAGATCCTTAAATGCATGTCGAAGAGCGGGAGAAGGTAGATTTGTCAGATGTGCACAACTATTGATGGTTTGGTTTCACGGTCACTTCTGGAAGGTAGACAAAATCTCTTATCGACCTTTCTGTGAGAACCATTCACCTCTAAAAGAAGAAGTAACTATGTCAAGGCAGGAAGATATATCAGCAGAAGGGTGGATGATGATTTTTCAGAACCTTCAAGAAGATGATATTGAGTGGACAGCTCCATGGATGGTGCCTGACGAGATACTTTACAGATGTGGAAGCTTAGATTGGGTCCCTTTACCCGGGATTTGGGGAGCCATTGGATACGCTCCTTTGCTTCTAGCGAGACAGTATAAGTCCAGAAAGTTTGTACCGGCGACGCATGGATTGGCTCAAAGTGAATTCTCTTATAAAGGAGAGAATTATAAGAGAAAGATTCGGGAAATTGCAAATGCTTGGAAGCAAACCCATCGGATGAAGAGAGTAAGCGTGGGTGAAATGACGACTCCTGATTATAAAGTGTGGTTAATTAGAAGGGTTAACGATAATATTCCGGGACCAAATTTAGCTGATGCTCGATCTATGGAAGAATGCTTGCGGGTAGTCCCGACAGAGTCAGAGATTATAAATCAGGATTTTGAAAAATAGAGTTCAGAGTTTGGAAAGAAAATTGAGCAGCTAGAGGAGGAAAAAATGCACCTAAGACTAGATGTGGAAGTACAAAAATCAGAAGCTGAGAAGTTAAGAAAAGGGAAAAATAAAGCTGAAGAGGATCTAGATAGTCTAAAGATAGATTACAAGAAGATGCGACTATCAATGAGAACCGCTGGCCTAGGAAAAACAGCAGATCAATGGCGGCAAGAGGTGCAAGAGGAAAAAGTTAAGACTGAGTAATGGGAAAAGAAATTTCAAGAAATGCAGGCTCAAAATGAGATTTTAGAAAGGCAAATGTTAGAAAGCCAAAATGGAAGAGATGAACTAAAGGCTAGAGTGGTGGAATTGGAAAGATCTCTCCGTCATCATCGAAACCATAATTCTATGATGGAACTAAAAGCAAGCTTGAGCAAAATTGAGGAAATGAAAAAGAAAATTGAAGAATTAGAAGTTGCATTACAGAATTGTCAAAACCGTATCGGGTCCCTAGAGGTGAATGAAGAGCGATGGAAAGAAGAGCTTCACTACTCTCAGAATCAAGTTAGAAATAGGGATTATATCATGGGAGAAGCCATAACCCAAATTCGAGAGGTAGCTGACTACGTGCAAACTTTGGCAGTGCAAGCGGATATATTGAGTATGCAATATGAGTCACAATCAGATCGTGGACAGGAACTAGCTTCACTACTTAGGAAAATTAAAGATTTGGGCATTAAGGCCAAGCCATGTCTGTAATCTATTTTATGTAAAGAATTTTATTTTCTAATAAAGTTTTCTATATGGAATTGAATCAGAACCAACACCTTCTTTGCATTCTTGCATTTGTATTTGTCTTTATTTCATATGCATTAAAGGCCATTAAAAGATTCTAATTAAATAAAAAAATTCAGCATTAACCTAGACACCGGCAAAACCAAACATCCCTACGGTACCCGAACCAAAATGAAAGATATGGATCAGAGATTAGAAAAGCTGGAGCAACTCCAAAGGGAGATGCAAGAGAAACTTCAGTTGCAAATGCAGGAGCAGTTGGCTAAGATCCAACAAGATATGATGGATCGCATGATGGAATCTCAACAGAACATGATGTCTCAATTGACTCAATTATTTGCGGGAGGAATAGACAAAGGGAAAGGCCCTATGGATAATATCACGAAAAGTAATCAATATCCTTCTGGTTTTACTCCAACGCACGTGCATGCACCACCAGAGATAAATCCCCAAAGGCCATCTATCTCTATCAGGCCACAACAGACTCAGACCGGAGCCTCGACACTGATAAATTTCCAGGTTGGCTCAGGCTCTAATCCTGGCCATAATCCAAACAATCCAATTGTCCCTGACTTGGATGAAGTGGTAGGAGAAGAAAGGGTAACGACAGAATCCCAAAGGCAATTAAAGAAGAGGTGTAAGTGGCTTGAAGAGAAGTTTAAAGCAATTGAAACTACTGACTTTCGTTGCGGGGTCGATGCGAAAGATTTAAGCTTGGTCCCAGATTTGGTGCTCCCACTGAAGTTTAAAGTGCCTGAGTTCGAGAAGTACAATAGGACTAGCTGTCCTGAGGCTCACATAACTATGTTCTGTTAGAGGATGACATGATATGTCAACAACGATCAGTTATTAATCCACTACTTTCAAGAAAGTCTGACTGGGTCTGCAGCCAAGTGGTACAATCAGCTGACTCGTTCCCAAATTGGCTTATGGAAGGACTTGGCCCAATCTTTCATGAAATAGTACAACCATGTAACAAACATAGCACCCGACAGAATTACACTCCAGAACATGGAGAAGAAGACAAATAAGAGCTTTAGGTAGTATGCCCAGTAATGGAGGGAAGTGGCGACGCAAGTCCAACCCCCACTCTTAGAGAAAGAGACGACTATGCTCTTCATCAGTACTCTGAAGGCTCCTTTCATTAACCACATGTTGGGAAGTGCCACTAAA
Source organism: Gossypium australe (assembly GCA_005393395.2). Lineage (NCBI taxonomy): Eukaryota > Viridiplantae > Streptophyta > Magnoliopsida > Malvales > Malvaceae > Gossypium > Gossypium australe. The sequence continues at coordinate 114,314,839 of CM016616.1, read as the reverse complement.
AGCTTTTTTAATATCGTAATGTCTGGGAAGATGATAGAAAATGCGATAAGATGTGGGAAGATTGAAGCGGGGGAAGGCACCAAGAGATCAGCCTCGAGAAGGAGAGAGAATGAGGTGAATAACATGAGCATGTATAGCAAGAGCCATCCGAGAGCCATCACGGTGAGCCAGCCAAAAAGAACAACAACTACTACTCAACAGGGTCCCCCGAGACAGGAATCCACCACGAGGGGAAACAACGAAAGGATACAGTTCACACCTATACCCGTGACGTATAAAGAGCTGTACCAGAACCTCTTTGATGCACACGTAGTGTCCCCTTTCTATCTAGCACCACTGCAACCCCCGTTTCCCAAGTGGTATGATGCGAGCGCCCAATGCAAATACCATGATGGGATCTCGAGGCATTCGATTGAAAATTGCACAGCGTTCAAAAAAGTGGTCGAAAAGCTAATAAAAATGGGGATCGTAAAGTTTGACGACTCACCTATACCAAATATAGCAGGAAACCCTATACCTAATCATACTGACCAAGGGGTAAATGGAACAAATGAGGGTGGAAAGAAAATCAAATATGAGGTTGCAGAAGTCAAGACCCCATTGAGACAAGTTTGGAAGGAGATGGTAGAGAGAGGACTAATCATGTTGGATTCAGAGGAGAGATCCGAAGGAAAGAGGATCTATTGTGAGTTCCATAATAGAGAAGGACATGGAATACAGGAATGCACTGAGTTTAGAGCCATAGTGCAAAATTTGATGGATAATAAGGAAATGGAATTTTTTGAGGAGATTGAGGGATCAGAAAAACGAGAGGTTTGTGCTTCAAATGAAGGATATATGGAAGCGGCCCAGAAGCAAAGTCGCCTAGTTGTGATCATCTCTAAGCCGAGAATCAATGAAGCTGGAACACAAATAACACCGCGAGTCATAATTCAGAAACCTGTAGCATTTCCTTACAAAGATAGCAAAAGGGTTCCTTGGAACTATGACTGTAACGTGACGGTCCCAGGAAAGGAGAAACTGATCAATACTTTAGAGAAGGGACAGGAGATAGGTTTCTACACGCGCAGTGCGAAGCGCTATGATACACCAACTGCAAAAGCCGATCCTATTAAAGGAAAATCTATGATAGAGAATACAGTTGAGCCTGAATTGCCTGTCAATGAGCCGGTGACTGAAAATGAGGCAAAAGAGTTTCCTGATGTTCCTAAAGCATATCGAGTATAGCGTCATGGAGCAACTGCACAAACAATCGGCACGCATATCGGTACTGGCCTTACTTTTGAGCTATAAAACCCACCGTAATGTGTTAATGAAAGTATTGAACGAGACTTATGTCACAGAGGACATCTCCGTCAACAAGATCGATCGTTTGGTCAATAACATCACTGCCAATAATTTCATCTTCTTTAACGATGATGAAATACCACCTGGAGGAAGAGGATCCACAAAAGCCCTACACATCACCACTCGATGGAAGGGATACACATTATCAGGAGTCTTGATTGACAATGGTTCGGCGCTAAATGTTCTACCCCTATCCACATTAAATAGGCCACCACTGGATAGTTCTCACATGAATCCATGCCAGAATATGGTAAGGGCATTTGATGGCACGAAGAGAAGGGTAATGGACAGAATTGAAATACCAGTTCTGATCGGCCCTAGTACATGCGAGGTGGATTTTCTGGTAATGGATATCAAGCCTTGCTATAATTGCCTATTGGGGAGGCCATTGATTCACTCAGCGGGGGTCGTTCCGTCTATGTTGCACCAAAAGCTGAAATTGGTGACAGAAGGCTGATTGGTAACCATAAACGCAGAAGAAGATATCATTGCAGTTGTGACCAGTAACATGCCATATTTAGAGGCAAATGACGAAGAGATCGAATGTTCGTTTTGATCATTGAAATTTGTAAACGCTACATTCGTCGTCTAAGGGAACAAGATCCTAATGCCTAGAATATCCAAGACTACAAAAATGGGGTTGCGTTTAACCGTTGGAAAAGGAGCCTTACTGCGGAAGGGGCTCGGGAGACACCTCCAATGAAAGGTTGAGGTGTCGTTGCTAAAGGACAATCAAGACCGCTTTAGCTTAGGGTTCAAACCAGACGTGAGACAAAGAAATAAATGGAAAAGAAGCAAGAGAGAAGACGAGCGCGTTTAAGCGGAGAGGAAATCAAGTGGGAGCCAATGATAATTCCGGACATCTCCAAAATCTTTGTATCAGGAGGGGTCATTCACGCTAAACAGAAGATGCTAAGAGAAGAAGATGTTACAGCAATGCTGGGCAATGTCTACATTAATTCCATATCTAAAGAGACAATGGAAGGGGAGAACTTGTCGAGCCTTCGTCCCTTTGAACCTGGGAGTGTTCTAAATAATTGGACCACAGAGGAGATTCCTATAGTGTTTAGAACTATTTCAAAGTAATGTCCTAGAGCACTTATTGCTCTCAGCCGAGAAGTAATAAGCATCATTTGTGAAATAGGCTTATGTTCCAAAAATCCTTAATTCAATGAAAATGTTTATGAATTTCTTGAGCAAATTTCTCTATTCTTTCCAATTCATTCATAACCATATTTTACAAACAATCATTCTTTATTCCAAATTTTATTCTTCATAATCATGCCATACAAATAATTATTCTTAAATTTATTCGTTTTTGTATATTCCTTTGTACTTACAACAGATTCCCGGACATCAATGACATGAGTGATGCTGCTACTGGATCAGAATCCCCTTTTGAGCAAGACACGTGTTTAGAGAGATCCCAGGACTTTGAAGATGACATAGACTGTGGTTTATCTCCAGACTTGTTAAGAATGGTAGAGCAAGAGGAAAAACAAATCCTACCTCATGAAGAGACAGTGGAGGTCGTAACCTTAGAAGAGGGAAAGGCAGTGAAAATTGAGACGTGTATAACTAAAAAAACGAAGTGAGACCTCGTAGATTTGCTTCAAGAATTCAAGGATGTCTTTGTGTGGTCATACCAAGATATGACGGGGTTAAGCACTGACATTGTAGTACACCGCCTTCCCATAAAAGAGGATTGCAAGCCAGTTTAGTAGAAGCTCCGAAGGATAAAAATAAAGGAGGAAGTCAAAAAATAGTTTGATTCCGGATTCTTGAGGGAGATCAAATATTCAAAATGGGTAGCCAACATCGTGCCTGTCCCTAAGAAAGATGGGAAAGTGCGGATGTGTGTAGATTATAGAGACCTAAATAAAGCTAGCCCTAAGGATAATTTTTTGCTACCCCACATCGATACTCTGGTGGATAACACGGCAGGTTACTAGTTGTTTTCATTCATGGATGGGTTCTTGGGGTACAATCAGATAAAGATGCATCCTCGGGACATGGGAAAAACTACCTTCATAACCTTGCGGGGTACGTTTTGTTATAAAGTGATGGCATTTGGGTTGAAAAACGTGGGAGCTACATACCAAAGGGACATGGTGACTTTGTTCCATGACTTGATGCATAAAGAAATCGAAGTTTATGTGGACGACATGATCGCAAAGGCTAGAATAGAAGAGGAACACATCCGAGTTTTGAGGAAGCTGTTCCTGAGGTTGAGAAAATTCCAACTAAAGCTCAATCCAAAGAAATGTACTTTTGGAGCTAGATCTGGCAAATTGTTGGGCTTCATAGTTAGCGAAAAGGGAATCAAGATTGATTCTGACAAAGTCCGAGCTATACAAGAATTGCCTCCACCACGCACTCAAAAGGAAGTTCGAGGTTTCTTGGGAAGATTAAATTACATTGCTCGATTTATTTCATAGTTAACCGAGAAATGTGATCCCATATTTCGTTTTCTAAAAAAGCACAATCCAGGAGTGTGGGATGATGAATGCCAGAATGCTTTCGATAGGGTCAAGCAGTACTTGTCAAACCCTCCAGTATTGTCACCCCCATGCCTGGATAGGCCATTAGTCCTGTATTTGACGATGTTTGATCATTCTATGGGATGCGTGCTAGGTCAACACGATGATTTGGGAAGAAAAGAAAAGGTAATATACTACCTTAGTAAGAAATTCACTGAATGTGAGATGAGATATTCATCAATTGAGAAATTATGTTGTGCCTTGATTTGGAAGACTCGAAGGTTGAGGCAATATATGTTGTACCACATGACCTGGTTAATCTCGAAGTTGGACCCTCTAAAGTATATGATGGAGTCAGCCGTTTTGAATGGAAGGATGGCTAGATGGCAAATTCTCCTCTCTGAATTTGATATAGTTTACGTGAGTCAAAAAGCTGTAAAAGGAAGTGCAATAGCAGATTTTCTGGCCAACAAAACTTAAGAAGAATATGAGCCTATAAACTTTGACTTCCCCAATAAAGAACTAATGTATGTAGCAATTGCTGAAGAAGACGCCACAAAAGACTATCTCTGGAAATTGAACTTCGATGGAGCATCAAACACTATAGGCAATGGAATTGGGGCAGTCTTTGTATCCCCAAATGGAGACCATTATTCATTCTCGTGTAAATTAGATTTCGATTGTACGAATAATATGGCAGAGTATAAAGCATGTATCATGGGACTCCGTGCAGCCATAGAACTCAAAATTAAAGCACTGGAGGTATATGGAGATTCTGCACTAGTGATCTACCAACTGAAAGGTGAATGAGAGACAAGAGACCCCAAACTGATCAATTATCGAAAGATAGTTTTGGAGTTGATTGAAGAGTTTGATGACATTACTTTCAATTATCTCCCACGAGACGGAAACCAAATGGCGGATGCTTTGGCTACTTTGGCTTCCATGATTAAAGTGAACAAGCAGGAGGATGTAAAACCCATTCAAATGAGTATTTACGAGGCCCCAGCTCATTGTTGCAATGTGGAGGAAGAAGAAAGGGATGATCACCCCTGGTACCAAGATATATTGCGATATGTGAGAAATCGTGAATATCCTGAACAAGCAACCGATAATGATAAGAGGACATTGAGAAGACTAGCCTGTGACTATGTATTAGACGAGAAGATCCTGTATAAAAGAAGAAAGGATCAGGTGTTGTTGAGATGTGTCGACGCTGTTGACGCTAAGAAAATTCTGGAAGAAATCCACGAGGGTGTTTGTGGAACACATGCTAATGGTTTCACAATGGCTAGACAAATTATGATATTCGGATACTACTGGTCTACCATGGAAGGAGATTGCATCAATTATGTTAAAACATGTCACAAGTGCCAGATCTATGGAGACAAAATTCATGTGCCTCCTTCGCCTCTGCATGTTATGACTTCCCCATGGCTTTTCTCTATGTGGGACATGGACGTCATCGGGCCGATCTTTCCAAAGGCTTCGAATTTTACCAAGTGGGTAGAAGCTATTCATACGCTAGTGTTACTAAGTCGGCGGTCAGCAGATTCCTAAAAAGAGGAAATCATATGTAAATATGGAATGCCTGAGAGGATCGTATCCGACAATGCGTTAGACTTGAACAACAGCATGATCGCAGAGGTCTACAGTCAATTCAAGCTCAAGCATCACAATTCGTCACCGTATCGTCCAAAAATGAATGGTGCAGTGGAAGCAGCCAACAAGAACATTAAGAAGATTGTGGGGAAAATGGCTGAAACCTACAAAGATTGGCACGAAAAGTTATCGTTTGCCCTCTATGCTTATCAAACATCAGTCAGGACCTCTACCGGGGTAACTTCTTTCTCATTAGTCTACGGAATGGAGGCAGTGTTGCCCATCGAAGTTGAAATTCCTTCCCTTCGAGTCTTATCAGAGTTAAAGTTAGATGAAGCCGAGTGGGTCCAGTCTCGATACGATCAGCTGAACTTGATTGAGGGAAAAAGGCTAAGGGATATCCGTCATGGTCAAATGTACCAAAAGAGAATGATGCGGGCTTATGACAAAAAGGTTCACCTAAGCGAATTTAACGAAGGAGATCTGGTTTTGAAAAAGATTCTCCCCGTCCAAAAAGACTTCAGAGGGAAATGGATGCCAAATTGGGAAGGACCTTATGTGGTGAAAAAGGCTTTCTCTGGAGGAGCATTGATCTTGGCTGAGATGGATGGGAAAAACTTACCTAATCCTATAAATTTGGATTCAGTCAAGAAATACTATACTTCAAGAAAAAAGAGGCCAAAGTGAAAACCTGTAAAGGGCACTTTGAGGCTTTTTCGATCTAAAAGAAAAAAAAAAAGAGAAAATAGAAAACGGAGAGGTCAAGGAGAAAACCCGTAAAGGGCGCCTTGAGACCAAAGGGGTTTTGAGTCGAAAACCCGAAAAGGGCGGCTCAAATTACAATCAACGATGGGGCATGCGGTAATCGTGCCATACCTGGATTAAGAAAGAGGGGAGATGTTACATCTTGAACCATCAATAGAGTACTCCCGATCCCCTAAACACATATTGAGCAAGATGGTCTTCAGAAAGCCCGTATAGAGAAGCTCAAGCGGCGATATCCAGGGCATCTATCTTCTCCCCTCATCGTTTTGTATTCTAGCAATGTTTGTTTCCTTTAATTAAGTTATTCTTTTCAGATTTTGTTTCTATTAAATTCTATTTTGTCCATTATTTATGATTATTTTCGAGCATTGTGTATTAAGGTAATGATTAATGGACTAATAATACTTTCACTTGCATATTACTCTGAAAACTTCTAAATAATATGAGAACCTGAAACGGGACTTTTATTTTGAACTTACCAAGCTTAAGGGTTGGAGTTGTTTGAGAAAGGGGCTCTAAACAGTGTCCATTCCTTAGAATTTCCTGTCAAGAAAAATATCGGTTGAACAAGAAGACAAGATATGACATCAATGATGCAACCCTAAAAAAAACTGAGCAAAGACAACCCTAAAAAAGGATCATTCTCATGAAATTATGCATTCATGCAAAACACATTTAGTTAGAAGCATTCGATTCATATTTCAAAGGATCGTTCTCATGACATTCTGCATGCATGAAAATGTCATCCATAATACATTTAGCTAGGAGCCTTTGACTCATTCCAATCATGGCATCCTAATCATTATGCATAAGCATGAATCTATAAGTCGATTTCACAGGTCATGTTCCCCAAAGGATGGCGTAACAAGATCAATGAATGCACAGGTCCAATACCTCTGAAGCTGCAGAAGGTCGGATCAAATTCACTTTAAGTAAACCTTATCTCCCTGAAGTTGCAGTGGAGCAGGTTGAAATTACAAGTCTCATCTCCCTGAAGTTACAGTGGAGCAGACTGAAGATAGCGAATCTTATTTCCCTGAAGTTGCAGTGGAACAGATTGAAGCTATAAATTATAGATCTTATCTCTCTGAAGTTGCAGTAGAGCAGATCATAACAAACCTTATCTCCCTGAAGTTGCAGTGGAGCAGGTTGAAATTACAAGTCTCATCTCCCTGAAGTTGTAGAGGAGCAGACTGAAGATAGCGAATCTTATTTCCTTGAAGTTGCAGTGGAACAGATTGAAGCTATAAATTATAGATCTTATCTCTCTGAAGTTACAGTGGAGCAGATCAAAATAAACCTTATCTCCCTGAAGTCGCAGTGGAGTAGGTTGAAATTACAAGTCTCACCTCCCTGAAGTTGCAGTGGAGCAAACTGAAGACAGTGAATCTTATGTCCCTGAAGTCGCAGCGGAATAGACTGAAGCTACAAGTCTTGGACCGGAGCGTTGGTTCTCAGGCCCCTGAAGCTACAGTGGGATGGAATGAAGCTACTCAAAGAAAAACACCGAATAAAGTCAAGATTCGACAAAACTGGGCAAATTTGGCCCTTTTAAAGTCTTTACTCTATTCTAGTTACACAACAATGAGCAAAGAGGGGCAGTTGTAGGGCCCAAAATATGTCCGGGCCCATATTAAAACAAAAATAAAATATAAAAAAACAAATGAAAAAAAAACAATAAATCCAAACAGTCCTTTAGCAGTCCAGTCTTACAAACCCAAAAACAAAAATTAAACAGCAGGCCTAAAGACCCAATCCCAAAACTGGCCCAAATGGCCCAAATGGTTTCAGCAAGCAGAAACCCTAAAGACATCCAAAGGCTTCCAGCACCGCGTACGTGCCTCTGCGCGTGCCACCACGCGCGAGCCATCACTAGCACCTCCGTACTGCCTCCAGCGCATCAGCATCATACAGCCTTTCTGCCCTAGCCACGTCCCCTCCGTACCTGCAACCAAATGGCAGAGAAATAGCAAAAAAATAGAGAGCAGCAATGTATTTTTATATTATTCGAATTTTCGGCCTTTAAAAAGGGAGGAAACCATTATAAGGTTTTTTACGCACGCAAACAGAATACAACAATACAAAAATCAGAAATAGATATTCAAAAAACGTTGCTCTTTTTTCCGATTGCATTTTTTCTTCTATCGTTCATTTCTTTTTGAATCTATTTCAAGCACTTCTTTTTCTATTTCGATACGTTAACAAAAGAAAGAGAGAGGAGCTACCTTTGTGAGATTCCGTTCGTGTCTCCTCCGTTCCGATCGGAGTTCGAATATGGGCGTAGACCGAGGGGTGAGGCTTCAAGGCCGGTGCGAAGGGCCCCCCCTTTGGACCTTCATGTACCACCAAGCACCGTTTACAGTGACGCTCTGGTGGTCGGACGGAAGGGTTTTCCTTAGTTGCGGCTGGGGACTGAGCAGAAAAGGGATTTTAGGGTATCAATAAAAGGGAGTCTGATAGTTTTAATTTAGTTTAAGGGGGTTATAGGCTATTAAGGAAACAACGCCGTTTGGGGCTCATTACAATAGCCTCAATACGACGTCGTATAAGGCAAGCTCCGACCCGACCCGATTTGGTCTCCTAAAGATCTGCGTGCTCCTGCAATAATGGGTTATTTGTGTGCTTAGTCCTCCTTTTGCGTATTGTTTTTCCAATAAAACCTGTTGAATATTTTCTTTATTTTCCTAATTAATCCCTATAATTTATGCGTTGTGGCGATTTGATCCAACTTGTACGTTGATTTTTGGCTATGGGAATATTTTCACTTTTTAGTCCCTGTTTATTCGCATGTTTCATGATTAAACCCTGTGTCTAATATTATTATGTTTTGGCATTAACTAATTTTAACACATTTCAAATCATTTACATACATGTTTATTATATATTTTTTTTCTTACACAAAAAAAGGCTTATTTCGAATTCTTTTGCTGATTCAAAATTAGTATAATTGGGATACTTTTCATATACAAATATTTTATATATAAAATTCTATCAAAATTATTTTTATTTCACTGCCTTATTATCATTTAAATTTGTATGTACATATTTCATCGTATTTCGTTTTAAATTATCTTTTGCTTACTTTAAACATTATTTATTCATATAAATGTATATAGGTTTACATTCAAATTTTCCTTTAATATATATATATTTTTTATTATTATATGTATGCCCTTTTAAATCTATCTATATAAATTCATTTGCTCTTAAAATTGTTTATATATATGTTTTATTTCATTTTAAAATTAGTGTATATAATTTATTAATTTGATAGATCATATTTTATTTATTTCACACAATTCTAATATATGGTTATCTATATACTTGGTTGTGTATTTGTGCGTAAATCATTTCTATAATTATATCCCTTTGTATAATGTTGAGTTTATATGTTATTTTATGCTTAAATGCTACACTTGTATTACTCGTTAGTGTTTTATGTCTCAATTTCTAAATGCGATCGAGCCATTACTAAATGTTCCATATTATTATATGTATTAAATAAAACGTATGTTGAGCCAATTTTAAAATTACGTATTTGAAAATTTTCAAACTAAGGCCATATTTGCGCGTTTGGAAATTCGAAAAAATTATGCCCTAACGTGTTGGGTGTAAATTTTCCGTTCGACCAAATAACCAAATACCTTTTTTATCACATGTTTTGAAGATCAAAAATGATCTCGGCGTCGAGGTATAAACATGTCATATCCTAACATGCTGGATATGATATTTTTATCCTTTTGAAACGAGGGAGTCTCGAGATTCAATTCAAAATTAATTAACATTCTTTAAAAAGAATCATACCTTAAACCTTTTCAAATTTTCAACGGAAAGACATTTGTTAATCAATTTGGTACCAGTTTTGGGCATGCGAGGGTGCCAATCCTTCCTTGTGTGTAATCGACTCCCGAACCTGTTTTTCTATTTCGTAGACCAAAATTATTTTCTTCAAGGTGATCCAATCCCACCCAAACAAAAGGGTTGGTGGCAACTCCATTTTCATTTTAAAAGTCGATACCCGTTTTTTAAACCTAAAAATGAAAAAAAATTTATGCCAAACATGAAGCATAACTAATGCAAGATTGTAAACATGTATGCATGAAATGATATGCCATGATGATGGATGGAATTTGCTAGATTGAATTTCTTGAAATGGTTAGTATTTACATATGACGATATATCATGTTAAATGATAGAATTAACTTAAATAAAATACTTGGATTGGTTGGGTTATGATTACATGATGTGGTGTAGGATTGTGGTAAAGTTTGGGGTGAGAAATGAAGCTAGGAATGGCTTTATTTTGTCCACACGACCGAGTACATAGGGGTGTAGCCAGGCCCATGTGTCCCTTGCACCTTAAATTTTGAGAAATAGAATGTAACAGCTCGATTTTGGGACTAGTCGAAACAGTGGTTTCGAGACCGCTAATCCAAGGTTGAGGAAAATTATTTTGATATTACTTTATGTGTTATGGCGTTAATATATGGTTATATGAAAATTTTGGTGCTTTAATTTTAGCAATTGTATGTGAAATTGTGAAAAAGTATCCGATGTTGCTAAAAGATTTGAATCTGAGATAGCTTATATGGTTTGAAATGTTGAAAGACTATGACTTGATAATTGTATATTATTCGGAAAGAGCAAATGTGATTACAGATGTTCTGAGTAGAAAATCTCTGTATACTTTGCAAACCATGGATATCGAATATGATTGTCTAATAATAACTTAATTCTAGCTAAGTATAGAGCTAAACCGGTGTCTCTACAATAGATCAGTGAAACTCAAAAAAGTGATAATGAGTTGTGAGTTAAATGAGTACAGTGTGAAATAATTTCTGAATCAGAATTTCAGAATAGATTCGGTAAATGTTTGTTATTCAGAGGCAGAGTCTGTGTACTGAATAAATTAGAGCTTGTGCTAAAAAGTTTACATGAACGATCACAGTGGTACTATACCTGTTTATCAGGAGAATGATAAAATGCATAATGATTCAAAAAAGATGTATTAGTAGCTCGAAAATGAAATGCATAATAAGGATGAAACTTTCAAGATTGTTATAGTCAGAGAAAATACCAAAGTGGAAATGGGACAAAGTTACTATGAACTTTATGTTTGGATTATCCCTGTCTATGAAAAAGAAAGATACTATTTGAGTAATTGTTGATTGTTTGACAAAGCCTACACATTTTATTCTGACATGCATGGATTTCTCGCTTGATAGATTGCTTGAATTACCTGTTTTTGAGATTGACAGATTATATGATGTGCTAGTTTCTGTTATTTCTGATAGAGATCTACGGTTTATATTCCGATTCTGAAACAAGTTACAAGAAACTCTGGGTACATCGTTACATTTTAGTACGGTATTTCATCCTCAGATGGATGATCAGTCTGAACATATGATTTAGATTTTGGAAGATATGCTTCGATGTTGTGTACTTAAATTTGAAGGTAATTGAGAAAAGTATTTGCCTTGGGTTGAGATTACTTATAACAGTTAACAGTCAAATATAAAATTTTACTGTACGAGGCTTTATATGGTCACAAATTCAAAACTCCGGTGTTTTGGACAGAGTTTAGTGAGAAAAGATACATGTAGTAATTTTGATTTGTTGAACCTGAAGAGAGATGAAAGGGACCTGAGACAGTTTAAAAGCAATATTTGATCGTCAGAAATCCGATGTGGATCTAAAATGAAAAGAACTAGAGTTTTTGATGGTGACAAAGTATTTCTGGAAATTCACCATGAAAGAAAGTTCTTCGGATTGGCTGTACAGGCAAAAATTAAGTCTGCGGGTTACTGGGTCATATGGGATTTTTGAAAAGAATTGAACCTGTTAAGTATTGATTGGTATATTTATTAGAGTTCTACAAAATTCACAATACTTTGCATGTGTATATGTGTTACAACGGTATCGATCAAACCCATCATCTGTTATTTCTCTGATAGATATTGAAATTTAGCTTCACATGACTTACAGTAAGTAACTAGTTGAAATTCTGGCATGTGAAGTGAAAGAAACGAAAAATATAAAGATAACTTTAGTGAAAGTTCTTTGACAATGATATGATGTAGAGAAAGCTGCCTGGGAAAAACTGGATGGAAACATGAGAAACTAATGTTGGAATCTCTTTACTGGTAAAATTTTCGAGGACGAAAATTCCTTAAGGGTGGAAAGTTGTAGCAGCCTAAATTTCGGTGAAATCGGAACAGTCGTTTTAGGACCACAAATCTGATCCGAAAATAAATTTATTTTTATTTTATCATATGGTCTATAATATGTTAGAAAAGTCATGTGAAAATTTTGAAAAGAAAATTTTATCTATTAGGTGCTTAATTACGAGAAGGACCAAATCGCATAAATTGCAAAAGTTGAATTCTAGTAACTATAAGGATTAAATAGCTATGTAATTCAAAACTTAAGGTCCTTATATGGTAATTAGACCATTAATTAAAGTATGTAGATATTTTGGTGACTCATCCATGTAAATTTAGAAAAAGAGCAAGGACTAAATTGGAATTCAACTAAAATAGTTAATTAAAAAGATGAAAAGAAAATAAAATCATATTTTCTCATCTTCCTCCACAAAATAAACATGGAAACCCTAGGAGAGAGAAAAGAAACTTTCATGGCCAAATTGGGTAAGTATCATTGTCCCGTTTTTAGCCATTTTGATCTTTTTGAAATCGGGATAGCCTAAACTATCTATTTGGGGGATCAATTTAAAAAGTTATCAAAGTATAAAAATTGGGTCAAGGACGTATATGCTGAAAATTTGAAATTTATGGTAGAAAATAAAAGATTGATGATAGATAAACAACTTTTACAAAGTGATTTTTCATAAAAACTTGATTTAGGGACTAAAATGAAAAATGTTTAAAATGTCATGAAAATTCTGAAATTTGTGAAATGTATGTGCTGTAAAAGTTGTATGTATATTTCGGCTAGGCTTGGGTAGAGGGTCAGATTTCATGAATTTCATTTTTCGAGCCTAGGGACAAAATGGTAATTTATGGAAAAGTTAGGGGCAAAATGGTAATTTTGCCTGTAAATTGAGTCCATATGAATGTAAAATGTGACGAATTGACATTAAATTTACTTATATAGATCCGGATAGACCAAATTCAGAGATAGAACGAGGAAAGAGGAAAATGTCAAATTAGTAGATTTTACATATACGAACATTTGTCGAGGTAAGTTTGTATAACTAAATTATGTTTATTTACATGCTTGTTTTGATTGTGATTATGTAAATTATATAAATGTCATAAATATGTGAAATGATCACACACTCGTGAAAGCCCGATAAATCAAAATGCCAGACAATGGTAAATGATAAAAACTGTTAATGTTATGCTTGACTTAAACGTGAATATTTGAATTGCATAAATGCATAAATATATGAGATTGACCACATGCTTGATAATGCTTGAAAGATTTTACATCCCATTTGAATAAACGAAAATCGATGGATAAATATAATTTCCTGTAATAAATGAGGTCCTGCATTTGTTGCAGAATGAATTTAGCTCGGACAAGTAATCCTAATGACTTCATTACAGAAAGGATTTAGCCCGGACAGATAATCCTGATATAAGTCCTCTCGAACATATGTTATGGATTGGATTTAGCCCGGACGGGTAATCCAGATCAAGCTTTTTAGAGGATATGTCACCAAAAGAATTTAGCCTGGACTGGTAATCCTATTGTTTTTATATATATGTGGTCGAGAGTGTACTCTTTGAAATTTGTACCTTATGGGTACCATTGGACACTAATTGACAGATTCTGATTCGTACCCCTCGAGTGTACTACCTGTGTATCCATCGATGTTTCGAATAAATTCAACCAGTATAGCTTTGATAAGGGCAATTATGAGTTTAAGACAAATTAACATGGAATGATATATATATGATATGAAAATATGACATGAAAAAGGATATTACATGAAATACAAGGAAATGATGATTTATGACTAATGATATAAGAAAATGTGAAAAGATGATAATTGTATATGGAAATTATTTGATGAGAGTGTACATCCTTGATTATATATTTGTACACATTGAGTGTACTACTACTTGGTGTCCTTAATACTTGAATAAAATGAGTGAAGTCCTGACATGAAACGATCTGAACTCGAAACGAACTACTATGAAACTATACTTGTAAAAATAAGAGATGATATATATACAGGCTTAAAGAATACATGGTGGAAAGCATATATGCATGGAAACTTGATTGTTGATTGAGCTTATACATGTCCAGATGTTATCATGGATTATATAACTAACAAGGGCAATGAGGATGTGTGTAGGGCTTGAGGTCAAATTAAGTCATTATGCCTTACATAGTTACCTCAAAATAGGATGAATGGTAAGTTAAGTACCATGTTATACGAACTTACTAAGCATTTTATGCTTACTCCGTTTTATTTTCCCCCCTATTTTAGAGTAAATCGGAAGCTCGTTGGATTGGAAGCTTGGCGGTGATCACTCACACTATCCATCGGACCATGTCGGTACAAAATGGTAAATCAGTTAGGGTTGTAATGGCATGTATGGGATATATTGGCCATATTGGCATATAAATGTAATTGATGCTTGTAATATAGCCATTGGAATGGCTAGTAATGATTGTTTTGATATACTTGTAATGTCATTGTAGGGCCCAAAATTTGTCCGGGCCCATATTAAAACAAAAATAAAATAAAAAACAAATGAAAAAAATAATAAATCCAAACAGTCCTTTAGAAGTCCAGTCTTACAAACCCAATAACAAAAATTAAACAGTAGGCCTAAAGACCCAATCCCAAAACTGGCCCAAATGGCCCAAATGGTTTCAGCAAGCAGAAACCCAAAAGACTTCCAAAGGCTTCCAGCGCCGCGCGCGCGCCACCACGCGTGAGCGATCACCAGCACCTCCGTACTGCCTCCAGCGCAACAGCTGTAACATCCCGAATTAGGGCCTAGTCGGAACAGTGGTTTCAGGACCACAAATCTGACATAAGAAAATTTATTTTTATTATATTTTTATGGTCTACAATTTCACAGAACAATTTCCTGAAAATTTCGTTCGAAAATTTTGACGTTTGGCCACTCAATTTAGTCAAAAGGACTAAATTGTAAAAAGTGCAAAACTTGAGTTCTAGAAGTTAGAGGTGTCAAATTGCTATAAAAATTTAAAATATTGGTTCTTAAATGGTAATTATCCCATTGGTTAAATTGTTGGACAAAAATGGATATGGTATATGTTAGATAAGATATTTTTTTTGTAAGGGCATTTTAGTCCTTTTGTAAATTAAATGAATTAAAAACAAAATTAAAATGCCAAATTTGTCCATCTTCTTCATATGGATGAAATTTACCCAAGGAAGACATGGCTAGGGTTTTCTTAACTTTCCAAGCTCATGGTAAGCTCGTTCTAGCCCCGTTTTTCAAGTTATTTACGATTTTGGAGTCCCGGTAGCTCGATGTAGCTTATGCTACCAATAATTCATGCTAGGGTTCAGCTTTGGAAAATTACCCATATGTGAAAAGTGTGTATTTTGATGTTTTATGGTGGAATATGAAGCTTGAAATTATGTTAAACAACTTTTACTAAGCGATTTTAAGTGAAAACGAGTAAAACGACATAATCGGTAAAAATACCTAATGTCCATAAGTGTATGTTAGAGTAAGAATTTGATGTTTCCATAGAAGGGAAAAATGATCAGCATGTTATAAATCATAAGAATAAGGGCTGAAGTTTAATTTTCGAGTATTGGGGCAAAAGTGTAAATATATAAAAGTTTAGGGGCAAAATTGTATTTTTGCAAAAGTTTGAGTTAGGGACTGTTTTAAATAGTACATTAATTAAATAAGTGAAATGTGATGCTTTAAACCCCGAAAAATGAGATTTGGACCTAGAACGGGAGGAATATAAAAAATCGAGAAAGTTGGTAAATTGTCGTTTCTGGATCCGAGGTAAGTTGGTGTGTAAATAATAATGCAATAATGTCGTAATATATGTCTGAAACCTAAATTGTGGTATTAAATTGATTTTGCTGAATTACATGTTTTGTATATTATGTTGGTGAATTGATTTAATAATAATGTTTATGATAAAAGGTGACATAGGTGACATGGAAAATAGGTCGAAATGTTGTGCCTAAAGGTGTTTTCTATTACTGTGGTTATTATGTGAAATGGAAAGTTGATATGTAAATAATGCATTTATTTTACTTGTTCAATAATTATTTTGCTAGATATTATGGAAATCATTGGGTGATAACTATAATATGAAAATGTATGGAATGTGAAATTCTCGATTGAACCTTCGGAAAACCGAGAGATACGGACAATATGTAGCTAGGTCACACGAGTGATAAGGGACCTTCACCGTGTGCACAAGAAAGCTACGAGATGGCAACATTTGATATGTAGCTAGGCTACATGGATGATAAGGGACTTTCACCATGTGTGCAAGAAAGCTACGAGATAATAATTTCATATGTAACTAGGTCACATGTGTAATACTGTGTGTATACCATGTGTACAAGAAAGTTATAGGTTATGAGTAGCTAGGTCACATGAGTGGTTCCTAGTTTTGGACACCATGTAGACAAGAAAGCTACAAGATGGAATGGCTAGGTCACATGGGTGATAAGAGACCTTCACCATGTGTACAAGAAAGTCGAGTTATGTGTAGGTGGAGCTATGTGCTGAGACCACCGAGTATCGGGTGTTTTTCGAAGGGGTTCAATGAGATAAATTACTAATGGTGATTGGTGTGATCATGTTATGAATAAGTGCAAGAGTGAATGTGCTCAATTGAGAAATGTGGCAAATGTACGTGTGAGCAAGGGTGCATGTGACTATGTGTATATGTGCATAATGTGTTTGATATGTGATACGTGATTGAAATTGTGGTAAGGCTGATATGGTGTGAGCGCCATTATGAGTACTCGAAAATATTGGTGATGATTATTCATTTGTATGGCTAGTGTTGAACATGCTTGGTGTTATGTGTGCATATATGGAAGTAATATAAAGAAAACATGGGAGAGTAAAATTTTCAGAAAAATAGATTGAAATAGCAGCAATTATGTGATTTTGAAAACTCACCATAAATAGTAGAAATTGAATTATGTGTTGGATGAGATATTTATTTAAAGCTTATTGAGTCTATTTTCATATAAAAGAAACAGAGAAAGAAAAGGATTTGTATATTTTGAGATATTTAGATATTTGTGAGACTCATTCAGAGTGATTTCGAGATCCCCTGTTCTAACTTGGAAAAATAATTAAAAATTGTAAAAAAATAATTTTTGGACATAATTTATATGTTTAGGTTTCTTAATGAGTCTAGTTTCAAATGAAACAAATTATAACATCATTTGAATCCTACACAAGGAGAAAATTGATTCGTAGTAAAAAGTGGTCAGAATAGTCAAATAGTAAAATAGAGGAAATTTTAATGAATAAACTGTACTAATTGGCTAAGCCAAAAATTCTGGAAATTTTATGGTATGAAGATATGTGAGTCTAGTTTTGTGGAAAATTAGTGGTTTGAAATTCGGAACTCTATATCTCAAGAAATAAATAATTTAGTGACAGCGATTCAAGTAGACAGATTAATGTGAACATGAGTAATAAGGTATAAGCATGTGATTTAATGATCATATCAATTTGAGAACTTGTTGTGAGGATTTGTCATGTTCAGGCTTTGATAAGGCTACAAATGAGTAAGTTGGGAAAGTAAGAACTTAGCATTATTTATGCAAGTTGTGCCAGCTTAGTAGTAAGCTAAATTCATTGCTAATGCTTATTATTTTTACATGTGAACTTACTAAGCTTTATAAGCTTACCGCCTTTCCTTTCCCATGTTATAGAGTCCTACTAAACAAGCTCGGGTTGGAAATCATTGGAGATCACTTCACACTATCAAGCTATCTATGGGTATCTTTATTTATAAATGATTTAAGTTATGGCATGTATAGGGACTTGACTAAGTCATTTTATATATGTGTTAATTAATTTGACAAAATGTATTGTTAAGTCTGGTAATGCCTCGTACTTGGTTCCGACATAGGATACGGGTAAGGGGTGTTACATTTAGTGGTATCAGAGCTATGGTTTAGTGGATTCTCGGACTAACATAGCGTATGTGAGTCTAGCTAAACATGCCATATTACTACTCGTGATAGTGTGATATCTCCCGACTCTGACGAAATTGTATTGTTAAGAAAGAGATGACTTCCAACCGAGCTATTTTTCAATAATGCTGATAATGATATTGAAATGATTGAGACGTGCTTATGATGTGCCAAAATTTGGAAAGGTATGAATGGAAGTTCACGGTATACATGTGTTAATGTACGAAATGAGATAACCACAAGTTGAGAAATGTGAGAAGTGGAATGAAATGAAAGTTTATATGGTGATAAGCCCATGCATGTTTGTTTGGCATGCATATGGTGTTATGTGCCCAACATATTTGATTAAGTGAATACAATAAGTAAATTTACTCAAATTGACAGAATGTGTGTTTATATACACTTGTTTGAATAAGATAATCGAAAAAGTTCGTGTAACATGACTATGTATGTTAATTAGCTTGAAGTGAGTTATGTAATTGTGATTATATGATGTTGGTGATGAATACAAAGTCATATGTGTGTATTTATGAGAGTCAAGTCAGAAGCTTTAAGACCTCACCCCCTTACCAGTGTTGTTTTATAACGAAAATTCATGAGAACCACGTGGAATAAGTCCATAAATGTGAAACTAAAAAGTTTAGTGGTGAAATACTTAGTAATGCATATAAAGATAAGAATAGTTTGGAAAGTGGAAACAATTTTGGAAGGATATCATAATGTTTTAAAGATTATACAGATTATGCAATGTCACAGATAAAGGAGAAGTTAGTCTTGGCTAATCGACTTATTCAGATATGATGTCTAGAGTATGTGTTTGCTGAAATTTTTCCCGAATTGATTTTCGTTAGTGAGTGGAATAATACGGGGTTCTTGATGACAGAATTAGTCAAAGAAATGATATTTGAGTAGTAAAGATGTCTGTGTGTGTGACAGTTACAGTTGAAATGAATATGATGATCTTTTCTGTGTATTCTATATATTCTTTTATCCCCAGAGATATGAGTGTGATTGTTCAGTTTCTGATGGAGTTCTTACGTTGTGAGAAGCTAACTATGATGTTAGACGAATGCCTTGTTGGTCTGGTCAGTTTATGATTGGTATTTCTTTATCTCTTCGGAATTCTATTTAAATATGTTGGAATGAAGTTGATGGTAAAAATTTATGTGGGACTATTCTTATGTTTCTACTGATTATGGTTTTTGTTTTATATATACGAAAAATATATTATCTCTGTTATGATGGAAGTCCAGAGTCGGTAAGCATTGTTTTTTATTCTGCTGGGTTTCTCTGAGGAATCATCAGGATCTCTGTTATTTTCTTGTGAGTTATGTATATTTAAACATGCCTCAACTAAGATAATAAATTTTGTGTATTCACGAGTATGAAGACGAATAGTCTGAATGAAGAAATTATATTCTAGAAAGCATAATACAGAGATATGCCTATTGGATTATTCTAACCGGATGATGTTATTATAAGTTAAAGTTGTTCTGATTGGAAAAGTTATCACATTTGTGAAAGTTTGAATGGTCTGGGTATACTAACAAAGTTAAAGCAATTGAAGGCATTATTAACCGAAGCTCTAGTTCTGGGTTCAGTTGGAATTGAGTAATGAGTTTATGATTTTTTTCAGTGATGCACTAGTGAACGGATTAGAATGATTTTTATTGCTAGAATATTTAGTGATGTTGGAAATTAAGAGAAAGATACTAAACCACTCTTCTGGTAAGATTTTCGAGGACGAAAAGCCTAAAAGGGGGGAGAAATGTAACATCCCGAATTAGGGCCTAGTCGGAACAGTGGTTTCGGGACAACAAATCTGACTTAAGAAAATTTATTTTTATTATATTTTTATGGTCTACAATTTCACGAAATGATTTCGTGAAAATTTCGTTCGAAAATTTTGACGTTTGGCCACTCAATTTAGTCAAAAGGACTAAATTGTAAAAAGTGCAAAACTTGAGTTCTAGAAGTTAGAGGTGTCAAATTGCTATGAAAATTTAAAGTAGAGGTTCTTAAATGGTAATTA
Source organism: Gossypium australe (assembly GCA_005393395.2). Taxonomy (NCBI): domain Eukaryota; kingdom Viridiplantae; phylum Streptophyta; class Magnoliopsida; order Malvales; family Malvaceae; genus Gossypium; species Gossypium australe. The sequence goes on along the minus strand of CM016616.1, from coordinate 114,294,471 downwards.
GCCCATTGGTTAAATTTTTGGACAAAAATGGATATGGTATATGTTAGATAAGATATTTTTTTGTAAGGGCATTTTAGTCCTTTTGTAAATTAAATAATGAATTAAAAATAAAATTAAAATGCCAAATTTGTCCATCTTCTTCATATGGACGAAATTTACCAAGGGAAGACATGGCTAGGGTTTTCTTAACTTTCCAAGCTCATGGTAAGTCCGTTCTAGCCCTGTTTTTCAAGTTATTTATGGTTTTGGAGTCCCGGTAGCTCGATGTAGCTTATGCTACCAATAATTCATGCTAGGGTTCATCTTTGGAAAATTACCCATAGGTGAAAAGTGTGTATTTTGATGTTTTATGGTGGAATATGAAGCTTGAAATTATGTTAAACGACTTTTACTAAGCGATTTTAACTGAACGAGTAAAACGACATAATTGGTAAAAATACCTAATGTCCATAAATGTATGTTAGAGTAAGAATTTGATGTTTTCATAGAAGGGAAAAATGATCAGCATGTTATAAAACATAAGAATAAGGACTGAAGTTTAATTTTCGAGTATTGGGGCAAAAGTGTAAATATATAAAAGTTTAGGGGCAAAATTGTATTTTTGCAAAAGTTTGAGTTAGGGACTGTTTTAAGTAGTACATTAATTAAATAAGTGCAATGTGATGCTTTAGACCCCGAAAAATGAGATTTGGACCTAGAACGGGAGGAATATCAAAAATCGAGAAAGTTGGTAAATTATCGTTTCTAGATCCGAGGTAAGTTGGTGTGTAAATAATAATGCAATAATGTCGTAATATATGTCTGAAACCTAAATTGTGGTATTAAATTGATTTTACTAAATTACATGTTTTGTATATTATGTTGGTGTGAAACACCCCATACCCGGCCCACGAGCCTGGTCCGGATCTGGTATGTTCCTCAAGAAAAAACGGTTCAAATTCTTTTGCTTCTTAGGAAAAACTTGTGCGATTTTTAAAGAAATATTGTTTTGGGTTGTGCTTGAGTTGAAAACGAATTCGATTTTATATTGAAAAACCTTTTTAATTTTAAGTGATAAAACATATAGAGTATATTCAAAAATTAAATTGCTTAATCTTTAACTTAATAAAAATTTGTAAACATAATTAAACAATAAGACAGAAATAAAATAGTTCACTATGGCCTTATTACATAAAACAAAACCCAAAATAAAATTGTAGAGTACTTAAATAAAATAAAATGTCCAGATTAAATAATTTGCTTGCTGTGCATGGCCACCTTTGAGCTCCTGCCGACCCGGTCCATTACTGCTCATCACCTGAAAAATATTCCCCAACGGGGTGAGTCAAACAGACTCAATGTGTAACCAACACTAAGGTTTAATAGATTTAGGCATACCATTCATATCATGTTCACATAATAATTCAAGATAATGATGCAAACCCGAACCCAAACCTAGATGCCATCCGCTACACATCCCCGTACCAACCTGCACACCGTTGGGACTACTAAGTCAACCCTCCTTCTGCTACACTCCATCGAAGGCAGTCACTGCAGTCGACGTGCTCATCGCCCATATAAAATTCGTGGCATAGCCACCAGATTAAATAATTGTGTCATGAGACACCACATTCAGATAATGTAACCGAAGTTACCACATTCAGATAATGTGACCGAAGTCACCACATTCAGATAGTGAGACCGAAGTCACCACATTCACTTCCCCTTTCTCATATAACCCGAATGCCCCATATTATTCATATCATGCATATCATACTTAAATTCATATTCATGTCACATTTCACATGTTAAAATATAACATATTTCGTAATCCTAGTAGGAGTAGGAAACGTACCTGAGTACTTTGTACCACATTAGGGTACCTTAGCCATATTCACATTCTTATACATACTTATATTAAATATTGCCATATAACGTATTAAAGATAGTGTGGGGTACACACCTGATTTGCTTAACGAATTCCTTGAAATCCCGAAAAACTGATCTATTGCTTTAGATCTCAATTCCTACATTTGGTAACCTTAATATGTTAGCATAAAGCCTATTCGGCTATAAAACCAAATCCTAGTAGGATTTGTATTCTTAAAACCTACCTTGTTGCCGTTTTGATGATTAACCAAATCCCGGAAACTTGTATTCTTCTCCTTTGAAATCGGCTAATCACTAGATCCCTTGAATTGGTTAGTTTTCGGTTAAAACAAATAGATCTAAGTACTTAAAATAGAACTTTGGCCGATTATACATATGTCTTACCTTTATGATTTGAAATCCCGAAACTTTCCTCTCGACAGTCACAGAATCCCGAAGCTTTCCTTCAAAGTTTCGGCCAACATGTATATGACATTAGAACCTTGACTTTCGGTTTAAAGAAGAAAGCAAATAATGGTAATAGACCCTTACCCTTACTTGAAGAAGTCGACACACCCTTGTTTGAAGTCCCACCAAGGCTCGGCTATGGAGACTTAGATAGGGATAAAAGGTTTCAGCTTTGACAGCAGAAGAGAAAAGAAGAAAAGAAGAAAAGAAGGATTTTGGAGAGAAAAAGAATCGATGAAAGAGAGGCTACTTGGCCAAGGAAAATTTGGCAGAGAGAGAGAAGGAAGAAAAATTGATGAGTAGCCCTATTTTTTCCCTCTTATAGCCAAAATTACTACTCAGAATCCCTTACTTGGCCACCACTCTTCTATTTTGATAACTTTATCCTTTGAATTATCACTTTATTAAAAGAATAATCCCCTATTATCTCCTTGAAAATAATTTAAGATAAATCATCATTTATCCTTCTATTTAGCCGAAATTTAAAGAGAATAAAACTATTCTTTTAAGAGCCTTAATGCCGTCCACCTCTCTGCTTCTGGAAGCAAAAAATAAAGTTTCTTTTATTTGCATCCCTAGTGACTCGAACCCAGGCCCAATTGCACCTGCTTGTGGCGTCACCCACCTGGGCCTTAAGTGACATCTTCAGGCCACTTTTCCAGGCCTGATTGTGTGTCAAATTCCTCCTACTAATTTTCTTAAGGCCACCTTGCCTTAATTTCCTCTTTTTAAACCTTAAAACTTGACATTTCTCTACATTTCCAAGTTTCCAAAAATTTCCGTTTGCCTCCTTTAAACTTAACATTTCCTTACATTTCCAGGTTTCCAAAAATGTTCACTTTCCTCTTTTGAATCATTTCCAAATCATTTCCTTACCTTTCTTAGTTTCCAAAAATGTTCACTTTCCTCTTGTAAACTTAACATTTCCATACATTTCCAGGTTTCCAAAAATGTTCAAAATACATTCATAACACATAAGACATGTCAGTTCGTACAATTAAATCGAAAATGCATAGGCCCTTTTCAGGATGTTACAGTTCTACCCCCTTAAAATAATTTCGTCCTCGAAATTTCCTAGCTAAAATAACTGAGGGTATTGCTGTCGCATTGTCTCTTCTGGTTCCCACGAAGCTTCCTCTGATCCATGATTGCACCATAACACTTTGACTAGAGGAACTGACTTCCTCCGTAACACTTTCACATCACGTTCCAATATCTAAATTGGCTCCTCCTCGTAGGATAGGTCTGGCCTTAGCTCCACTTCTTCAATTGGTACCACATGAGATGGATTCGATCGATAACAACGTAACATGGATACATGAAATACGTCGTGCATCTGCTGCAACTCTGGTGGCAACTCTAACTGGTATGCCACTGGTCCAACTCGTTTCAATACCCGATAAGGCCCTATAAACCTTGGGCTTAACTTCCCTTTGCGACCAAACCTCATCACCTTCTTCCAAGGCGAGACCTTAAGGAATACTTGATCTCCTACATCAAATTCTATCTCTTTTCGTTTGAGATCTGCGTACGACTTCTGCCTATCAGAGGCTTTCTTTAACCGTGCCTTGATTATCTCAACCTTTTCTTCAGTTTCTGCCACTAGTTCTGGACCCAAAACCCGACGTTCTCCTAACTCAGTCCAACAAGTAGGAGTTCGACACTTCCGACCATATAATGCTTCATATGGTGCCATCCGAATGCTAGCTTGATAGCTGTTGTTGTAGGCGAACTCTGCTAAAGGCAAATAGTCTTCCCAACTTCCTCGGAAATCCATCACACAGCCTCTCAACATATCCTCCAACACTTGTATAACTCGTTCAGACTGCCCGTCTGATTGTGGGTGAAAAGCCGTAGTGAAGTCCAACTTAGTGCCTAAAGCTTGATGAAGTGCCCTCCAAAACCGAGACGTGAACCTTGGGTCTCTATCCGAAATAATTGACATCGGTACTCCATGTAACCTTACAATTTCCGCTACATATAATTTGGCTAACTTCTGAAGGGAATAATCCACTCTTACTAGGATGAAGTGTGCGGACTTGGTCAAACGGTCCACTATTACCCATACCGAGTCCTTCTGAGTAGGCGTAAGGGGAACCCACTAACGAAGTCCATGGTAATTCTCTCCCACTTCCATTGTGGAACCTTGATTGGCTGAAGTAATCCCGATGGAACTTGGTGTTCAGCCTTAACTTGCTGACACGTCAGACATTTTCCCACTAATTCAGTAACTTCCCATTTAAGATTAGGCCACCAAAATTGTTCCCTTAGATCTCTGTATAGCTTAATACTTCCAGGATGCATAGCATAAGGGCTACTATGCGCCTCCCGAAGAATCCTTTGTCTTAACTCCATGTCCTTCGGCATACAGACCTTTCCTTTGTAGCACAATACTCCTTCGTCAATGAAGCCATAACCCTCTAACTTTCCGTTCTGTACTTGCTGTAACTTAGCACTTAGGTCCTTATCAGCCAACTGTCCCCTTTTCACCTCATTCAGCCATGTGGGTTTGACTTGCAACTCTGCCAACAGGCTTCCATCATCATACCAACTTAAGTGAGCGAACATAGCCCTTAGATCTGACACAACCTTCCGACTTAGGGCATCAGCTACCACCTTCGCCTTGCCCGGGTGGTACTCTATCGAGCAATCATAATCCTTCAATAACTCCACCCACCTTCGCTGCCTCAAGTTCAACTCCTTCTGAGTCAACAGATACTTAAGGCTCTTGTGGTCTGTGTAGATTATCGACCTTTCCCCATAAAGGTAGTGCCTCCAAACCTTAAGAGCGAAAACCACTGCTGTCAATTCCAAGTCATGAGTTGGGTAGTTAACCTCATGCGGCCTTAACTGTTGAGACGCATAAGCGACTACTTTTCCATCTTGCATTAGGACACAGCCTAATCCCGTATACGAAGCGTCACAGTATACCACAAAATCCTTCCCTGCCTCCGGCTGAATTAACACTGGAGCTTCCGTCAACACTTTCTTAAGCTTTTCAAAACTCTCCTGTTGCTTATCAGTCCATTCAAAGGGTACTTCCTTTCTTAGCAACTTTGTCAAAGGCGCGGCTATTGACGAGAACCCTTCCACGAACCTTCTGTAATAGCCTGCCAAACCTAAGAAACTTCGGATCTCAGCCACGGACCTAGGCGATTTCCAATCCAACACTGCTTCGATCTTCCTAGGATCCACTCTTATTCCCTCTACGGATACCACATGTCCTAAGAACGCCACCTCCTTAAGCCAAAATTCACACTTGCTGAATTTGGCATAGAGCTTCTTCTCCCTTAACACTTGTGGCACCACTCGGAGATGCTCATCATGCTCCTCTTCAGACTTGGAGTACACCAAAATATCGTCGATGAACACAACGACAAACCTATCCAAATAGGGTTGGAAAACTCGGTTCATCATATCCATGAACACGGCTGGAGCATTCGTCAACCCAAACGGCATTACTACAAATTCAAAATGGCCGTATCTTGTCCTAAAAGCGGTCTTATGGATATCTGCCTCCTTCACCTTCAACTGATGATATCCTAACCTTAAGTCTATCTTCGAGAATACTGCGGCCCCTTTCAGCTGATCGAACAAGTCATCGATCCTTGGCAAAGGATACTTGTTCTTAATAGTCAGCTTATTCAACTGACGGTAATCTATACACATACGCATAGTTCTGTCCTTCTTCTTTACAAACAGGACCGGTGCTCCCCATGGAGACACACTGGGTCGAATGAACCCACGATCCAACAATTCTTGGATTTGAGCCTTGAGCTGAACCAACTCCCTTGGTGCCATTCGATACGGGGCAATTGACACAGGAGCTGTTCCCGGTAGCAAGTCTATTCCAAACTCCACCTCCCTATCTGGGGGTATTCCTGGTAATTCCTCCGGAAGCACATCTTCAAAATCCCTTACAGTTCTAACTCCACTAACACCTTCTTCCTTTCCACCCAACGTACTTACGAAGGCTAAGAACGCCTTGCACCCTTTCCTAACCATTTTCTCTGCCTTCAACGCCGAAACTACGTTAAACAGGTAGTTTCTTCTTTCTCCGATCACTACTACTACTTCATCCTCCGGGGTCCTTAGTTCCATATGTTTAGCCGCACAATCCAACACAGCTCGGTGCTCTACTAGCCAGTCCATTCCAAGTATAAGTTCAAACTCCCTAAAGGGTAGTTCCATTAAGTCAGCCCGAAAGTTCACTCCCTGAATCTCTAGGGGTACATTCCGAAAGATCTTATCCACCACTACAGTTTGGCCTAATGGGCTTACTACAGTCATCTGCCTATCAGAAAGTTCAGAGTTTAGGCCTAATGTTTCCACTACACTACATGCAACATAAGAATGGGTCGAGCCCACATCAATCAGAGCAAAATAGGGCTTGCCATAAATAAAGAACGTACCAGTTATAACATCCGGCGCGTCTCCATCCTCCCTCCAGCGAATCGCATAAACCAAACCCAGCTGCCTTGCCTCAGCATTAGCAGCACCTCTGCCCTGTGTTCCACGTCCCCTGCCAGCACCACTACCTTTGTTATTCGAACCACGACCTCGTTGAGGCTGCTGCCCACCTCTACCAGTCTGACTAACATTCTGAGCTGCTGGTCGACTTTCATCTGTTTTCTTAGGACAATCCTTGAGCATATGGTCCTTGGACCCACACCTAAAACATCCTTCCGTCTTTTTCCAGCACTCCCCTAAGTGCTTCTTTCCACAATGATCACAAGGACGATACTGCCATCCTGTATCGGCTTGCTGATTTCGCGGCCCATCAACTCTAGGCCTCTTTTGAACCTTCCCAGACGATCCAAAACCTCTTTTTGGCCTATTCTGATCCATAGTCTACTTTGTAGCATCCTTAATTCCCTCGGCTACCTTGGCCTTTTCTACTAAAGTAGAAAACTCCCTCTCCTGATGCGGTGCTATCAACAATCTCAAATCATCCCTTAGTCCGTCCTCAAAATGGACACAGCGTTCATGCTCAGTTGCCACTACTCCTCGAGCATATCGGCTCAACCTCAGGAATTCAGCTTCATATTCTGCAAGGGACTTGTTCCCTTGAACCAGTCCCAGAAATGCTTTCCTTTGCTCATCAGTATACCTGGTTCCAACATACTTCTTTTGATACGCTTCCTTAACATACTCCCAGGTCAGATCCTCAGCTGTGGCACCATCCCGAACAGTTAACCACCATTGATATGCTTCATTGCGTAGCAGTGCCACCATTCCTTTTAACTTCTCCTCAGGGGTTAGATCGAGCTCATCCATAATTCGCTCGGTTGCCTCCGACCAGTACTCAGCTGTACTGGGTGCCACACCAGATACTCCTCTAAACATTTCAGCCCCATTGGCTCAGAGTCGCTCGGGTATAGATTTCTTAGTTCCCTTATTTCCACCTGCGCCAGCCACCATTTCCAAGACTCGCAGCACAGCCTGCAACACAGCATCTTCCCCCGTCTGAGCCTGCTGCTCAACACCAACAGCTGGGGGTGGTGGTGGTGGTGGTATCTCATTATCAGACCCTTGACCCGATCTAACGAGTTCCGACACAGTCATTCTTCCTCTACCGCGTCCACGACGGCCACGTCCTCTAGAACTCATTTCTATTGTCACGATCTGATTAAAAAGTTTTATGAATTAGTCCTTGTTTCACTTATTACCCGCGAAGAAGTTTTATGAAAAGAATCTTAGAAGTGGTTCTTTCGTATTCATACGTGCACACAGTCTTTTCATTCATACATCCATCAATCAATTATGAACTTTCGTTCATTCATAAAAACGTTGTAGATTTCATTGTTGTCGTTTTTCCACTACATAGGGGTATTTTCGTAATTTGCCCTACAGGGGTATTTTCGTAAAAAAAATTTTCAAAGAAAAAGTTCCTTGGTGATTTTGTCAAAAAGTATTTTGGAATTTTTTAAATTCCTGGGGTATTTTGGAAAATTTTGAAATCCGGGGGTATTTCGATAATTTTGAAGCTCGGGGGTATTTTGGTAATAAACCAGGGTAAATTTGTAAAGTTTAATATTTCCGGGGTATTTTCAAATTTATAAAACTTGAGGGTTATTTTTGAGAATTTTGTTTTCCAAATCAGTGATGTTGCAAAAATTTTGGAAATCAGGGTCATTTTGGTAATTTTGTAAGTTAGGGGCAATTTTGTAATTTTCCAAAATCAAGGTATTTTTGATATTTTGCAAATTAGGGTTTTTGAACCTTTATAAAGTAATGAAATTTTGATAAAACTGTTGGGTAGCTGGACATTTTATAAACTAAGGGCATTTTTGTAATTTTACCACTAGGGGTATTTTTGTAATTTCATAAATCAGAAATTTTTTGAAAATATTTTCTTTTTTTTTGTAAGTCAAGAATATTTCAGAAAAATTTTATGGAATAGCTTTTATAAATCAAAAGGGTAATTTAGTCATTTTAAAACTAGGGTTTCCATAAAAACACGGCTAGTTCCCTTTCGGGTTTTAGTTAGTGTGTTTAGCCTATGACCGAGTCCTCTTGGTCAGGGTGAACCAAAGCTACGCACTAGGTAGGATTCGAATGGAGAGGAGGTGAGTCACGCAGACTGCTTAAGTACCAAGCTCCCACCGAAACCATTCCTAGACATGCGCACAGAGGTTACCACACTCTCTGAGTCCTTTTGGTTAGGGTGAACCGAAGCTACGCACCAGGTAGGATTCCAGTGAAGAGGAGGTGAGTCACTAGGACTGCTTAAATACCAGGCTCTTCCGGATCCAATCCTAGACATGCGCATAGGGGTTGCCACACCCTAACTTGGTGACTTAGCCATAGGTTTGTTTAAGTAGATATTAAATCTTATGTATTTGTTGGGGTATACTAGTCCTAGGGTTCACATACTTATCATACTACTCTACGTTTCATTCCTATTTCTACCCTTCATAATATAATCACATAATCACACAGATAGTTAGGGGTACTTACCTGGTGGACTTCGGGTCGGAGACTTAGGTGCCATGCCAGAAAACCTGCTTACTTCCAAAATTATTTTCATAAAACTCATTTGGGCTCGATTTGAAAATGTTTTGGGCCTTAGACCACAGGCCGAGAGTTTAAAACTGGGCTCTGATACCAAATTGAAACACCCCATACCCGGCCCACGAGCCTGGTCCGGATCTGGTATGTTCCTCAAGAAAAATCGGTTCAAATTTTTTTGCTTCTTAGGAAAAACTTGTGCGATTTTTAAAAAAATATTGTTTTGGGTTGGGCTTGAGTTGAAAATGAATTCGATTTTATATTAAAAACCCTTATTTAATTTTAAGTGATAAAACATATAGAGTATATTCAAAAATTAAATTGCTTAATCTTTAACTTAATAAAAATTTGTAAACATAATTAAACAATAAGACAGAAATAAAATAGTTCACTATGGCCTTATTACATAAAACAAAACCCAAAATAAAATTGTAGAGTACTTAAATAAAATAAAATGTCCAGATTAAATAATTTGCATGCTGTGCATGGCCACCTTTGAGCTCCTGCCGACCCGGTCCATTACTGCTCATCACCTGAAAAATATTCCCCAACGGGGTGAGTCAAACAGACTCAATGTGTAACCAACACTAAAGTGTAATAGATTTAGGCATACCATTCATATCATGTTCACATAATAATTCAAGATAATGATGCAAACCCGAACCCAAACCTAGATGCCATCCGCTACACATCCCCGTACCAACCTGCACACCGTGGGGACTACTAAGTCAACCCTCCTTCCGCGACACTCCATCGAAGGCAGTCGCTGCAGTCGACGTGCTCATCGCCCATATAAAATTCGTGGCATAGCCACCAGATTAAATAATTGTGTCATGAGACACCACATTCAGATAATGTAACCGAAGTTACCACATTCAGATAATGTGACCGAAGTCACCACATTCAGATAGTGAGACCGAAGTCACCACATTCACTTCCCCTTTCTCATATAACCCGCATGCCCCATATTATTCATATCATGCATATCATACTTAAATTCATATTCATGTCACTTTTCACATTTTAAAATATAACATATTTCGTAATCCTAGTAGGAGTAGGAAACGTACCTGAGTACTTTGTACCACATTAGGGTACCTTAGCCATATTCACATTCTTATACATACTTATATTAAATATTGTCATATAACGTATTAAAGATAGTGTGGGGTACACACCTGATTTGCTTAACGAATTCCTTGAAATCCCGAAAAACTGATCTATTGCTTTAGATCTCAATTCCTACATTTGGTAACCTTAATATGTTAGCATAAAGCCTATTCGGCTATAAAACCAAATCCTAGTAGGATTTGTATTCTTAAAACCTACCTTGTTGCCGTTTTGATGATTAACCAAATCCTGGAAACTTGTATTCTTCTCCTTTGAAATCGGCTAATCACTAGATCCCTTGAATTGGTTAGTTTTCGGTTAAAACAAATAGATCTAAGTACTTAAAATAGAACTTTGGCCGATTATATATATGTCTTACCTTTATGATTTGAAATCCCAAAACTTTCCTCCTTGTAGTCGACAGTCACAGAATCCCGAAGCTTTCCTTCAAAGTTTCGGCCAACATGTATATGACATTAGAACCTTGACTTTCGGTTTAAAGAAGAAAGCAAATAATGGTAATAGATCCTTGCCCTTACTTGAAGAAGTCGACACACCCTTGTTTGAAGTCCCACCAAGGTTCGGCTATGGAGACTTAGACAGGGATAAAAGGTTTCGGCTTTGACAGCAGAAGAGAAAAGAAGAAAAGAAGGATTTTGGAGAGGAAAAGAATCGATGAAAGAGAGGCTACTTGGCCAAGGAAAATTCGGCAGAGAGAGAGAAGGAAGAAAAATTGATGAGTAGCCCTATTTTTTCCCTCTTATAGCCGAAATTACTACTCAGAATCCCTTACTTGGCCACCACTCTTCTATTTTGATAACTTTATCCTTTGAACCATCACTTTATTAAAAGAATAATCCCCTATTATCTCCTTGAAAATAATTTAAGATAAATCATCATTTATCCTTCTATTTAGCCGAAATTTAAAGAGAATAAAACTCCTCTTTTAAGAGCCTTAATGCCGTCCACCTCTCTGCTTCTGGAAGCAAAAAATAAAATTTCTTTTATTTGCTTCCCAAGTGACTCGAACCCAGGCCCAATTGCACCTGCTTGTGGCGTCACCCACCTGGGCCTTAAGTGACATCTTCAGGCCACTTTTCCAGGCCTGATTGTGTGTCAAATTCCTCCTACTAATTTTCTTAAGGCCACCTTGCCTTAATTTCCTCTTTTTAAACCTTAAAACTTGACATTTCTCTACATTTCCAAGTTTCCAAAAATTTCCGTTTGCCTCCTTTAAACTTAACGTTTCCTTACATTTCCAGGTTTCCAAAAATGTTCACTTTCCTCTTTTGAATCATTTCCAAATCATTTCCTTACCTTTCTTAGTTTCCAAAAATGTTCACTTTCCTCTTTTAAACTTAACATTTCCATAGATTTCCAGGTTTCCAGAAATGTTCAAAATACATTCATAACACATAAGACATGTCAGTTCGTACAATTAAACCGAAAATGCATAGGCCCTTTTCAGGATGTTACATGGTGAATTGATTTAATAATAATGTTTATGCTAAAAGGTGACATAGGTGACATGGAAAATAGGTCGAAATGTTGTGCTTAAAGGTGTTTTCTATGACTATGGTTATTATGTGAAATGGAAAGTTGATATGTAAATAATGCATTTATTTTACTTGTTCAATAATTATTTTGCTAGATATTATGGAAATCATTGGGTGATAACTATAATATGAAAATGTATGGAATGTGAAATTCTCGATTGACCCTTCGGAAAACCGAGAGATACGGACAATATGTAGCTAGGTCACACGAGTGATAAAGGACCTTCACCGTGTGCACAAGAAAGCTACGAGATGGCAAAACTTGATATGTAGCTAGGCCACATGGATGATAAGGGACTTTTACCATGTGTGTAAGAAAGCTACGGGATAATAATTTCATATGTAACTAGGTCACATGTGTAATACTGTGTGTATACCATGTGTACAAGAAAGTTGCGGGTTATGAGTAGCTAGGTCACATGAGTGGTCCCTAGTGTTGGACACCATGTAGACAAGAAAGCTACGAGATGGAATGGCTAGGTCATATGGGTGATAAGAGACCTTCACCATGTGTACAAGAAAGCCGAGTTATGTGTAGGTGGAGCTATGTGCTGAGACCACCGAGTATCGGGTGTTTTCCGAAGGGGTTCAACGAGATAAATTACTAATGGTGATTGGTGTGATCATGTTATGAATAAGTGCAAGAGTGAATGTGATCAATTGAGAAATGTGGCAAATGTACGTGTGAGCAAGGGTGCATGTGACTATGTGTATATGTGCATAATGTGTTTGATATGTGATACGTGATTGAAGTTGTGGTAAGGCTGATATGGTGTGAGGGCCATTATGAGTACTCGTAATTATTGGTGATGATTATTCATTTGTATGGCTAGTGTTGAACATGCTTGGTGTTATGTGTGCATATATGGAAGTAATATAAAGAAAACATGGGAGAATAAAATTTTCAGTAAAATAGATTGAAACAGCAGCAGTTATGTGATTTTGAAAAATCACCATAAATAGTAGAAATTGAATTATGTTGGATGAGATATTGATTTAAAACTTATTGAGTCTCTTTTCATATAAAAGAAACAGAGAAAGAAAAGGGTTTGTATATTTTGAGATATTTAGATATTTGTGAGACTGGTTCAGAGTGATTTCGAGATCCCCTGTTCTGACTTGGAAAAATCATTAAAAATGGTACAAAAATAATTTTGGGACATAATTTATATGGTTAGATTCCTAAATGAGTCTAGTTTCAAATGAAACAAATTATAACATCATTTGAATTCTGCACAAGGAGAAAATAAGTTTGTAGTGAAAAGTGGTCAGAATAGTCGAACAGTAAAACAGAGGAAATTTTAATGAATAAACTGTACTAATTGGCTTAGCCAAAAATTCTGGAAATTTTATGGTATGAAGATATGTTAGTCTAGTTTCAGGGAAAATTAGCAGTTTGAAATTCAGAGCTCTGTAGCTCAAGAAATAAATAATTTAGTGACAGTGAGTCAAGTAGACAGATTAATGTGAACATTGATTTAATGATTGTATCAATTTGAGAACTTGTTGTGAGGATTTGTCATGTTGAGGCTTTGATAGGGCTACAAATGAGTAAGTTGAGAAAGGAAGAACTTAGCATTACTTATGCAAGTTGTGACAGCTTAGTAGTAAGCTAAATTCATTGCTAATGCTTATTATTTTTACATGTGAACTTATTAAGCTTTATAAGCTTACCCCCTTTCCTTTCCCATGTTACAGAGTCCTACTAAACAAGCTCGGGTTGGAGGTCGTCGGAGATCGCTTCACACTATCAAGCTATCTATGGGTATCTTTATTTATAAATGATTTAAGTTAAATTTCAGCACGGCATTTCATCCTCAAACAGATGGTCAGTCGGAGAGAGTAATCCAAATTCTGGAAGACATGTTAAGGGGCTGTGTGATCGACTTCAGGGGTAGTTGGGAGGATTTCCTATCATTGGCAGAGTTTGCATACAACAACAACTATCAATCCAGTATCCAAATGGCACCCTACGAAGCGTTGTATGGTCGTTGGTGTCGTACTCCTACTTGTTGGACTGAACTGGGGGAGCGACAGTTATTGGGTCCTGAGCTGATATCAGAGACGGAGGATAAAGTAAAGGTAATTCGGGCACGGTTAAAGGAAGCTTCGGATAGACAAAAATCGTATGCAGATCTGAAACGTAAGGATATTGAGTTTGCGGTGGGAGATCAGGTTTTTCTAAAGGTCTCACCTTGGAAGAAGATCCTTAGATTTGGACGGAAGGGCAAGTTGAGCCCTAGGTTCATCGGACCGTACCGTGTATTGAAGCGTGTTGGGCCAGTGGCTTATCAGCTTAAGTTACCTCCGGAGTTGAGTCAGATACATAGTGTATTTCATGTTTCAATGTTAAGGCGTTATCGATCGGATCCGTCTCATATAGTACCGGTAGAGGTAGTTGAGATAAGACCTGACTTGTCTTTCGAAGAGGAGCCAGTGCAAATTTTAGATCGGGACGTTAAGGTGCTGAGAAAGAAGTCTGTACCGTTAGTCAAAGTATTATGGCGCAATCACGGAGCTGAGGAAGCTACATGGGAGCCTGAGGACGCGATTCGGCAGTAATATCCTCACCTCTTTTAATCAGGTAAATTTCGAGGATGAAATTTTCTTTAAGGGGGTAGAATTATAACATCCCAAAATTTGGAATTTTAATTGTTGCATTATTGCTTGTGCTAAGCTAGATAAAATATTAATTTTGTATGTTTAGGGGTTCTGAGAAGGCTCGGGGTTTATTTGGGCCTTAATTAAAATTTTGTGGTTTAGCCTATTAAGGAGAGATAGTAAGTGGCATCAAGGTTTATGGAAATAGGTGAGTAATTTGAAAGCATAAATGAGCTTATGGTAAAAGGGAAATGGCGCCACATGAAAGGCCTTGAGGGAAGAGGTTCGAATCCCACTTGGTACAAAAATTTTGACTATTTCTTTTTTATTCTTTCCCTAAATGTCGGCCAAGATGTATATATGGCAAGGTGGACTTTTTAAATTTGGCAAGATGGCTAAGGAAATAATGAAAGGATGAAGGTAAGGAAAGGAATCAAAAGAAAAAGGGCAAGTAAGGGGAACATGTGGCCTTCTTCAAGGGAATTGTTTTGGAAAGTTTGGTAGGCCAAATTTTTGACCTTAATGTCAAAAATATTACACGGTTTTGGTGTGAGGGAGGGGTAGCCGAATTTTTGCTTAGTCTTTTGGTAGAATTTTGGTGCTTGTTAGGCCAAAATCTCTTTTCCACTATTTTTGTGTTTTTCTCCAAACTTCTTCTTTTTCTTTGTGCCGAAACTACAAGCCATTAGTGAGCATATTTTCTTCTTTTCTTTCTTTTTTGCCGAAACTCTTAAACCAATATTGTGCATTTTTTTCCTTTGGTGTTGCCGAAACTAGCAAGCCAAATTGTCATCTTTTCCCTTGTTGTGCCGAAACTTTCAAGTCACTATTGCTCTTCTTTTCTTGTTTTCTCACCATTCCTTCAATCTTCTTTTCTTCTTTCGTTAGTTGACCATTTTGGAGGACGAATCTTCCTCGTTTATTTTTCTCTAAGTAGCCGAAACTATTCTTGTTCATTTTTCCTCCATAGCCGAACCTCTCAATCCACAATCACTCCTTCATAATTTCTTTCTCATTTGGGTTGACACTCTTTTCTTTGATTCAATCGGTAAGTGGCTCTTTTCTATCCTTTTATTTTCTTTTTCTCTAGCCGAGTGTAAGTTTATTATCATTCGGATGTTCACTTTTGTTCAAAACTGAAATATCATTCTCTCATAATCCTTCATTTCGTGATCATCTTTTTGTTATAGTATTAAAGTTGAAAGCCGAATCTCTTGTCCTTGACTCAATCGTAATCATAAGACAATCGGTGGAAATCAGATCCAATATCGAAAAGGTAAGGAGTTCTTCATGGATTATATGGAATCATTCTTTATTCGTTTAAGAAGTTGTCGGATTAATGATGATTAATCGATTATATTTTAGGGATTAAATCGCTTGATCTATCCACTCGTTGATCATTTGGAATTAGTGGTAAGTCGATCTTTTACCCTTTGACAATCCATACTTTGATCGTAATATTATTTTTGACTAAGATTTGTATTAAATGGAGGCAAACGATATCGAATCGAAAGGGACAGCGATTGGAGATCGCAAAAGGAGCGGATCTGCGATCCCTACTCCTAAATTCAAACAAAAGGCAGTATCGGCTGCTCGGGATTTTCCACCGGGTTGTGGACCGTCATCCGGAGAAAATCGACAAATCGTGGTATTTCACAATTCCAAGGGTAAAAACTTTAGATCATTTATTTAGAGTTGATTAATAAAATCAAGTATGTCGACTAATCGAGCGTTATGATATTTTAGGTGTCGACGATCAAGAAAGCTTAGTGCTTACTGTAATCAGGTGTGTAATCTCACACCGTTTTCCGTGGGTTTAAGATTGATATCATATTGGTAGTAAATCGCTTGACTAAAATCGTATTATGGTGAAATGGGGAATTTGGCTTAAATTTTATTATTTGATAAAATTGACAAAATCGATATTAACACTATGAAAATTACGAAAATGCCCCTAATGGGCCGAATTATGAAATTGCCTTAATGGGCCAATTTTTTATATTGCTTAATGGGCCGATTTGTTATATTGCTTAATGGGCCGATTTGTTATATTGCTTAATGGGCCGAATTGATATGTTGCCTTAATGGGCCGATTTGTTATAATGCCCTAATGGGCCGATTTGCAAAGTATTAATGGGCCGAATTTTGTAATAACCTCTGAATAAATTATTGTTTTTATATTTGTAAAATATCATAATTTGTTATGTATGATGCATTTACATGATTTTGCATGGGATGGGAAAATGATGAAGAGAAGTGATTCTGGTGGCACTGCCACGAAATTGTTTGTAATCTGATTCGATATGATTCTGGTGGCTTGTCCACAATTAAATTTGTTATAAATGGCATAATTCCTGCGATTGGTGTGTTGGCGGGGTGGGTTGACTTGATCCCCACAGGTGTGATGGATGGTACGGGTGGTGTGTAGCGGATGGATTATTAGGTTGGTTTGGGATTGCATTACATTCATATAATATGTTTGATACATTATTATGTAAAAAGGGGCTTGGCCCAAAATATTGCTAAATGGGTTTCAGGCCCAGTGGACAACAGTAAGGGGGTTATACACTGAGTTCTAGTAACTCACCCCGTTTCCTTATTCCTTTCAGGCAATGCTCAGTGACGGGGACTTGGGCCATGGATGACTCGGTGGAGGCCATACTACAAAAACGGTTTTATTTGGACTTTGGATTTCTTTTTAGTACACTTATTTACTTTACTATTTTGAATTAAGGTTGTAATAAGGTCTCTGGATTAATTTTTATTTTGTTTTATGTTTGACGTATTTATATTTTGCTCTAAATACTTTAAATTGAGATTTTTCTAAAAACTTAAATAAACATTTCCTAAAATGGATATACAAATGGATTTTATAATAAACTTTCATAAATATTTTTTTACTCGGAAATCTTCTCTTAAATTTTCATCAACTCTTTTCAAAAGACATGATTGTAAAATCATTAGTTCAGATTTATCGATTATTCAATCAATCTTTTATTCAATAATACTTTGTTAAAAATTTTAAATGGAAATTCGTTTTACAAAATTTTAAAACAAAATCTATTTGTGTACAAATGAAAAGGACTTAAAAGCATTTTTCTCATGTGACATGTTAGATCTGGCCTTAACGCATGGGCCGGGTTTGGGGTGTTACAATACGATGCCGTATGAGGCAAGCTCCTACCCGACTCGATTGGGTCTCCTAATGATCCGCGTTGATACGAACTCACCTAAGAAGCTTATGACGGAAGTCAACCGAGACACAATCGAGCTACCTAATAGACCAATTATGCCTGCCCTTGCTAAACAATTCAAAGATGCCACATCGGCTTTGGTGGCACAAATTTGGAATACAGAAAGAAAAGAGCCCAAGAACATGCTGAACTATTACAATTTATTTGAAGTTGAATATACTAGCTAGTTCGACTGCTAGTTTATTTAACACTTTATTATGCATGTTTGATTTATCTTCAGTCGTTTATTAGTTTGCTGCATTTTCTTATTTCATGTTAATTTATCTAGATAGTACGAGTTTTTAATATGTCCTTTGTCGAAGTTGAATGTTAGTGTGTCTTGTTAACCTTTGTTTTTTTTACCTAGTGTTTAAATAAAGTGTTTAAATTTTGTGCTAACTATGTTCAGCTGAATTTTACTGATGTTGGTTTATAGGTTTTGTAGGTGTCGCCAATGTGGAATACTTTAAGCAAGATTATGCACGGTTGAAGGGACAATGCATGGTGGCCAAATTAATTTGGTGGACATGTTTCATGAATTTTAAATTTCTTCAAGAATGGACAGCACAAAGACAAGGCATCCACCTATGTTGCCCACGTGAAGCCATTGACATCCTTCTTGGCCGAATGCTTAAAATGAAAATAAACAAATGGACAACAAATCCATGAGCAAGTGACGGCATGGGAATGAGGGAATAATGTGGAGCATTATAAAATTGGAGCATGAAATGGCGAGTGGAAGCATAAACAATGGTGATGTGCGTTTAGTGGGAACAAGAAATAAGAAATGTGCATGTGTGAAACATTAAATAATAAAGCATGTGTGTGACTAGTGGAGACATGGACGGGAATATGAAGAAGCAAGGAGTAAACAACTTTTGAAGGAATGTTATGGGTAAATTCAATTTGGTGAGGGAATATTCTTGAAAGTGGAAGGACGCATGGCATGATGAAATTAAAAATGTGCAAGTGAATTGATTGTGGAAATGCATGGACGGCACAAGCTTGAATAAAATAAAGCATGTTGGATGCATGAAATTAAAAAAATGTGCAAGTGTGTTGTGGAAATGCATGGACGGCACAAGCTTGAATAAAATAAGGCATGTGGCTTTGGAATAAATAAATTAATCAACATGATGGAGCAAGTGGAAGCATGAAGCATAAAGCATGAAGAATTAAAAATATAAACATGTGAGGAGTATGGACGGCCAAATGGAGTTAAAAAAAACTATTGGGAGCATGGATGCAACATGTGCTAAATTAAAGGTGTTGGACGGCATTGTTTTCTTTTTTTATGAGTTATTGAGGCTTATAAATAGCTTGTCAATTTTCAATTGAAGGAGGTTGAATTTCATGAATGAATATTATTTTTTTTATTGGTGAGTTTAATTCACTCTCCTAATTCTTCAAGGTTCGAATTGACTTATCTAGTTCCTAGTGGCGTCAATCCAACTTTGTTTCGAACTTATCATCCCTTTTGGGTGTGGCGTTCAATTTCTATACCATTGGTTCCTATCTTGCTAGATAGTGGGTCTCGATTTTATTCAAACTCCTTTCATCTATTTGAAACTTATAAGATTCGGGTCTTTAATATTTATTAAAGGTTCTTTCTTGTTTCAAATTCGTATCCATCTCAACCACTTAACTATCTTTATTTTTCAAGCCATTACCATTAAACAATCCCTTTAGTCATCTTCAACGAAAAAACTACCTAATTTACGATCGGGCAACATCTACGACTCGTTTTCAAACCCGAGACGATTCGTATCACGCGTGCTCCTGCAATGATGGGTTATTTGTGTGCTTAGTCCTCCTTTTGCGTATTGTTTTTCCAATAAAACCTGTTGAATAGTTTCTTTATTTTCCTAATTAATCCCTACAATTTATGCGTTGTGGCGATTTAATCCAACTTGTACGCTAATTTTCGGCTATGCGAATATTTGCACTTTTTAGTCCCTGTTCATTCGCAAGTTTCATGATTAAACCCTGTGTCTAATATTATTTTGTTTTAGCATTAACTAATTTTAACACATTTCAAATTATTTACATACATGTTTATTATATATATATATTTTCTTACAAAAAAAAATGCTTATTTCGAATTCTTTTGCTAATTCAAAATTAGTATAATAGGGATACTTTTCATATACAAATATTTTATATATAAAATTCTATCAGAATTATTTTTATTTCACTGCCTTATTATCATTTAAATTTGTATGTACATATTTCATCGTATTTCGTTTTAAATTATCTTTTGCTTACTTTAAACATTATTTATTCATATAAATGTATATAGGTTTACATTCAAATTTTCCTTTAATATATATATTTTTTTATTATTATATGTATGCCCTTTTAAATCTATCTATATAAATTCATGTGCTCTTAAAATTGTTTATATATATGTTTTATTTCATTTTAAAATTAGTGTATATAATTTATTAATTTGAGAGATCATATTTTATATATTTCACACAATTTTAATATATGGTTATCTATATACTTGGTTGTGTATTTGTGCGCAAATCATTTCTATAATTATATCCATTTGTATAATGTTGAGTTTATATGTTATTTTATGCTTAAATGTTATGCTTGTGTTACTCGTTAGTGTTTTATGTCTCAATTTCTAAATGCGATCGAGCCATTACTAAATGTTCCATATTATTATATGTATTAAATAAAACGTATGTTGAGCCAATTTTAAAATTATGTATTTGAAAATTTTCAAAATAAGGCAATATTTGCGCCTTTGAAAATTTGGAAAAATTATGCCCTAACGTGTTGGGTGTAAATTTTCCGTTCGACCAAATAACCAAATACCCTTTTTATCACATGTTTTGAAGATCAAAGATGATCTCGGCGTCGAGGTATAAACGTGTCATATCCTAACGTGTTGGATATGATATTTTTATCCTTTTGAAATGAGGGAATCTCGAGATTCAATTCAAAATTAATTAACATTCCTTAAAAAGAATCATACCTTAAACCTTTTCAAGTTTTCAACGCAAAGACATTAGTTAATCAATTTGGTACCAGTTTCAGGCATGCGAGGGTGCTAATCCTTCCTCGTGTGTAATCGACTCCCGAAGCTGTTTTTCTATTTCGTAGACCAAAATTATTTTCTTCAAGGTGATCCAATCCCACCCAAACAAAAGGGTTGGTGGCGACTCCATTTTCGTTTTAAAAGTCGATACCCGTTTTTTAAACCTAAAAATAAAAAAAAGATTTGCCAAACATGAAGGCATAACTAAGGCAAGATTGTAAACATGTATGCATGAAACGATATGCCATGATGATGGATGGAATTTGCTAGATTGAATTGCTTGAAATGGTTAGTATTTACATGTGACGATATATCATGTTAAATGATAGAATTAACTTAAATAAAATGCTTGGATTGGCTGGGTTATGATTACATGATGTGGTGTAGGATTGTGGTAAAGTTTGGGGTGAGAAATGAAGCTAGGAATGGCTTTATTTTGTCCACACGGCCGAGTACATAGGCGTGTAGCCAGGCCGTGTGTCCCTTGCACCTTAAATTTTAAGAAATAAAATGTAATAGCCCGATTTTAGGGCTAGTAGAAACAGTGGTTTCGAGACCGCTAATCCAAGGTTGAGGAAAATTATTTTGATATTACTTTATGTGTTATGGCGTTAATATATGGTTATATGAAAATTTTGGTGCTTTAATTTTAGCAATTGTATGTGAAATTGTGAAAAAGGACGAAATCGCATAAAGTGCAAAAGTTCCATTATAAGTGGGAGAGATGTCTAATAGCCAAAGAATATGAAATTGAAGGTCCTTAAAGTGAAATTAGGACATTGGATGAGTGATGGCCAGCCATATAGAGGCTAGGGAGACAAGACATTAAATTTTGGTCAAATTTGGTGGAAATTAGGTGATAAAAATGAGTAAAATAAGATGAATAAAAGATGTCATCTTTTAGTATTTCTTATTCTTCTACCACCAAAAATTGAGAGGAATAAGGGTTCTTGGAGTTCAAAATTTTCAGCAAAACAGATCTCTTGCAAGTAAATGATTTTGGTGGTTTTATTTGATAATTTTTGTACTTTTGGAGTCTCCAAAGCTTAAGCTAGCTAATGAGGGGACTAATTTATTATATGGTTGAAATTCTAGGGACTTGCCATGAGAGTCTTTATGTTGTTAGCTGAGTTTTTATGGAAAAAATTAATGTTAGGGAGATGAGAAACAACTTTTGTGAAAGGTGTTAACATGAAAACACCTAAATAAGACTTGAATGCAAAGATTAAAAATGTGTAATAAATGCATGAAATAGTTAGATTTGTGAGTAGTTGTAAGAGGAATAAATGTTCAGCTAGGCTTGTTTGATGAGAAAATGTGTTGAAAAATGATTTACCAGCCTAGGGGCAAAATCATAATTTTGCCAAAGTGTAAGGGCAAAATGGTCATTTTTTTCTAAGTATAGATTTTGATGCATTATGATCATAAAATGTTTTAAATGAGTGAATTTTTTTGTTATAGACCAAGAAGAGCGTAGAATCAACCTTAACCAAGGAAAAGGCAAGGTTACGGAATAGACCGTTGATTAACGCATTTTGCACCGAGGTAAGTTTATGTGTAAACGATGCATCTTATATACACATGTTGTTACTTATTGGTGCATTGTATGATTGGGAACATGTATGATTCAAGGGGATTGAATTTGGTAGATATTGAATAATTTTCGTTTGAAAGACGAAATAGATATGTAAATGTGAAATAACATCCGTAGCATTAAATGGTGGGCTGAGTGCGATACCACCTTAATAATTCTTGATGGTGGGCTATGTGCGATACCACTTTATTCCTTATCCACGATGGGCTATGTGCGATACCATCGTTTATATTATTTGGTGGGCTAAGTGGGTTACCACCGTAAATATTCTTGTTGGTGGGCTATGTACGATACCACCCTGTTAAAGATTGATGGTAGGCTAAGTGCGAAACCACCGAGTGATTGGTAGTATTATGAATGGTTTATTGGGAAAATTATGATGTGTTGTTTCTTGTGATCATGTGGTGATAAGTGTAGGGATGTATGTTAAATAATGTGGGCATTTGGCATGTGATATGGTTGGAATGTAGTAAGAGATGAAATGAGTAAGCATGATCATGGAATGTGGATTGTTCTTGTGTAATGCTATTTATTGTTTAGCACATACTATGATGTTATTTATTTACATGTAAACTTACTAAGCTTAAAGCTTACTCCCATTTTCTTTTCGCTTGTTTTATAGAGTCAAAGAGTCGGGTCGAGATACGAAGATAATTCAAAGATCACCCACAATATCAGCTTTTCTCGGTATATTTAAACTTAGTGTTTTGAGTATGGCATGTATAGGGGCTAGACTAGGTAAATTGTTTTGTTATTTTGGCCAAAAGTGTATTAGCCCCTTTAAAGGTGAACTCTTTTGTATATAGCCATAGTTGATGGCTCATTGTTATATATGAAAAATAAAGTTATTCATGGAAGTATGTATTGCAAATCTGAGTTGTTTAGTGATTTGTTGAATGGATTTATGTTGTGGAGTTAGGGTGGTGAAAAGAGATTAGCAAATAGCCTTGTTCTTGTCCACAGGGGTAGGCACACGGGCCTGTGTCTAGGCTGTGTGTGACACACGGTCAATCCCATGGGTGTTTGTCCAGGCAGTGTGTCCCCTGCATGTTAGTTTTATAAGTTAGTAAGCTTTGTAATAAACACACGGGCAGAGACACGGCCGTGTGTCTCAGCCGTCTGGTAGGCACGGCCACAAACATGGGTGTGTGCCCAGGCCGTGTGAAATCTGCACCTTGAAATTGGAATTTAATTCGACACACCGTCTAAGGACACGGGCGTGTGCCTTGGCCGTGTGACCTTGTGAGATGATGATGTCATAAACAGAATGCTAAGGTTTTAGCACACGTGTTAAGACACGGGCGTGTCGAGGCTGTGTAAGGGACACAAGCCAAGGACACGAGCATGTGTCCAGCTGTGTGAAAACCCCTGTAGGTTCGAAATGAAAATAAATCCCACACGGGGTAGGGACATAGGCGTGTGTGACCACACGGCCTGCTCGCACGGGTGTGTCCCATTTCACACGGACGTGTGGCCCCTGTTTAGGTGAAAAATTTTAAGTGCACTAAAGTTTTCGGTTGGATTCCGAAACCCTCCGTATGCATGTTTAAGGCCTCGTAGGTCCTTAATGAGAATGTTTTGATGGTGAAGGAGATATTTTAAGTTGTATGACCAAGTAAGTTAAGTACGGTGACGCCTCGTACCCGGCTCTAGTGTAGAATACGGGTAAAGGGTGTTACATTTAGTGGTATCAGAGCTATGGTTTAGTCAGTTTTTAGACTACCGTAGCGTGTGTAAGAGTCTAGCTATACATGCCATAAGTGTATATTGATAGTGTGGTGGCTTCTGATAATTTTAAACTTCGTTTTTATATAGTAAATGGATCACGATCGAGCAGCTGCTGATGACGCAGCTAGTAACGCGACGGCTCCCGCAAGGGACTACGCTTGTAGAGAGTGGACCCGAGACTAGGGGTCAAGGAGAAGAGGCCCAAGAAGCCGTTCTCCAAATGATGAGTAATTGGTACACGGAGTATGTACGAGAAAATCCTAATGTTCAACCTCCTCCACCCCGTCCTATACCTCATCCAGTTCCAGTGGCTCCTCAAGGTATAGATTTAGTGAGGATAACCAAGCCCCCGGTAGACAAGATTAGGAAGCAAGGGGTTGAGGATTTCAGAGCTAATATAGATGATGGCCCCGAGAGGGCGGAGTTTTGGCTTGAGAACTTAATGAGAGTATTTGATGAGAGCTTAAAATGCATCGTGTCTTTGCTGAGGGACTCGGCATACCATTGGTGAAAAACATTGACATCAGTGGTTCCAAAGGAGAGA
Organism: Gossypium australe; assembly: GCA_005393395.2. Classification (NCBI taxonomy): domain Eukaryota; kingdom Viridiplantae; phylum Streptophyta; class Magnoliopsida; order Malvales; family Malvaceae; genus Gossypium; species Gossypium australe. The sequence continues at coordinate 114,269,729 of CM016616.1, read as the reverse complement.
GTGACGTGGGACTTCTTTTTTGAAGAGTTCTGAAAGAAGTATATAAGTCAGCGATTTGTTGATCAGAAACGGAATGAATTCCTTAAGTTAAAGCAAGGAAAAATGATTGTGGCAGAATATGAGCGCAAGTTTGTTAGGCTCAGCAAGTATGCACAAGAGCGCGTGTCTACAGAAGCTATCTTGTGCAAGAGGTTTAAAGATGGGCTGAATGAGGATATCAGACTTCTAGTTGGGATCTTGGAGTTAAAAGAGTTTGTAGTATTGGTTGATAGGGCATGTAAGGCCGAAGAATTGAATAAGGAAAAGAAGAAGGCTGTAAGTGAGGCCTGAGATGTGAGAAAAAGGTCGATGAGTAAATCATACCAAGCTCAATCGAAGGGGTCCAAGGAAGTAAACCCTCGGACGACTACGTCAGTTGGATATTCATATAGAGACCGAGGTAACACATACTCGGGCTTGAAAGTTCAAACCACTTCGATGGCAAGTGTAGGCAATCCGAAGTCCAAACCGGAGTGTCCAAATTGTGGAAGACAACACACGGGGGAGTGTTAGGGGAATAGCAGAAACTGCTACAAGTGTGGTTCACCCAATCATTTCATCTGAATTTGCCCTGAGAGGGATGATAAGGAAATGAAGCAAGAGATAAGATCAAGCAATGTATCTTCAAGGGGAAGACCACAAAAGAACCCGGGAGGTAGGAATAGTGGTAGAGGTGCACCTCGAGATTCTGTTGTGAGATCGGAGGGTCGAGCACCTGCAAGGACTTATGCCATTCGCGCTCGCGAAAAGGCATCATCTCCAGATGTGATAACGGGTACTTTTTCTCTTCATGACACCTCTGTTATTGCTTTGATTGATTCGGGGTCTACCCATTCTTACATTTGCATGAGATTGGCATCTAGTATGAGCATGATTGTTGAGTCTACAGAATTTTTAGTAAAGGTGTCAAACCCGTTAGGCAAACATGTGTTAGTTGACAAAGTGTATAGAAATTGTCCTTTGACAATTAGAGGTCATTGTTTTCCTGCAAACCTTATGTTGTTGCCGTTTGATGAATTTGACTTGATTCTTGGTATGGATTGGTTGACTACTCATAGTGTTTTAGTGAATTGTGGTAGTAAATTTATTAAATTGAAAAGTGAAAATGGAGATGTCATTCGGGTTGAATCAGGTGGGCCAGATAGTTTACTGGTGATAATTACTTCCATGGTGGTTGAGAAATATTTGAAAAAATGATACGAGTCCTATCTCGCTTTTGTGCTAAATACTCAAGAGTCTGAGGTAAAGATTGAATCAGTGCCGGTGGTAGGTGAGTATTCAGATGTATTCCCGAAAGAGTTACCCAGATTACCTCCTGTTAGAGAGGTCGAGTTTGGGATTGAGATAGTTCCAGGAACGACACCTATTTCGGTTGCTTCGTATAGGATGGCACCATTAGAGTTGAAAGAGCTGAAAGCTTAGTTGCAAGAGTTAACAGACAAGGGTTTTGCAAGACCGAGCTATTCACCGTGGGGTGCTCCGGTGCTTTTTGTGAAGAAGAAAGATGGGTCGATGAGATTGTGCATAGACTACAGACAGCTCAACAAAGTGACTATGAAGAATAAGTATCATTTGCCAAGGATAGATGATTCATTTGACCAATTGAAGGGAGCTACGGTGTTCTCTAAGATAGACCTAAGGTCTGGCTATTATCAGTTCAGAGTTAAGGAGCAAGATGTACTGAAAACTGCATTTCGGACGAGGTATGACCATTATGAATTCCTTGTCATGTCGTTCGGTCTAACGAATGCTCCTGCGATTTTTATGAATCTAATGAACCGTGTCTTCTGACTGTATTTGGACAAGTTTGTAGTTTTCTTTATCAACAACATACTGATTTATTTTCGGGATAAGAGTGATCATGCAGAGCATCTGAGAATCATTTTGCAGACTTTAAGAGACAAACAATTGTATGCTAAATTTAGCAAGAGTGAGTTTTGGCTCCGAGAGGTCGGATTCTTAGGACACATTGTGTCAGGTGATGGTATTAGAGTCGATCCGAGTAAGATCTCGCCTATTATGGAGTGGAAACTGCCAAGAAATGTGTCAAAAGTCAAAAGCTTTTTGGGCTTAGCGGGGTACTACAGACGGTTCATGAAGGGATTCTCCATGATTGCTACCACGATGGCAAAACTGTTGCATAAAGATGTTAAGTTTGAATGGACTGAGAAATGGCAACAGAGTTTTGAGATATTGAAAACATTGTTGACTAAGGCGCTGGTTTTAGTACAACCTGAGTCAGGGAAAGATTTTATGGTCTACAGTGATGCGTCATTAAATGGTCTCGATTGTGTGTTGATACAAGAGGGTAAGGTAGTAGCTTACGCCTCGAGACAGCCAAAACCGCATGAGAAGAATTATCCGACACATGATTTAGAGTTGGCTGCAATTGTTTTCGGATTAAAGATCTAGCGTCATTATTTATATAGTGAGAAGTGTCGAATCTTCACCGATCATAAGAGTTTGAAGTACTTAATGGACCAAAAGGATTTGAATTTGTGACAACGACGGTGGCTCGAATTATTGAAGGACTATGAGCTAGTAATTGATTATCATCCGGGGAAAGTGAATGTAGTTGCGGATGCCTTGAGCAGGAAATCTTTGTATGCTTTGAGAGCTATGAGCACGAGCTTAGCGTTGTCTGATAATGGTGCTATATTGGTCGAGTTGAGGGCTAGACCGCTATTTATTCAACAAATATATGAGGCTCAAAAGAATGATAATGAGATGCAAGCTAAGAGAGCTAAGTGTGAATCGGGTAATGATTTTGATTTTCGGGTGAGTTCGAATGGTTGTTTAATGTTTCACGACAGAATTTGTGTACCAAAAGATGATAAGTTGATTCGAAAAATTTTACATGAAGCACACAGTGGTCATTTGTCAGTACATCTCGGTAGCACAAAAATGTAAAATGATTTGAAGAGATTTTTCTGGTGGCCGGGAATGAAAAGAGACATCTCTGTGTTTGTGACAAGATGTTTGATCTGTCAACAAGTGAAAGCCAAGCACCAAGTACCTTTGGGATTTCTTCAGCCGGTGATGGTTCCCGAGTGAAAGTGGGATCAGATTACCATGGATTTTGTGACGGGGTTGCCTATGACTCCGGAAAATAAAGACGTCATATGGGTTATTGTTGATAGACTAACGAAGTTAGCTCATTTTATACCAGTGCGAGTAGATTATTCTCTTGATAAGCTAGCTGAGTTGTATATTGCTGATGTAGTGAGACTTCATGGAGTGACTATATCTATTATCTCGGATAGGGATTCGAGGTTTACTTCGAGGTTCTAGAAGAAGTTGCAAGAAGCCTTGGGTACAAGACTGAATTTTAGTACTGCGTTCCATCCTCAAACTGACGATCAATCTGAAAGAGTGATTCAAGTTCTTGAGGATATGCTCCGGTGCTGTGTGTTAAAGTTCGGAGGTAGTTGGGAAAGATATCTACCTTTGGTTGAGTTTGCCTATAACAACAGTTATCAGTTGAGTATACGGATGGCGCCATACGAAGCTTTATACAGTTGCAAGTGTTAGACTCCCTTGTACTGGACCGAGTTGAGTGAGAAGCAAATTTAGGGGTCGATCTAGTTAAAGAGACAGAGGAAAAGTGAAAGTGATCCGTAATAGTCTGAAAGCTGCTTCGGACCGACAAAAGTCGTATGCGGATTTGAAAAGAAAAGAAATCGAGTTTCAAGTGGGTGACAAAGTATTTCTAAAAGTATCCCCGTGGAAGAAAATATTGAGATTTGGTCGAAAGGGCAAACTGAGTCCACGATTCATAGGGCTGTATGAGGTTACTGAAAGAATTGGGCCTGTGGCATACCGGTTAGCTTTGCCGGTAGAGTTAGAGAAAATACACAACGAGTTTCATGTGTCGATGTTGCGACGATATCATTCCGATCCTTTGCATGTGATCCCTCCATTGAAAATTGAGATACGATCAGACATGACGTATGAAGAGGAGCCAATTAAGATTATGGCTCGAGAAGTGAAACAGTTGAGGAATAAGAGTATAGCTTTAGTAAAAGTGTTATGGCAAAAACACGGTATGGAAGAGGCTACGTGGGAACCGAAAGAAACCATGAGAAAACAATATCCAAACCTTTTTACCGGTAAAATTTTCGAGGGCGAAAATCTCTAAAGGATGAAGAGTTGTAACAGCCCGATTTTGGGGCTAGTCGGAACAGTGGTTTCGAGATCGCTAATCCGAGGTTGAGGAAAATTATTTTGATATTACTTTATGTATTATGGCGTTAATATATGGTTATATGAAAATTTTGGTCCTTTAATTTTAGCAATTGTATGTGAAATTATAAAAAAGGGTTAAATCGCATAAAGTGCGAAAGTTCCATTATAAGTGGGAGAGGTGTCTAATAGCCAAAGAATATCAAATTGGAGGTCCTTAAAGTGAAATTAGGCCATTGGATGAGTGATGGCCGGCCATATAGAGGCTAGGGAGACAAGACATTAAATTTTGGTCAAATTTGGTGGAAATTAGGTGATAAAAATGAGTAAAATAAGTTGAATAAAAGATGTTGTCATCTTTTACTATTCCTTCTTCTTCTACCATTGAAATTTGAGAGGATAAGGGTTCTTGGAGTTCAAAATTTTTAGCAAAATAAATCTCTTGCAAGTAAATGATTTTGGTGGTTTTATTTGACAATTTTTGTACTTTTGGAGTCTCCAAAGCTTAAGCTAGCTAATAAGGGGACTAATTTATGATATGGTTACTTGCCATGAGAGTCTTTATGTTGTTAGCTGAGTTTTTATGGAAGAAAATGAATGTTAGGGAGATGAGAAACAACTTTTGTGAAAGGTGTTAACATGAAAACACCTAAATAGGACTTGAATGCAAAGATTAAAAATGTGTAATAAATGCATGAAATAGTTAGATTTGTGAGTATTTGTAAGAGGAATAAATGTTCAGGTAGGCTTGTTTGATGAGAAAACATGTTGAAAAATGATTTACGAGCCTAGGGGCAAAATCATAATTTTGCCAAAGTGTAAGTGCAAAATGGTCATTTTTGCCTAAGTATAGATTTTGGTGCATTATGATCATAAAATGTTTTAAATGAGTAAATTTTGTTGTTATAGACCAAGAAGAGCGTGGAATCAACCTTGACCGAGGAAAAGGCAAGGTTACAGAATAGACCGTTAATTAACGCGTTTTGCACCGAGGTAAGTTTATGTGTAAACGATGCATCTTATATACACATGCTGTTACTTATTGGTGCGTTGTATGATTGGGATCATGTATGATTCAAGGGGATTGAATTTGGTAGATATTGAATGATTTTCGTATGAAAGACGAAATAGATATGTAAATGTGAAATAACATCCGTAGTAATAAATGGTGGGCTGAGTGCGATACCACCTTAATAATTCGTGATGGTGAGCTAAGTGCGATACCACCTTATTACTTATCCACGATGGGCTATGTGCGATACCATCGTTTATATTATTTGGTGAGCTAAGTGCGTTACCACCTTAAATATTCTTGTTGGGGGGCTATGTGCGATACCACCCTATTAAAGATTGATGGTGGGCTAAGTGCGAAACCACCGAGTGATTGGTAGTATTATGAATGGTTTATTGGGAAAATTATGATGTGTTGTTTCTTGTGATCATGTGGTGATAAGTGCAGGGATGTATGTTAAATAATATGGGCATTTGGCTTGTGATACGGTTGGAATGTGGTAAGAGATGAAATGAGTAAGCATGATCATGCAATGCGGATTGTTCTTGATTAGTATGTAATGCTATTTATTGTTTAGCACATACTATGATGTTATTTGTTTACATGTAAACTTATTAAACTTAAAGCTTACTCCCAGGGGCGAAGCCCGGAATATTTTTTAGGGGGGCTGGATGAAATTTTAATTTTTTATAGTTTATATCTTTATAATTTGTAAATGATTAAATCAAATTTTTATAATTTTAGGGGGGGCCAAAGTGCAATTTTACCTTTACTAAATTAAAACTTTTAAAACATTATAAGGGCCTAAATATAATTTTACATTTTAGGGGGGTCGGGGCCCATGCTAGCCCCCCTAGATTCGCCCCTGCTTACTCCTCTTTTCTTTTCCCTTGTTTTATAGTCAAAGAGCCGGGTCGGGATACGAAGATAATTGGAAGATCACCCACACTATCAGCTCCTCTCGGTATATTTAGACTTAGTAGTATGGCATGTATAGGGGCTAGACTAGGTAAATTATTTTGTTATTTTGGCCAAGAGTGTGTTGGCCCCTTTAAAGGTGAACTCTTTTGTATATAGCTATAGTTGATGGTTCAGTGTTATAAATGAAAAGATGAAGTTATTCATGGAAGTGTATATTGCAAACCTGAGTTGTTTAGTGATTTTTTGAATTGATGTATGTTGTGTGAGTAAGGGTGGTGAAAAGATCTTAGCAAATAGCCTTGTTCTTGTCTACATGGGTAGGCACACGGGCGTGTGTCTAGGCCGTGTGCGATACACGGTTAGTCCCATGGGTGTGTGACCAGGCCGTGTGTCCCCTGCATGTTAATTTTATAAGTTAGTAAGCTTTGTAATAAACAAACGGACAGAGACACGGGCGTGTATCTCAGCCGTGTGGTAGGCACGGCCACAAACATCGGTGTGTGCCCAGGTCGTGTGAAGTCTGCACCTTGAAATTGGAATTTAATTTGACACACGATTTAAGGACATTGACGTGTCCCATTTCACACGAGCGTGTGGCCCCTGTTTAGGTGAAAATTTTTAAGTGCACTAAAGTTTTCGGTTGGATTCTGAAACCCTTCGTATGCATGTTGAAGGCCTCGTAGGTCCTTAATGAGAATGTTTTAATGGTGAAGGAGATATTTTAAGTTGTATGACCAAGTGAGTTAAGTACGGTAACGCCTCGTACCCGGCTCCGGAGTAGAATACGGGTAATGGGTGTTACATAGAATGCTCAGAATTGAGCACAAGGGCAGAGACCCGGGCGTGTGTCTCAGTCGTGTGTGCCACAGGACCTAGAACATGGGCATGTGTCTTAGCCGTGTGAAACATGGGCGTATGGCATATCCGTGTGTGGAAGTCAGAGAGTTACGCGGTGTAAGACACGGCCTAAAGCACGGGCGTGTCCCTTGGACCACACAGGCATGTGAGCCCTGCACCTTGGAAAAATTTTCTAATTTCGCGAAAAATTCTTAGAGGTCCCGATTAAGTCCTGATTCGTTTCTAAAGCTCGTATTGGGCCTCGAAGGTCCATTTAAGGGAAATTATGAATGATCTCGGTTAATGAATAGAAATTTTTATGAATTATCCTAAAATGTTTTGAAAAATTCTAGTAACACTCCGTAACCCTATTCTGGCGACTGATACGGGTTAGGGGTGTTACATTCCTCATCCATTAAAAAATAGAAAATAAAAACAAAAATTGCCTAAGATAATATTAAGCTAAATTTGCAACATCTTGCATGTGAAACTAATTTCTTATTTTCAGTTTAGGTACAACCTTTGGTTGCAGAGGGCTGTAGCTCTCGATTGTGTTTGAGACTCAAGATCAAACTGTTCAAAGTTGATTGGCTGCACCAGATTGACAAATTCATCATTTCTTAGGTCTGACACAATGGGATAAAATGCCAAGGCAAAGAAAAACGAAATATCGAAATGATGAAGACCAACGAAAATAGATTTGCAAGATCCGTCTGAAAATATGAACAAAGAAATAGAAAGTAGAATGAATAAGAACATACTTAAACTGCAATAGAAGAAAGGAAAGGTTAGAGCTAGAAGTAGACGAAGAAGAAGAAACAAAAATTTTTAGTTTTTCAAGCAGACTAACCATTGCAAAATGAGAGGGAAAAGGAGATTTCTTACCTTAGTTGGGTTTAGGTTCTCAATCTTGGTATAACAATGGAAGCAGGCGATAGGTGTTGGAAGAGATGAAGCAAAATGGTTGTTTTCGGCAATGGATTTGTTCAAATCTTCTCGGCAACCAAACATGTAAAAATGAATGAAAATGAGAGGGAAAGAGAGACTGCTCGGGTTCTTAATCTTGAAGTGACAGAGGAATAAGGTGAAATAATAGGGATTAGGATGAGAAATTTTGGAGGGTCAGTACATGTGGATGTATTATATAATTTTATTTTATATTTTCCCTCAAATCAACAAGCAACTCGCATACATGTTCTGCTTCAGTATGGGTTGCTTGAAAAATACGTCCAACTGTTGCATTTAATGCACTTCCTTTCTGTTTTTTTATTTTTTTTTTAAATTGATCCAAAATTATTAACTAATTACAAAATGACCCATTTATAAAATTTTGTATTCAAATTACCCAAATGCAAATATGAACATTTAATCTCCATTCATTGTGAAATAATATATTAAATTTATAGTAGGGCTAACATATTTATCATATTTTCCTCATCCATAGAACAAAAAGAAAATAAAAACAAAAATTGCCCAAGATAATTTAAGCCAAATTTGTAACATCTTACTTGTGAAACTAATTTCTTATTTTCAGTTTTTAATTTTTCTAATACAACTCGTGTCTTCTTCAATCTTTTTCCCACACGATCATTTTCATCTTTTAGGGCCACAATTTCATCACTAAGGGTTGAAAATCTTCACAACTCTGACTATCTGTTTTAAAGGACCTAACACTGCTTAAGTTAACATTAGCATCTTCACAACTGAAGCTATTATCGTCAGTTGAATCCTTCACCGAGTCAAAATATTTACACCCTGTACGAACATCCTATTAATTGTTTGGAATGGTGCCCACATTACTTACCAGAAAATGCAGAAACACATTAACATAAAGAATAAAGCTAACATTTACCTTATAGTTCCCACATCCATAGAATCTTCTACCACAATTCAAATCTATTTGAGCTATTCGAATTGGAGAAGAAGTCCCACATAAACACTTACGAATGGATCCTTGCAACTAATTTGAACTTGACACCATTTCCAATTTTTTTCCAATCAAATTTGAACCTAATCGAATATATTTGTTCGAATATATTTAGCATTCAAGTATCAAGCACATACCCATATGTGACGCTCATTACTAAATACATGAAACATAAAAGTGTATGCATTTCATTCCAAAGGAAAAGGAAGAAGAAGTAAATAGTAACATTCATTTCATCTTTAAATAAATAATGACAGTGTATCTACCTTACATTCAAAACTGCAAAGAAACAAGGCAGAATGCTATCAAAGTTCATGCACATACATTTACACACCCAAATGTAATAACCCATGTATTAGAAAATCAAAAACTGTCTTTATTATGTGAATAAGTACTACCTAAAACTCCATCTAAAGCTCAGCCAGAATAGGTTAAACATTGTATATGAATAATTACTAGCTTTAAATATTTATTACACATACACATTAATTGTGTTAAAATTTATTTTATATTTAAAATTTAGCATAAAGAATTATTATTTATATATTTTTAATACAAGTATATAATATTTAAAATATATTTTCATAAATTCAGGCTTATTCAGGTTTTTCATTGGATTTAACTTGGACTTGAGCTAGGATTAGTCTTAGGCCCGAGCTCGGGTTGATTCCATGCTCGGATTATTTTAGGGTCAGTTTCGGGCTTGGACTTTTCTTGGATTCAAATTGTCACGAGTTTGAATTTTTTAGAATTGGGATCGTCTTAGGTTAGGATCAGCACGTGTGGGCTTTCGAGCTCAAACCTATTTTACCAACTATACTTGCTTGCCTTTCTTTTCCCTCTTCCTTTTTAAGTGATTTTCTTTAAGGGTCTTTGGCTGGTAATTATTGTCAATGTTGGTTAGTGGTTTAATTCCTTTACTGGTTACTTATTAGGCTTAATTGAACATGATGTACTTAAATTATTGGCTTTGTTTGAGTTAAGTATCTAAACTATTTTTTGGTTGATTCAGATACCTAAACTTTGATTTCATTACTGAAGTTGATACTTGTCGTTAGTGCCATTAAAAAAATTCAACAAATAGGATTGTGCCACATCATCACTATATTAAAATGTAATTTAACAAAAATTTTATATTAAATAAAAATAATTGTATTAATATTAATATTAAAAATAAAAAATACCCCTCCCCACTAATAATTTCGGTGATTGAAAGAAATGCTTTGTTGAATAGTTTAGAGAGTAAATCCCCTATGTTTTTCCTCTTCTTTGATTTTCTAATTATTGAAGCTCCTTCATGATCTCAGCCACAAGTGAAATTTTGTTTTTGCTTTGTTTAATTTCTTGGTATTTTTATTCCCACCTTGAAAACTGGAGACTGATGGTGGTATCAATGGCGAAGACGAAGGTGGTTCTGAAGGCGCGAAGAACAAGCCTTAGGAAGGAGAAACAAAAGTCAAATAGAAAATGAAGACTGCGTCTCAGCTTGAAGTTCTAAACAAAACATATGCCTATTTGTTTTACTTGCTCACTCATTTCCGTCTTGATGTTTTCTTTTTTCTGGTTAATATGTTGTAAATTTGTTCATTTATGCTTCTTCAGTGAAATGCACCCGTCTAAAGCTACTTCGAGAAAAATTATCGATGCAATTGGGGGCTTTTTGATAAACAAATACAAATGCAATTCTGCCATTGAAGGCACTGCCCTTGAAGCGTCAAAGGAAGGATTCCATCGACAAAATTATCGGGGGGGAGGCTTATTTTTAAAAAAATATTAATCTAATTATTTTATTTAATATTAATATAAAATCAACTTTAATTATAAATTAATGATGTCCTAATGTGGAATATCTCATTGGGTGTAACTATTTTTTATTAAGTTTTAGTAACAAATTATATAAAAAAATAGTTTAAATTGTTTATAAAACAATCAAATAAAAGAACACTTAAAGTAACAGAGAATTTTCCCATATCTTCTTTTCATTTACAAAAGAGTTCTATATATAAGCTATTGACATTCAATGCAACATAAATAAATGAAGCTTATTTAACTACTTCATTCTCACGTACATTAAGCATCTTTAATAATGAATAGGGGGTTTTAACTCATTACTTTCATAAATGTTTAAAGGTTATAGACATCCATTTAATGTATTTACAACACTCCCCCTTGGATTTCTTTTAAATAAAAATGTGTATCATTAAAACCTTTATTAGGAAAAACCCTGTGGGATAAAAACCTAATGAAGGAAAAAGAGTACACAATCTCCTATTACAAGTTGTCTCGTTAAAAACCTTTACCAGGAAAATCCAATGGGACAAAAACTTGGTTAAAGGAAAAGAGTGCAACGTATTTTTGACTCCCCCTAATGGCTATATCACATTACATTTTTCAGTTGACACAATCCAATCTTGTGTAGTATTCTTTCAAACATTGAATATGGCGATGCTTTGGTAAAAAGATCTGCTAAATTATCACTAAAATGAATTTGTTGAACTTCTGTATCACCTTTCTTCTCAAGATCATGAGTGAAAAATAATTTTGGTGAAATATGTTTCGTTCTGTCACCTTTGATATAACCACCCTTTAATTGAGCTATGCATGCTGCATTATCTTCGTATAAGATAGTTGACATATTTTCCTGTAAAGGCAAATTACATATCTTCTAGACATGTTGGGTTAATAACCTTATCCAAACACACTCTCAACTTGCCTCATGCGTTGCAATTATTTCAACATGATTTGAAGAGGCAGCAGTTAATGTCTGCTTTGTTGAACGTCATGATATGGCAGTACCTCCACATGTAAATAAATATCCCATTTGAGATTGACCTTTATATGGATCCGATAAATATCCAGCATCAGCATAACCAACTAATAGGAATTTTGAATCATTTGAATAAAATAAACCCATATCAATGGTCCCTCTGAGATATCTAAATACATGTTTAATTCCATTTCAATGTCTATGTGTTGGAGAAGAACTAAATCTTGCTAACAAGTTTACAGCAAAAGCTACATTAATGCTCCTATGGCACTTAGATATGGTACTTCAGGACCAAGAAACTCTTCACCATTCTCGCAAGGACAAAACTGATCTTTATTCACATCTAATGATCGTGCAACCATAGGGGGTACTCAATGGATGTGCTTTATCCATATAAAATTTCTTTAAGATCTTTTTCGTATAAGTTAACTGATGGGCATAAATTCCATCTTTTAAATGCTTGATCTGCATGCCAAGACAAAACTTTGTTTTTTCAAGATCTTTCATCTCATATTCTTTCTTTAAATAATTTACTACATTTTTAAACTCTTCAGGAGCTCCAATAATATTTAGATCATCAACATAAATAGCAATTATCATAAATTTTGATCTATAACTTTTTATAAAAATACATAGGCAGATTGGATCATTTTTATAACCTTCTTTTAACAAATATTCACTAAGACGATTGTACCACATATATCCAAATTGTTTTAATCCATATAAACTTTCTTTAATCTGATTGAGCAATTTTCCTGGGAAACTCTATATCCTTCAGGGATTTTAAATCTTTATGGGATTTCCATATAAATTTCACTATCAAGTGTACCATACAAATAGACTAAAACAACATCCATTAGATATATGTCAAGTTTTTCATGTACTACCAGCCTAATAAAGTATCTAAACGTGATTGCATCCATTACAGGAGAATATGGCTCTTCATAATCAATGCCAGGTCTTTGCGAAAATCCTTGTGCTACAAGTCATGCTTTATATGTTACGACTTCATTTTTCTCATTTTGTTTTCTCACAAATATCCATTTATATCTTACCATTTTTACATATTTAGGTGTTTGGACTATAGGTCCAAAACCTTCACATTTAGAAAGTGAATTTAATTCTGCTTGAATTGCGTCTTTCTATTTTGACCAATCTTTTTTATTTCTACATTCCTCAATAGATTTAGGCTCAGGATCCTCATTTTCTTTCAATAGCAACATTATAAGCAAAATTGTTGTTGACAGTATATTTTTTTGGTTTTATCTTTTTCCTGAAGTAACATAACTTATTGATATCTCTTCATTATCACCATTTTCAAGTACCTGAACATCTTCTAGGGTTTTTTGACTAGTTATATTTTTGGCTTCTTCTTGGGCACTTGCCTCCACAATATTACCATCTTGAATAATTGCTCCTTTCCTTTTACGAGGATTTTTATCTTTGGAACCGGTTGGCCTTCCACGCTTCAAGCATGGATTACTTTCTTTTACACTAACAATTTGCCCTATTGGGATACCAATTCGTATTGGAGCATTTTCAGCTGGTATGTGAGATTTTGTAATTCTCTTTAGGTCAGTAAATGAATCTGGCAGTTGATTGGCGATATTTTGCAAATGTATGATCCTTTGAACTTCTTGTTCACATTGACTTGTGCAAGGATCTAATTGAGATAATGATGATCCATTCCATGTAATTTTTTTTACCAATTGTATTTTCTCTCCCCCTGATGTTGGGAATGTTGTTTCATCAAAATGACAATCAATAAATCGTGCAGTAAATAAATCTTCAGTTAATGGTTCAAAATATTTAATTATAGAAGGAGATTCATAACCAACATATATTCCCCACCTCCTTTGAGGACCCATCTTTTTGCGTTGTGGTGGAGCAATTGGAACATATACTACACATCTAAAAATTCTAAGATGAGAAATATTTGGCTCCTGACCAAAAGCCAATTATAATGGGGAATACTTATTATAACTTGTTGGGATTAAGCGCACAAGTGCTGCTGCATACAAAATAGCATATCCCCAAGCTGTAACAGGGAGTTTTGTTCTCATAAGCAATGGTTGAGCTATTAATTGGAGAAGTTTGATAAACGATTCAGCTAAACCGTTTTGTGTGAGAACATGAGCTACAGGATGTTCAACTTTTATCCCAATTGACATACAATAATCATTAAAAGCTTGGGATGTAAACTCACCAGCATTATGAAGACGAATAGTTTTGACTGCATAATCTGGAAATTGTGTTCTTAATCAAATTATTTGAGCAAGTAGTCTTGCAAATTCCAAGTTGCGAGTCGATAATAAACACGCATGTGACCACCTACTAGATGCATCTATCAATACCATAAAATATCTGAATGGTCCACATGGTGGATGAATAGGCCCACATATATCACCTTGAATATGTTCCAAAAATGCGGGAGATTCAATCCCAACTTTAGCTGGTGATAATCTAATAATCAATTTTCCTTGAGAACAAGCAAGATAAATCCTTGAATTCAAGTATCTTTTGGTTCTTTAATGGGTGTCTAATTGAATTCTCTATGATTCTTCGCATCATAATAGATCCGAGATGGCCTAATCGATCATGTCAAATAGTCAAAGTATGTGGTTCTACAAACTTCTGGTTTATAGTAACATGTGACTCAATTGCACTAATATGTGTATAACATAAACCTGATGAAAAATCAGGTAGCCTTTCCAAAACATATTTCTTTCCACATTCAACATTTGTAATATATAGATATTCAATATTTTTCTCATTCATAGTCTCAATATGATATCCATTAAGACGAATATCTTTAAAACTTAATAAATTTCTTTGAGACTTAGTGGAATATAAAGCATCATCAATGACAAATTGTGTACCTTTAGGTAATAATATAATAGCTCTTTCGAAGCCTTCAATAAGTTTTGAACTACCCGATATTGTATTAACATGGGCATTACTTATTGTCAAATGAGAAAAATATTTTTTATTTTTGAGTATTGCATGTCTTACAGCACCATCTGCAAGACACATGTCTCCGTTGATTTTAGGTCAATCAAAATTTTGTTGAATATTCATATTCTTCATAAAAACAAACAAAATATAATATGAGAAACATTGCAAATATTTATTAAATATATAAATTATTCTTTATGCAAGAAAATAAGGGCAAATATCCAGAAAATACCAAAAAAAATCAAAAATTACCGGAAAGGATAGGTTTCAAAAATATTGATCGGAAAGGACAAATTCCCCTAAAAACGCGCTGACGTGGACGCGTTTTTGGGGACACTTCCCGTCCACTTGCAATGTGAAAAATGAAATAAGTTTTTGGGCAATAGTCTCCGGCAAAATAATTTTGAGGAGACGTTTCAGAACAAACCGTGGCCGAAAACGCTCCCACGTGAACGCGCTTTTGCTACAGTGGTCTCAGGAAAAATTATTTTGAGGAGACATTTCTGAACAAACAGTGGCCAAAAACGCTCCGACGTGGACGCTCTTTTGCTACAGTGGTCTCCGGCAAAATTATTTTGAGGAGACGTTTCTGAACAAACAGTGGCCAAAAACGCTTCCAGCAGGGTGCACTATTAGCAGGAGTACTGAAAAGCGCTCCCACGTGGACGCTCTTTTGCTACAGTGGTCTCCGGCAAAATTAGGCTATAAATCAGCCAAATTTCATTCTCAGTTGGCAGAAAGCAAATTCAGGCAAAAGGAAAAAAAATTGAAAATGAGTGAACGTATTAATGCTGTTATTTACTACGATGGTGAAGTGCATGACACCGAAAATGGTGTTGTTTTCTTATCGGAGAACACAGCGCGATTGAGTTTTAATCGGAACGTCGATTTGGTAGAACTTCGCAAAAGAATTAGGCGTAAAATATTCGGAACAACGCTAATGAAAGTTCAGTCTATTAAGTATAGATTTTGCGCTTCGGTTGATCCGGTGAGATATGACTCATTCGACATCAAAGGTCTTCGGAGCCTTGAGGCAATGGTGGAGACTCATCTTGGCAGTGGTTCACCCTATATCGAGGTATATGTAGAA
Organism: Gossypium australe; assembly: GCA_005393395.2. Lineage (NCBI taxonomy): Eukaryota > Viridiplantae > Streptophyta > Magnoliopsida > Malvales > Malvaceae > Gossypium > Gossypium australe. The sequence continues at coordinate 114,253,999 of CM016616.1, read as the reverse complement.
TTTTCATCTCCAAGTGATCTGTCTGCGACCTCAACATCTAGTATCGTTCAAGGGGAATACACGACCCCAAGCCGACACTCTGTAAGTGGGAGGCAAAACACAGAAGTGCCCGTGTGCGGTGGTAGTATGGAAAACATAACCCCTGCACGACACTCGGTTGGTGGATGGGACATGCATATTCGTCATTCGACGTCGGATGACAGAAATACGTATTAAGGGACGTCATCAACTTCTAGTGGATGGCAATCCACATACGATTGGGATCTTTACGAAAGATGTTTAAGGAGGGATGATGTATTACCGACGACATCCACCAGCGAGGGGCCCTCGTTTGTTGCAGGTTATGGAGGATCGGACGATGAATCTGATGTGGATCCACCTCGGGAGCCAGGGCCTGACAGTGCAGAAGTTGGATTATTTTCTGAACCGGAGCCCATTCCAATTGTACCTGAAGACGTTGAGGGCGGTTCAGACGAAGAAGAAGAAGATCCGCTATTCAGGGCATACTCACTTCCAGCGCACATGCATAATGTCGATCTATCTCAAGATGATGCATTAGATTTTCTTGAACTACCACATCGGACGCGTGACCGTACAAATTCTTCGTTGGATTCGGACCAATTAGAAGTTGGTAACTAGTTTTCCAATAAGAATACTTTTCTTAGTGCATTTGAAACAATACAGCATCAGGAACGGGGTTAACTACACTATGGTTAAATCAAAGCTCGATAGGTATGAGGCGAAGTGTGTAGTGCAAGACGGCACATGTTCATGGAAAATCATGGCGTCGTTGAGGAAAAGGACAGGGATGTGGGAGGTGAAAAAGTACAAAGGTCCGCATACATGTCTTACCGGTACAGTACCACTATGTGTTCAATGATTTCGAATAACACTAATATTATGTAATGTTGCATTATTTAACGTACTTCGTTGACAGGTGTAACACAAGATCATCCGAGGATGGATTCAGACATGTTGGCTGATTTAATAATCCCGACAGTGAAGGCTGATCCCAAAACTACAGTGCCGGCCTTAATTGGCAATATTCGTAGCCAAATGGGGTACACGCCCTCTTATAGAAAGGCTTGGATAGCCAAGCAGAAGGCGTTGGAAAAGTTGCACGGTCGGTGGGACACTTCATATAATGAAGTGTGGCAGTGGTGTCAGGTGTTGGAGACGTATGTCCCAGGTAGCACAACAGACCTTGAAACGAAACCGGCATACTACAACGATCGTCTGCTCCGTGGATGCGCAGTGTTCAAGCGCCTGTTCCGGACATTTAAGCAATGCCGAGATGCTTTTACATACTGCAAGCCATTAGTACAAATTGACGGTACCTTCATGTATGGTAGATATACGCATCGGCTATTGCTAGCTGTGGCACAAGACGGCTGTGGGAGAATCCTTCCGATTGCGTTCGCAATAACACCAGGGGAGTCAGCTGATGACTGGGACTTCTTCCTATCTAGGTAAAGGAGGCATGTCTGCCCTCAACCTGACATATGCGTTATATCAGATCGGGGCCCTGGAATACTTGCGGCAATAGAACGACAGGGAAGCATGTGGCATCGCACACACCATCGATATTGCCTGAGGCATGTTTCATCCAACTACTATGGGCAACACCGATATAAAAGACAGAAACGGCAAGTGACCGATATGGGTATGAAATATCTATTAATATAATTTCTTTTGAAATGTTCAATTTATTCGCAATTGAAAAGTGGTATGTAATATTCGCTATCAACGTATATTGGTAGGGTACGAGATCAATAAAGACTGTTTTCACGAGATGTTGGCCAGTTTGCGCGCAGATAACGCCGAAGGCGCAGAGTACCTGTGCAATATTCCTTTTGAACAGTGGACACAAGCATATGACGGTGGCCTACAATATGGTCATATGACCACAAACCTGGCCGAATGCATATATTCTATGCTAAAAGGAACCCGTCATCTGCCGATTACAGCGGTTTTGCGGGAGACATATTTTTGTTTAGTGGCACTATTTCCGAAGAGAGCAGCGAGTTATCAAGGGCAGATGCAAGGAGGCCATGTATGGAGCCCGAAGGTCTTGCAAGAAATTAACCGTGGGAAGGCACGGTCGAACACCATGCACACAGTGTGTCACGACTGCGACAGCCTGTGGTTTCGTGTCACGGAGTTTGACAGACCGAACCAAGGTATTGTTGGCGGGCATTATCGTGTACACTTGACAAATAGGACATGCGACTGTGGGATATTTGATGCACTTCGTTACCCATGTGCTCATGTACTTGCGGCTTGTCATAATCTTCGTCTTGACCCCATAAGCTATGTCGACGAAGTCTACAAATTAGAAAACATGTACAACGTGTGGAGACACGTATTCCCACCAGTCCCAGATGAACGTAAGTGGCCATCGGTATCGCTTGCACCGTATAAGCTGTTGCCGGATAGAGAATTGAGGCGCAAACCAAAAGGTCGACCTTCCTCGACTAGAATACGCAACAATATGGATATCCGAGAACCGACCAACCAAAGTCGACGGTGCGGGTGGTGTAGGAACCCGAGCCATACATCTCGCTCGTGTCCAAATCGGAATAGTTGACCGTGTTCTTAGCTTGTTTGTCTCTTGCTGGCAATGTAATTTCTGTTTTTTTTTAGGAAAACGGTGAACTTTTGTACAATAACTCAAATTTATTAAATATACAATAATTAAATTGCAAAAAAAAAAATTAAACCATTTCTATTTTATCACAGATATTAACACTTCTTATTTATTAAATATATTAAAACTAAATTACAATAAAATAAAAAAAAAAACAACTTCTTATTTTATTACATATATTAAAATTAATTTACAATAAAAAACTTAAACAAGTTCTATTTTATTAAAGATATTAAAATTAAATTACAATAAAAAAATTAAACAACTATTATTTTATTAAATATATTAAAACTAAATTAAAAAAATAAAAAATAACTTTTTATTTATTAAAAAATTCAAATTAAATTACATACAAAAAAATAAACAACTTCTATTTTAGTGAAGATATTAAAATTAAATTACAAACACAAATAAAAAACAACTTTTTTTATTCAATTGTAATAAAAAAATTTATTACAATTTAAAAAATAAAAAAGCTCATCCTAATCAATGTTGATGCCGGTGGGAACCAGTGCCACAGGGGGGCGGTCGGCGGTTACGCGCTGGATTCCTCCTTCTTCTAGCTTCCGGCGGGGTCGTGGAACCTCGGGCGGAGAATCGGGTTCCTCCGGCAGTGGGTCTGGTTCTGGGTGTTGCGATGATGACCCACCTTGATAAAATAATGACCCCGGAGGTGTTTGCATAAACCACGGCGGGGGTGACTGCATCCCGTACGGTGAAGGAGCCTGGTAGAAAGAAGTGCTCCCCGACGGCGCCTCCTCTAATCCCACACCCGACGTCGGCCTCACGATCGGCTGGCTAATAGGAGTAGTCGGGAACGGACTCGAACCCGGCCATGCATTCCAACCTGGGGTGGGACTAGGAAAAGGAAACATATATGGGTTAGGAGGATACATATAAGGGGCAGGGTACGTACCTGGCATAAACTGTGGATGCTGTGATGTCGGTGTTGTCAGCTGAACTGATGGGCCCGGTGATTGAGTAGGCGCTGTTGATGGGCCCGGTGACTGTGTAGGCACTGTTGCTGGGCCCGTCTCATCACCTCTTCTCCTTGAATGTAAAGGGGCCCAACGTTCCCTTCGCTCGCGAATTTGCCGTCGCCTCTCTTCATCCGACAACAGATACGGCTTGCCATGGATTCTAAACCATGGCATGTACTCCGGCACGCACGCTAACTCAGGAACTATGATCGGTTCCCGGTTAGGTATAAAGTCATACCGGTTCATCCACGTCTCGATATGACCTGACCAAAATCTTGGCCAATCCATGTGCTGTTGCCGTAAGTCCACTGTGTGCTCATCATCGAGCACCTCAGGAGGCACGGGAATCGGTTGCCGGTATCCAAATTGCCGCAGCACCCGATCTGACTGGTGCATCTCCACGGTCGCATAGGTGATTAGCGGGACCTTAACGTGCCAACTGTTCGGATTTTGGAGGAACTCCTCCGGAATTACTGCCCGAATTTCGGGATCCTCGTAGGTGTCCATTGAAACTATATTAACATTACCAAAATATTAGTTATATACATAATACTAGACACTACATACGAAATACTAAATTATAATAACGAAATTCAAAACTTACTTGTGATTCCGACCGTTGTTCCAATAGGAGCCGTATATCCTCAAGCGAGTTAGGTATTCCCACATGACTTGCCGAATGGTTCCACCTAATTAAATAAACTTTTAGCATGCAATTATACTATAAATCTACGACATAATTGTAAAATATAATATTAAATTTACCTCGTTATCAGTGGGAATGAATATGGCTGGTCGAGTCGATGACGTAAAAATAGAAATCGAAACCATGCCCATGACTGCAGTAGTGATAGGCAACCTCCGATTTTTGCTTTACTCGGCAGCGTCGCCCCGCACATCTCCCGGTACAACCTCGATAGCACGGCAGACCCCCAACTCAATTCACCGGCTGCTTTGAAATCAACAAGTTTCAGGAGCCATCTCAGGTGGACGAGGTTTCTAGAGAGGTCCGGCATCAGATAGCCTCCAATTATCTGAAGCATGTATGCCCGCGCATACCGTATTCTTTCTTCTTCGGTCGAACCTTCATTCGGCTGCGGGAATGCGTCTCGTAACCAAGCCATATCGATCCGAGCTCCTTTAATTCTATCCGGAATGGCACCCAGAAGCTCGTAGCATACGGCCATCCAATCGAGAGATGTTACGGACCCGGTGACTACCGACCCGTCCACCGGTAATCCCAACTGTAACTGCACATCTTCTAAGGTGATGGTACACTCTCCGCATGGCAGATGAAAAGTGTGCGTCTCAGGTCTCCACCTCTCTATCAACGCGCTGATCAAAGGCGGATCCAACTTGAGCCCCCGGCCTATCGTGGCCACGTGCCAAAAACCCGCTTCCCGCAGGTAATTCTCGATCAACGGCGATGGGGGACCAGGCATGTTGCGAATATAACATTGCAACACCCGATCTACAGACTGTTTAAAAAATTATAAAATTCAAAATTAATTAAAATTGCATAATTAAAAAAATTTAATAATATTGAAAAATTAACATTCAAACTTACCATTTTCATTTGCTCGACGGCAATGTGCTTGTTGTCTAGGCGACGTAATTCCCCGGCCATTGTACTCCGATAAAGAATTTTAAAATTTTCCAAAAAATAGATATATTAAAAAAATTATAAAGGGCTTTTTCGTAAATAGTAAAAGACTATTTTGAAATTTGAGCGTAAATTTCAAGGACTTTGAGAGAAACTTGAGAGAAAATTGAGAGACAAATGAGAAAGGATTGAAGTGTGAAAAAAATAAAGGGTTGGGGGGGTATTTATAGTTTTTTTTTCTGACCGTTGGGGGGCCAACGGTCAAAAAAAAATTTGACCGTTGCACGGGCTAAAGCGCGTCCCTGGGGGAGCGCTTTTGGCCACCTTAGCAAAAGCGCGCCCACGTGGACGCGTTTTTGCTGAGGTGGCCAAAAGCGCTCCCCTAGGGACGCGCTTTAGCCCGTTATCCCCCAAAAACGCGCTGACATGGACGTGTTTTTAGGGGAATTTGTCCTTTCCGGTCAATATTTTTGAAACCTGTCCTTTCCGGTAATTTTTGATTTTTTTTGGTATTTTTGGGATATTTGCCCAGAAAATAAAGCATACTTAAAACAACATAAAAATGTCAAAATAACATCATTTTTTCTAATAATTCTCAAAAAAATCTGCCACATCTAGGTGAGTTATATTATTAAGGTCATTAAATTTATCACCCGCGTAGGCATGGTCAGTTTTAGTGAATATCTTCATCTTTTGCCTTTATTTCATCATTTTGGGATATAAAAATTGTCTCCATATGCTTTCCCTTCTTTTTAATGGATGCTTGATAAAGTTTCACTAAATACTCAGACGTACGACATGTACGTGACCAATGCCCATTCATACCACATCGGTAGCATATATCCTCAACAATCTTTGAATGATTATTTTGACCACTTCTTTCTTGTCTTTCATTGTTATTCTTTTTCTGGTGGTTAAAAGTATCATTGTTATGACCCCCATGAAAACGATTACTAGTACGTCCTCGACCACGTCCCACACTACGTCCATGACCATGACCACGACCTCTATATTTTTTATTTTTATAATTATTGTGTACTGCTACATTCACTTCAAGGAATGGTTAGAACAAGTGAGACGAATTCCATGATTTTTCATCAACAACTCATTATTTTGTTTAGTCACCAAAAGGCATGAAATCAATTTAGAATACATTTTAAAACCTTTCTCATGATATTGCTATTGTAGGAGCACATTAATAGCATGAAAGGTTAAAAATGTTTTCTCTAACAAGTCCTCATCAGTTATGTTTTCTCCACATAATTTTAGTTGAGAACTAATTTTGAAAAGTTATGAATTGTATTCACTTACAGTCTTAAAATCTTGCAACCGTAAGTGCATCCAATCATAACCAGTTTTAGGGAGTATCACTGATTTCTAATGGTCAATTCATTCTTTCAAATTTTTTCACAACTCAAGAGGGTCTTTCACAATGAGATATTCTACTTTTAATCCTTCATGTAGATGATGAAGGATGAAAATCATTGTTTTTGTCTTATCTTAATTAGATGCTTCTTTATCTGCTAATATAGTATTTCCTAGACTTTTATTATCTAGGTGAATTTCAGCATCTAACACCCATGACAAATAATTCTTGCCTAAGATGTCTAAGGCCGCAAATTCAAGTTTGGCAAGATTTGACATTATAATCACTTGAATCAAAATAACAAAATATTAGTAAAATAATAAGCATTCTCAATCGTAAAATAATTCAATTATATATACCAAATTTGCTAAATAATAATATGTATGTCAAATATTGGTATAGAGAGGAATAGTGATAATAATAACTTAACACAAATTACATTAATTGAAATTTCTTTTAATAAAAAAAACATGTATATATAATTATCATTATTAGATTTGAGTTGTAAAAATAAATGTACAATCGTTACCGAAAGCAAATATTTCATCTAGAAAATAAAATAAAAGAATTATGAAAATATGTATACCGTATATAGTTTAACGGGAGTCATACGGGCAAATTATATAAAGTCGAAATGACGTGAACTTCAATATGAACTTGTAGAAGCTCGTGCTGATAACGTGTTATAAAACAATCAAATAAAAGAACACTTAAAATAAACAAATAATTTTCTCTTATCTTCTTTTCATTTACAAAAGAGTTTTTGATGAAAAATCATGGAATTCGTCTCACTCGTTCTAACCATACATTAAGCTTATTTAACTGCTTCATTTATTTATATAAATAAATGAAGCTTATTTAACTGCTTCATTAATACATACATTAAGCATCTTTAATAATAAATGAGGGGTTTAACTGCTTCATTTAATGTATTTACACAAAAAATATCTAGCTTAAACAAAAACAATAGTTTATAGCTTAGTATTAAATTAAGCCTACCTATTAATATGGGCCGAGTTTGTCCGTCGTCAATCTGATTTAAGATATGCGTACCAGGCCTTTCAGCCTCATTTACTCGATTATCTTGCCCAGAAACAGCTTCTCTTTGATAAAATGGAAGATAGATTCATTTGCCACCACCTCGCTATTGGTATGTGATTCCAGTTAGTCATTAATGTCTCTTTCATCATTTATTAGAAATGTTGGTTGTTGAAAAATGAAAATAATTCCATTTCCTCAAGCAACACCATAATGGATGTCGTTCACATTGTCTGGCAACCCAAATGAATCAGCTACCACCCTGCCAATCCAATTCTCACCATCCATTATGGCTTTACTTAGATCATCACACAATACTGTAAAAGGCTTTGAAATCTTCTGACATAACTTACTACTACATCCTAATCTGACGACTTCTCTAAAGGATAAACGGATGTTTGTTTGAAATAGATATGCTACTTTAGACCCAATTATTTGTTTAGGCATAATTGTTCAAGCATGAATAGCCACAGATTTATGCTAAAATGGCATTGCATTGAGGAAAAAGCTTGGTTTAGAAAAAGTTTAGGCTGGAAAAAATGTGTGTGGTGAAGAAATTTAATTTCGAAAATTTATATTATTTGGCATTACTTTCAAAAATAAAAATTATCCTAAAGATCATTTGAAATGAGAAAAAAAAAATGTTTAAAATAATTAAAAAAATTAAGATAAAATATGCCACAAGTCTTTATACTTTTCGTAAATTTGGAATTTAGTATATGTACTTTTATTTCCAAGAATTTAATCTCTCTATTTTTTTAGATTTTAAAATTCAAGTCTAATTATTAAAATTATTTTGTTAAATTCAAGCTCATTACAACATATTTTTTTTAGTTACATTGTTACTAAGTAAAATGTTTTTTTTTTATTTCAAACTATCACACTAATAAATTTAACAAAATATAATTTAACAGTGTCAACAATTGAACTTGAAATTTGAAATTTGAAATTTGAAAAGTAAAAGACTAAATTTCTAAAAATAAAAATATAAGTACTGAATCTCAAATTCGTGAAAAGTGCAGGACCTATGACATATTTTAACCTAAATTTAAATACGTAGAAATAATAAAATTATTTCACATACAAACCAACTTTTAGAAGAAAAAAAAGAATTCTTTAGCTTTTTTCGTATTGGATCAGTTTGATTACTAATATAATAATATAAGAAAATAATTTATTTATTACCTATGCATTACAATAGTTAAATATAAAATAAAAATTGTTCGTTTATTAAAAATAAATAATAAAACAATTAAATATTACTAATTAAATTAATTTATTACTTATTAATATATTAAAATATGTGTAAAAAAATAGTTACAATATTTAACCTTAACAACATCGCTAAAATACTCATCATAAATTACTACGCAAAGAAACAACCTTGTAATTATTGAATATATAGCTTTTTTCACTTCTTATTGAGCTCAATAACCTTTCACTTCTTACTCGCAAATTATTATGTGACATTATTTTGAAAATATTGAGAAGTTTCTAGTCTCTCCTCTTTTCCCTTTCTCACCTCAAAGATTCCAAGGACAATCAAACAAAGTGACTAATTAACCACCTGCCTCTCTCCCTCATTTTATTTCCCAATCTCCATAGCCCCCCAAAATAGTATCCCTCAAGCTTCTTGAATTGGATACTCTAATAAAGTCCAGTAATGCGACCACCACTTCAGTCTAGTCCATATTTCCCAATGGACAATCCAACAATACTGTCTTTACTCCACCCTACTCCCGGAGAGAAGCACAAAAATTCCAGTAATGGTGGCGGTCTCCTGCGTATGTTTAAGCTTTTCCCTATGCTAACCTCAGGTTGCAAGATAGGAAAACCCCGCCGGAAGCCTTTGTTGAACCATACTGCTGCAACATGTACAATTTTTGGGTATCGTAAAGGCCGAGTTTTCTTAGCAATACAAGCTGATCCCAATTGTGTGCCAATGTTTGTGATCGAGCTACCGATGCTCACCAGCGTACTGAAAAAGGAAATGGAATCTGACATGGTCAGAATAGCACTAGAGAGTGAGACCAAGACTCATAAAAGGAAACTGTTGGAGGAGTTTGTGTGGGCAGTGTACTGTAATGGAAGAAAGATGGGTTACTCTATCAGGAAGAAACATTTGTGTGACGATGAGCTTCATGTTACGCAGCTTTTACGAGGGGTGTCAACCGGTGCAGGCGTCCTTCCAAGCTTAAATCACAAGGAAAGTAGCGATGGAGAATTAACCTACATGAGAGCAAGATTTGAGAGGGTGGTGGGTTCAAAGGACTCGGAAGCTCTACACATGATTAACCCAGATGGTGCATCTGGTCCTGAACTAAGTATTTTCTTTCTAAGATGTTATTAGAAAGCTTCAAATTTTACGTAACTATTTTCATTTAATGTAAGATCATTACATGTTTACGTATTGTGAGTCAAGCTAGCTCATCATACTGCATTAGTTGGTCTGTTACTTTCATGTTGTTGAAAGCCAATATCATCTCCTGTTTCTGCCTTGAGGTTAACTTTTGAATCCCGACAAACTAGGTATCCTGTCTCAAAAATAGACAATGACATCACTGAGAAAAAACTTGTAGTTAATTCAATAGCTACACAATGATTGGGGTATCAAATCCAATAATAAACAAATATGTCTAGCTTCATCTTCTTCGGGATAAAGTTACTGGAACATCACACAAGTTCAGAAGATATAGTTTAATGGGTCACTATTAGTGCAATAAAGGGTAATGCATTATCTAATTTATCTCAAATGAATAATTGATGTGTAACCTAATTACTAAAAAATGTTAGAGATGAAAAACAAAAAAGTAATGTACAGCCTAACTGAATTAAGTAGGTGACATGATATAAAATTTGTCGAGATTGCATTCACAATAAATAATTGTGTTGTTGTGGGACACACTTTGAAGTATTGTGGGATCAGGTACTAGTTTTATTTTGTAATTTTTTTTTTTGTAGAAAATGCAAATATTAGGAAAATATGGTCCTTGGTGATAAAATCATTTGTTTTTTAGATGATGTTTTCCTTTTACTATGTGTAATCTATATATATTCTATAATCTATAGATTATAAAAGCATATGATATAATTATAAATACTAATTAAGTTACAATTATTAGTTACAAAATTTAATAAAAATAAAGGAAGAGAATAAAATCGGATATATAGGGTAAGCCTTTTGTCTTAAGTGTTTTTTTTTTTTAACTCATTTGTGATCTTTTGTTCCTATGTTTTATTAAATTTAGTGAAAGTTTTTTTTAAAAAAAAAAAAGATAAACAATAGACATTGAATCATATTGTTGTTGAACCGAGTAGAACTAACGAAAAATAATAAAGTTAAAATCAATAAAATCGAATTTTTTGGATTTTTATTCAAGTTAATTTTGGATTTTTTTTTCAATATGTTTCAGATCATCTAACTGTTTGAACCGTCTAGTTTCATATTCCTTGCTAAGAAGTGGTGGAATGAGAGTGACAATGCTTACTGCTAAAACCAAGTCAAGATTGACAAAACATTTCAATTCAAAAACAAAGCATTAATGCCTTTGAAACTTGATTCTCCCTCTTCTCAAACTGAAGTTGCTGCTAATACTAAACAAAAAAAGATGTCATATCCAAGACTCAACGTTATAGGTGGTGGGGGTTTGATGTTGGAACCGAAGAATTAGCCATTGGTTGCGGAGAATATATCCGGCCGTCAACGCAAGAAGAGCATTTTCTTTCAATCCAACCTTCACTCTCATACTCACCCTCCCCAATGAATTTCCTCCCAATGCACAGCCGTGCCATGGTGCCTGCCACTATGCCTAAGATTAAGATCACCAAAAGTACGGCTATAACTTGACCTAAAGAAGCATGGCTAGTGCTAGAGTTGTATGGCTGCTGCGTTTCAGTCACTGGTGGTGGTTGCTGGACTAATGGCATTGCCATTTTGGAACTTACCCACAAGTCTACACCTTTTTATCCTTCTCTATGCTTTTAGTCTTGATATGGTTGTAATTTGTGAAGGTTCATATTGTTGGCAAGTGCAGACTAGAAAGGATTTAGTTTAGAGTTAGATAGAGAATGAGAATAGAGCATTGCAAACCAAAAATTTTCCCCTTTTATTTCAGGCAACAGGGCAAAGCCAAAGGTAGATTTTTTTTTTCTCATTTTATATCTTTTTAAGATCTAAAAAAGGAAATATAATTTTTTTGTAAAAAGAATGTCAAATTACATATTCCATTTCATCATATGTCAAAGAGTCACATAAAACTACTTGACGGAACTAACAGGAAAAAGTTGAATACGAACGGAAATATACGTTTCATAAGGGAAAAAAATATATCAAACTACACTAAAAGGACTAAATCCACCAAAAACTTATAATACAAGGACTTCCAATAGAATTTGACCTTATCGAATCAAAGCCTTTTTTAATCATTTCTTGGAATATCTTCAATCGTGCGATTACAGTTGAACGACGGTGCGATACCAACCTCGAAGTCCAAGTCGATGCTGACCACTGACTCACTCACACTTAGAGGTGTGCATGGGTCGGGCCGGGCCGGGTTCAGGTCGGGCCCAACTAAAAATGTAGGCCCGTTCATTGGGCTTGGGCCGGGCCAGGCCTAAAAAATGGGCTTAAAATTTTGCCCAAGCCCGACCCATATAAAAATACTAAAACCCGGGCCCGGCCTGACCCAACCCAGCCCGCCCGTATTAATTTTTTATATTATTTTATATAATTTTTAAATATATATAATACATCAAAAATATTAAAAAAATCAAAATAAATATTTTTCAACAAATTGAAAATAAATTTTAAAAAATATGTAGACTTAAATAACACTAAAATAGATGCAACTTAACAAGCAAATACCTCTAAAATAATAACAAAATTAACAAATGTCTTTAAAATAATAACAAAATTAACAATAAAATAAGTTTTATATAATATCTAAACAATAACAACAAAATAATAGAAACATAATAGTAAAATGGTAGCAAAATAAAGAGAAAAACAATAAGAAAATAATATTTAAAAATAATTTTTTTTTGCCTTTAATGAATTCGGGCCGGGCCGGGCCGGGCCCAGGCCAAAAATGCCTTACCCGAGCCCGGTCCATTTTTTAAACAGGCCTTACTTTTTTGTCCAAGCCCATTTTTCGGGCCTATATTTTTGCCAAGCCCTCCCACATTTCGGGCGGGCCTTCGGGCCGGGTCGGGCCGCCCAGCCCATGCACACCTCTACTCACACTATAAAGATATATTTATGGCTAATTACTAAAAAGGCCTTTAATATATTATACATTGATTACATAATCCCTTATACTATTTTTATAGTCTTTTTCACTTCTTCATTTCAATATTAAAATAAAAATAATTTTAGTTTATAAACTAATTTGCATTTAATGCTGCTAATTTGATGAGAATAAATTATTAAATAGAAAATAACATAATAATTTTGAAAGTAAAACAAAATAATATTTTCAATTTTTTTGAAAATTTCAAGAAATTAATATAAATACTTGATAGAGTATAGCTCAGGCAGTTGATAGTTTGTTACAACTGTTAGTATTAGCCAAGCAGTTAGATAATGCTGTTAGCTTACTATCCTCCTTCTATATAAACAGTGTGTATAATGATCAAGAGGTAGGTCAGATTCATAAAAATAGAAGCAAAGCATTTTTCAATTCTCTCATTTCAATCTCTTTAATTCTCTAGTTTAGTTCAAGTGAATATACCTTTCTTCATGGTATCAGTCGCCACCGATCCAAGGCCATGACCACCGTTCCCTACGCTGACTCTGCGTTCGTTGAGCCTCCTAGCTCTCCCTTCACTGCCGAAAGAATCGTCAACTCTTTTCCTAGGCATGACATTGTCAGACTTGACGAGAGCAATTTTATCTAATGGCAAAAGCAGGTGCGTCTTGTTGTTTCCGGATACGACTTGGCCGGGTTCTTGGACGGTTCAATGACATCTCCTCCTCGGTTTATTCAAGCGCCCGATGGCGGACTGGTATCAAATCTGTCTGCCTCGGCCTTTACACAGCAGCACATTCTCCTTACGTCCTGGTTACTCTCTACGGTTAGTTCGTCATTTCTCCCCTCCTTCATTGTTGTGCAATAACCTTTGATGTATAGATGACGGCGAATGCTCTATTTGCGGCCGACACTGGTGCGAAGCAATCTCGCTTGCGCCACGAGCTCCACTCCTTGCGAAAAGGTACGCTCTCTATTCACGCCTATGTTGCGAAACTTAAAAGCTTATGTGCCCTTTTGGAGGTGTCTGGATCGCCGGTGTCTGAGGTGGAGCGAACGGAGATCTTGCTCGCGGGGATCCTCTTTGATTTTGAAGCAGTCGTTTCAACCGTTACTCTCTCATCGTCCTCGTTGCCGTTTCAACGCATAGTGGATGCGCTGCTTGAGTGTGAACGCCGTCACCAGTGGTCCGTTCATGAGATTGTTCTTGCTACAAATATGGTGGAAAGCACTCCTGCTCCGGTGGCAGATGAGCCTGCTCATGGTGGTCGATCTTTCTCGCGCGACCGTGGAAGGAGCTTTCGACAGCGACTTCAGTGTCAGATTTGTGCGAGGTATGGCCACATTGCGCAGCGCTGCTACTACAGGTACCACTGTGATGATGCTCCACCGATTATGGTTCCATCCTTCACACCTGCTGGTCCGATTGTTTTTCCAGCGTCTGATTTGCGTTTTTTAGATGTGGGAGCTGATTGGTCTTCTCCAACAATTAGGAGACCCCGTTTTGAACCAAATTTTGGTCCAATCCACTGTGATACTGGTCAAAATCAAGTCGGTGGTCAACAACATGGTGCTTGTGTCAGGCTGATTGATGTCCATCATACACCTTATCCAGCACGTGGGCCACCAGCTCATCTTGGCAGTACCTTTGGGCCGTGCGGTGAATGTAGGCCACAAGCTAATTTTCATGACCCCTTTCGGCCTCAAGTCCATGGGCGTTTCGAAATTCATGCGCATAGGCCACAAGTTAATGGACCTCGTGAAGTTGGGCTGTCTCTTGGGGATTTTCGATCGAATGCTCCACCTATGCCCCCTTGGCCTGTTACTAACAATGTTCAAATTAATTCGTCTTTTGGTGTAGGGCCGAATGATGATCAATCTGGTGGTGGTGGTGTTCCATGGTATACCAAGCCACGTGCTCGTGTCTATTCTAGATCCGACCCGTGCATTGGTCTACCACGTTTGGGCGATCTACATCCATCTGATTATTATGACTCCTCAAACTACAATGTCAATTCTGCGAAAGTCGATTCTAATGATGGTTCAAACTCCTATATTCCCGTGCAGGTCGGCTCATCATCTTGGTATCCTGACTCGGGAGCCAGTAACCACTCTCTCGAGATCTGTCGGCTCTGAATCACGCGACTCCATATTCAGGTACTTCTAAACTCTTAATGGGGGATGGCACTCCTACCAAGATCGTGTCAGTCGGTCATAGTGTGTTCCCAACTCCTTTTAAACTACTGCACTTGTCTAATGTTCTATGTGTTCCAAGCATCAGGAAGAATTTATTATCGGTGTCTCAATTTGCAAATGATAATAATGTTTTCTTTGAGTTTCACCCGACCTTCTGTGTTATAAAGGACATTCCAACCCAGAGAACTTTGTTGACGGGCCGCATTCGTGATGGATTGTATCACTTCCCGGTGCCAGTTCTGTCTACTCAGTTAGCTGAAACTTGTTCTGTTAATACTTCTACAGTGCAAAGTACATCCAAGGAGTGTAATGTTTTTTCCCTATGGCATAAACGGTTGGGTCACCCATCTTCTAGTATTGTTAAGTCTGTTTTAAATAAATGTAGTATTACTGCCAATAAATTCTGTGATGATACTGTATGCGCTGCATGTCAAAAAGGCAAGTCTCATAAATTACCATTTCCTGTATCCACGACAAAATATAGTGATCCTTTTACTCTGGTTGTGTCTGATCTTTGGGGCCCTGCATCTGTTCCGTGTGGTAATGATTGGTATTATGTCTCGTTCGTTGATGCTTGCACTCGATTCACGTGGATCTATCTGCTACGTCAGAAGTCTCAGGCTGTGAAGTGTTTTATTCAATTTCAGCAACTTGTTAAAACTCAGTTTGGGAAGGATATTAAACAATTCCAAAGTGATTGGGGTGGAGAGTATAGAGCATTCACATCTGTTCTAGCGTCACAAGGAATCATTCATCGGATCACGTGTCCACATACCTCTGAACAGAACGGTATTGTAGAACGCAAACACCGACACATTGTTGACATGGGCATCACTCTTTTGGCTCAGGCGAACTTGTCTATGGAGTACTGGGGGTATGCATTCTATTGTGCTGTTCATCTCATAAATAGACTTCCCACTCTTATGCTAAATGGACAAACTCCGTATAAGGCTCTATATGGAAGTGAACCCACATACGATCATCTCCGAGTTTTTGAGTGCTGTTGTTACCCATATTTATGACCGTTTGTGCCACATAAGTTGGATTTCCATTCTCAACCTTCTACTTTCTTGGGTTATAGTGCTCAACACAAAGGGTACCATTGTCGTCTACCATCTAGCAAAATAGTTATATCAAGGCATGTTGTGTTTGAGGAAACACTCACAGGCTCTAGCCAGACTGTCTTTACGTTTGTTCCAATAGTTCGACGGGTTGTGTCCCAGCCCTCTCAACATCCATGTTATCAATCATCTCCATCTCTCCCTCAGTTAGTTAGATGTCCAATCTCTACTTCTACTGTTACGGCTCAGTTTGATATTGGGTCTAATCGTGACCCACAAGGTTCATCTGTACCTGATGCTGATCGAATCAACCCGGTTGGAATTCAGCAGTTTTCTCCTGACGATCAAACTCGTCATGAGTCAGTCATCAACACTCACCCTATGGTGACTCAGTCGAAGGCTAGTATCTTCAAGCCTAAAGCTTTGACTGTTGAAGCTGTGGAACCTTCTTCGATCGAGGAAGCCTTTTCTTCCTCTGAATGGCGTGCAGCAGTTCAGGCTGAATATGATGCTCTGGTTCGTAACTCTACATGGCAACTTGTTTCTCAACCAGCAAATTGGAAGGTCATCGGGTGTAAGTGGCTCTTCAAGATCAAGAAAAATCCTGACGGTACAATAGCTCAACGGAAAGCTTGGCTAGTGGCGAAGGGCTGTTCTCAGGTTCCTGGATGTGATTTCAAGGAAACCTTCAGTCCGGTAGTTAAACCTGCTATTGTTCGATTTATTTTATCAATTGTCGTTTCCAAATGATGGTCCCTGAGGCAAGTTGATGTGAACAATGCCTTTTTGAATGGGGATCTTGATACTTAAGTCTTTATGCATCAGCCTCCGGGATATGAACAATATGATTCAGAGGGCAAACCTTTTGTTTGTCGCCTGCAGAAAGCTTTATATGGTCTACGTCAAGCTCCTCGGGCCTGGTTTGAGAAGCTACGGCAATTTCTGGTTTCTGCTGGTTTTGTTATCTCCAAATCTGATGCGTCGTTGTTTGTTCGGGTAACATTCAATTCTGTTCTTTACTTACTTGTATATGTCGATGACATTATTATCACTGGTAGCTCGTCCACAACAATTGACTGGTTTGTTCAGTTATTAAATAATGAATTCTCCCTCAAGGATATGGGGGATCTTCACTATTTTCTTGGGATAGAGGTGACTCGATTCTCCGATTGTCTACATCTCTGCCAGCGAAAATATATCCGGGACATTCTTGATCGTTGTTCTATGGCTACGGCAAAGAATGTTCCTACACCGATGGTCAGCTCATCTACCATGTCTAAGAATGATGGAGATCGTTTGGAGGATCCCACTGAGTACTGGAGTCTTGCGGGTGCTCTTCAATATGTTGTTCTGACTAGGCCTGATATTGCCTATGCCGTAAATCGAGTTTGCCAGTTCATGCACAATCCTTCTACAACACATGTACTCTTGGTTTTGGAATTGTTTTTCGTCCATCTGATCGGTTGTCATTGGTTGGGTATGCTGATGCCAACTGGGGACTAGATTTTGACGATCGACGTTCTACGTCAAGTTACCGTGTTTATTTTGGGCAAACTCCAGTGTCGTGGTGCTCCAAGAAGCAGCAGGTGGTGTCTCATTCCACAGCCGAGGCCGAATATCGCAGTCTTGCAGGTGCCACTAGTGAGGTCACCTGGTTACTTTCGTTGCTCCAAGAACTTCATGTTAAGTCTGATGATACTCCAAGTGTGTAGTGCGACAGTTCTAGTGCAGTCACTGTTGCAGCAAATCCTGTTTTACACTCTAAGTTCAAGCATGTTGAGCTTGATCTTTTCTTTGTACGCGAGAAAGTCGCGGATGGTTCGTTGCACGTTGGTGAGGTTCCTGCATGTGATCAAGTGGCTGATGTCCTCATCAAGCCTCTATCGGTCAGTTTGTTTACTCGGTTTCGACATCTTCTTCAAGTCTTACCTATTGGGAAGTTGGGTGCATGATAGAGTACTGTGGGTGGAATTACTGAAGGATTATGATTGTTCAATAGAGTATCATCCGGGCAAGGCGAATGTAGTGGCGGATGCCCTAAGTCGGAAAGTAGTGTCGGATTTAAGGGCAATGTTTGCACATCTGAGCCTGTATGATGATGGAAGTCTGCTGGCAGAGCTGCAGGTTAAGCCGACATGGTTAAATGAAGTGAGAGATGGACAGTTGGATGATAATGATTTAAGTGCTAAGCTACAGCAAGTGCAGAATGGAGAGTTGGAAGATTATGGTATTAACGACGAGGGAGTATTTTGTTTCAAGGGTAAGGTCTGTATGCCTAAGGATCAGGAGTTAAGACGGAGGATTCTTCAGGAATCGCATAGTAGCCCTTATGCTATGCATCCTGGAGGAAGTAAGTTGTATCGAGACCTAAGAGAGCAGTTTTGGTGGCCTGGTCTTAAGAGGGAAGTTACCGAATTTGTAGGCAAGTGCTTCACGTGTCAGCAAGTTAAGGCTGAACACCAAGTTCCGTCAAGATTGCTTCAGCCGATCAAGATTCCACAGTGGAAGTGGGAGCGAATTACCATGGACTTCGTTAGTGAGTTTCCCCTTACGCCTACTAAGAAGGACTCGGTATGGGTAATAGTGGATCGGTTGACAAAGTCCGCGCATTTCATTCCAGTGCGAGTCGACTATTCTCTGCAAAAGTTGGCAAAATTGTATGTGGCAGAAATTGTAAGGTTGCATGGAGTTCCGGTATCAATCATCTCGGATAGGGATCCAAGGTTTACTTCTCGGTTTTGGAAAGCGCTACATCAAGCTTTAGGCACCAAGTTGGATTTCACTACGGCATTTCATCCACAGTTGGATGGGCAATCTGAACGAGTAATCCAAGTGTTGGAGGATATGTTGAGAGGATGTCTGATAGACTTCAGAGGAAGTTGGGAAGAATATTTGCCGTTAGCAGAATTTGCGTACAACAACAGTTATCAAGCTAGCATTCTAATGGTACCGTATGAAGCACTGTATGGACGGAAGTGTCGCACACCTACATGTTGGACGGAATTAGGAGAACGTCGAGTTTTGGGTCCAGAGTTAGTGGCGGAATCTGAAGAGAAGGTTGAGATAATTCGAGCTCGGTTAAAGGAAGCATCTGATAGGCAGAAGTCGTACGCGGATCTCAAGCGAAAAGAAATAGAATTTGATGTGGGAGATCAAGTGTTTCTTAAAGTTTCGCCTTGGAAGAAGGTGATGAGATTTGGTCGAAAAGGGAAGTTAAGTCCAAGGTTTATAGGACCTTATAAGGTTTTGAAGCGAGTTGGATGAGTGGCATATCAGTTGGAGTTGCCACCGGAATTGAAGCAGATGCACGACGTATTCCATGTGTCCATGCTACGACGTTATCGATCGGATCCATCTCATGTGGTTCCAGTTGAAGAGGTGGAGCTAAGGCCAGATTTGTCCTACGAGGAAGAGCCGATTCAGATTCTGGAACGAGAGGTGAAAGTGTTACGGAGGAAGTCAGTTCCTCTAGTCAAAGTGTTATGGAGAAATCATGGATCGGAAGAAGCTTCGTGGGAGCCGGAAGAAGCAATGCGACAATAATACCCTCAATTATTTTAGCCAGGTAATTTCGAGGACGAAATTATTTTAAGGGGGTAGAACTGTAATATCCCGAATTATGGCTTATGCATTATTGTTAAAATGTGTGAAATAGCATGTCATTGTGAGCTTGAATGTGTTTTTTATGAATGTTTGTGAACCTTAGAAAATAGGAAAATAGCTTAGAAATTATTAGATTTTAATTTTAAAAGAGGGAGTTAAGCTGATAGGGCCTTAAGAAAATTAATAGAGGAAATTTGACATGGAAATGAGCTTGGTAAAGTGGCTACAAGGCGCCACTTAAAGCCCATGCAAGTGACGCCACAAGCATGTACAAATGGGCCTAGGTTCGAGTCACAAGGGAAGCAACATTTTGGGGTTTTATTTTCGGCAAAAAGGGAGAGGGGTGGACGGCACTAAGGCTAAATTTTAGGAGTTTAATCCTTTTATTTTTTAGAGATAAAAAGGTGATAAATTAATTAAGATAAGGGATAAGTTATGGATTATTTTATGAAGAGATGAAGAGAAAAGCAAGGGATATGATAGTGATGGCCGAATAGGGGACTCTAGGCTTAGTAATTTCGGCAAAAGGAGGAAAAGAGAGGCCATTCTGCATTCTTTTCTTTTTTTTCTTTGAAGCCTCTGCCGAATTCTCTAGGCAAATCCTCTCTTTTTCTTTTGTTTGACAAAACCGAAAATCATCTTCAATTCTTTCTTTCTTTTCTCCTCTAGCCGATTCTTTCTAAACCTCATATCCTTCTCTTTTCAATCTTGTTGAAGCCGAATACACAAGTGACCATAGTCGACTATTCTCCAAGTCTCAAGGCCGAATCTTTGTGTTGTCAGATATAGGAGCTGTCGATTTCTTCAGTAGGGGGTAAGATCAAGTTTGATTTCTATTCTTTTCTATTAGGCTTGTCGAAATCTAAAGGCTAATTCCATTAACATGCTTTGGCCGAAACCATGAAGGATTCTTTCGGGATTTTTCTGCTAAGTCGACTACAATAGAAGATCATTTGGGATTTCAGATCTGAGGTAAGTAAAGTGAGATATTAGGCCGAAGGCCGTTGATGGTGTTCATTAAGTATTGAAATCAGATCTGACATAGTGCTTGTAGGGATTTCGACAGATATCTAAGACAAGGGATACTTTCAGGATTTGAAAATCGCAAGGTAAGTGCATAAGTACAATCGGCCAAGGCCATATTTGGTGTTTTAAGTCTATTTCTTAATTATTCAAAAGCCGGAAACTAACCCTTTAGGTGATCTAGAGTTTGGCCGATTGCTAGAGGGGAGTACCACGAACTTTCAGGATTTGGTTAGTAACCAAATCGGCAACAAGGTGAGTTTTCGGGTTATGACAATCCTTCGGGATTTGATTCTTTAGCCGAATGGCTCTTTGCTAACATATTCAAGGTTGGCCGAATATAGGAACTAAGGATCTAGGACGTTAGATCGAGGTTTCGGGATTTCAGTAACTTCATTAAGTATACCAGGTGTGTGCCCCACCCTAAGCCCAATAGTTTTATGGTATTGATTATATGCATGTGTTAATATGAATGTGGAAAATGTGGCTAAGTACCATGCAATGGTACAAAGTACTCAGGTACGTTTCCTACTCCTACTGTGAGTATGATTTATGGCACATAAGTAAATTGATAAGAATGTGAAATAAAGCTTAAGGCATGAAATTGCATGATATGTATGACATGGGGCATTTGGGTGATTATGAAAGGGGAAGTGAATGTGGTGACTATTGTCACGATATATGAATGTGGTGACTTCGGTCACATTATCTGAATGTGGTGTCTCATGACACGAAATATTATCTGGTGGCTATGCCACGAATTTTATAAGGGCGATGAGCACGTCAACTGCAGCGACTGCCTTCGATGGTGTGTAGCGGATGGAGGGTTGACTTAGTAGTCCCCACGGTGTGCAGGTTGGTACGGGTGATGTGTAGCGGATGGCATCTAGGTTTGGGTTCGGGAATGCATCATTAACTGTAAATTATGCTATGAATGTGTATGACTTGATATGCCTGAATCTATATGGACTTAGTGTTTGTGTACACATTGAGTCTATTGACTCACCCCGTTGTGGGAACATTTTTCAGGTGACGATCAGTGATGGACCGAGTTGGCAGGAGCTTAGTGGTGGCGATGCTTAGCAAGGAATTTTATTATCTGAATATTTTATTTTATTTTAAGTACATTAAATTTATTTTGGGTTTGTTTATTTGATGTAATAAGGCCATAGTACGAACAATTTTATGCATGCATGTTATTTATTTTCTTATCATACGAAACTTTTATCAAATTAAAAACTAAGTAAATTTTATATAAGAATGAATTCTAAACGTTTTGACACTTAAAGAAAAATGATTTTTTTTAGAACCTAAAACAAATTCGACATACCTTTTAACTTAGAGTTTTGGAACTTAGCAACGAAATTTTTATAAAAACTTATGTTTCAAAAATAAACTGGTTTTCAACTTGAGCCCAACCCAATTCGAGTTTTCTTCCAAAATTCACTTAAAGTTTCCAAAGAACAAACGAATTTGAACCGGTTTTTCTTAAGGAACATGCTAAATCTGGTCGAGGCTCGTGGGCCGGGTTTGGGGTGTTTCAGTGTTACACCAACCGCATGCATCAAATCCTTTCTATCAAATTCTGGTAAACATGGACCAATTTTCACCCAAAATAATGACGAAATAAGTTTGATTCTACTCCTTTCTATCGCTCTATCCAATCTATATATAAAAAAATTAGTAAAAAAATCAATGCAAGTAAATGGTTTATTTTGGTTGATTGGTGCATCCGTAAATGTTGTTCATAAATGCTGGCTTATGCATCATCCTAAGTTATTTCTTTAAAACCAAAAACCAAAAACCAAATAAATCAATACAATGAGATATCTCTAATATTTGTGTTTTGAAATCATGTTTAATTTTTTTATCATAGTTATATTAGCTATAATAAAGTTTAGATTTTATTTTAGATGCAATAGTTGAATAATTATTTTGTTATATAAAGAGATTTAAGTAAATGTAAGTGAAAAATGTGTTAGATTGATTTTTTTTAATTAAAATTTTTGATTGATTTTTCTTAATTTTTAAGTTATTTTATTTTTTATTTTTTTAGATATTTTTAGAATTTTACAAGTTCTTTTTTTTTTAGTTTTTTTGTTAGAATTTTTCATAATTCTTTATAATTTTTTAAAAAACTTCTTATCAATTCTTTATAATTTTTCGATGCCACATGATCAATTCTTCTCGGTGCCATTACCTACAAGCGTACAACGGTTGTAATCCCCATGGCACCGAGAAGAATTGATCATGTGGCATCGAAACCAGAAATGTGGAAGCATTTGAAAGCAAGGGTGGAAGCCAAACGACTAAAAGTAGAGATGGGAAAGGTAAGGGAAGATCAAGAATGCTTAAGGGTTGAGCAGAGAAATTTAATAACAAGGTTTGGAGAGATTGAGAGGCAATACGATGAGTTGAAACAAGAAGCTGAGATGATTGCCAAGCAATCAGCCTTGACTCGAATCAAGCTGGGTCTCATGTTGGGAATCTTAATAGCTCGTGAGGGCGGACATTTGGTTCAAGCTGCTAATCTTACTCGCTTCCTTGGGTGTGTTTCTGCAAATCTTTCTTATGATCTCATCCAAGTTATTATCATATGATTAATTAAGACGCATGGGTATTTATTTTTATGTTGACTTTGATTTGCAGTGAAATTGTTGCCATGGAAAAAGCAAATGCAATCTTGGCCGACATCAAAGATGAAGATCCATAGAAAACAAATGCAATGGAGTTTCTTCGAGCAGAACTTCGGTGATTTTTAATTTTTATGGGGTCTAATGCTGTGGTGTTTTGGTGCTTATGGGAGTTCCAAGGGTGCTTGTTTTTACGTGTATGTTGAGTGTGTTTTTGGATTGGAGAGGCATTTTTTTAGGTATTTGGCTGCCTCTTATAATATTTCGTTTGTTTCATTTTCTATTTATGAAAAAAGAATTATTTTTCTGTTAATATTTTATTGTGTTTAGATGAATTTGTGTAAAATATTTTCTGTTATTTAGTAGATTTTCTAAAAATATTTCATAAAATTTATTTTCAATGAAACAAACATACATTTGAGATTTATGATAAAGATTTTAAATGAAGTACTGAATTGATTACAAAATGGTGTTACGGTGAAATTATAGTAAAATGAATCTTCATCATGTTAAGGATTAAATTATAAACTTTGTGGAATTTATAATTGAAACAAGAAAAGTGATATGCATGAAAATTTTTTATGCGAAATAAAATATTATAATGAATTATTTGATTAAAGTGCTTATATGGTGAAAAATCAATTACATGGCAATAGGGACCAAATTGAAAAATATACAAAAGCTTAAGTGTGAAACAATTTAATATGCGAATAAGAAAATTATGATAAAAGTTTAATGAATGTGTTATGAGATGATGAAATATGCATAAAGTATTGTAAAAGTGAAATTGTGGGAAATATGGAATTTTTATTATAACAATGACTAAATTGTTAAACTTGAAAAAAATATGGATGAAATAATAGAAGTGAAATACATAGAAATTTGATATGTGAAACAATATATTGAGATAAATTGTGTGATTGAAGTGTAACAAGAAAGAAAATTGATTTAATATGATTAATTATTGAATACTGAACTTTTTATGACAAAAAGGGACTAAATTGAAAAAAGTTATGAAAGTTTATAAGAAAATATTTGATAAGTGAAGAATGTAGTAGAGAATGTAACATCCCGGTACTTTGACCTAATGTTCAAGTCGGGTATGGGGGTGATACAATCAACAGAGTCTTATCATTTTAAAAAATGTCTTATGGAAAAAAAATTTGGTAAGACATTTTATTAGAATAAAGGGATAATTTTACGTTAACCATCCTATTTTACATGAAACAAATATCGAAAAAGGCTAAAACTATGTTCCGTAAAAGTTTTTAAGTTGAAACAAACGTAACTTTAAATTAAATTGTCTCACTAAAAATACAATATATCTTAACATTATACTCAACATGTTTGTGTTTAGCTGGTGATGTTTTATTAATATTTTCATTAATTTTATTCTTTTAAAATTCGCATAGTACTAGAAAATTATTATAATAAGATTTCATACGTTTCCTTGATAAGCTGTATAAATTCTATCTAATTTGTAAATTTTCCATGGTTTTAAATGCTTAGTTTTGAAATTTTAACTTATATTTGGAATAAATGCTTGATTTTGGGACTATTGAGTAGGTTAAAAGAATGGAATAAAGATTGGAAATATTATTATGCATTTATCCATATTCAATATTTTCTCTAATTTTATTAATTTAAATCAAATTATTTAATAAACAAATAATTAAAATTTTATAAAGGAAAAAAAGAAATCCATTGAATTTTTTTCCAAACTTGATATGAATATGTTTATGATAATAATTTATGATTTCAAAAAGTAATGAAATAATTGGTGCTTAACAACTTTAATTTTTAAGATGATATGATATTAATTGTAGGAAAAGTGAAGCACGAAACTAAAAGTACTCTTTGCTTTTGTACAAATAAATTAGAAAAAGAATTGGATAAATTTGATATTGAATAATTTTTGTGAATTATAAGAGGAGGATAAAGTTCCGATAGTAATGTGATTAGTGCGACTCAAACCCAAACTACATTTGAGACGGTGAACACCCTAACTATTAGGCCAACATACGGGTAGAATACTGAAGAATTTTGAAGATTAATTTTTTATCATTATATTTATTCTCATAGAGATAAATCTTATTTTATATTTTTAATTTTACACTTAGGAGAGTAGAGTCTAAAATTAGAAGTACTTTGCTTAGGGCGTGTTCTTTTTATCAAATGTTGAGTGAAGTTCTGACAAGCGGAAACTTCGAACTTATAATAGGCTCTAAGATAAGGGATACAGGGATAGGCACCTTAGCCTCTTGCTTTTGTGCACATAAATTAGAAACTTGATATTTGATTGAAATGATATCACTACTTAATTTAACATTAATTTGGTCAAAAGATTTACTTAAAAATCAGATTTATAATAAATTAATGAAATTTATACTTTATTCAATTGTTATATAAATTTCATATAAAAATATAAATTTTATAATTTCATTTTAATTCTTAAATAGGAGAATAAACACGTTTAAATTTACATTTTTCTACATAAACAATAATAGCGATACGAATCGAGCTGACCATATAAATATAATTTTAGTATTAATTTATTCTTTCTATTCATACATAAACAGGGTGATTGAAATTCTATAGATTTGATTGTTACTTACTGGTGAACAACGGGAAAGACGTGGGAACAGTTTCAGACTTGGATTAAATATAGGAATTTACTTGAAGAATCCTAAAAATGATGACAAGGACAAATAGTAAGCACAAAAGGTGGTGGTAGGAATCTATGCCCAGGTAAATATACGAATAAATCAGTTCCCTTTGCCCTCTAGGGTTCGAATATAGTTTTTTATTTTTATGTTTTGTGTAGATTTTATAGTTTATGCCCAATAATATTGTTTTTAATATTTGAACATGTGTTTCTTTTTTAAGAGTGTAATATATCTTATCATTATATTTAATAATTATTGATAAATTCATCTAAACAAATTACAAAAAAAAATTACAAGGCCAAAGAAATAATTATTAGGTACATGCTTTATTTTTATTTTTAGGTATAATTATAGATGGCTCTTGTTGGTTTTACGGTCTAAAATTAATTTTAATATATTCAAATAAAGTATTTTTAACAATAACTATTTCATGATTTAAAGTTAATTTAAATATTTAGAGAAGAAATCGGGTTTCATTTCTTCCATGGTGGTTACAAGCTTCATTTAACCAATATGACAAGATAATCATATATATATATATATATATGATATTTTCTTGATGTGCTCAGCCATTTAATTAATGTCTTTTAATGGCTGAAACAAGTAATGTGTTGATCATATTGGTCTCCGCAGATGACAACCCAATAAAACAGCGTACCAAGCTGAAGAGCAGTTTTTCAATTTAAAATTGAAAATTTGTTTTTGGTCTAATTAAATAAAAAATAGTGATGATGAAGATTCTGAATCAAATCATTTTAGAAGCAAATGAAGAAGCAGAGCAGCCAGCACATGCTCAAAATCATTAGTGAGATGGCAAGATTTAGATGCAGAAGCAGAAAGAATCTGCAGTTTTATTCATTAAACCGTGTCATATACATTCACCCTCCATCATTAACAAGTTGAATAGCAGTTTAGGCATGATTTAAGGAAGGATCACCAGTTTTCTCTGGTACCACGATGGAGCTTTTAGAGCCCACAACACTACAGATACAGTAAAGTTGAGAGCTTGAACTGTGGTTTCCATGTGTTGTATGGATTTAGGAGGACCCACTCTTTATCCTGGCCTGGCTTCTACTAAAAAGGCCTGGCAAGATTATATCAATTGGATCCTTGGTTGGCAGGTTATTGCCTTTAGCTCCAATGGTGTTTTGGACTGTGGACTATGCTATACAATGGGCTAAATTCAATTCCATTCTCAGCCAATACCAGTAAATATCTAGTTCTCTCAAAATAAATTGTTTTTAAAGCATTTAAAAGTTAGCAAAAAAGGACATTTCAAGATGGTGTTAACTATTTTTTTCATAAATTGTACACAATTTAGTCCCTCTCAAAATAAATAAGGCAGTTGTGTCCTTATATTATTCAAAACTAAACAAATACAGGCAGTTGAGCACAATGCCAATTATTTCTGTTAATAAAACCTAGATAAAAGTATCTGTATTAAGAGTTAGATTGCATTTTGTTCTCTCTAATAAAAAAAAGGGTAAATTAGTCATTGTTCATCAGATCAAAGAGTAAAGTGATCCTTTCTGTTAAAATTTCATCTCTTTCTATTGTTAAAAACTGGAGTGACTGACAAAATTACTAGACAATGGCACGTGGTATGCTATATGTAGCTTAAGCTAACGTACAAGGACCAATTTTTAACCATTGAAATGAATGAAAATCTTAACAAAAGGATCATTGCTTTTTGACCAATGTACAAGAACTAATTTATCCACTTTTAGTAGAGGGATCAAGATATAATCTAATTCCTAGTACATAGGCTTTTATGTTACTTTCCTCTAACATGACATGACAAAAAAAATAAGGATAAACTAGTCATAAATTTTTTTATCACCTAACTATAAAAAGACTTTCAAAATTATCACCCAACTAATTGCGTTTGTTTTATTTTGTTCAATTTTGTTTGTTGTTGTTAACTTTATGACTGAAAAATAATATGACAGTTTTAAAATTGATATGATAGAAAGTTTAACCATTAATATTTAAATATTGTATAAATTTAATCATAATTCTTAAAAAAATTAATACTCAATATTTACAACTTGATACTAATTTCTATAAAATTTATTTAGAAACCCAAAATATGCCTAAATCTAATAATGTTGAGAATGCCACAACATTTGGGTTATGATGACCCTGTAAGTGTTTATTGCAATCCTAATTTGACTAAACTCATAAATGCAATTAATGCCACTCTAAAACACATTAAAATTTGATTTTGAATTGTAAAATTTGATAAATTAGTAGCTTTTCAAACTAAACTTTAGTTTTGAACTGAGATTTTAACTCAATTTTTATGACACTCTAAACTTGATTTAGACGTTACGGTCGGATTATGGAAGTCACATCACTAGATAAAAGAAAGTACTAGTGTTTTGAAGAACCAATTCCAGTAGGTTAAAACTTCATTGTCTCGTTTTTTAAAAAAAAAAACATTTCAAACATGTCAAAATATCAAGTTAAATTCTCTTATAAACGTACCCGCTTAAATTATTTTTAATGAAAGCCTCAAACTTAAGACTTCTTGTTTGCCATTAAAATATTTTCTGGAAAATAATTTTTAGAAAATGATTTACTTTTTTGGAAATGATTTATTTTTCTGATGTTTGGATGAATCTGTGTAAAATATTTTCTGTTGTTTGCTAGATTTCCTGAAAATATTTCATAAAAGTTGTTTTATTAAATTAAATAAATATATATTTAAGAATTTATTATCTTTTCATTGTTTAATTGAGTTTAATATATATATATATATATATATATATAAATTTATATTTTAAATTGTTTTTTAAATCAAATTAAATATATAATAATACTCAATTATTAAGCTAGAATATTAACCGTCATAAATTGAAAACAACCAAAGTCAAATAAATTATTTCTAATTGTGTTATAAAAAATAAAAAACAAGGATTAAATAATTATAAATTAGCTTCCAAACCACAACTAATACTAGAAATTAATAATATTATCCAAATGCATAATTAGTAGTACACCACATGATAACAAAAACATTGTCCAAGTGCATAACTAATATTACACCACATTAAAGTATCAATATCTTCAACCTTGAGAAAATTTAGACAAAATTTTCTATGCTTCTTACTTTTAACTAAAAAAGCTTTGGCCTCGGATAATCAAACACACTACACAGGAAGTCATCATCAAATCCTTCTACCTCCACCGACATCACTTCTTCGTAAAGATGTGGTGTCTTATCCGCAGTAAATTGTTCCAAAGCATTAGCAATTTTGCCAAGTTGTTCACCCACAAATTTAATTTGTTCGTCAACGACACTTTCTTGAGCATTTTTCTTTTACGTTTGGATGTGCCAGATGAAGATACTTTTGTTCTTACCTCCCCAGTCTCTTTATTGTCGCAGTCTATAGGCATTGACTCTTGGTTACCATCATCCAAATCTATGTCAGCAACTGTTTTGGAAAGACTCCCTGTTGCCATATCTTTGCCAACAACCAAAACCATTTCATCATAATGATCAATGCTTTTATTCAAAAATGGTTCATACTTCTTGTGTGGCTGTTGGATATTATACACAATTAGAATAACAAGTAAAAAATAATTGAAATATACTTAACATATATATACATATATTACCATTACTGCTGCATCATATGTCGCTCTATCGCATGTGATCAGTTTCATGTTATCATCCCATCTAAAACCACTTTCAGCTCAAATTGTGCATATAATCTACCACTGGTTTTTTACAGTCCTCAAATGATTTTCCACATGCTTCGCATCGCATTGGACTTGAAATCTTTTAGAAATAGTTACGGCAACTCGATTAATAGAAACTGCTTTGAAAGTGTTAGAAGGCTTATTTCCTTTCTAGGCCTCCTCTGTTAGAATTTCAAGAAAAAGATGTTCCATCGGTTTTGTCCACCTGAATTGCTTGGAGGTCCCTTCTTTGTTGCCCTTACCCATTCTACATTAATAATTGTCATTGTCAATCATTTCAATATCCAACAAGCTTAAAACATAATAAATTCAATATCTAACAAATTCAAGACATAATAATTTCAAAATCCAACAAACAAAAATTTCAATATCATTATCCAACCAACATTAACAAAAAAAAAATAATTTTAATACTCATACATAACATAGAAACAATAACCCTAAGCTCTAAACCTACCTAATATTTCTAACCATATAATCAGTCCACATAGTTTGTGCAATTTCGTCTCTCTTAGCAGACCATTCTTTTGCTTCTTCTCTTTCTTCTCATTCTGTAAGAGTTGGTATTATCAAATCTGACTCAGGCTCCTCGTATAATCCTTGATTAAGTAAATCACTAGGATCAACTCCCATTATATGATTATGAATGATACAATAAGCCAAAACTATATCTACTTGAGTTTGAAAATTCCAAAATGGTTTAGCATCTAATACACGAAACCATTTATTCAAAATCCCAAAAACATGTTCAATAGTGATTTGCAATGATGAATGACGAAGATTAAAGAGTTCCTTTGCATTTTCAGGCCCCTGAGTACTAAACTCTTTTAAATGATATCAAACACCACGATATAGGATAATATATCCATTTCGGATGCCATATCCAGCATCAGCAAGATAATATTTACCTACAATTTTACAAAACATAATTATTACTAATAAATTATGAGCTTACTAGAACTATTTGGTATTTAATGTTAATTCTTACCTTTCGGAATTCTTAATCCTCTTGGGCGTGAAAGTGCATCACTTAAAATACGAGAATCATGTGCACTACCTTTCCAACCAGCTAGAACATAGGAAAATTTCAAATCAAATGTAATGGAAGCCAATACATTTTGTGTCGTCCCCCTTTTACGACTAAAAAATCTTCCTTGAATGCTAAGTGGAACGGATGCACGAACATGAGTTCCATCAATGCTCCAATACAATCTTTAAAATAAGGATAAAACCTTGGGTTGTTTCTGATTTCACTAGGAGTTGACTCATCAGGTAATCTAATAACTAGTTTATACAATTTCTAAATAGCTCTCAATACAACCCTAAAGTAACGGTGAATAGTCTCAATTGATCTATAATATCTAGATCCAATCACTCGAAACCTTACATTATGACCAATTATATGTAAAAATATAATTACTTGCCCCCTAATATTCATCGATTTAGTTGATTGTAACAAATTATTCCTACTAAGAATATCACACAAATTAAAAAAGGCAATCGGTCTCATCCTTATCTCATTAATACAATGCTGGTCACCACTATATAAAACACTATCAATATAATTTTCTCTTTCATAATCTCGATTCACACGAGGGTGAGAAGCAATTTCCTTCTTAGTTTGTAATTTTTTAAATCAAAGAGCCCCAAAAGCTAAAACTGAAGTCATGACTCTGACAATTGTATTTTGATCTAGATTACAATCCATCTACACAAAATAATGCCACACAAATATTTGATCACTACAAAAAAGATGCAAGCTTTTCATAAGATCACATATATGACTAAAGTTACTGTAACAACCCGATTTTAGGGCTAGTCGAAACAGTGGTCTCGGGACCACTAATCCGAGGTTGAGAAAATTATTTTGGTATTAATTTATGTATTATAACATGTTTTAATAACACATGGGAATTTTGGTACCTTAATTTTAACGATTGAATGCTTAATTGTGAAAAAGGATAAATCGTATAAAGTGCGAAAGTTTTATTTTTCAAGGTAGAGGTGTCTAATAGCCATAGAATATTAAACTGGAGGTCCTTAAAGTGAAATTAAGCCATTGGATGTGTGATGGCCTGCCATATAGCTTAGGGGGGACAAGAGAATTAATTTTAGTCAAAATTTGGTGACATTAGGTGGTAAAAAATGAATAAAATAAGATAAAAAGATGAGATATCATCTTTTACTATTCCTTCTTATTCTACCACTGAAAATTGAGAAGAAATAAAGGTTCTTGGAGTTCAAATTTTCAGCAACTTATCTTCTCTACAAGTAAGTGATTTTGGTGGTTTTATTCGATAATTTTTGTACTTTTGGAGTCCCTAAAGCTTAAGCTAGCTAATGAGGGGACTAGTTTGCTAAATGGTTGAAAGTTTAGGGACTTGCCATAAGAGTGTTCATGTTTTTTTCTGAGTTTTTATGGAGGAAATTGAATGATAGTGAGTTAAGGAACATTTTTTGTGAAAGGTGTTAGCTTGAAAACACCTAAATAGGACTTGAATGCAAAGATTGAAAATGTGTAATAAATGTATGAAATAATTGGATTTATTAGTAGTTGTAAGAGTAATAAATGTTCAGCTAGGCTTGTTTAATGAGAAAATGTGATGAAAAATGATTTACGGGCCTATGGGCAAAATAGTAATTTTGCCATGGTACAAGGGCAAAACGGTCATTTTTGCCTAAGTAGAGATTATGATGCATTATGATTATAAAATGATTGAATGAGTGAATTTTGTTGTTATAGACCAAGAAGAACGTGGAATCAACCTTGACCGAGGAAAAAGCAAGGTTACAGAATAGACCGTTGATTAACGCGTTTTGCATCGAGGTAAGTTTATGTGTAAACGATGCATCTTAAATATACATGTTGTTAATTATTGGTGCATTGTATGATTGTGAACATTTATAATTCAATTGGATTGAATTCGGTAGATAATGAATAATTTTCGTATGAACGTTGAAATAGACATGTAAATGTGGAAAACTATCCGTAATAAATAACGGTGAATATCCTTGTTGGTGGGCTATGTGCGATACCACCTTATTTCTTATTCACGATGGGCTGTGTGTGATACCATCGTTTCTATTATCAATTGGTGAGCTATGTGCGATACCACACTGTTAAAGATAAACGGTAGGCTAAGTGCGAAACCACCCTGTTAAAGATAAATAGTGGGCTAAGTGCGAAACCACCGAGTGTTTGGTATTGCTAAGAACGACTTATTGTGAAATTATGATGTATTGTTTCATGTGATTGTGTGCTGATAAGTGCAGGGATGTATGTTAAATAATAAGAGCATTTGATTTGTGATATGGTTGGAAAGTGATAAGAGATGAATGGGTAAGCATGATCTCGAATTGTGACATGTTCTTACTTATTGTGAAATGCTATTTATAGATTAGCACATGTTATGATGATTATTGTTTACATGTAAACTTACTAAGCTTAAAGCTTACTCCCTTTTCTTTTCCCTTGCTTTATAGTGTCAAAGAGTCGGGTCGGGATACGAAGATAATTGGAAGACCACTCACATTATCAGCTCATCTCGGTATATCTAGAATCGATATTTTGAGTATGGTATGTATAGGGGCTAGACTAGGTGAATTGTTTTGCTATTTTGGCCAAGTATGTATTGGCTCCTTATAGATGAATTCTTTTGTACATGGCCTTAATTAATGGCTCAATACTTTTAATCAATGAAAATATGAGGTTATTCAAGAAAGTGTTGTTGCACAAATTGACTTATTTGATGATTTGTTGTACGGGATCATGTTATATGGGCTAGGGTGACAAAAGAGCTTGGCAAATAGCCTTGTTCATGTCCACACGGGTAGGTACACGGACGTGTGTCTAGGTCATTGTGACACACGGTCAATTGCATAGGTGTGTGATCAGGCCTTGTGTCCCCTTGCATGTTAGAATTGCAAGTCAGTAAGCTCAGTAGTAAACACACAGGCAGAGACACGGCCGTGTGTCTCAATCGTGTGGGAGGCACGGTCGAAGACATGGGTGTGTGCTCAGGCCGTGTGAAGTCTACACCTGAATTTAGGAATTTAATTCGACACACGGTCTAGGGACACGGGCGTGTGCCTTGGCCGTTTGACCATAGTGAGATGATGACGTCATAAACAGAATGCCAAGGTTTTGGCACACGGGCCAGAGACACGGGCATGTGTCTGGTCGTGTGAATTAAGTTAGTGTCAACCACGGGTGAGAAGCACGGGAATGTCTCAGGGGCACACAGGCGTGTCCCTTGAACAACATAGGCTTGTGGCCCCTATTTAGGCAAAAATTGTTTCAGTGCGTAAAAGTTTCCGATTTATTTCTGAAACTTTCCGGAAGTATGTTTAAGGCCTCATAGGCCCATTATAAGGATGTTAGATGTGTGAATGAAAAAGTTGTATGACCATGTGAGTTAAGTACGGTAATGCCTCGTACCCGATTCCGGCGTAGAATACGGGTAAGGGGTGTTATATTTAGTGGTATCAAAGCTATGGTTTAGTCAGTTCTCAGACTACTGTAGCATGTGTAAGAGTTTAGCTATACATGCCATAAGCGTATATTGATAGTGTGGTGGCTTCTGACAATTCTAAACTTTGTTTTTATATAGTAAATGGATCCTGACTGAGTGACTGCTGATGACGCAGCTACGCGCCAGCTCCCGCTTAAGGAACCGCGCCTGTAGAGAGTGGACCCGAGACTAGGGGTTAAGGAGAAGAGGCCCGGGAAGCCTTTCTCCAAATGATAAATAATTAGTGCACGGAGTATGTACGAGCAAACCCTAACGCTCAACCTCCTACACCCCCTCCTATACCTCAGCCAGTTCCTGTGGTTCCCCAAGGTATAGATTTAGTAAGAATAACCAAGCCCTCGATAGATAAGATTCGGAAGTAAGGGGTCGAGAAATTCAGAGCCAATATAGATGATGACCTTGAGAGGGCGGAGTTCTGGTTTGAGAACTCAATTGGGGTATTTGATGAACTCTCCTGCACACCTGAGGAGAGCTTAAAGTGCACCGTGTCTTTGCTGAGGGACTCGACCAACCATTGGTGGAAGACGTTAACGTCGGTTGTTCTAAAGGAGAGAGTGACGTGGGACTTCTTTTTGGAGGAGTTTCGAAAGAAGTATATAAGCCAACGATTTGTGGACTAGAAAAGGAAAGAATTTCTTGAATTGAAGCAAGGAAAAATGACTGTGGTAGAATATGAGCGTGAGTTTGTTAGGCTTAGCAAGTATGCACAAGAGTGTATGTCTACAGAAGCTATCTTGTGCAAGAGGTTTGAAGATGGGCTGAATAAGAATATTAGACTGCTAGTTGGGATTTTGGAGTTAAAAGAGTTTGTGGTGTTGGTTGACCGAGCATGTAAGGCCGAAGAACTGAATAAGGAAAAGAGGAAAGCCATGAGTGAGGCCCGAGATGCGAGAAAAAGGCCAATGAGTAAATCATATCAAACTCAATCGAAGAGGTCCAAGGAAATGAACCCTCGGACGACAGTGTCAGTTGGACATTCACATCGAGATCGAGGTAACACATACTTGGGCTCGAGAGTTCAAGCCACTTCAATGGCAAGTGTGGGCAATCTGAAGACCAAACTGGAGTGTCCAAATTGTGGTAGGCAGCACATTGGGGAGTGTTGGGGAAATAACCGGAATTGTTACAAGTGCGTTTCACCCGACCATTTTATTCGAAATTGTCTAGAGAGGGAGGAGAAGGAAAGAAAGTAAGAAGTGAGATCAAGTAATGTATCTCTGAGGGATAGATCACAAAAGAACCCGAGAGGTGAGACTAGTAGTAGAGGTGCGCCTCGAGATTCTGCTGTGAGATCGGAGGGTCGAGCACCTGCAAGGACCTATGCCATTCGCGCTCGCGAAGAGGCATCATCTCCATATATGATAACATGTAATTTTTCTCTTCATGATACCTCTGTTATTGCTTTGATTGATCCAGGGTCTACCCATTCTTACATTTGCAAGAGATTGGCATCTAGTATGATTATGACTGTTGAGTCTACGGAGTTTGTAGTAAAGGTGGCAAACCCATTAGGCAAACATGTGCTAGTTGACAAGGTGTGTAGGAATTGTCCTTTGACAATTAGAGGTCATTGTTTTCCGAAAAATCTTATGTTGTTGTCGTTTGATGAGTTTGACTTGATTCTTGGCATGGTTTGGTTGACTACTCATAGTGCTTTAGTGAACTGTGGTGGTAAATTTATTGAATTAAAATGTGAAAATGGAGATGTTATTCGGGTTGAATCAGGTAAGTAAGATAGTTTGCTGGTGATAATTTCTTCTATGGTAGCCAAGAAATACTTGAGGAAAGGATATGAGTCCTATCTCTCTTTTGTGTTGAATGCTCAAGAATCAGAAATAAAGATTTAATTAGTACCGGTGGTATGTGAGTATTAGGATGTATTCCCGGGAGAGTTACCCGGATTACCTCCAGTTAGAAAGGTCGAGTTTGGAATTGAGTTAATTTAGGGAACGACACCTGTTTCGATTGCTCCGTATAGGATGACGCCATTAGAGTTGAAAGAACTGAAGGTTCGGTTGCAAGAGTTAAAAGATAAGAGGTTTGCGAGATCGAGCTATTCACCGTGGGGTGCTCATGTACTTTTTGTAAAGAAGAAAGATGGGTCGATGAGGTTGTGCATAGACTACAGACAGCTCAACAAAGTGACGGTGAAGAATAAGTACACTTTACCAAGAATAGATGATTTATTTGACCAACTAAAGGGAGCTACAAGTTCTCCAAGATAGACCTAAGGTCTAGCTATTACCAATTGAGAGTGAAGGATCAAGATGTACCGAAAACTTCGTTTCGGACGAGGTATGGCCATTATGAGTTTCTTGTTATGCCATTTGGTTTGATGAATGCCCCTGCGATTTTCATGGATTTGATGAATCGCATCCTTAGACCGTACTTAGACAAGTTTGTAGTCGTTTTTATTGACATGTTGGTCTATTCTCGGGATGAGAGTGAACATGCGGAGCATCTGAGCATTGTTTTGCAAACTTTAAGAGACAAACAGCTGTATGTTAAATTTATCAAGAGTGAGTTTTGGCTCCGAGAGGTCGGATTCATAGGACACGTTGTATCGGGTGATGGTATTAGAGTTGATCCGAGTAAGATCTCAGCTATTGTGGAGTGGAAACCGCCAAGAAATGTGTCGGAAGTCAGAAGCTTTTTGGGTTTAGCGGGGTATTACAGACGGTTTGTAAATGGGTTTCCATGATTGCTATCTCGATGACGAAACTGTTGCATAAAGATGTCAAGTTTTAATGGACTTAGAAATGCTAACAGAGCTTCGAGGGATTGAAAACCTTGTTGACTGAGCAGCCAATTTTGGTACAACCTGAGTCAGGGAAAGAATTTGTGGTTTACAGTGATGCTTCATTTAACGGCCTTGGTTGTATGTTGATGCAAGAGGGTAAGGTGGTAGCTTACGCCTCGAGACAACTAAAACCGCATGAGAAGAATTATCTGACTCATGACTTGGAGTTGGCTGCGATCGTTTTCACTTTGAAGATCTGGCGTCATTATTTATATGGTGAGAAGTGTTGAATCTTCACTGATCATAAGAGTTTGAAGTATTTGATGGATCAAAAGGATTTGAATTTGTGACAATGGCGGTGGCTCGAATTATTGAAGGATTATGAGCTAGCAATTGATTAACATCCGGGAAAAGCAAATGTAATGGCGGATGCCTTGAGTAGAAAATCCCTGTATGCTTTGAGGGCCTTGAGTACGGGCTTAGCGTTGTTTGAGGATGGTGCTATATTAGCCAAGTTGAGGGTTAGACCGCTATTTATTCAGCGAATCTGTGAAGCTCAAAAGAATGATAATGAGATGCAAGCTAAGAGAGCTAAGTATGAATCGGGATATGATTTTGACTTTTTCGGGTGAGTTTGAATGGTTGTTTGATGTTTCACGACAGGATTTATGTACCTAAAGATGATGAGTTGATACGGGAAATTTTACATGAAGCACATAGTGGTCACTTGTCAGTACATCCCGGTAGCACGAAAATGTACAATGATTTGAAGAAATTTTATTGGTGGCCGGGTATGAAAAGAGACATCTCTGAGTTCGTGACAAGATGTTTTATCTGTCAACAAGTGAAAGCTGAACATCAAGTACCATTGGGATTGCTTCAGCCGGTGATGGTTCCCGAGTGGAAGTGGGATCAAATCACCATAGATTTTGTGACGGGGTTGCCTATGACTCTGAAAAAGAAAGATGCTATGTGGGTTATTGTTGATAGACTAATGAAGTCGACTCACTTTATACCGGTGTGTGTTGATTATACCCTTGATAAGTTGGCCGAGTTGTATATTGCTGAAGTGGTCAGATTACATAGAGTGCCTGTATCTATTATCTCGGATAGAGATTCGAGATTTACTTCGAGGTATTGGAAGAAGTTGCAGGAGGCCTTGGGTACAAGGTTGAATTTTAGTACTGCGTTCCATCCTCAAACTGATGGCCAATCTGAAAGAGTGATTCAAGTTCTTGAGGATATGTTACGTGATGTGTGTTAGAGTTCGGAGGTAATTGGAAAAGATATCTACCTTTGGTTGAATTTGCCTATAAGAACAGTTATCAGTCGAGTATACGGATGGCGCCATACGAAGCTTTATACGGTCGTAAGTGTCGGACTCCCTTGTATTGGACCGAGCTTAGTGAGAAGCAAATTCATGGTGTCGATCTAGTTAAAGAGACCAAGGAGAAAGTGAAAGTGATCCTTAATAGTCTGAAAGCTGCTTCGGACCGACAAAAGTCGTATGCAGATTTCAAAAGGAAATAAATTGAGTTTCAAGTGGGTGACAAGGTATTTCTAAAAGTATCCTTGTGGAAGAAAATATTGAGATTTGGTTGGAAGGGCAAATTGAGTCCATGACTCATAGGGCCGTATGAAATTACCGGAATGATTGGGCCAGTGGCATATCGGTTGGCTTTACTGGTAGAGTTAGAGAAAATACACAACGTGTTTCATGTATCGATGTTGCAGTGATATCGTTCCGATCCCTCGCATGTGATCCCTCTAACGGAAGTTGGGATACGATCGAACATTACTTATGAAGAGGAGCCGATTAAGATATTGGCTCGGGAGGTTAAACAGTTGAGGAATAATAACATAGCCTTAGTAAAAGTGTTATGGCAAAAACACGGTGTAAAAGAGGCTACGTGGGAACCGAAAGAAGCCATGAGAGAACAATATCCAAACCTTTTTACCGGTAAGATTTTAGAGGGCGAAAATCTCTAAAAGAGGGGAGAGTTGTACTAGCCCGATTTTGGGGCTAGTCGGAACAGTGGTCTCGAGACCACTAATCCGAGGTTGAGAAAATTATTTTGGTATTAATTTATGTGTTATAACATGTTTTTAATAACGCATGGGAATTTTGGTGCTTTAATTTTAACGATTGAATGCTTAATTGTGAAAAAGGACTAAATCGCATAAAGTGTGAAAGTTCTATTTTTCAAGGTAGAGGTGTCTAATAGCCATAGAATATTAAATTGGAGGTCCTTAAAGTGAAATTAGGCCATTGGATGTGTGATGGCCGGCCATATAGCTTAGGGGGGACAAGAGCATTAATTTTAGTTAAAACTTGGTGACACTAGGTGATAAAAAAATGAATAAAATAAGATAAAAAGATGAGATATCATATTTTACTATTCCTTCTTCTTCTACCACCGAAAATTGAGAGGAAATAAGGGTTCTTGGAGTTCAAATTTTCAGCAACTTATCTTCTCTACAAGTAAGTGATTTTGGTGATTTTATTGGATAATTTTTGTACTTTTAGAGTCCCCAAAAGCTTAAGCTAGCTAATGAAGGGACTAATTTGCTAAATGGTTGAAAGTTTAGGGACTTGCCATGAGAGTGTTGTTTGCTGAGTTGTTATGGAGGAAAATGAATAATAGTGAGTTAAGGAACAACTTTTGTGAAATGTGTTAGCATGAAAACACCTAAATAGGACTTGAATGCAAAGATTGAAAATGTGTAATAAATGCATGAAATAATTGGAATTATGAGTATTTGTAAGAGTAATAAATGTTCAGCTAGGCTTGTTTAATGAGAAAATATGATGAAAAATAATTTACGAGCCTAAGGGCAAAATCGTAATTTTGCCATGGTACAAGGGCAAAACGATCATTTTTGCCTAAGTAGAGATTATGATGTATTATGATTATAAAATGATTGAATGAGTGAATTTTTTTGTTATAGACTAAGAAGAGCGTTGAATCAACCTTGACCGAGGAAAAGGCAAGGTTGCGGAATAGACCGTTGATTAACGCGTTTTACACCGAGGTAAGTTTATGTGTAAACGAAGCATCTTAAATATACATATTTTTAATTATTTGTGCATTGTATGATTGAGAACATTTATAATTCAAATGGATTGAATTCGGTAGATAATGAATAATTTTCGTATGAACGTTGAAATAGACATGTACATTTGAAATACTATCCGTAATAAATAACGTTGGGCTGTGTGCGATACCACCTTAAATATCCTTGTTGGTGGGCTATGTGCTATACCACCTTATTTCTTATTTATGATGGGCTGTGTACGATACCATCGTTTATATTATCATTTGGTGGGCTATGTGCGATACCACCCTGTTAAAGATAAACGGTGGGATAAGTGTGAAACCACCGAGTGTTTGGTATTGCTAAGAACGACTTATTGTGAAATTATGATGTATTGTTTCATGTGATTGTGCGGTGATAAGTTCAGGGATGTATGTTAAATAATAAAAGCATTTGGTTTGTGATATGATTGGAAACTGGTAAGAGATGAATGAGTAAGCATGATCTCGAATTGTGACATGTTCTTAGCACATGTTATGATGATTATTGTTTACATGTAAACTTACTAAGCTTAAAGCTTACTCCCATTTCTTTTCCCTTGCTTTATAGTGTCAAAGAGCCGGGTCGGGATACGAAGATAATTGGAAGATCACTCACACTATCAGCTCTTCTCGGTATATCTAGAATTAATATTTTGAGTATGGCATGTATAGGGGCTAGACTAGGTGAATTGTTTTGTTATTTTGGCCAAGTATGTATTGGCTCCTTATAGATGAATTCTTTTGTACATGGCCTTAGTTAATGGCTCAATACTTTTAATCAATGAAAATATGAGGTTATTCAAGAAAGTGTTGTTGCACAAATTGACTTATTTGATGATTTGTTGTATGGGATCATGTTATGTGGGCTAGGGTAACAGAAGAGCTTGGCAAATAGCCTTGTTCAAGTCCACATTGGTAGGCACACGGGTGTGTGTCTAGGACGTGTGTGACACACAGTCAATTACATGGGTGTGTGATCAGGCCCTGTGTCCCCCTGCATGTTAGAATTGCAAGTTAGTAAGCTTAGTAGTAAACAAACGGGCAGAGACACGACCGTGTGTCTCTGTCGTGTGGGAGGCACGGCCAAAGACATAGGCGTGTGCCCAAGCTGTGTGAAGTCTGCACCTGAATTTAAGAATTTAATTCGACACACGGTCTAGGGACACGGGCGTATGCCTTGGCCTTTTGATCATAGAGAGATGATGACGTCATAAACAGAATGCCAAGGTTTTGGCACACGGGCTAAGACACGGGCGTGTCGAGGCCGTGTAAGGGGCACGGGCCAGAGACACGGGCGTGTGTCTAGCCGTGTGAATTAAGTCAGTGTCGACCACGGGTGAGGAGCACGGGCATGTCTCAGGGGCACACGGGCGTGTGGCCCCTGTTTAGGTAAAATTTTTCGAAGTGCGTAAAAGTTTTCAATTTATTTCCGAAACCTTCCGGAAGTATGTTTAGTACCTCGTAAGCCTATTATAAGGATGTTAGATGTGTGAATGAAAAAGTTGTAGGACCATGTGAGTTAAGTATGGTAACGCCTTGTACCCGGTTCCCGCATAGAATACGGGTAAGGGGTGTTACAGTTACCATGACTAAAGTGCATACATACATATATGAAAGTTTCTCAAGTAATGATAAGATAATAATTGCTAAAAATATTTATTGATTTTGTAAAGAGACAATCAAACAAGTCATGTCAAATTAATAATGGGACAAAAATCTTTTAAAGTTTCTCAAGCAATGATAAGATAATTAATTGCTAAAGACAAGTCATGCTAACTTTTCTTTTCACTTAAAATCCAATAGAATCTCACATATTAGAAGATGGCATGAGAAACATATCGAAGTGGAGAGCATCATTGGTGGAAAGGGCCTCTAAAAAATAGAATATAAACAAGTCATTTCTAAGACTATTTCTCTTGCCGCTGACTGCTTTGCTTTCTACGTGAATATAAATAATAAAGGTTTCCTAACTATCATTCATGTCAAATGGTTACCGTCACTGTTAGGGTGATTTAAACTCCACTGTGATGGTTCAGCAGTGAGAAATTTGGATGCTCTAGGAGCGAGTGCTATTATACATTGTACAATGGACAATGGATTGTTGGTTGCCATAGATACTTAGGTCGTACGACTAACATGGTTGCTAAACTTTAGACACCAAGGGATGGTTTTTTACTTGATAAATGTCTACACACTTCTCTTATTATTGTTGAATTGAATGCTATTGTTGTTATTTATCTTATTAATAGTCCTTCTTCAAAGAATTTATTGCTTGGTCCTATTATTCATGATTACATGACTATGTTAATTAGCTTCTTATTTACGAAGAGGGCAATCAATGTGTTGATACTTTAATTTGCCTAATGTTAGGAACTCAAATGCCTATTGTATTGTTTTTTTTTATATTCCGATTAAAATCGACTTAGTTAACCTGCCTTTGTATTCCACTCAACAAAAGGAGCTACTGGTGAACTGAGATATGCATATCAAGAAGGTCACCAATGTAATAGGTAGATTCAACAAAAAGCCAGATGGATGCAAATACAAAAATATAAGGGAACATAATTTGGACACCTAAGCAGACGATAAAGTTACTAAATGCTTCATAGGTTCTCTGTTTGCTTAAGATGTTGAAGAGTTTTAAATTTAACCAATACAAGTTTGGGAACAAAATCACAAAATAAATGCTACGAATGTCAGGACCTTAGACCTTTCCACCTCTACAAATATACCAGGCGGGATAAAATCAAAGTATAAATATTGTCTATGAAGGGTATCTGGAAATCTAAGCATGATCAAGAATTTCTAGTACATATTTGATATCATGATGAAGGCCCAAAGTTCTAGCCATAGATGTTGCTTGTTTTGTCTATTCCTTTAACATTTTGTCAACAACAATGTACTAGTTGGCCATATCTGCCAATGAAATGCTAAACAAATTCCCATTTTTGATCTATGATTTCTTGCAGGCATTTCGCTTGCAGCCATCAAGACTGAAGGCGAGTCAAGAAGGAAGAAAGAGTTTACAGTTCAAAACCTGGAGTGAAATAGTCTGGTTCTAACGAACAGGAAGCATAAACTTTATGCAAAACCCAAAAACAAACATAAACTTTGCAAAACCCACAAACAAACAAATTAAGTAAAGCATAAAAAAGGAAGAAGAATAAGATTCTTCAACAAACAGGTGCAAAATCCAAACAGATTAAACAACAGATGCAAAATCCAAACAGATTCTTCAACAAAAAAAAAAAGAAGAAGAAGAAGAAGATTTGAGAGAGAGAGGCGACAAACATGAAATACATATTAAATAAAGCATAAAAAAGTTACCTTGATTGAGATTCTGGAAGGGAACTAGATAAAGAAGGAGAAGGAAGATGAAGAACGGAAAGAGGAAAGAATTTGGTGAGAGTTTTGGAAGATGGAAAATGTCTTACAGAAATAAAACCGGTGAGACATTTTCCCTAAAATCCCATTTTATTTACCCGTGTTTTAGAAAATGTTTTCCAAATGTTATTTATTTTCAATCAAACAAACATCGTAAAACTAGGAAAACATTTTTCGAAAAATATTTTTCTGGCAAACAAACAAACCCTAATTTGCAGCAACAATTACAAACTTAAAGTTTCATTTTGGTCTCTTTAGGAAGAATAAAACTTCATTGTCTCGTTTTTTTTTTATTTTAAAAAAAAATTCAAACATGTCAAAATATCAAGTTAAATTCTCTTATAAACGTACCCGCTAGAATTATTTTTAATGAAAACCTCAAACTTAATTTGCAGTGACAATTACTTGAAAACTTAAAGTTTCATTTTGGTCTCTTTAGGAAGAATTATTTATAAACCCGGCCTAGACATTACGGTCGAATTGTGGAGGTCACATCACTAAATAAAAGAAAGTACTAATGTTTTGAAGAACCAATTTCAGCAGGTTAAAACTTCATTGTCTCGGTTTTTTTTTTAAAAAAACATTTCAAACATGT
Organism: Gossypium australe; assembly: GCA_005393395.2. Lineage (NCBI taxonomy): Eukaryota > Viridiplantae > Streptophyta > Magnoliopsida > Malvales > Malvaceae > Gossypium > Gossypium australe. The sequence continues at coordinate 114,209,904 of CM016616.1, read as the reverse complement.
CAAAATATCAAGTTAAATTCTCTTATAAATGTACCCGTTGAAATTATCTTTAATGAAAACCTCAAACTTAATTTGCAGCGATAATTACTTGAAAACTTAAAGTTTTGTTTTGGTTTCTTTAGAAAGAATTATTTATCATTTGAGCTTTATTTAAACTAATCTATTTTAGACCTTGTGAACTAAAAAAATAGAAAATGTTAAAAAATTAATATAGCACAATAGAGTCTGAAATGTCCGATTTAAACACATAGAATAAAACCATAATATAGTGTATTAAAACGTAGAGTCTTCCATGACGCCGTCCAAAGCTAAGTTAGGGGATTATCTGAAACAAAACAAACAAAAACGTTAGCTAATAGCCCAGTATGCATTTTGGCCCAAAGTCCAAAGATCATACACTAATGATATATATATATATATATATATCAGTGTATCACATATCACATAAATTTCAATTTATTAATATCTTATCACATTATTACTTAGCATACGGTGGCATTTCATGCTAGATCATACCAAACATATCATACATAATATATCCTACCCCCATCCGCTACACACCAGCTCCATCCATCCAATCACACAATGTTGGACTATATAAGTCCGTCCATCCAATCCCACCATGATGTGGCAGTATGCCACTCTTATATTTGCAGCTGGGCTGCCTTACACATAATTTTGCGGTCTAGCTGCCATATTTGCAGTAAATACTGCTACATGCACTTCCTTCAATACATCATATGCCACCCCATGCATAAACAAAACATACATATATTTTATACATAACATAATCATAAACAGTGACATGCTCACATACAAAATTTATTTATGTATAACATATCTTATAGTTAAATTTCAGGATACAATATTTATCATGCTTTTAATGATACACATACGAGCTTACGTGCTAAACTTACAATTTTTTTTCCAGCTCTTATGGCAACCTCAAACCCAAATATTGGATCCTCTAAATGACCCATATTCGGGCCCTAAAATTTGCTAAGAAGAACCTACACGGCCCGAAAGCCTAGCCTATATGGACACGGCCTATAAAAATGCGCACAGCCGTGTGAAAATTGGGCAGTTTTGCAATAGCCTCTGTTTTGTGATTTTATCGGATTTAAAAGTGATTTTTGGGTTGTTTTTACACACCTGATATCCAAATCAATCTCCCACGCGTTCGAAACTCAAGAACCCTACATTCATTTAACATATCACATCACTTAACCATCAAAATCCATCCAAATTAACATATGATTTGCCAAAATTCCAATCCCAAAAATCATAATTGAACTCTTACCACTCGAAAAATAGCGTCCCAGAAGAGTCTTATTTCGCTAGAGAAACTTGATTCCCCAAACCTTCGCCTATCCAAAAACTATGGAAAATACTTAACACAATATTAAATAATGCAAATACTAAAACTTAAACTCAAGCCTCGTTGAAAAACAAACACCCTAGATCAACAGAAAAAGAAAAAAAATAGTCGAACTTACACTTTTGATGAACCAAAATTGCAACTAATCCTACACTAAACCGCCCACACTGAACCAAAAAGGCAACGCACCCAGAGAACAAATCATGAAAGAATTGAAATATTCAAGAAAAAAAAGAAAGAAAAGAAAAAGAACTAAAAAAAATAGCAAAGAAAGATGATGAAAATAACCAAAAGCAAACGTAGGAGCAAGAAAAGAAAAAGTGGGTGGTTACCAAGTTGAGAAATAAAAGGAATTTTGATAAGATTTAAATCAATTAAAACAAATAGGATTTAACCACCAGATTTTTAATAGACTTCCAATAGAAGTCAAATTCCAACAATTGCCAAAACAAAAATAAATTAGACGTGTGCAACACGAGATTCGAACACCAAATCACTAACATATAATCACAATACCTATCCATTGATATAAATTAAATAATTTGACACTAGATAATATATCATGCTTATGAAATTGGGGCATTACAACTCTTCCCTTCTAAAAGAAATTTTGACCTCGAAATTTACCTGAATCAAAGAGATAAGGATACTGCTGACGCATCAAATCTGCGGGCTCCCAAGTAGCTTCCTTGGAACCATGATTTTGCCAAAGCACTTGAACTAAAGGAATGATCTTTCTTCTCAAAAATTTAACGTCACAATCCAACACTTGTATCGACTCCTCCTTAAAAGACAAATCTGATCTTAACTCAATCTCCTCCACTGGAACCACATACGAAGGATCAGAACGATAACGTCTCAACATAGACACGTGAAAGACATCATGGATGCGATCCAACTCCGGAGGTAATTCAAGCTGATATGCAACTGGCCAAACACGCTTCATAACTCGATATGGTCCAATAAAATGAGGGCTCAACTTGCCCTTTCGACCAAACCTGAGAATTTTTTTCCAATGAGACACCTTAAAGAAAACATAGTCCCCTACCTCATACTCTATTTCTCGCCTCTTAAGGTCCGCATAAGAATTCTGTTCACCATAAGCGGCCTTAAGTCGATCTCGAATCAAATGAACCTTGTCTTCCATCTCAGCCACTAACGCAGGACCCAACACTTTCCTTTCACCCAACTCCGTCCAACAGAGGGGAATGCGACACTTTCTACCATATAAGGCCTCATAGGGCGCCATTTTAATACTAGATTGAAAGCTATTGTTATAAGCAAATTTAGCTAGTAGCAAAAACTCTTCCCAACTCCCTCGAAAGTCAATCACACAACTCCGGAGCATATCTTCCAAAATCTGAATTACCCTTTTCGATTGACCATCAGTCTGAAAATGAAAAGCTGTACTAAAATCAAGACGAGTACCTAAAGCCTCATGCAGCTTCTGCCAAAAATGAGAAGTGAAACGAGGATCTCGATTCAAAATAATGGATACTGAAACCTCACGCAGTCTGAAAATTTTAGAAACATATGACTTCGCTAACTTCCGTAAAGAATAATCAGTCCTAACCGGTATAAAGTAGGTTGACTTAGTTAACCGGTCAACAATGACCTAAACCGAATCCTTCTTAGTGGGTGTCAAAGGTAACCCACTAACGAAATCCATAGTTACCCTTTCCCATTTCCACAACGGAATCTTAATGGGTTGCAAAAGTTCAAAAGGAAGTTGGTGCTCAGCCTTAACTTTCTGAACGTCAAACAACGCGACACGAACTTAGTCACTTCACGCTTCAACCTACGCCACAAATACAAATCACGAAGATCACGATACATCTTATTACCCCTGAGGTGCATAGAAAAAGAGCTACTATGCGCTTCCCGTAAGATAGATTGTCTCAATTACACATCATTGGGTACACATATACGACCTCAGAAACACAAAATTCCATCATCATTATACCCAAAATCTGTAGCCTTACCCTTATCCATCAGCTGAACCTGGCTAATCAGAGACTCATCCTAAAATTGTTTACTCCTAATCTAATCCAACCAAGACAACTTAACTTGCAACTCAACTAGAATTCCACCATCATCGAATAAACTTAGGCGAGCAAACATCACCCTTAAATCAATCATCAACCTCCGACTAAGAGCATCGGCCACCACATTGGCCTTATTAGGATGATACTCTATTGGACAAACATAATCTTTGAGCAACTTGATCCAATATTGTTGCCTAAGATTCAACTCCTTTTGAGTGAGAAGATATTTCAAACTTTGATGATCTGTATAGATAATGCATCTTTCACCATACAAGTAATGCCTCCATATTTTGAGTGCAAAAACAACTGTAGCAAGCTGGAGATCATGAGTCGGATAATTACCCTCGTGTTGCTTAAATTGTCTAGACGCATACGCAACCACTTTACTCCCTTGTATCAATACACAACCCAAACCAGTGTACGATGCATCACTATACACAACGAACTCCTTCCTAGATTCAGGCTGAACTAGAATAGGTGCCTGAGTCAAAGCTAATTTGAGTTTTGAAAAGCTTAATTGCTGCTTGACAGCCTAAGCAAAAGGAGTATTCTTAAGTAACAGCTTAGTCAAAGGTGCTGCTATTAAAGAAAACCCCTCCACGAATCTTCGATAATACCTCGCTAATCCCTAGAAACTCTAAAGCTCAGTCACATTCTGAGGCTGCTTCCAATCCAAAATATCCTCTATATTTTTAGGATCTATACTGATACCTTCGACAGAAACCACATGCCTTAAAAACATAACCTCACCCAACCAAAACTCACATTTACTTAGCTTTGTATAAAATTCTTTTTTCTCGAAGAATATGAAGAATCGTAAGAAGATGCTTGTCATGTTCCTTTTTAATCTTGAAATAGACCAAAATGTCGTCGATAAACACAACGACAAACTGATCCGGATATGGTTGAAAAACTTGGTTCATAAGATCCATGAATGTTGCTGGAGCATTAGTTAATCCGAAGGGCATAACAAGGAACTTGTAGTGACTATAACGAGTCTTGAATGCGGTCTTATGAACATCAGCCTCATTAACCTTCAATTGATGATACCTGAAATGAAGATCAACTTTTGAGAACACAAAAGCTCCACGAAATTGATCGAATAGATCAACGATCCTCGGAAGTGGATATTTATTCTTTATCGTCAATTTATTCAACCGACGATAATCCACACACATCATCATCAACCTATCATTTTTCTTAACAAAAAGTACTGGTGCACCCCACAGGGGGCATACTTGGTCGAATAAATCCCCAATCTAGAAGTTCCTGAAGTAGTAACTTAAGTTCTTTTAACTCTTTCGGTGACGTACGGTATGAAACGATTGACACAAGAGCTGTTCCTAACAAAAGTTCAATCCCAAACTCAACCTCTCTATCTGGAGGCAGTCCCAACAATTCCTCAGAAAAAACGTCTTAAAAGTCCTTAATAGTGCGAATCTCTTCTATAGTTGAACCTACACTACTTGTGTCACACACATAAGCTAAATATGCATCACAACCATTACGAACTAGCTTTTCAGCTACAAGAGTAGAGATTACATTAGTCAAATAGTCCCGACGTTCACCTAGCATCACAACCTCTAAATTGTCCCCAATCTTAAAAGTCACTCTCTTAGACTCACAGTCCAATCCAACCCGATGCTCGACAACCAATTTATACCCAAAATCAGATTGAATTCCCCAAAAGGCATTTCTATCATATCAGTAGGGAACATAAATCCTTGAACTTCAAGCGGGCACCTCATATAAACCTTACTAACTCGTATGGATTGACCTAAATGACTAATCACAGAAAGTTCTCTACTAGTGTCCTCAGCCACAATTACCAAATTTTCCACAACACTACTAGATAAATAAGAATATGTAGATCCACAATCAATTAAAGAAAAATAAGGCAGTGAATGAATAATGAACGTACCGACAATCACATCCGCCGCATCTCTATTCTCACGGTGCCTTGCCGCATAAACCATAGTTGGTTGTCTAGCCTCAGCTTGTCCCGTACCTCTGCCTAGAGCAACCGAAATAGGTGTCGTCCTCGGAATTAACTCAATTCCAAACTCGACCTCTCTAACTAGGGGTAGTCCGAGTAACTCTTCCGGGAATACATTCGAATACTCACATACAATCGGCACTGTTTCAATCTTTACTTCAGACTCTTGAGTATTTAACACGAAAGCGAGATAAGACTCGTACCCTTTTTTCAGATATTTCTTAGCCACCATGGAAGAAATCATCACCGGTAAATTATCTGACTCACCTGGTTCAACCCGAATAACATCTCCATTTTCACATTTCAATTCAATAAATTTACTACCACAATTCACTAAAACATTATGGGTAGTCAACTAATCCATACTAAGAATCAAATCAAATTCATCAAATGGCAACAACATAAGGTTTACCGAAAAGCAATGACCCCTAATTGTCAAATAACAGTTCCTACACACCTTGTGAACTAACACATGTTTACCTAACGGGTTCGACACCTTTACCACAAATTTAGTAGACTCAACAGTCATATTCAAACTAGATGTCAATCTCATACAAATATAAGAATAGGTTGACCCCGGGTCAATCAAAGCAACAACAAAGGTGTTATGAAGAGAAAATGTACCCGTTATTACATCTGGCGATGATGCCTCTTCTCGAGCGCGAATAGCATAAGTCCTTGCTGGCGCCCGGCCCTCTAGCCTCACAGTAGAGTCTCGTGATACACCTCTACCACTAGTCCCACCTCCCGGGTTCTTTTGTGGCCTACCTCTAGAAGATACACTGCTTGATCTTATCTTTTGCTTCCTCTCCTTGTCATCCCTCCCAAGGCAGTTTCGGATGAAATGGTCAGGGGACCCACACTTATAACAATTTTGATTGTTTCCCCAACACTCCCCAGTGTGATGTCTGTCATAACTTGGGCACTCCAGTTTGGGCTTCGGATTGCCCACACTTGCCATCGAAGTGGCCTGAACTCTTGAACTCGAGTACGTATTGCCTTGCTCTATTTGCGAATTCCTGACTGATGTAGTCGTCTGAGGGTTCACTTCCTTGGTCCTCTTCGATTGAGCTTGGTAGGATTTGCTCATCGACCTTTTTCTTGCATCCCGAGCCTCACTCATGGCCTTCCTCTTTTCCTTACTTAATTCTTCGGCCTTATTGGTCCTATCCACTAGTACTACAAATTCTTTTAGTTCTAAAATCCCGACTAAAAGTCTGACATCCTCATTCAGCCTATCTTCAAACCTCTTGCATAAAATGGCTTCTGTAGACACGCACTCTTGCGCGTACTTACTAAGCCTAACAAATTCACGCTCATATTCCGCCATAGTCATTTTTCCTTGCTTTAACTCAAGGAATTCCTTCTGTTTCTGGTCCACAAACTGTTGACTTATATACTTCTTTTGAAACTCTTCCAAAAAGAAGTCCCACGTCACTCTCTCCTTCGGAATCACTGACGTAAATGTTTTCCACCAATGGTATGCCGAGCCCCTCAGCAAGGACACGACACACTTCAAGCTCTCCTCAGGCATATAGGAGAGTTCATCAAATACTCTCATCGAGTTCTCAAGCCAGAACTCTGCCCTCTCAGAGTCATCATCTATATTAGCTTGAAAGTCCTCAGCCCCTTGCTTTCAAATTTTGTTTACTGGAGGCTTAGTTGTCCTCACCAATTCTATACCTTGAGGAGCCACAGGAACTGGCTGAGGTATAGGAGGAGGTGGAGGAGGTTGAGCATTGGGGTTTTCTCGTACATACTCAGTATACCAGTTACTCATCATTTGGAGAAAGGCTTCCCGAGCCTCTTCTCATTGACTCCTAGTCTCGGGTCCACTCTGCACAGGCGCGGTCCCTTGCGCAGGAGCCGGCGTATTACTAGCTGCGTCATCAGTAGCCGATTGATCGGGATCTATATACTACATGAAAACAAAGTTTAGAATCATCAGAAGCCACCACACTATCATTATATACTTATGGCATGTATGGTTAGACTCTCACACACGCTACGGTAGTCCGAGAACCGACTAAACCATGGCTCTGACACTACTAAATGTAACATCCTTTACCTGTATTCTATACCGGAACTGGGCATGAGGCCTTACCATATTTAACTTGCACGATTTTACTACTTTTGGCTATAAAACTCATTTCAAGTTAAAACTTTTCCATCCATGTGTCTATCGTCCTTATAATGGACCTACGTGGCCCTAAACATGCTTCTAAAAGAGTTCCGGGATAATTTGGAAACTTTTATACACTTAAGAAAACTTTTTTCCTGAACAGAGGCTACACGCCCGTGGGGGGAGATGACACGCCCGTGGTTGACACTGACTTGAATCACACGACTTGGACACACACCCATATGGCTAGCCAGTGGTCACCTCTGATTAATCCACACGGCCTGGGCACGCCCGTGTGCTTCAACCGTGTGACAATTCAAATTCCAATTTCAAGATGCAGACTTCCCACGGCCTGGGCACACGCCCATGAACTGGCCGTATGTCACACACGGCCTAGACACATGCTCGTGTGCCTACCCATGTGGACAAGAACAAGGCTATTTGCCAAGCTTTTTGCACCTCTCTAGCTCACATCTCATAGATCCATTCAACATATCAATAAACAACTCATAGTTGCAATATGAACTTTCATGAATAATTTCATATTTTCATAAATGATAAGGTGAGCCATCAACCATTGCAATATACAAAATAGTTATCCTAATAAAGGGCCAACATACTTTTGGCCAAAATAACACATTGATCTATCTAGTCTAGCCCCTATACATGCCATATACAAAATCACTAATTCTAGATATACCGAGGTGAGCTGATAGTGTGGGCGATCTTTGGTTATCCTCGTATCCCGGCTCAGCTCTTAAACTCTATAAAACAAGGGAAAAAGAGAAGGGGAGTAAGCTTTAAACTTAGTAAGTTTACATGTAAACAATATAACATTATAATAGGTACTAAACAAGTATATAGCATCACATACTAATCAAGAAACAATCCACATTCATAATCATGCTTACTCATTCCTTCCAATTTCACATTCCAAACATATCACAAGCTTAATGCATACATTCATCAGTGTGCTTCCCTGCATTTAACACCACAACGTCATATAATACAACACATCATAATCTCATAATCAACTACTCATAACCAAATTATTCGGTAGGTTCTCACTTAGCCCACCATTAGTCTTTATTAGGGTGGTATCGCACATAGCCCACCGAATGGATAATTACGGTGGTATCGCACATAGCCCACCAAAAAGAGAACTACGGTGGTATCGCACATAACCCACCAATTAATAAATAGACGATGGTATCGCACACAACCCATCATAATTAAGTAATATGGTGGTATCGCACTCAGCCCACCGTTAAGCATTGCCATTATACATTCACATTTCTATTTCGTAATTCATATGACAATTATTCAATAACTACCACATTCATTCCACTTGAACCGTTCAGATTCTCAATCAAACTATGCATTAATTATCAACAACAATGTATATATAAAATGCATTGTTTACACATAAACTTACCTCGGTGCAAAACGTGTTAACTAACAGTTTAATCCGTCACCTTGCCTTTTTCACGGTCAAGGTTGATTCTGCGCTCTTCTTGATCTATAGCAATGAAACTCATTCATTTAGGTCATTCTATGATCATAATACATCAAAATCTACACTTAGGCAAAAATAACCATTTTGCCCTTGTACTATGGTAAAATTATGATTTTGCCTCTAGGCTCGTAAATTATTTTTCAACACATTTTCTCAATAAACAAGCCTAGCTAAACATTTATTTCTCTTACAACTTCTCACCATTCCCACCTTTCATGCATTTATGACACAAATTCATTCTTTACATTTAAGTCCTATTTAGGTGTTTTCATGCTAACACCTTTCACAAAACTTGTTTCTCATCTTCCTAACATTCATTTTCTTCCATAAAAACTCAGCTAACAACATAACCATTCTCATGGAAAGTCCTTTGACTTTCAACCACATCACAAATTAGTCCCCTCATTAGCTAGCTTAAGCTTTGGGGACTCCAAAAGTACAAAAATCATAAAAAATAATCATCAAATTAACTTACTAGCAAGGATGAAATGTAGTTGAAAATTTGAACTTCAAGAACCCCTATTCTCCCTTCAAATTTCGGTGGTAGAAGAAGAAGGAATAGGATATCATCTTTTTGTTTTATTTTAGTCACTTTTTTATTACCTAATCTCTACCAAATTTGACCAACATTTAATGCTATTGTCTCCTTCCCAGCCAACACATTCCAATTGGCCTAATTGCACTTTAAGGACCTCCAATTTAATATTCTATGGCTATTTGACACCTCTACCTTGAAAAATAGAACTTTCGCACTTTATGCGATTTAGTCCTTTTTCACAATTAAGCATGCAATCATCAAAATTAAAGCACCAAAATTTTCATGCATCCATATAATTATGCTACAACACATAAAACAACATGAAAATAATTTTTCCTCGACCTCGTTTTAATGGTCCCGAAACCACTGTTCCGACTAGCCCCAAAATCGGGCTGTTATATAGTCCTTTCCCTAATTAAATACATAATCAATAAAATTTTCTTTTTGGAATTTTCACACATCTCTATCATAATACGGACCATGCAATAAAATAAAAATAAATTTTATTTTTTTGGCTCGGATTTGTGGTCTTGAAACCACTATTCCAATTTCACTGAAATTGGTCTGTTACACATCTTCGCCAAAAAAACTTGTTTCACATGCTTAATATAAAATTAAAACGAAAGCATTATACCAAAAAAAAAACTTATTAACCAAATTCAAACAACGACACCAAATTTACTTGAATTAATTTACTTTGTTGGGTCGATTTTTCAACTTCATATTTTAACACCGACAATATTTTCCTTAACATGCAAACCTTCTGCTCGAAATTTAACTATAAAACCCTCTCCATATCAATCTTCATTTTATAGAAATTTTTACAATCGAATATGAAACATATTTCAAAATGTTAGAAAAGATTGAATATGATAAGTTACAGAAAACGCTTCTAATAAAAAACGTTTTTCTGAAAAAATTTTAAGATCATATTCTTGTTCTACCATGAAAAAGACGGGGCGTAAATTTTATCCCGAAATTCTTGAATTTTTAGAAAATTTTATCCTAAAATTCTCGACTTTTCAGAAATTAATCTAATCATTAATTTTTTTATTTTTTTAATTTAATCCTAGGGTGTAAAAAGCGTTTGGACGCGCTTTCCTTCTCTCTCCTTTCACGTCACCCATATTTCTCTCTGGTATCATGTCACCCGAAAACGATAATTACAGAAAATGTTTTACCACCTATGATGTCTTGTCAATGTAGCGCCTAGCCTGGTGAAACACCCTTCCTTCTGGTCATAGCTTTCATCAGTGACGATATTTCATTCTCCAGTCCACCTGCCAATGGAAGTCCAATTGGACAAGGAAAGGAAAGCGCCAGAGTGGTGCCCCATGGCTTCATAATTGGGGGAGCACTCATAACGTGGAATTCGACTCCTCTCATTCATTTCTTTTGTTAAGCATATTGATAGGTAATGAAATGACTGCAATTATCATCTTGACATCATCATTATTGACTGCAATCAAAACACTGTATTTCATCATGTATGGAACCAACCCATCAATTACGGTGCCAACATGTTTGAATTCGCGTGCAGACATAGCAACTAAGGTTTCATTGTCATTGTCCTTTTTTTTTGGCAGCGAAGAAGAAGCAGCTTCACCGAACATAAAGAAACAAATCACCAGGCTAATTGGTGCCTAATCACTTGATACGTAAATGTGGATAACCAGTGCACCACTTTTTTATTCATTAAAATTAATTACATGAAGTATCAAAAATTAAAATATTAATCTATGTCTACATGCACCTATAAATCTTTTAAGAGAATTTAATTTAAAACCATTTCATTTAAGAACGATGGAATTATCTTACTCATGGGACAACTTTCCTTTTTTTCTTTTTTGGGAACACCAATGGGGGAACTACGAACATTCTATCTTCTATGCATTTAGTTCTTTTTAATTTTACTGAAAAACAATATTAGATTATGGCATATTAATATTGTGAATTAAAAATATTATATAATAAATTAATTAAAAAGTGATAAAAATTAATTATAAAATTAAATGGTAAAATTGATATGGTAAAACACCTGATGTTTTAGATTAAAATCATAGGATTCTTTTGTGTTTATATATATTTTTTAAATTTATTAAAATTTAAAAAATATAAATACTCTTGAAAGTAATATGTTAATAAAATATAAAAAATACAAATACTCTTAAAATAATATTTATTTCTTGTGAAATAAATAAGTTTTTGATAATTTCACAACTGAGTTTAGGCTTAATTGTTAGACAATATTATTTTTTTTTTATTTGTTAAAATATAGAAAAATAAATACTCTCAAAATAATGATTTATCAAATATATAGTTTGTTAATAGTATAACTTATCTAAATTTTAATACAATGATAAATTTTATAACAAAATTATCACGCATCATTAAAAATATTAATTACCCACCGTCCACATGGTGCATAAAAAGGATGGAAGAATAGGAACTATAAATTTACAGTAAAAATCTCATTGTGTGATTTGTAGTAAAAGTTAGTATACAATTTTTTATTTTATTAAAAAAATAGTAAATTAATCATTGTTAGATTAAAGAATAAATTAATTCTTTTGTTATATATTTAATCTATTTTTATTGTTAAAAATTAGTCTTTTTAAATCAGTATAAGGTACACGTGGCATGCCAAGTGTGATTGTTTAGTTATCTAGTTAACCACATTAAATTTTATTAGTAAAATTAGATAAAATTAAAAAAATTTAATTTAATTTTTAATCTAATATATAAAAATTAATTTACTATTTTTTAAATAAAAAAATCAACCTGTGAAAGTTGCATTTTCCTATATCAAGAAAGCAAAAATTAAATGCACTTCAATCTGGCTAAATGATTCAAAGCATAATTGAGTAATTGACCTCCCCATGTTATTATCATGGGTATAGGTTGAAAAAGTGGTAGGAATTTGGCTAACATAATCCAAAATAGAAAGATAAGTACTAATTTGTAAATATTAACCACCGACCTAATGATCTGTCTTCTCTTCCACCACAAGGATGTCACCCGGAACAGATGCTCCGTGGCTTGGCGTTATTTTGGACCCAATACCACCAAAACAACTGTGCTCGTCAGAGGCCATCCCATTTGTTGTCACATGCAAACCATATTGCTTTCTTATGTCTTAAATTTCGAGTCGGTTTACAGCTTACGACAGGGAATGGATTGTGGCAATATTTGCAGTACAAGTATATGGCTCCATTAAAAATTACTTATGTTTGATAAAAGGTATATTTTGTTTGAAAAATACACTGTTCGAACTTAAAACATAGAATAACCCATTGTAGGGACATGAAAGCAATTGCTTTTTTCCATTAATAAGAAAAAGATGGTCCTAAAATGCGGTCCATTAGTTGGTGGAATGTCACTCAGAGGCGACAATTTCTTTTCAATCCATAGACCAGAGGTGAAATTTCCCCTTTTTTTTCCTCTGTGGGTATCATATTAAATTCCATGGCAATCCAGGTCCACTGTTTGATTAATCTTACCACATCAGGACGAAACATGGGTCAAAACTTGCTAGATTTCTAACAAAATATCCTCTTGGAATGATTAAGTAGTGGTTGAATAGTTGGTAACTGAAACCTGCAGACATACGCATCACTCGAGAGTGTCCTGCTGCAGAGTATTCAATGGCATTATTGGGATTATATGCATCAAGACCAAAGAAAATTCGTTGCTATAATAAACTGTCGTTTTTCATTCATTTCTTTCTCACTGAAAAATAGTTTTTTCATCAAGGGACACCAGAGATTTACAGTCATATTAAAATAAAAAAACGAAACTCCTAAAGAACATGAAAGGTGACCTTCTATTGTACTATTTAATCACTTCTCTCTATACCAACTAAAGGAAATGAACTGAACCCAAAAGAAAAAGACAACTAAAACTTCACAAAAAAAACGACACCACCACTAATCAGTAACCAACAAACTCTCGAAAATGGCAAAATTCATTTCACTTCAAACCTTTCCCTGGTGCAGAAATGGCAAGGCCAGGCCAACCAAAGCAATCTCCATCGACTAACCCTACGCCGCCTTCAACATTGGCTGTTGCTTGCCATGTATTACAGCCGGTAGCTCCAGGTACAGCCTCAGCAGGTTCATCACCGTCCCCACCATTATAAACACCCAGATATCCGTTTCCAGGATATCCCCAAACTCCATCAAATCCTGAACCAGTTCCAAGCCCGTATCCACCAAGTGTTAGGTACCCTTCTCCCTGAGAGTTCAAGAATGAAGTGAAGCCTCCACTCACAGGAAGATCCACAGTGTCATTCAAATTCACGTCAGCCAAACCCACTTCAGGTTTAACTCCAGTTGCAGGCATAGCCGAAACAGGGTTAACAGCCATACGCACAGACTCGGCTTCATGCGTAACGCTCGAGGAAGACGAGGTTGCAACAGAGGGAGATAGCAGGGATGATGAGCTTCGAGAGCGCTTGGAAGACTTGCGGGTCCCACCACCAACAGGAACGTTACGGAGAGTTCCACCTTGGGTCCAGTAACGGCGGCATGACTTGCAGAAATAGCGAGGCTGAGAGAGGTTGTAGTTGTTGTAGTAGCAGAACTTGGTGCTGGTTGAGTCACACCTCGGGCATGGCAGTGGCTCGGTCAATTTGGCCGGTGGGTGCGATCCCATGGTGCCGGGGACTCGAACCGGACGCCTGTCGCCGGAATCAGCAGGCATTTTTGTCGGTTTAAGGTGTGTGGAAATGAAAGTTGGGGTTAAAGGCGATTTTTTTTTTTGGCGGAGAAAGAGACAAAAGAGAGAAGAGAAGATTTTGAGAGAGAGTAAAGGGGAAGGAGACGTTTTGGAAGTTGTAAAAGAGACAATATTGGATGATATTTTAATGTGATAGTGGAGGGTAAGAGAAGCAAGGGCAGAGGGATTGAGGGGCCTCAATAAATAATGGTTTTTCACACCCAAACAAATTATAAGGCGGTCTAATTTTTTTTTTTTTTATATATAATTGGGAGAGGTAACGAGTTGTTTTGCATCCAATTCATAGTTTCATGTTTATATCAAGTAATTGTTGATACAAATTTTAGAACTTCCTAGTAGAATTTCTAATTAATTTATAGAATGTATTTATTGGAGGGACACCGGTATTTATTGGTGCCAAATTTATTCCATGCTTAAATCATTATTTAGTCTACTAAGAGCAAAGTGTAGTATTTCGTCTGAATTTGTTTAAAAACATTTAATTGGTTGTTATTTTTTTATTTAGTTAGTATTTGAATTTATATTTTTTTTATTTTTGTACTGATATTATTAGTTTACGCTAACTAGACATTATAATTAATTTGGTGGTGACATGCGGCATACCATGTGACGAGCATAAATTAAAAAAATTTAAAAATCTTTAAAATAAATAAATTTAAAAAAGAGTATAATTTTTTTGTCTTGATTCATTCTTGATATGAAGAAAATTATATATTTCTATTAATTTATATATTTTTAATTTTTGAAATTTATATCTGCCACATGGCATATTAAGAGGTTATCACAACAAATTGGTTATCAATGCCACAACAATAGAAATTAACGATGTTGGTGCAGAAGTACCAATCTTGGTGACGGAATACAAGTTTAGGTATCAATTAGATACAAAAAAAAAGTTCAAGTGCCAACTAAGTATTTTTAGACAAGTTCAAGGCCATACTCATAGATGTCGAATTCAAGCTAATCAATTTTAATGGAGATATTTATTTTTGAATTAGCCCAACAAGCTCAATTAATATAAAGAATTTGATACTTAGAGATAGTGAAATCCTTTCCTATAAATACTCCATTTCATTCTCTTCTAATTTTATAAAAAAAAAAAGTATTTTGCTTTCTTTTCAAGAAAAAATGGTCGCTTCAAAGTTTTAAGAAGAACACATAGCTTACCATGTCATCAATATGATAAAAATTGTACTCAATTTTTAATTTGATATTATGAAGATGTTTATAACATTTTACAAATTAAATATTATTTTTTGTGATATTTTAAACAATAAAGAGATCAAGTTGTCTGTGCATGACATGATGTAAGCTTTTCAAAGCTAAATGGACATATCCAAAGCCACTTGAAGGTTGCTCGTATTTTGTGGTATATACATAATAACATTTGAAATGATAATGAAGTTGCTTGTCCCCTTGTTGGAAAGATGGAAGTGAGAAATACCTACATTCCATTTCCCATGAGGGGAAGTGGCTATAACACTAGAATAAGTCACTTTAATGACAAGCCTTCTAATCGATGAGAAAATGGTTATTAGAAATAGTAACATTGGTATAAAGTCAAAGTGTTATCGATTGTTATGAGTCGTGCTGTCTATGGAGAAGAAAGAATTAGATGGAAATAAGTGAAATGCAAATGGTTGAAGCAACTTCTCAATCATATCCCTCTAATACATGCAATTAGGGTGAGCAAAACTCGGTTTGATTAAAAATTAATTTTTTTTGAGTTAATCAAATCAAGTTATTCAAGTTATTTGGTTCTTTGAGTTTGAGTCGAGTGGAATTTTACAATTCAAATAACTTGAATAATAGTTTGACTTAAATACTACATTGGGTCCCTAACAATTTTGAAAATGTACAATTTGGTCCCTCTAAAAAAATTAAAAAAAATTCCAAGATGAAAAATTTGAGGTCTTAAACAAGTAATATATTAAATCAAGTTAATCATACTAATTATCTTCTTTTTTTTTCCTCTTATTTTGTTTTAAAATCGTTTTCAAATATATATGATGGTTATGTTTTTCAACTCGAAAATTAGTCATATAGTGAACAAGATTCCAATATGGTCGACTTATTTTTTAAATTTAACTTGAATAAATTTATTCAACTCGACTCAAATTTCATTTCACTCAACTCGATTTGAAAAAAAATATATATATATATATCAATTTGAGTTAGGATGATAAAATAGGACTCGTCAACTCAACTAACTCGAAATTTTTTCTCTCGATTCGACTCGACTTGATTCGAATTGAATGCTCACCCCTATATGCAACTACGAAGGAGATGGATGTAAGAGGAATGTTGTTGATAGACAAGTCTGGCAACAAGGTTTTGTAACATCCTGTTTTGGCGAGTCCTGGATTTGACGAGTAAAGCAAAAGTAATCTAAGTGGCGAGTACTGGCAACAAGGTTGGGCACATAGTTGACATTGTAATGAATGTGTGAGTTGTAAAGAAGAATAGATTAGTAAAATAATGAGAATTTTTAGGTGAATTGGGTTATCACCAAAGGTATTGTTCGCCCAGTTTATTGGGTTATCAAGTTAGTTACGTACTAAAAAGGTAGTTAGGATGGAATGAAGGGTTAGACTAGAAATATAAAATATTGAATTTCCATTTACAGGTGTGAACCATTTTATTAGGCAGTCTTGAATGTTCACGTGTCAAGTTCCAATAAGGGCTTAAGTTATTTATATAGATACTTAGGTTAAGAAAGAGAGTTTTTCTTCTTCCTTCTTGAAAAAGTACCTGAATCTTAAAGAACTTACAATGATTCTTTCTCCCTCAAGTTAGAGCTATAGATCTTTGTCAATACTTACTCCATGTCAAGGTAAGTTTTATGGCATTACATGTTATGATATGAATGATTAAGACCGTAAGGGTCTAGACAGTAAGATGAGGAAGTAAGGCTTTATATAAAGGACTATCTGCATTTGGTCTATGGAAAAAAGAGCTAAGAATGAGTTTTAATGGTGTGCTTTTATTTCTTAAGCAGTGGTAGTTGCAGTTTCTTATTGGATCTGAAGTTCAAGCTGCTATTTGTGAATGTCTGATGAGTCCCTAAACTAACTCCTGTGTGTATACTGTGTATGCTAGATACTTCTATAGAAATCAAATGAACTATGAAACTGACATTAGAAAAGTATAATATGAAGGTTATGCTATTGTATGAATGTTTGCTAGGTCTTACATGTGTAGTCTGTATGAAATCTGACAAGTTAAACATGTAATAAGTATTCTGATGATGAAGTATGATTGTATGAGCCCAAATGGAATGTAGATGAGATGTGAGTTAGTCAGGTGTTGTTATAGATCAAACTATGAAGTCTTAAATTGTGTCAATACATGAAGAGTCGGTCAAGTTCATATGCATCTGTTCACCGCGGTGGAGTCTAAGGAGTCCATCGAGACTTTAAACACGATCTCTGAAAGGAAAAGTCCATGGCCATGTCATTTTCTAAAAGAAACAAAAGGACGATTATTTCCCAATAGAGTTTCTCTACATGTCTTAGAACGATGATGGGCAAACCTCACGTAATGTGATTTTAGGCGAATCCATGTCATAAACACATTAGAAAATGAAAGCCTTTGTAGCGAACCATGAAAAGAAAGCTTTGTGGCGAACCATAAAAGAAAGCCCTTGTGGCGAACCATGAAAAGAAAGCCTTTGTGACAAATCTTTAAAGGAATAACCTTGTGGGAAAAAAAAGAAGAAAGATTAACCTTTTTGGAAACCATCTGAATGAAATGCCTCTGTGGAGAACTCTAAAAGAATGGTACTCATGGCGAACCCTAAAGGAATGGTACTCATGGTGAACTACGAAAGAAATGCCCTTGTCGCGGACCATGTTGAACCTTTGGTGAGTTATTCTTAATGAGCTTCTTTTGTAGTGGGCTTCGTATGCAATGACATATCGTATTCTACCTAGATTCCTTTAAAATTAAGATCATTAAGAGTAGAACGTGTTGTCTGATGGATACAAAGTAAGAACCAAATGAGTTTAAAGAATGAATCTGAGTAAAGACTACATTTGATCATTTGAAGAATATTGGCTAATGAACCATCATCAAGATGAGTTAGAAAAGAAGTCTGATAGGATAAAGTCATTGATGGAACTATGATAAATGATACAAGCCATGTTATCGTGAATAGAAGGAATGATCATGTTCATAAATGGCGTGATGCTCATAATGATCGATAGATGTAGTTTAAAAAAGAGAAACTGGTGGTGATGGATTATTCGCTTGTTTATAGAATTCAATGACTAAAGTATAAATGAGTACTTCTCACTAAGTTCTTATGGGCTTACATGGATATTTACTATCTTTCATGATGAATGTGAGGCTACGCTTGAAGGAACAAGGCCAGGACTATGCCAAAGGAGTGGCGTATCAGTTTAGTATGCATACAGAGCGAGTTGGGCGACGAGTTTAAATTTTGAGCCAGTGCATAAAAATTCGCACCTTGAGACCTTGGGAGTATCTATCATAGATTAGGATTTCAAGCTAGACATTTTTGTAATTTAATTACCATACGTTGTACTCGTGATCACTCGATCGTATGTACATATGTATTTTTGTTCGAAGTTTTGTAATTAAGTAATCTATAGTCAATTGTAAGTTGTATAAATAGGGTAATCTTACGTCTATAATGGTGTGGTAATACCCGAGATCTGTATCCAATTCATCAGATTGGGTTTGGGGTGTTAAAAGTTTTAGTATCAAAGTTCGGTTCAGTCAGTTCTCGGATTATGAAGATGAACAAAGCCTGTATGCAAAATATGTTGAGCCTAATAGAGTTCCTCAGGTATGTTAAAACCTTTGTAAGTGTGAAGAATATTATTTTTATATGCTAGTAATATTGTGATAAGAAGGAAAATGGAAAAACAAAAATAATAACTTCATTAGTAAAGGATTTGAGAAAATTATTACAGAAAGGATGTAAAAAGGAAGTTCAAGGCAAAACAAAAGGAAAGTTTTAGTTTCCTCCTTTTGCAGGCTGGTCAGTGGGCTCATTAGAAACCTCACTTCTTTGAGGATGACCTTCAGGGCTTTGCTCCGTATCTACTAAGCTCCCTTCATTGTCTTCTGCTCATGGCATAGTGGGAATAGAAATGACAACTGATTGTTTCCACTCTCTTTAAAAGGAATCCCACTCATCGCCCTTAAGATGGTAGACATTAAAGTTGAGTGACTCTGTAAAGATGTCCTTTAGGTAATTGAAGTCTACATTGCTAAGATCCAATGGACCAAAAGCCACTTATGCGTGTAGAATCAAATTTGATCTTCATTCTTGTACTGCTTTAATGAGCTTCTTTTGAGTATACTCTCGATACTTTCTAAAGGTTCCATCGTGGGATTGGCATAGCCTCTGCAACTCTATATTGTGACTCTCCTCTTGAGCCTTGAGCTTCTCCTCTAACATAGATTTATCGCCCCTCAAGTGGTTGACCTTGTCTTTTAGCTGATTATTTTTTGTTTGAACATACCCGTGCTTGCTTTTTAGAGTTGTAATCTGGATAGATAACCTTACGATAAAATTACTTGAGTTTTGATATTTTTGGCGATGTTCAGCCAAAGCATCTTCGCCAGATTCAGACTTTTCTGAATCTGCTACCTTGCTATGGTAACGGTTACTAGCTTCTTTGAAAGCCCCACTCCAAAGACCATGTTCTAGGGACATGATCTCAAACACTTGAGCCAAAAAAGATAGAGGATCCTCTAAGGAATTGGATGCAAGGTAAGAGGAGAAAGCTTCTCTTAATTATTGAGGCAACAAACTTAGTTGTTGCTGAAAGATAGAACTGAGAGACGTGGGAGATGGCACTGACTCTATCAAACCATGCCAAGGAAAGTTACTACCTGATTCAGCCGGGTTTGCAACTTGTGTTTGAGAAGGAAGGACAGTTGATTGGACACGAGGGATTACCTTTGAGGGGTTATCTGATATTTAGGAGAGTCTATTTGCAGGACGGAGCCTTCGGGCGTTGAAGGAACCCAAAGGAATCTCGAGAGGAACAGGAACTGAGAATGTGTGAATGATTGTAGTAGCAAACTTCTTTTTTGATTTATGCCTCACTAATGGAGGACATTCACTGCTCCCAAAATCTTGAATACCCTCATTTGGTCTAGCCTTTTCTTTGTGTTCTTTACTGATGTTTTACGTGGTGGAGTAGAAGTAGCCTTCTCCTTTCTACGAGCTCCCTTAAGAATTGAGGAAATATCTATGTCTTGATGATGGGAATGTGATGAGGATCCTGCACCATTAACAATCGATTTAACTTGATCTGAAGATATAAATTTCCAATTTTTTGGGCATAGATTACAAATAGTATAAAAGTATGATAGAGGCTCACTAATATGCCCTAGTAAAATGTGCGCCAGTTCACCATCTGAGTTATATGGCCAAGCTTTGAAGGCAGCCAACATGAATGGACAAATTCTTTGAATTGTGGAAAATGTTGGACTGTAACCATTGGGACTTAGAGTTTTTAAACAGTGCTGAAATACATTTCTAACAGAAACAACTCCACTAAATCAAGTGTGCGACCCCTTTTCAACCTTTGGTATTGCCTTTCAACATTGTGAGCATCCTTAGACTGGCGTTTGGTGCAAACATTTTCCAGAGGAAAGGACTATCGAGTTGAGAAGCCAAAACCATAACTTAGTTTACTGACCACTTTTATGGATTTATCCTTTCTTAGATGAAGATTAGAGAACTTGTTCTGTATGAAGGGTTCATATCATTGTCGCACACTAAAATGCGCACTAGCAATAGAAGTTCCAGTTCTCTGTCTTGACTTGATAAAATCTCTGGAAAACACTCAACAATGGACGCTCACGGTGAATACGACAGTCGATGTAAAATGACACCAATGTCCACTAGGATAGGGCTAATAACTGTCCTGGTGCAATGCCATAACTATTAAGTATGACACAGAAGAAAGGGTTGAAAGGCAGATGGAATCCAACCTCTAACAGTATGAGTGGTAAGATGAAACCCATAGAATTGTCACTGGGTTGACATCGTTTGAGGAGCTGAAAATCATAAGTACCAAATCATTTTTTTCTCTAGTGGTGTTGCAGTCGCACATATCAGTCTCCATGCACAGTGGAGTTTTGCGAGCAACAGTTCATATTCTCCAATGTAATTTTGAAATTTGTAAAAAAGGGTAAATTATAACGTTCAAAATTTCGAGGGAAGTTATTGAGTTGTGGAAGTGTTGAACCCAAGGTATGCATTTGGCATGGTGGTCAATTATCAAGTATACAATGTAATTTTTCAAGTTAGAAAATTTTGAAGATGAAATTTTGTTAAGGGGAGGAGAGTTGTAATACCCTGTTTTGGTGAGTCTTGAATTTGGCAAGTAAACCAAAAGTAATCTGAGTGGCGTAGTGCTATCCACCCAATTGATGCTTTGGCGTATAGGTTGGGCGCATAGTTGACATTATAATGTTATGCAAGGATTGTTATCTAAACATGTGAGTTGTAGAGCAGAAGAGATTGGTAAAATAATGAGGATTTTTGGGTGAATTTGGTTATCGCCAAAGGTATTGTTTGCCCAATTTATTGGGTTATCAAGTTAGTTACGTACTAACGAGGTAGTTAGGCTAGAACGAAAGGTTGGACCAGAAATATAAAATATTGAATTTCTATTTACAATTGTGAACCATTTTATTAAGGCAATTTTGAAAGTTTAAGACATGTGTCAAGTTCCAATAAGGGCTTAGGTTATTTATATAGATACTTAGGTTGGAAAAGAGAGAGTTTTTCTTTTTTCTTCCTCAAGAAGTATTGTTACCTGAATCTAAAAGAACTTACAATATTTCTTTCTCCCTCAAGCTAGAGTTGTAGATCTGGGTCTCTATCAGTAATTACCCCATGTCAAGGTAAGTTTTATGTTTTTACATGTTATGCTATTAATGATTAGGATCGTAAGGGTATGAAAAGTAAGATAAGGAAGTAAGGCTTTATATGAGGGATTATCTAGGTTCGTGTTGATGGAAAAAGGGTTAAGAATAAGTTTTAATGGTGCTCTTCCGTTTCTTAAGCAGTGGTAGCTACATTTTCTTGTTGGATCTGAAGTTAAAGTTGTTATTTGTGAATGTTAGGTGAGGTCCTAAACTGACTCCTACGTGTATATCGTGTATGTTAGATATTTCCATGGAAATCAAATGAACTATGAAACTGACATAAAAAAAAGTATAATATGAAGGTTATATCAAAAATGTAATTTTTGCCATAAGATTTTTTTGGGATTAAATTGAATAATGTGATAATTGAATAAGTTAAGTGTGGTATTATAGATCAAGAAAGACGAGGTTCTGACTTAGGCCGGGGAAAGAATAAGATTGTGGACTAAATCGAACAATTAGCCATTTTGTGCGGAGGTAAGATCGTATGTTAAAAATAAGCTTTAATATGATTGTATTCTATTGCTTTAATATTGCATGAATTATATGTTTGATTAATGTGGATGAGCTTAATCCTATGAACGAGTTCGAAGACGAAACGACAAAAGAGAAATCTCGTTTGAACCTTAGGAATAGGGTAGGATACAAGTGACATGTCACTAGGGTTATTATGTATTATGTGATTATGTGATCCAGGTGCTGGTCCCGTACGTCCTACCGGTGGCTGAGTATACCAGCATATGTTGTGGATACTCAACAGCTTTTGTGAGCAGCACCGTGTAACTACGTCTTGACTGACAGCTTGTGTGAGCAGGCCCGTCGATAGCTCGAAAGCAAGCGATTATATGATATGAGACTTAGGTAGCTTTGGCTACATATATGGCACTTACTGTGCAAATTTTCTTGCGTATCCGACATTGTTATTCCTAGTGGTTCACGGGTATGTCAAAGACGAGAATATGTGTAAATCCATTTCAAGATGGCTCAGGTATGTACATAAAGCTCATGTTTATTAAATGTGCGAAATGATGAATATGAGGTAAGTTCTGTGATGGAATAGATTATGATTATGAAACTATGGTAGGTTTATATTTAATCATGTTATATTAATTGAATGTTATGTGCATGGTAATGCTGCTTATTTCTTGACAGAGCTTACTAAGCTATATAGCTTACTCCGTTTATTTTTCATGTTTTTATAGTGTCGCCAAGCTAACTTGGAATTGGAGATCGTCAGAGATTCAGATCACAATATCAAACTCTCATTTTGGGTATTAATGGTCTTAGTATTTTGAAAGTATGGAGTGTATAAGGACTTGGTCATTTTGTTATATGTGTCATCATGAGTGGCCAAAGGAATTGGCTTGTAATTGTCAAAAGGTTTGATGTGGTATTTTGCCATGTAACTTGGCCCATTGTGATTTGAAATGGTTGTAAGCATATCTATATACATTTATATATGCATGCATGTGCAATCATCCTTTGTGTGTTGTGGTCTATGAATGCTTGTTGAATGGTTGAATATGAATTAATGATTTGGTTGTTGAATGGTTGAGTTTGGCTCCTTGGTATGCTAAGAAAACCAAGTAAAATTATGCATGTAATTGGTTGCCATATTGAAACTTGTAGAATGTGAGTTTGTTATAATTTGGCTTGGCAAAACATGGATGTTGGCATTGCATTGGCATGTGTTGGTCTTAATTGTAGATGTTTTGGTTGCTTAAATATGTTATGTTTTGTGTCTTTGGATTGGTGTAAGTGTATGTGTGGATAAGGGTGGCAAATGGCTTGGTAAATAGCCTTTATTTTGTCCACATCTAGGTCGTATGTGACACACGAACTATCCCATGGGCATGTGTTTTGGCCGTGTATCCCCCGCACCTTAATTTTGAGAAACAGAATGCTCAAAATTGAGCACACGGGTAGAGACACGGGCATGAGTCTCAGCCGTGTGGACGGCATGGCCTCAAACACGGACGTGTGCCCCGACCGTGTAAAGTCTGCACCTATTTTATGAAAATTAATTTTCCACACGAGTATGTGACTTGGCCGTGTGATCTTAATTTGTTCATGAGTTAAAAGTCAGAAAGTTACACAGGGTTGGGACACGGGCGTGTGTGACCACATGGCCTGCCCACACGGGCGTGTCCCATATCCATACGGGCGTGTGACCCTTGTTTATTGAAAAATTTTCTGAGTTTTGTAAAATTTTCTAAGTTTTGTAAAATTTTCTGGTTTAGTCCCTAACCACTTTCAAAACATGTTTTGGGCCTCGTAGGCTCGTATTAGGAACTTTATGATTAATTTGAAATGGTTTTAATTTAGACGCAAATTTATGACTCAAAACTGTATGATTGCTTATGATGTGAGTCCGGTAATGCCTCGTCCCCTGTTCCGACATCGAATACGGGTAAGGGGTGTTACACTGAGTGTATTCATATATGTGCCAATGTCTTTGGTGATATGGTCATGGTATGCTTAATGAATGATGGGATGTGATTTATGGCATGAATGTGAAATGTTGGAAATGTGATCCATTGATGAGATGATAAATTTGTGTACAATTATGTATCTTGAAAGTAGTCAACTGAGGCTTAATGAATGTGAAATTTGCATGATTGATTTAGGCCATAATAAATGTCGTGAGTATGATAGATGTTGATATTGTATTGGCATGTGTTGGTCATAATTGTGGATGTTTTAGTTGCCTAAGTATATTATGTTTTGTGCATTTGAATTGGTGTAAGTGTATGTGTGAATAATGGTGGCAAATGGCTTGGTAAATAGCCTTTATTTTATCCACACGAGTAGACACATGGGCGTGTGTCCTGACACACGGCCTGTCCCATGAGCATGTGTTTTGGCCGTGTGTCCCCTGCACCTTAATTTTGAGAAACAGAATGCTCAAAATTGAGCACACGGGCATGTGTCTCAGCCGTGTGGACGGCACAGCCTCGAACACGGGCGTGTGCCCTGGCCGTGTGAAGTATGCACCTATTTTATGAAAATTAATTTTCCACACGGCCTAGCACATGGGCGTGTGACTTGGCCGTGTGATCTCAATTGGTTCATGAGTTACAAGTCAGAGAGTTACATAGGGTCGAGTCACGGGCGTGTGTGACCACACGGCCTGCCCACACGGGCGTGTGACCCTTATTTAGTGGAAAAATTTTCTAAGTTTTGTAAATTTCTAAAGTTCTCGGTTTAGTCTCGAACCACTTCCAAAACATGTTTTAGGCCTCATAGGCTTGTATTAGGGACTTTATGATTAAATGCAAATGGTTTTAATTTGGATGCAAATTTATGACTCGAAATTGTATGATTGCTTGTGATGTGAGTCCGGTAATGTCTCGTATCCTATTCCGGCGTCAAATACGGGTAAGGGTGTTACACGTATGTGCGATTGGTGGTAGTAGGACATTAATTTTTACCACCTAGTACGCCTTATACACAAACTCTAAAAATAAATAATAGATACATTTAAATTCAATTACAAGGTGATATTAATTATATTAAATAAATAAATGATAACACATGAATTCTCGAATTATTTAATTCAATATTAATAGATGCTTGTATCGTTATGATATCATCCTTCTAGTAAGTTATATGATAACGATGACTAGACCACTTATTAAAATAAAAACTATTAGAACCGATATAAAATGCTAAAAATGTATAACCTTTTATAACATATGCTTCAAATTTTACCTTCTAGAGAAAAGGGAAACTGAGATTCTTTGAGGGTACATTTCCACTAAATCTATATAAGGTCCATGTGGGCACTCAGATTCATTAATTACCATTTGTCCTAAGCTGTTTTATCCTAGGACATAACATCACCGTTGCTGACAGGGAGATTAAATCAGACTTCCATGTCAATAGCCTTTGAACACGTAATTGAACATGTCTCCCACTTTAAAAGAGCCCATGCAAAGAACTCATACACACTCCCACAATTCTTCCTTAACACAGGAAATATTCCTACTAGAGAATCTTTTCATCTATCTCTTCTTCAGGTGGTCCTCTACACTAACCACCATCTTCATCTACATGTTAATCCAACGATTAACAATATTGAAGTTGAAAAACTTGAAGTTTGATCTCCAACGTTTAATATCTTATTTGATCAATTCTAATGTTATAATATATCGTTATTATATTTTATACAATTTATATCATGTAAAAAATAAACTTATATAATATGTTAAATTATGTCATAGGTCCCTATACTTTTCACGATTTGTAATTTAGTCCATATATTTTTATTTCCAGGAATTTAGACCCTCTACTTTTCAAATTTCAAAATTCAAGTCTAATTGTTAACGTTGTGAATTTTTTTTTTAAATTTATTGGTGTGGCATTTTGAAATAATAAAAATGCTAACTTTGTAGTAATGTAACTAAAAAAATGGTGTTTTAATGAACCTAAATTTAACAAAATACTTGAAATTTGAAATTTGAAAGGTAGATGAATTAAATTCCTATTAATAAAAGTATAAGACTAAATTCTAAATTTACGAAATGTATAAGGACTTATGGCATATTTTAACCTATATAATATTATAATATAAATATCAAAAAATATGTTATAACTATTTATATCTATAATTTTGATAAAAAGAAGAAAAATGTATAAAATTATTAAATTAACACTATGTTTGAATAAATATAATTAAAGGATCCGACTAAGTTTTAGCTCAGTTGACATTGACATTGTTGCTAGTGCAGGAAAATATGAGTTCAAGCGCTCTGAAATACATTTATCCTCATATTTCAAGGTTGGGTAGGATGATGTAGTCGTAAACCAATAAAAATTCGACTAAGGCAAGTGCATCTATCAATTAATAGTATCGCTACGATGAGCACAGATATCGTTCCCACGAAGTCTAAAAATACTAGTAATTACTGTCTTTCTATTATTTAACTGACAAATTGGAGTGATTGATTAAAACCTAAAATTAACCAAAGGACAAGGCAAAGAACAAATCGGGAAAATAATCGAGTAAACCTCTAAGAAGCAAAACAATACTCATGAAATAATCCACCTAGATTTCATCTATCATTATCAATCTATATTACGTAATTTCTTCACTTAGTATCTTGACCTGTAGAAATCCCTAAGTCATGCTAATATCTCTCTTCAAGACTAAGAGCAACTGACTTTAGGTTGATTAATTAAAATTTCTTTCTAATTAAAACCTCTATTGTCACATTAACTCGATCTATGGACTTTCTATTAGATTTGACTCTTATCCAGTAGATTTATATCCTCTTATTTCTAGGATTGCATGCAACTCCACTCAATTATGCTAGATCTACTTTAAACAGGGTATATTCCTCCTCTAATTCAAGCACATCAAACATGGATTAATAGTCTAGAAATATTAAACCAAGAATTAAGCACACATAATTGAGAACAAGATCCAAATATATATTGCGTAAAAACAGAAATCAAATAACAGAATCCATCCTAGGGTTCATCTCCCTAGGTATTTAGAAAATTAGTTCATAATCGCAAATAAAAACATATCAAAGACAGTATAACCACAAGGAACAAGAAAACCCATAATAAACTTTAAAATAAATCAAAAGGAGATATTCAATCTTGATAGAAATCTACTTTCGAGTTGGCTTTAATGGTGTTTTACGAGTTGTTTTCTTCAATATTCTTTGACAGCTTACTCATTTCTTCGTATTTGTGTCATTTATAGGTTTTCCCGCATGTTTGGAGTGCAATTCGTGAAATCCACATAGTCTGGCACATGGCCGCGTGGCTCTTGAAACTTGCTCTAATTTTCTGGTTTTTACTTGTTTTTTGCTCCTTTTGCTCCGAATGCTTTCCTAAGTATAGAAACATGAATTTAAAGGATTAGGAGCATAAAATTCACCATTTTAAATCGAATAATCATCCAAAAACGCATTAAGAATGAGGCTAAAGCATATTACTTTTGACGTTTATCATAGGATTATTGGTAGTTTTAAGTATTGTATCACAAATATAATTGAAAGAAATGAAAGGAAAAGAAAGTTTGGGGGGGGGGGGGGGGAGAGAAGTGTAAGGAAGAAAAGTATATATTTAATTTTTGATTGAATAGTTGAAATTTATAAAGGAAAAGTAAAGGAATTCTAACCTGTCTTGTTTGGGTAAATTATGGAAAGAAAAGGAAGTTATTTATTTTACATAAAATTTCCATTTTTAACCTTTTCATAAATGGTATATAATTAAATTAAATTAAATACTATAAAAATACAAATGTTTTTTATAAAATCATCATAAAATCATAATTAAAGTGTTAAGCAATCATATATCAACATATTCATGTGTAAAACAAGCTAATTTCATGAAGTTAAAAAAAATAAAAATTCAGCTTAACCAAATTAGTTTATTTCAATCGATAAAAAATATCTCTAGTAGAAAAACTTTCAACATTTTCAATGACCTAATGAACCAAACTTTCTTTCTTTTTTCTAACGGACATCCAAGTATTGCTCTAACTTTCTCAGGATTTTCAATAAAATAAAGATAGGAAATAGTAGTTGCTTGTGAGTCCATTCCTATCTATTCCAAAATATTCCAAATTTCATTTTCTGAAATTGCATTAACTCGTGAGTTAACTTTATTTCTTGCGATAAGTGCATTAGCAACCATTCCATGTCTTTGTCTTCTTTTGATTTTGATTTTGATTTTACTTCTTTTATTTGTTAAACTACTCGGATTATCAAAATGTGCCTCGGGAGATGCCATGACATCAATATATTCATCACCTATAACATCATGATTTTCCTGTGTTGAGATTAAATTATCGATGTTATCAATAGTCTCCCTTAAGTCATCATCAGTTCCAAAAGATTGTCTTCGTCGTTTCAATTCTAATGCTATCCCAGCATGCTTTCCGGTGGCTCGACCATTACCATAAACAATCACCATCTTGTCATAATTTGGAATGGGTTTAGTCGTCCATTGTTGGGCATGCGAATGTGCCTAAACATTCCATTATGAGAATAAATGTAAACAACTTTTAAAAATTAAAAAATTAAATATAATATTATCTCAATCAATCGTTGCCAAACTTCAGACTCTGCATTTCATAGCTTGGTCACTGGATTCCTAGAAAAACCACTCATTCCCCCTTAAACAAGTCATAACATTTTGAAATTTTTGTTTTTATAGTCTTCCAATGATTTTTCACTTTTTCCTTCTCTATGCCTTTACCAAAATTTTCTTTTAACTCAATGACTATGTTATAATAGGCATGTTTTGTGAAAGTGTCATTTACTTTATTCCCCATATTATGTTGGTGCAAAAAAGCATCAACTAGATCATCATGTCCAAATCGAAAAATCCCCTCGATCGCCAAGAAGCACCTTTTTTCCTTGCCATATATAAATTTATAAATTCACAATACCAGCAATCATAAATAAATTTATAAAATAACTGCTTGGTTGTTCAAACATTTTATCAATTAAACAAATACATAAAAAAAAATTCTCATTCCATGAAAATTCAAATTCACTATCTATAATCTAACCACATGGTCTGAAAGCACGATACTCTTGTTCATTGCCTTCAACATTCAATTCGCAATCAACTTCATCAATAAGAGCACCATCAAGTTCCACAATTATCATATTATCTAACATATTAAAATATTTTGTTTTGAGTTCAAATTCTGGCAGGAAATCAAATGTTACTTCAATTGCATTACCAAGAGATGAATAGCTAAGATTAAATAATTGTCGAGGATTTTGTGGGGTTATTTGAGTATTCTTTCAAACGATAGCAAACTTCTGTATATGGTGTAATCAATTCACTTGTCAACATAATTCCAGCAACAGCAACATAATGCTTACCTATATCAAATTAAAATTATATTAAACATATTTTATTTATTTATTACATTCAAGAATTATATAAGTGAGAGTGTATTTTCTTTTTTATATTTCTTGAGTCAGATGTGGTGCCTTCCCAAAGTGAATTTTAAATCAAATGAACATGTTACCAAAATATTTTGGGTTAGGTAGTCTTTTCTATCGCAATATTTTGGAGTATCTATATTTCATACTTTAACTCGGATATGTGTTTCATCAACAACTCCTACATAATCTTGATATTAAATTTTAATAATTAATAATTAATTTAGTATAAATAAATTTTTATGTTAAAATTGAAATAACTAAACATTTTTTTTACTTACCGGAAAAATTCACTGTTTCCAAGTATTTCATCTAAAATACGTGAAGTCTTTTGGTTGTTTAAACAATCTCTCCTCTAATTCTATTATACTTCTTAAAACATGATGCAAATAACGACCATCTGTTTTTCCTCGTCTTCTAAATCAAAATTGTTATTTCTCGATTTTTTGCATGATGTGATAATGTATTAAGGGCTTGTTTACCTGTGCTTCTAAAAAATATTTTTCATTCAAAAAGTGCTTTTGCCTTAAAAGAGTAGCTGAACAAGCACTAATTGAGTAATTTTTTTTAACCTTTAAAAAGTCATTTTCCTCAGTTGAAAAAATTGAAACTTTTAGCTTTTTCGAAGTCAAAAGTGTTTTCGGCTTGTTAATTACTTTTTATCATTATTTTTCACCTTATAATAATTTCTTCTTCAATTTTTCTTCTCTCTGGTTCTCTTTTATTTTCTTCCATTCTTCCATTTTCTTCAAGGTCTTGAAGGTAGGGTGTTCTCACACTCTCTCTTTCTTTCTACTCCCCCTAATCCCATCTTCTCATTTTAACTCCCCATTTAAATTTTTTGTTTTTCCCCCCATTTCAGGTGAGCTTCCACGGTATAACAATTTCGTTTTTGGTTTCCCATTTCCTTCCACCGGTGAGCTTCTTCTCTTCTACTACACTCATTTTTTCTTCTTTTCATGTTTGATCATCAACTTGGCTGTAAACTCATCTTTAATTATGCTTATTTACCTGTTTTTTTTTTCTTCACACACTGACAGACCCTAATTTAAGGATAAATTAATGGTTTTTGCCTTTCTCCCTAATTATATAATTTTTCAACTTAGTACGATAATTACATGCTTGCTAACTCGGTTGGTTTTGAAGAGATGGTTACATGATTAACCTATGTTGAGCTAATGTATATATTGGATTTTTCGGCAAGCCAAGATTCTAGGAGTTCATCAATAATTATAGAACCAATTATTGATAAGCAAGTAACTGAAGTAGCTAATTATACAAAATGATTGACTGCCATAGAAATACGTAGTTCATTGCTAAAGAATGTTCATTTTAGTGAATACTGATATTAAAACTTAAGTTATATGGTGATCTTACAATGTTCTATTGAATAGTTTTTCGAGAACTAACTTGGTGAGGACAAAAGTAAGCAATTACGCTAATATTCTATTTTTAGCCAATTTGCAATCTTTAGGAATATAAACAAAGTTAATTCCAAACCTGCTCTCAAAACTGAATTTTCCATGATTTGTTTTGTATAAGACACATTTTTATTCAATTTTACTCCTATTTAGACATTTTTACCTTAAGTTATTGCAGTCATAGAAATCTGTGTCTATAAATATCTATTTGTTTTAAAATTGTTTCAGTGGTTTATAAACTGTGCAGACTCCCAAAATGTGACATGGTTGCTTATTTTTCATCTTTGTTTTATGATTACATCTTTAGCATGTCTTACCTTTTACTAATTTTAATTTATATTGTGTAATTTCTTTTAAGATAATTATTCCTTTAGAGAACAAATAAAATTTTGGTTTAGTTTAAAATATTTTTATGTTATTACTATGCCTTTCGGTACTTTCATAACTTGTGCAGAAAACTAAATTTGGATGGACAAAGATTTGTAATTTTGCTTTGAAGAATTTGGATATGTAGTTTTTTGGAGAAAAGATTAATCCATATTTCATAATTTTTTTAAATATTAACTTTGGTGGATAATGTGAATCTTTTAGTCTGGGACAAGTAGCCCTAGGGCTTCCCCACCTGTAAGAATTATTCAAGAGTCCACTGGTGGCTTTCGTTTCAAAGGGACAAATGCAAAGTACAAAAATATATTGTTTCCCCTCATAAAATATTTCTGCAGGAAGGTTCCTACATCCTTCGTCACCAGTATTATGAGCAAGGCTTCATTATACCCATTTTATTATACACCAATTATGATTAATTTAATTAAGGTTATTTTACTTTGTTTTTTCTTTTCTTCTGTTAAATGAAAAAATTCATAAGCATGGACTGATGGATACATCTAAATATAACAGTATTAATTCTAGATGGAACATTCTTTGGTGTCAATTATAAAAACAATATGCTTAACTTATATAATTAAGAGCTCATTTGAAGTTTGAAGCTATAAATTTAACACTAAAATATTTTTTGATGCAATTCTAAATTTAAAATACAAATTCTCGCACCCACCAAATGATAAGATATTTCATTTATTTCTTTTATTAAAAAATTTTAAAAAATATTATCTTTATTTGATAATTTTTAAAAATAAACAATTCTTGAATTATTTGTTTGTTATATTATGACATGTAGGAAAATATTATCTTGTTGATTCTTAATATTTTCAAATGAAAGGTTATCTTGGACCATATAGAGCTCAGCAATATCAATTACCTGACTTTCGTAGGGGTAGACAGATATCTGGTAAAGAAGAGATATTCAACTATTCACATTTATTATTACGTACTGTGATTGAACGAACTTTTGGTGTTTTGAAAAAAAAATGGATCATTTTAAGGGATATGCCAAGTTATAGTTTTGAAAAATAAATGATGATCATTGGTTCTACAATGGTAATACACAAATTTATCCAAAAACATGTTGGTTGAAATTATGCAGATTTTATGAAATACGAAAATATTAATAGAGCATATGACAATATTATTGATCTAGAAGATGTGCATGATGGAGAAAGTGATGATGATGACGGTGGTGGTGAATCAAACAATTCAAGTGGTTTTGAAATGGAATTAACAAGAGATGATATAGCTTCTAGTTTAATGAATTCATTTCAAATTGTAAATGCTAATGTAAAATTTTTGATGATGTATTTGGCATATAAATATTATCCTTTTTTGAAACTTTAATCCATGTAATATTTTAATTTGTTAGGTTTATGTTTTTTATGTTATGTTAATATCTAATATGGATTATATATTCAAATTATATTTTAAAATAAAATAATACAAATGTGTTAAAATCATTAATTAAAAAAATTTTGAAAAATAATACTGTGTGAATCTCTAATTACAAATATTTAATGATTATATTTAAATATTTAAAATATAGTTTATATATTGTAATTAAATTTTATAAATAATTAATATTAATTACTTAGAAATATTTAAAATTAATATTTCATATATTTAAATATTAACAATAACTTATAATAAATTATTTATACTAATTTAAACATTATTTAAATGTACATTTGTTATTTTATAATAACATGTCTAAAATAGACATTTTATTTCTCAAAAGTATTTTATGATAGCAATGCTAAACATTTAAATTTTAAATCAAAAATTTCAAAAGTACTTCTCAAATGTACTTTTTCACCGTACTTCTTAGAAACATATTTTAAAAGTAATGCTAAACTAGCCCTAAATATTTTAGCAACTTGTTACCGGTCTAGTTGATTTTAGGCTACCTATTTTTCTAACATAACACATAAATTTAAAAAAAAAAAAAAAAACCTAGGTCCCATTCTTATAACATTTTGACTTTTCTCATGACCAACAAATATGACTCGTTATTTTATCTCTAACTTGATCTGTTTCTAAACTCATGTCATGATTAGTAATTTCTCTTTTTGTACATACCAATAAACAACTTAACACACAAGATAAACAACTTCCCTTGAAAGTCTTTCTCTCCACAAGTATTCAATCATTCTCTTATTTTTTTCCTTCATCTATAGTAAAAAAATATATACATATAACATGTAGTAAATCTAATAACAAAAGTATTTACTCTTTTAGCTTGAAATCGTTGGAGGTCTAAGAAAGTTTTAGTAATTCAAAGAAATACCAGCGCCTACAATTAAAGAGAGAAACACCGCATCCGTTGAGTTACCAACAATTAAACATTTTATTATAAACCAAGAATGCGTAGAAAAATTCTCTTTGGTAGTGTAAACACTTGAATGTGAAAGGGATTTTTAGTGTGAAATTTTTTTGATTGCTCAAACATGAGCTAAATAGGTAAAAATAAATAAATCTGGTAAGTTAATTTATTGAAAACAATATTATATTTAAAAGAGTTCTAAAATTCTTAAAAAAAGGTAAAAAATCTGCTATATTAATTTATTGAAAACAAAATTAAATCTAAAAGAGTTTTAAAATTCTTAAAAAAGAGAATAGATAATGATAAGTTTTACTATTAATAACAAATCCAAAACCAATTGATAGGTAAAAAATATACATAATTTAGACAAAATGATTGTTAAGAAATAATTTGCACAATTAAAGTGGTGCCTGAGATGGTGGACACTCCTTTAAGTACTAAATGGTTAATAGTAAAGAAATTGACCATAGAAAGGTTGTTTACGCAATTCGATTTTCCTACGTCTGCGAAGCCTATGTTAATGAAAAATATGCACTCTCTTCAACAATTAAAAAGTGAACCTACTCAATCACACCCACCGTGATAATTTTCCTCACCCTTGTACTTTGAAAATACAATACTCTTACCACTATATTCACCCCTTGTGAATAGAGTAAGTAAAACCACCACACAAAGGTTTTACTATCAATATAGCACTCATACAAAATTATTCTCACAAGAACAGATTAAGTATTTAACTCTCTGTACATTCACTTAGGCAAGTCTCTCAAATATATAGATTTTAATTTTAAAACTTGCTTAAAATGAAGATCTAATACAATCCCACTAAAACAACAATATCATAAGAACAATACATTATAATAATAACATATAAAAAAAATTAAGGACTCTTGGTGGCTCATCCAACAGAATAACGATTCATCCAAAGTCCACAACCCAAGGGATTGTCTCGAGAAATTTTGGCACAATCCAATCACCAAAATAACATTTTCAAGTAATATGATCTTCCATAATTGACAAGATATCATCCATATAATCAGCATAACTCAGATAAAAGGTTCAATAAATTGCCCACACCTTAATATGGAAATTATCTCTATACAGATTTGGTGGGCAAGAGAGTGGACACTTCCTCTGACACGAAATTGTCACGTTCATATTTTTCAACAATTACAATGAAAATCTTATGATTTCTTTTTAAATTTTAACAAAAAGTTGTTAAAATATTTTTAACTATGTAATTATAATTGATAGCACATTTAAAATTTAAAGAGTTGTAAAAATCTTAAACAATTTATAAAATCTAAAATTACTTTTTTTTTGGTGAAAAAGAAAAAGCGACACAAATATAAGAAATTAAACTATCCCTCCCATGGGGGATTCTTAAACAATCTTAATCATATTCTCCTGTCTTGAACCATCTTGACAAGGTCATCTACGACTTCATTTTCTTCTCTAGGAATATGTTATAATCTCTATATCCCTATGGATGCTAAGAGTTGGTGAATTCTCCTGACCAAAGAAGAACTAGAATCTCCAAATGATCTACCTTGAATGGTGTTAACAACTTCAAGTTTGTTAGGTTGAATTAGAACACTCTCAAAACTCCGATCTAGTATAAGTGTTAGCCCATAATATACCTCATAGTTCAGCATCTAGCATAGTACAACTACCTAAATATCCATTAAAGCCAAAGATCCACCCTCCGTTTTGATTGCACACTAATCTCCTAACTGCAGCAAACCCAACAACGAACTGAACAAAATGATCCATACTTAATAGAACCCAATTACTTGTCAAGGGTGAACTAACGATTCTTCTTTGTGTCCTAGATGTTGACGCCTTAAAGACAAAAGCATACTGTTTTGCCTAATGGTAAGACTCTTTGATGATTGCACCAACACTCCATGAGATGCCTGAAAAGTGAAAAGTTTACGGTTATTCACCCCTCCTAAATAGAAAGTCTACTGATTATGCAGATTGTAATAGCCTGAGTTTGGGGCTAGTCGGAACAATGGTTTCAGAACCACTAATTCGAGGTCAGAGAAATTATTTTAATATTATTTTATGTGTTATAGCATGATTATATGAGTGCATGAAAATTTTGGCGCATTAATTTTAGTGATTGAATGCTTAATTTTGAAAAAGGACTAAATCGCATAAAGTACGAAAGTTTTGTTCTACAAGATAAAGGTGTCAAATAGCTATAGAACCTTAAATTGGAGGTCCTTAATATGCAATTAGGCCCTTTAGGGAGTGTTGGCCGACCATAGGGGACAAAGAAATTAAAATTGGTCAAAGTTGGTGAAATTAGGTGACTAATTGATGAAATAAAATAAAATAAAGAAAAAAGATGTCATATTTTCATCTTCTTCATACCTCCACCGAAAATATCAGCCAAATAGGGGTTTGAGAGCTCAAAAATTTCAGCCAAGCTTTTCCCTTGCAGGTTTAGTGTTTTTGATGATCATTTTTGATAATTTTTGTACTTTTGGAACCCCTAAAGCTTAGTCTAGCTAATGAGGGGACTATTTTGCAAAATGGTTGAGAGCCTAGAATTTTTCCATGTGAGTATTCATGTTGATTTATAAAATTTTATGGAAGAAAATGAATCTTAGTTGTTAAATTGTGAAAGGAGTTTTCATGAAAACACCTAAATGGACCTTTTTGTAAAGGCTGTAAAATGAGTAGTAAATGTGTGAAATAATTAAAATTGTGAGTTGCTATAAGAGAGAATATGAATCGGCTAGGCTTGGAGGTGTGAAAAATGAACAAATTTCATTTTACGAGCCTAAGGGCAAAATCATAATTTTGCGAAAGTCTAAGGGCAAAACGGTAATTTTGCCAAAGTAGAAATTTTAAAATATATTGATTAGTGTGGTGATTAAATGAGTAAATTTTATCGTTATAGATCAAGAAGAACGTGGAAACAACCTTGACAGAGGAAAAGGCAAGGTTTCAGACTAAATTGAAAATTGACATATTTTGTATCGAGGTAAGTTTATGTGTAAATGATACATCCTTTTCACTTATGTTTTTACAAATTAATACATTGTGTGAAATGTGAATGAATATTATTGATATCTAGTAAAATGATAGAAAGTGAGGAAATTCTCATATGAACCTTCGGAATAGAAAAAAAAGATATGGATAAACATCCGTGTTTGTTATTTATGGTGGGCTGTGTGTGATACTATCGTAATTATTATTATTGGTGGGCTGTGTGCGATACCACCTTGAACATGTGATTATTGATGGGATGTGTGAGATACCACCGTGTTATTTATTAATGATGGGCTATGTGCGAAACCACCGTGTGTTTGGTTTTATTCCGAGGTGTTCATCGAGAAACTTTGACTAAGTGAAATTACGTGTGACTTTATGGTGATGAGTGCAGGGTATAAGTACAAGTAAATGTGAGCAATGTTTATGATATATGTTTGGTATGTGTAAGATTTGAAATGAGTAAGTATAATTACGAGAATCTGGCTTGTTCTTGATTAGTATGTAAGGATATTGATTGATAAGTATGTGGTAAGATGTTTATTGTTTACATATAGACTTACTAAGCTTAAAGCTTACTTCCTACTCTTTTCCCTTGTTTTATAGTGTCAAAGAGCCAGCTCGGGATACGAAAACCATCGGAGGACCACCCACACTATCCACACATTTTGGTATAGTTAGATTTAGCATTTTAAGTATGGCATGTATAGGGACTTAGTCTTTTATCGAATGTCATATTATTTTGGCCAAATGTGTTGGCTTATTTGAAGATGAGTTCTTTTGTATAAGGCCATAGTTGATGGCTATTTCTTATTAATATATGAAATGATAATGTTTTTCATGAATGTGCAAGTTGCATGGTTGAGTAAATGGTATAGTTATGCATGAATCAATAGGTTACTTGTTGTAGTTTATGATGGTGCAAGTAGGGGTGGCAGAAAGGGCTTGATAAATAGCCTTGTTCTTGTCTACATGGGTAGTCACACGGGCGTGTGTCTAGGCCATGAGTAACACACGGTCTGCCCCATGGGCGTATGGTTTGACCGTGTGTCCCCTTGCCTCCTAAGTTGGCAAAACAGAATGCCTAGTATTAACCACACGGACTGAGGCACGACCGTGTGTCTACACCGTGTGGAAGGCACGACCATAGGACATGGGCGTGTGCCCAGGCTGTGCGAAATCTACACCTGAATTTACGAATTTAATTCGCCACACGGTCTAAGGACATGGGCGTGTGCCTTGGCCATGTGACCTTATTAGGTTGATGACGTCAGAAACATAATGTCAAGGTTTTTGCACACGGGATAAGACACGGGTGTGTCATGGCCGTGTGAGGGAGACGGGCCATGGACACGGGCGTGTGTCAGGCCGTGTGAAAACCCCTGTAGGTTCGAATTGAGGAAATAAATCCACACGAGTGTGGAACACGGGTGTGTCCTTATATACTTAGGCCGCATGACTCACACGATTTGCCAACATAGCCATGTTATCTAGTTACACGGACATGTGCCATTGTTTTTAGTGGCATTTTCCAAATTGTCCAAAAAACTCGATTTGATCCCAAAATGTTTCTAAGATGTGTTTTGGGCCTCGTAAGCCCATGTCGTAACCATTTTTTGACAAAATGGGAATCGACTAAAAATAGGGAGTCGCCACCGATCTTTTATTAGGTGTGATCGGATCACCTTTGTTTTAATAAAACATTTCGATTTACTAAAACGATGTTTTTTTTTTTTTGGTCTACGAAAATTTGAGAAAATAGGTTCGGGAGTCGGTTACGTGTGAGGAAGGATTAGCACCCTCGCAACGCCCATACTTGGTACCAAATTGATTAATTAATGTCCCCATGTCGAAAGTTTGAAAATTTTGAGAGAATCTAAGAATTTGATCTCTTTTAGAAATACTTGAATTTTCTCGAATTGAATGTTATGATTTTCTCGTTTCGAGAGAATAAAATATCACGTCCAGTACATAGGACACAACGATTTTAATCTTCGGATCCAAGATCGTCATTTAATTCCCGAGACTCATGCTTTTTTAAAAACATCAACAGGATATTCAAATATTTAGCCAAACGAAAGAACCGAAACCCAACACATAGGGTACGATCTCTCGAATTTTCGAATATCGAATATTGCCTTATGTTGAAAATTTTGGTTTTTGAATGAAATTGATAAAAAATTAGGTTATGTTTTAAAAGCATTATTCAAAACGTGGATGGGATTATGCGACGGGAAAGCGACAATGTAACACGAATTTGGCGTAATGACAGCATAATACACATAATACATGACATTTGGCATTACTATTCTAAAATATTAATATGCATGAACATTAATAACTATAATGGAACAATAATAATAATGGCGATGATATCAATGACATGAAAATACAAATAAACAAATTATAATACATGCAAAAACGATAATCACACATCTCATACTATTTAAATATCAACATCAACAATCGAGGACAAATAATAAAAGCATCATATATGACCTTTTTGGAAAAAAAACAAGTTGAAATAATTAAAACGTATAAGCATAAAATTTAAAAACACCAATAGATTAGTTCAAAATGGATGATGTAAAAAACCAAATTTAGAACCGATGATAATATAAGGAAAATAAATTTTTTAGAAATGACGTAGGAATGCTTTAAATAAAATAGCTCTTGTATATATATATATCTATACGTAAAAGTATAAAATTATAATGTGGAGAAAACCTAATATAAATAATAAATCAACCAAAATAAATAATATACGAAAGATAATGTGTGTATATATGTATATATATAATCTTAAAATAAACAGTATATGTGTAAATATATAAGTTTTAGGGAATGTACATAAAAATCTAAAATAAATAAATGATCATAAGAACAAAAATTTTGAAAATGAATATATAATCAAACGAGTCAAGGACCGGGTTGAAATCAGAATAAATAGGAGAGGGTTAAATTTGCAAATGGGTAGAAAACGAACGGGGACCACATCGCCATGCGCGTAAATGTAGGGGAACTAATCCAGAAATAAACCCGAATAGCAAAATGTGGCGTTCAAACGGGGCTAAATCGTAAAATAGTCAGAGAACTGAAGGGCCAATCGTGAAATAATCCTTTTAAAGCGCAGAGGGGCGTGGATCCGGGTCGCCCCACGGGTCAACACGCGGACCTTATCCCCCTAGAACGGCGCCGTTTTGTTAAGCAATTAAGAAACCCTAAATTATTTCGAATATCTTAGCCCCCATTTCATCCCCTCAGCCGCAACCCCAGTTCTTCTCCCCCTCAAGCCCCGAATGTGTCACCATGAACGACGAACAACGGCACTTGGACGGTCGGCTCTCCTTCGGAACCGATTTTAGGCCTTATTCTCCGATTGGCTTCTCCGTTTATCTCCGATTGCGACGAAGAAAATGAAGACTCTCGCGGAGATACACGTTCCCCCCTTTTCAAATGTTGACAGATTCCTCTTCCACCGACGCGCTACCACCGTTTTGGTGGCCGACGATGGCCTAGGTCCGACCCCTGACCCCCTTTTTGTTCCCAATCCCGCTTCGTCGATGAAAAGAAACTCCGATGACGTGAGCCCGGGATTCAGGTGAGTTCTTTCCCGTTTCTTTCTTTTTTGTTTTATGATTGTTTTTATTCGTAAAATGAACAAAGTGGATAAATAAAGTAATAAGAAATGATAACAGAATA
This sequence comes from Gossypium australe, assembly GCA_005393395.2. NCBI lineage: Eukaryota > Viridiplantae > Streptophyta > Magnoliopsida > Malvales > Malvaceae > Gossypium > Gossypium australe. The sequence continues at coordinate 114,168,903 of CM016616.1, read as the reverse complement.
TGAAACGAAATCAACCTTCTATTGCGCTTTGTGATTGATGTTTTTTTTTATTTTGGTTTACAGTGTTCCTAGAAGATTTCAGAAAAAAGTCCGAACCCCTATTACATAAATTTTTACGGCTTTATAGCCAAATATGAGATTCTTTTCTATTATTCAAACTATTTTCCCCATTCTTCTCTGTTCCTGCTTCGGTTCTGCTGCTTTTGGTGATGTTTACAGGCGATGGGTGAAGCCTGCAGGCAACGATGGAGGCGTGCGAGGAGCGACAGACAAGGAGCCTGGGGGAACTCGAAACGTCGGGGGCGTGGGCATCAGAATCGAGGCGCGTGGCGGTCGAGACGAGGCAAGGCGCGCGTGCGGGGAACTGGAGCGACGCGCGTGGCCAACGCGCAAGGCAGATGAAGGGCCTGCTGGCGGCGCTGGCTTAGGGTTTCTAACACCTTTAATTTTGGGCCATTGGGCCTACGCAGAATGGGCTCAAATTTTGGGCTCGTCTATTTGTATTTGGGTTTGTGTTGGCCGGAAATTGGGCCCTGAATTTTGTAAATGGACACTTATAAAGACTATTATATTTATTTATTATTGGTTTATTTTGCTTTTGTTTTTGGGCTCTTTATACGGGTACTGGGCTCGGGCAAATTGGTTATTACAGCTGCCCCTCTTTGCTCACTGTCGTGAAACGAGAATAGAGCAAAGACCAAAGAAGAACCAATTTTGCCCGGTCTCGGTCAATCCTCGATTTATTGATTCTTCGTCTTCTCCAAACATCCTCAACTCTGCTGTAACCTCGTTGCTTCGGTCATATTCTGCCACTGCTTCTGCAAGATAAACCGTAGCTTTAATTTGCTCCTCTTCAATCTTCTAAGGGATGGGACTCACTCGCTCGAACGTGGCTTCTCGATACGAAGAGATTTGTAGCTTCGATCTACTAATTACTCTACTGGGACTTTGGTGAAGTAAATCTGAACTTTCCGAACTGCTTCCTCGTTCTTACAACATGAACCGACTCTTTTTTTTTTGGGCATTAATAAAAAACAAAATCGAATGTATCTCGACGTGCGACCTCGGCGTGTCCCGAGGGGTTGCAAACAGAAATTAAAAAATGGAAATTAGAAATACCTCAGCGTGCGACCTGAGGAATCGCAAACAGAATTTAAAGATACCTCGGTGTACGACCCGAAGAGTTGCGGGGCTCAATTCACTTCTCGCTTTATGAGTCGACCTTTTGAACAGAGATTTAAAGACAGAAATTAAATACCTCGACGTACCCCGAGGCTCAACTCACCTCTCGCATTATAAGTTGATTTTTTTGAACAGAAATTTAAAGACAGAAATTAAGTACCTCGGCGTGCCCCGAGGCTTAACTCACCTTTCGCATTATGAGTTGATTTTTGAACAGAAATTTAAAGACAGAAATTAAGTACCTCGGCGTGCCCCGAGGCTCAACTCACCTCTCGCATTATGAGTTGATTTTTGAACAGAAATTTAAAGACAGAAATTAAATACCTCAGCGTGTCCCAAGGCCCAACTCATCTCTCGCATTATGAGTTGATTTTTGAATAGAAATTTAAAGACAGAAATTAAATACCTCGGCGTGCCCCGAGGCTCAACTCATCTCTCGCATTATGAGTTGATTTTTGAACAGAAATTTAAAGACAGAAATTAAATACCTCGGCGTGTCCCGAGGCCCAACTCATCTCTCTCATTATGAGTTGATTTTTGAACAGAAATTTAAAGACAGAAATTAAATATCTCGGCGTGCCCCGAGGCTCAACTCATCTCTCGCATTATGAGTTGATTTTTGAACAGAAATTTAAAGACAGAAATTAAATACCTCGGCGTGCCTCGAGGCTCAACTCATCTCTCGCATTATGAGTTGATTTTTGAACAGCAATTTAAAGACAGAAATTAAATACCTCGGCGTGCCCCGAGGCTCAACTCACCTCTCGCATTATGAGTAGATTTTTTGGACAAGATTGAAAATGTGCCGTCTCGGATATTTTCCTTCTCTCTGGTTCGGTACAATTATCGTCAAAGCTTCTTGCTTCACTGGTGTACCTGTATGTGTCATGAGTGATGTTGTCATGATATGCCCGTGTTTGGTCTTAAATGCTCTTATGCCTATATGATTATGCCATGTGCTCTGGACTTGTTCGTCATGTATCTCTAGTCATGATGACTTGTATTCATTGTTTCGATTCTTGACTTTTCTTTTGGGTTTTGTTCTCATTCGCAAGTTTTACGAGTAGTCTGCACCCCTCCTATATCGACCCTTTTGCTCCCTTGTTGAACTTTTGTTCTTGCTTTGAAGCTCTCATACTTACTAGGTTCTCATCCAGGTAATGTTCAACGTTCTTTTTGTTTAGAGTGTGTAATTTCGCCATTTACCATTTAAATGAACCCACCACGAGATGCGTGATAATGGCCAAGTAGGTGTGAAAGAAATGCCTTGCGTTCGTATTTATTTCAAAGTGACAAACAAAGGAAATTGACAAAGAATGATGCGATAAAGAAAACATTATAAAAAGGAAAGCAGATTCAATTATCACAAATGCTCTAGATATCCAACGAATAAACTTCTCCATGTTCCTTCATCCTGAATCTCTTTGAGTGAAGCTTCTTGTGTAGGAAATTCTGAGTTTCTGAGTCTGCTTCAAATATTGTAGTCTCGCCTTTTGACTTCCTATTCGAATCTTGCCGTTTATGTCCGAATTCTTCCACTAGGATGCCTTTTCAGGTTTTCTTCCCAATTTTGTTTGTCAGGGTGCCCTTTTCGGGTTTTCATCCTGAGTTTTTTTTTTTATCAAGACGCCCTTTTCGGGGTTTTATCCTGATTTTTTTATCAAGACGTCCTTTTCGGGTTTTCATCCTGATTTTTTCTCTTTTTTTTTAAGCGTAGTACTTCTTCACGGCATCCGAGTTTACTGGATTCGGTACCTCTTTCCCATCCATCTCTGTGAGAATTAAAGCCCCACCTGAGAAGGCCTTCCTTACGACATAGGGTCCTTCCCAATTCGGTGCCCATTTTCCTCGAAAGTCTTTCTGTATAGGGAGGATCTTTCTCAACACAAGCTCTCCCTCGCGAAATTCTCTTGGCCGTACCTTCTTGTCATGGGCCGTGATCATTCTCTTTTGGTACATCTGTCCATGACAGATTGCTTTCAAGCGCTTTTCTTCGATCAGATTCAGTTGGTCGTATCGAATTTGTACCCATTCTGATTCTTCTAGTTTTGACTCCATTAAGACTCGTAAAGAAGGGATTTCCACCTCGATGGGCAGTACAACTTCCATTCCATATACTTGAGAAAAAGGGGTTGCCCCTGTGGAGGTCCGCACGCACGTGCGGTATGCGTAAAGGGCAAACGGTAGCTTTTCGTGCCAGTCTTTGTATGTCTAGGTCATCTTTCCAATAATCTTCTTAATATTTTTATTGGCTGCTTCTACCGCTCCGTTCATCTTTGGGCGATAGGGTGAGGAATTGTGATGCTTTATTTGAAGTTGTTCGCACACTTCCTTCATCATCTTGTTGTTCAGATTCAAGGCATTATCCGAGATGATTTTCTCAGGCAGTCCGTATCGACATATAATCTCCTTTTTCAAGAACTTGCAAACCGCGGTTTTTGTCACGTTTGCAAACGAAGCGGCCTCAACCCATTTTGTGAAGTAATCTATGATCACGAAGATGAATCGATGGCCATTAGAAGCCTTTGGGGAAATTGGACCTATAACATCCATGCCCCACATGGAAAAAGGCCACGGAGAGGTCATCACGTAGAGGGGCGAAGGTGCTGCATGAATTTTGTCGCCATAAATTTGACATTTGTGACACCTTCGTGCATAGCTGATGCAGTCACTTTCCATTGTCAACCAGTAGTAGCCGAGTCTCATAATTTTCCTGGCCTTGGTGAAACCATTGGCATGGGTTCCACAACTTCCTTCATGGACTTCTTCTAGTATCTTTCTGGCTTCAATATCATTCACGCATTTCAGAAGCACTTGATCTTTTCCTCTTTTGTATAGGATGTTTCCATCAAGAACAAATCCTGCTGCCATTTTTTTTATTGTTCTTTTGTCATTCTCATTCGCTTGCTTAGGATACCTTTGATTTTTGACATACTCTAGGATATCATGGAACCACGGCTGCCCGTCTGCTTCTTTCTCAATGCTAAAACAATGTGCCGGGGCCTCATATATACTCATCTGGAGAGGCATTATTTCCGCTTCTCGGTTTGCTTTGAACATCGAAGCCAAAGTGGCCAGAGCATCAGCCAATTGGTTTTCCTCTCGTGGGAAGTAATTAAAGGTTACTTCTTCGAATTCTTTGACCAGATCCATAACAAGATCGTGGTATCTGACCAGCTTTGAGTCTCTTACTTCCCAATCTCCACGGATTTAGTAAATCACCAATGCCGAATCCCCAGATACCTTCAGGACTTTGATGTTTCGTTCAATAGCTGCGCGGAGCCCCATGACGCAAGCCTCGTATTCCGCTATATTGTTGGTACAGAAGAAGTTCAATCTGGCAGTGAATGGGTAATGATTTCCTTCTGGTGACACCAAGGCGGCTCCAATCCCGTGCCCCAATGCATTTGAGGCACCATCAAAGCTCATCTTCCATGACTCCTCCTTTGACGACTCGCATTCTCTTTCTGTAATACACATCAAGTCTTCATCTGGGAAATCGAATCTTAATGGCTCGTATTCCTCCATCGTTCGCGCTGCCAGAAAATCGGCTATTGCGCTCCCTTTTATTGACTTTTGGCTAACGTAAACGATGTCGTATTCTGATAGTAAGATTTGCCATCGTACCATTCTTCCTGAGAGTGCGGGCGATTCCATCATGTACTTTATCGGGTCCAGCTTTGAGATCAACCACGTCGTGTGATATATCATATATTGTCTGAGCCTACGAGTTGCCCAGACCAGAGCACAACAGACTTTTTCAATTGACGGATATTTTGCTTCATACTCTGTGAACTTCTTGCTGAGGTAATAGATCGCCTTTTCTCTTCTCCCCGATTCATCACATTGCCCCAGTACACATCCCATTGAATTTTCGAACACCGTCAGATACAATATTAATAGTTTCCCGGAAGTTGGCGGTACTAACACCGGGGGGTTAGATAAATATTATTTTATCTTGTCGAAAGCAGATTGGCACTCTTCGTTCCATTCTCCAGGATTGTGTTTTCGTAGGAGTCGAAAAATCGGGCCGTATTGGTTGGTAAGTTGAGCAATAAAACGGGCGATGTAGTTTAACCTTCCTAGGAATCCTCTGACTTCTTTTTGTGTCCGTGGAGGTGGTAATTCTTGTATGGCTTTTATTTTGTCGGGATCGACCTCGATACCTCTCTCGCTAACGATAAAGCCCAGTAATTTCCCCGAGGTTGCTCCAAATGTGCACTTAGCTGGATTAAGCTTCAGTTGGAATTTTCTCAGTCTTTCAAATAATTTCCTGAGGTTTCTAACATGCTCTTTTTCTCCCCGGGATTTAGCAATCATATCGTCGACATAAACTTCTATTTCTTTGTGCATCATGTCGTGAAACAACATCACCATTGCCCTTTGATATGTTGCTCCAGCGTTTTTTAAGCCGAATGGCATTACCTTGTAGCAAAAGGTCCCTCACATTGTCACGAATGTAGTTTTTTCCACGTCCTCAGGGGCCATCTTTATTTGGTTATATCCCGAAAATCCATCCATGAAAGAAAATAATGAATGATTTGCCGTGTTATCCACCAACGTATCGATGTGAGGTAAGGGAAAATTATCCTTGGGGCTTGCTCGATTGAGATCACGGTAGTCTACACACATTCGCACCTTGCCGTCTTTCTTTGGCACTGGGACAATATTAGCCACCCATTCCGGATATTTGGAGACTTGTAAGAAACCGGCGTCGAACTGCTTCTTGACCTCTTCTTTTATCTTTAAGAGCATTTCGGGTCTTATTCGTCTTAACTTCTGCTGGATTGGCTTGCATTCTGGTTTCACTGGGAGCCTGTGGACCACTACATCTTCGCTTAATCCTGGCATGTCCTTATATGACCATGCAAATACATCTTTATACTCATGAAGCAAGGTGACCAAGTCGTGTTTGGTGGGCTCTGAGATGGAGGTCCCAATCTTCACTTCTTGCCTCTTTTCTTCGTTTCCCAGGTTCACCGTCTCGATAGATTCTTGGTGGGGGAGTATCTGTTTATCTTCCTGTTCTATCATCTTTAGTAAGTCAGGGGTCGAGACAAAATCTTCGGCATCCTCGTCGGCTTCGAATTCTCCTAAACAAACAACTTGCTCAAAGCCGATTTTAAGATCAGTAACGGGATTGTTCATGTCGTTGATATCTGAGCACCTGAAAGGCAAATGGAGAAGAAGCTATAGAGGAACATTGAGGTATTGTGATTCTACGGCGTGTTATGAAAAATATATAAAGACAAGCTATGAGAATAGAAAATGAATATGAGGCCAATGAGAATGAGAGACAGTGATGAAATGCATCTTCATTGATTGTTCATTTAAAGGTTAAATAGCTGACGCAAACTCTTATAACAGATTCCCCTTCAACTTAGGGGTATTACAGAAAGTTGTCATTGAGGATTACTCTGGAGGGGTCCTAGAAACTACAAGGAGGTCCTCAGCAGTCCAATTGTCCAACACAAATCTCGGAGGACCAGAGTGTATCTTCGAAAGGCCTTTCATCGTATCGTCCGCTCCGTCGATGACGTTTATGTTGAAGTTCTGAAAATCCCTTTCAACCAATAACAGCGTGTTTCATGAATCATCTCCCTCTGGGTACATCATTCCTGCTGACGTAAAAGTTCTCGACAAGGGCGGGTACGTCATGGGCTCCCATTCTACCTCTCGTCCTGAGGCTCTTGCAATCCTCTTTCCCTGATCTTTTTGCCGTTGTTTCCTCCTTTGTCGCTCATCAGGTTTGAACCCCAAGCCGTATTGAGCCTTGTGATGTACAGGGTTTAGTGCTCTAGCTATCCCTTGTTGGTGTCTTCCTAAACCCTTCCCTGCCCGGGCACCTTTTCCTACTGTCAACTTGACTCCCATCTTGGTGCTTCTTGACAGCTTGGGTGTGGGAGCCTTATCTCCTTCGGCGACAAATGTAGCGTTGATGAATTCGAAGGAACGGAAGGAGCATTCTGGCACATCTCTGTTTGCTTCGATGTAGGGTGTGTCGGTAGATAGCGATGCGATGATGTCTTCTTCACCGGCGATCGTGATCAGGCGGTTATCAATAATTAACTTTATTTTCTGATGAAGAGATGAAGGGATCGCTCCTGCGGAGTGGATCCAGGGCCTTCCTAAGAGGCAATTATATGAAGGAGCAATGTCCATGACTTGGAATTCGACATTGTACGTGCACGGGCCCACCTCTAGAGGGATCTCAATTTTTCCCATAACTTCTCGCCGTGTTCCGTCGAATGCCCTTACCGCAGAATGGCAAGGCCTTAGATAAGACATGTCGACGGGCGTCCTAGATAGTGTAGCCAACGGCATGACATTGAGCGCGGACCCGTTGTCAATAAGCACATGCGGTATTATATATCCTTTGCACCCGGTTGTGATGTGCAATGCTTTAACAGAGCCCCTACCATTAGGTGGTATTTCATCATCGCTGAAGGAGATGAAATTATCCGCGTTTAAATTGTTCAACCACCTATCGAGTTTTTCAATGGGCACATTGCTTGGCACATATGCTTGGTTCAACACCTTCAGTAATGCGTTTCGATGTGGCTCTGAATTCAACAACAAGGATAATACTGAGATTTTTGCCGGTTGTTTATTCAGCTGTTCCACAACACTGTATTCGCTGTGCTTAATGAACTTTAAGAATTCCTGTGCTTCATCCTCGGTCACTGGTTCCTTTGCTCCTCGTTCAGATTGTATTTTAACCTCACCCTCGGCCTCGGGTATTGGTGCCTTCCCTTTCTGAATCGTGCCAATGGTTTTCTTCTTCGTCTCAACCATCTCAGGGGAATAGCACCTCCCACTGCGGGTAAAATGCCCCACCTCACTGATGCTTCCAGTTGTAGCCTCGGGTGTGGTGACGTTGACATCATACTTCCATGGCACCGCCTTGCTATCCGTGTAAGGGAAAGGGGAAGGTACTTGGATTATCATTTTTGGTTTCCTCTCTTCCTTCTTTGCCTCGTAGTAGATTACTAAAGGCCGATCGGCACTATAGGGAGGTCCTGATGATTGGCCCTCAGATGCACATATATCCTTTCCGCCGGTCTCTTTCATCTTATTGAAGATTTCCACCTTTTTATTGTCCATCATGCTTTGAAGCAGCCCTTTGAACTCCTCGCAAGATTGGATATGGTGTCCTGATATGCCGTGAAAGACACAGTAACTTGGACTCTTCACGCTTTCCTCCTTGAAATTCCTGTCGAGCATGCCTTTCTCAACCATTACTTCCCAGACCTTCTCCAAAGGTGTCCTTATCCTAGAGACACAGCTTCTGATTCGCCACCTATCTTCCAGTGTCACCATATTCACGTTCCCTGTGGCATGGTTAGGGAGCGGGTTTCTCGCCATATTGTTGGTACCGTCAAACCGCAAGATCCCGGCGTCGATGAGGCCTTGAACTCTTCTCTTAAAGGCTAAACAGTTATCTGTAGAATGCCCCTGATTCCCGGCATGATACATGCAATTAGCGTTGGGGTCGTACCACTTTGGGAACGGGGGCTTCAATGGTGCCATGTAATGTGGTGAGATTAACTGCTTTTCCAATAGCTTCGGGCACAATTCTCCGTATGACACGGGAATGGGGGTGAATTGGGGTCTATCAGGGTTGGGTTTTACTGGTCTTTGTTCGTTTTTTGGCTGACTTTGGGCAGACATGGTATTTGGCGGGATTATGGTGAATGGTCTTTGAGTGTCGGTGGCATAAACGGGATAGGGAGGAGGTGCTTGATAGTAGGGGCTTTGTGGAGGAAAGTATAAATTTGGCGGTGGACGAAACTGAGGTCGTGGTCGGGTCGGATATGGATTAGGAGCATAGTGGCTCTCGGTCCCCACCATATAGGCTTCAGGATCTTTTTTCTTTGCAGGCGTTGGTCTTTTCGAGCTCTCAGGGCCCTCCATTCTTCCACTTTTAATGCCGTTTTCGATGAGTTCGCCAGATATTACGAGGTCGGCGAAGTCTTTCGTGGCGTTTCCCACCAGTTTGTCGTAGAACGGCGCCCTCAAAGTATTGATGAAAAGGACCGTTACCTCACTTTTAGTTAGAGGGGGCTCGACCTGGACTGAGAGATCCCTCCATCTCTGAGCGTACTGTCTGAAGGTCTCTGTTGGCTTCTTTTCCAACATTTGCAGCGTCAGCCGGTCGGGAGCCATATCAGAAACATGCTTATATTGTTCACAGAATGCAGTCGCCAGGTCCTTCCATGACCGGATCCTCTCTGTGCTAAGCTGATCGTACCATCGGAGGGCTGATCCAATCAAGCTATCCTGGAAATAGTGTATTAATAGCTTGTCCTCATTCAAGTGTCCGGCCATCTTTCGACAGAACATGATAAGATGTGCCTTTGGACATCTCGTTCCCTCATACTTTTCAAAATCCGGCACCTTAAACTTTGGGGGTAGAACCAGATCGGGCACTAAACTAAGCTCCTTGGCACTTAGCGCAGAAAAGACTCCAGTACCTTCCACCGCCTTGAGTCTTTCTTCTAGACTCTTATATTTTTCTTCAGCATCATGGCCATCCCTCTTTAACCTAGCTATTTCCATCGGATCATCCAAATCCGGAACCATCAGATTAGCCGAATTATCCCCAGCGTTTGATACGTATATACCCTCCCCCAAATGGGTAGGTGGGATGGGTTGTTGTTCCAGGCCTACTGGGTTCCCTTGAGGATATCCTCTTTGCGTTGCATGAGTGTAGAGCGGATCTTGATTATCCCTTGAATGGGGCTCCGTAATGTCAGGACTTTGCACGAGTCCTTTTCCGTTGGCCATAGCCGTCAATATCTTCAACATTCTATCCATTTGATCCTTATGTTCTCGTGATTCCTCGCGGGATCTCATCATCAGGTCCCTTGCTTCTTGCTGTGATTTGGCTAACTGTTCTTGCAACTCTTTCTGGGTTCTTTCCATCCTTTCGATCCTTTCACTGAGTTCAGCATCCATAGCTCTAGTTCTTAAGCGCGTCCTATAGGGATGATGTGATTCCAGGTTCGTAATGTCGTAGCTGCGGATTATGTGATTTTAAGTTTAGCGAATAGTTTAGGTGATATGATGCTTAATGCGTATAGTGTAATGCGAATGCATGGTATGAATGCACAAAGGTGTTGACTTAATTCAATTTCATTAGATAAACTTTACTAGAAAACAAATTTCCTTTCATAGAACGGACGATTACATATACAACTTAGCCCTAATGCCTAAGTCCTTAACTTTCCTAAGAAGCCAAGCTAAACTCTGGCCTCGCTCCGATCCTGAATCGTACATTAGACTTAACGCATCAGCCCGAACTGCTAAGGCTTGTAAATGGTCGGCCACCTCTCGGATTTGAACCACAGCCTCGCCCATTACATAGTCTCTGTTTCTGATCTGCTCTTGGGAATGGTGGAGCTGCTCCCTCCAATGTTCATTATTGGCCTCAAGGAGCTCCACTCGGTTTTTGCTATCTTGTAGTGCAGTCTCGAGCTCCCCTATCTTCCCTCTCATCTCTTCGATTTTGTTCTGACTGGCTCTTAATTCGACTAATGAGTTGCGACTACGGTGGAGGCGCAGTGATTTTTCTAATTCTGCTACTTGGGTGCGTAACCTCTCCTTTTCGCTTTGGCTTTCTAACAGGTTCTTTCTCAAAGCGTCCTCTCGCACCCGAGCCTCTTGAAATTTCCTCTCCCACTGATCGGTCTTGGATTTTTCTTCTTCAATTTCTTGCCGCCATTGCTCCGATGTCTTACCTAGACCCGCAGTTCTGATAGACATGCGCAACTTCTTGTAGTCTGTCTTTAAGCTATCCAAATCTTCTTCGGCTTTGTTCTTCCCCTTTTTAAATTTTTCAGCCTCGAACTTATGGACGTCAACATCTAATCCCAACTGCATCTTTTTTTCTTCTAGTTGCTCTATCCTCTTACCCAATTCTAGGCTCTTTCTCTCGAAATCTTGCTTGATAATTTCTAACTCAGTTGGGATCACTTGCAGCTGTTCCTCTATTGGTCGAGTATTCCCTTGGGTTGGCCCTGGGATATTGTCATTGATTCTTTTGGCCCACCATTGATTGTACTCGGGGGTCACCATGGGTCCTATGGCGAGTCTCTTCATTTTCCGAGTTTGGGTCCATGCATCTGATATTTCACGAACTCTCTTCTTATAGTTGTCATCTTTGTACGAGAATTCACATTGGGTTAGTCCATGTGTTGCGGGTATGAACTGCCTTGATTGATACTGCCTCATTACTAGTAACGGGGCATACCCAACAGCTCCCCATATTCCGAGTAGAGGAACCCAGTCGAACCCTCCACACCGATATAAGATCTCGTCGGTGATCATCCATGGAGCTTTCCATACTACATCTTTGACTTGCAGGTTTTGAAGAATCGCCATCCACTTCTCTCCAGATAGGTCATCTCGTCTTGGCGTACTTGCTAATTCCTCTAGAGGAGAGTAGTTCTCGAAAAAGATCTTGCATGAGGCTTTCTCTCTCTTCCAAAAATGGCAATGAAACCAAGATAACAACAACTGCGCACAACCCACGAACCTCCCTTCGCCCGCTCTTCGGCAAGCGTTCAGTGATCTGAAGGTCTCGGCTAAAACTGCGGGGACGGGTGTAACTCCCTTATCAAGTTTGTCGAATAGGTCTGAAACCGCATCCTCTACATGTCCTAACGCCTTGGGAAAGACGACCAAACTGTAGATGCTTAGAGCGAAGACGTCGACCCTCTTCTTCTTATCAGGATGTGCGAAGATCAAGTCCTTTAAGTGTTTCCAAGGGATGAACTTACAATCTCCCTTTTGCTTAATTCGGGTCGTGACCCATTGCTCGCTCATCCCCGTAATGTTCATTAGCCTTTTCGAGAATGTCGGCACATTTGCAAACCTTGAATATGCCTTATCAGTTTGAAATCTCGGGCACCGAAACAAAGCTGTATACTCCTCCACGGTAGGCACCAAATCCACCTCTCCAAAAGTGAAGCAACTGTAGGCGGGGTTCCAAAACTGGGTAATAGCCCGGAGTAGGTACTCGTCTACCTTGATATCAAGCAGGTAGGGCAGATCGCCGTAGTTATAGTAGAGCAGTTGTTTGTCCTCGTTTCCCCATGAGTTCCATATTTCTTTTAATTCTCGCAGATCATTTTGCGCTGCGCTGATACGGGTGAAATCCCATAACTCTGATTCATGTCTTACCGTCAGACTATCCCCCTTTTCTTGCTGTATTCTTTCGGACCACACCTGAACTGCCGCATTATCCTCCACTCTATTGAGAAATCTCTTTTCCATGTTAAGCTTTTCTATTTAGTAACCGAATGTGGATCAACACCTTTTTATGATGAAATGACATGCAATAAAAGTAAAACACGACAGGTTAGTATCAAGTACAAAGAAGGAAACTTAAAATAAACAGGAAATGATCAAACTCCTATTTAAGGTGGCGACTAAGGTTCACACGGTTCTACCTACAATGGGCTCCTAGGTCTTTCTATATGTGGTTCGGTTCTAAAGCGAGGGTACCTGAACCAGCAGATTCCTCGATCCTCACCCATTATAGGCTCATATAGACCGAGTTCAATTCAGAGGAATACATTTCCCTATGGCTGCACGGAGATAAAAATCTCACGAAGACATAGGTACGGATGTATCCCGAAAGTGATCCACTATCTTGCACGGAGGTAAAAACCTCACGAAAGAATAGCTTCTCACTCCCACTTAAGGGTGTGACCGCAGTCATGCAATGCAATGCCAAAATATTTCACAAAACTCGACAGTATAGCACAAACGAATGCATCAAAGAGAAACATGATTTTTCAAAACATCTTTCCAACTTTTCAATCGAAGGGACAAAAATCAGTCAATTTACGGCCTGACTCTCGGCGTCCCCAGTGGAGTCGCCAAGCTGTCGTAACTATTTTTTGACAAAACGGGAATCGACTAAAAATAGGGAGTCGCCACCGATCTTTTATTAGGTGTGATCGGATCACCTTTGTTTTAATAAAACATTTCGATTTACTAAAACGATGTTTTTTTTTTGGTCTACGAAAATTTGAGAAAATAGGTTCGGGAGTCGGTTACGTGCGAGGAAGGATTAGCACCCTCGCAACGCCCATACTTGGTACCAAATTGATTAATTAATGTCCCCATGTCGAAAGTTTGAAAATTTTGAGAGAATCTAAGAATTTGATCTCTTTTAGAAATACTTGAATTTTCTCGAATTGAATGTTATGATTTTCTCGTTCCGAGAGAATAAAATATCACGTCCAGTACATAGGACACAACGATTTTAATCTTCGGATCCAAGATCGTCATTTAATTCCCGAGACTCATGCTTTTTTAAAAACATCAACAGGATATTCAAATATTTAGCCAAACGAAAGAACCGAAACCCAACACATAGGGTACGATCTCTCGAATTTTCGAATATCGAATATTGCCTTATGTTGAAAATTTTGGTTTTTGAATGAAATTGATAAAAAATTAGGTTATGTTTTAAAAGCATTATTCAAAACGTGGATGGGATTATGCGACGGGAAAGCGACAATGTAACACGAATTTGGCGTAATGACAGCATAATACACATAATATATGACATTTGGCATTACTATTCTAAAATATTAATATGCATGAACATTAATAACTATAATGGAACAATAATAATAATGGCGATGATATCAATGACATGAAAATACAAATAAACAAATTATAATACATGCAAAAACGATAATCACACATCTCATACTATTTAAATATCAACATCAACAATCGAGGACAAATAATAAAAGCATCATATATGACCTTTTTGGAAAAAAAACAAGTTGAAATAATTAAAACGTATAAGCATAAAATTTAAAAACACCAATAGATTAGTTCAAAATGGATGATGTAAAAAACCAAATTTAGAACCGATGATAATATAAGGAAAATAAATTTTTTAGAAATGACGTAGGAATGCTTTAAATAAAATAGTTCTTGTATATATATATATATATATCTATACGTAAAAGTATAAAATTATAATGTGGAGAAAACCTAATATAAATAATAAATCAACCAAAATAAATAATATACGAAAGATAATGTGTGTATATATGTATATATATAATCTTAAAATAAACAGTATATGTGTAAATATATAAGTTTTAGGGAATGTACATAAAAATCTAAAATAAATAAATGATCATAAGAACAAAAATTTTGAAAATGAATATATAATCAAACGAGTCAAGGACCGGGTTGAAATCAGAATAAATAGGAGAGGGTTAAATTTGCAAATGGGTAGAAAACGAACAGGGACCACATCGCCATGCGCGTAAATGTAGGGGAACTAATCCAGAAATAAACCCGAATAGCAAAATGTGGCGTTCAAACGGGGCTAAATCGTAAAATAGTCAGAGAATTGAAGGACCAATCGTGAAATAATCCTTTTAAAGCGCAGAGGGGCGTGGATCTGGGTCGCCCCACGGGTCAACACGCGGACCTTATCCCCCTAGAACGGCACCGTTTTGTTAAGCAATTAAGAAACCCTAAATTATTTCGAATATCTTAGCCCCCATTTCATCCCCTCAGCCGCAACCCCAGTTCTTCTCCCCCTCAAGCCCCGAATGTGTCACCATGAACGACGAACAACGGCACTTGGACGGTCGGCTCTCCTTCGGAACCGATTTTAGGCCTTATTCTCCGATTGGCTTCTCCGTTTATCTCCGATTGCGACGAAGAAAATGAAGACTCTCGCGGAGATACACGTTCCCCCCTTTTCAAATGTTGACAGATTCCTCTTCCACCGACGCGCTACCACCGTTTTGGTGGCCGACGATGGCCTAGGTCCGACCCCTGACCCCCTTTTTGTTCCCAATCCCGCTTCGTCGATGAAAAGAAACTCCGATGACGTGAGCCCGGGATTCAGGTGAGTTCTTTCCCGTTTCTTTCTTTTTTGTTTTATGATTGTTTTTATTCGTAAAATGAACAAAGTGGATAAATAAAGTAATAAGAAATGATAACAGAATATGAAACGAAATCAACCTTCTATTGCGCTTTGTGATTGATGTTTTTTTTTTATTTTGGTTTACAGTGTTCCTAGAAGATTTCAGAAAAAAGTCTGAACCCCCATTACATAAATTTTTACGGCTTTATAGCCAAATACGAGATTCTTTTCTATTATTCAAACTATTTTCCCCATTCTTCTCTGTTCTTGCTTCGGTTCTGCTGCTTTTGGTGATGTTTACAGGCGATGGGCGAAGCCTGCAGGCAACGATGGAGGCGTGCGAGGAGCGACAGACAAGGAGCCTGGGGGAACTCGAAACGTCGGGGCCGTGGGCATCAGAGTCAAGGCGCGTGGCGGTCGAGACGAGGCAAGGCGCGCGTGCGGGGAACTGGAGCGACGCGCGTGGCCAACGCGCAAGGTAGATGAAGGGCCTGCTGGCGGCGCTGGCTTAAGGTTTCTGACACCTTTAATTTTGGGCCATTGGGCCTACGCAGAATGGGCTCAAATTTTGGGCTCGTCTATTTGTATTTGGGGTTGTGTTGGCCGGAAATTGGGCCCTGAATTTTGTAAATGGACACTTATAAAGACTATTATATTTATTTATTATTGGTTTATTTTGCTTTTGTTTTTGGGCTCTTTATACGGGTACTGGGCTCGGGCAAATTGGTTATTACAGCCCATATTAAGGATGTTAAGAGGAATTTTGAAAAGTTTTAAATTTGAATGGACTTTTATGATCAGGATTGTGTGTATGCATGTGTTTAAGTTAGGTAATGCCTCGTACCGGCGTCGGATACGGGTAAGGGGTGTTACTCAGATTCTCTAACATCTACTCCTGAAGAGATTTAGAGAAAAACTAGAGTCTTTTTGTTGGAATTAGATTATTCCAAATGTCCCTAGTCACAAGATAATCCATAAGGATAGGTCACACATCCTCGAAATCATGCTCGCAGACTTCAGAAGCATATCGTTTCCTATGCATCACCTCTCCCTTTCCACTTTAGTGAGCAAACACTGTTTAAGAAGAAGCCATATGAAAAATCTAACCCTTTGAGGGCATTGAAACTTCTAAGGAAGCTGTGTATTTAGAATTCCATGATCCCTCTCAAAGCTTCTTATATGCACTTTTAAGGGAGAAGGAGCCGCTCAAAGTACCCCCAAATGATTCTATCAGGTTTAGAAGTTGGATAGGGCGACAGAATCCCCACAATCTTGCTAATGTTCCCTCAGGTACCCATAGCTGAAAGAGATCCAAATTCCAAAAATCATCCTATATAACCATATCACTAAGTGAAAAATCCATATCGATGTTAGAAATGGAAGCAATCTGTCTAAATAGGGGCCCGACATTCGAAATCCAATTGTCCCACCAGCAATTGATGCTTCTCCCATCCTTAATAGACCAAAATAATTTCTCAAAAATTAGAGGCCAAATCTTAAAGGTGGTCCTCCATAAGAAAAAACATCTCCCTTTAGATAATGTCTCAGGCAAACCACTTTGAACCATACTTTTTTTGCACCATTGGAGGATCCCAGATAAATTGTTTGACCATATGCTTAATTTCATCACACAAGCCTTTAGGAATCAGCATTGACTGCATAAAATAACTCAAAATCGAAAGCACGACTGTCTGTGCCAAAGTGGCCCTACCAACTAGAGAAAGTTGGATAGCGTCCCAACTAAAAAGTTTACTACTCACCTTATCGACAACAAATCTTAGAGTGTTGTTAGTGACCTTATCATGAAAGAGGGTGACTCCTATATAGGAACCAAGATTCTACACTTCCTAGAAGCAGAAGATTTAAACGCCCCCTATGTCCTCTTTCACACCTTTCAAAAAAAGATGTTTGTAATAGGCTCATTTTGCCCGGGCCCATACCATTCAAAAAACCAAAAAATGAAAAAAATAATAATGTCCAGTTTGTTTTTTACAGTCCATTTACAAGCCCAAAACAGATAACCCAGACCCAACAAAGACCCAAACCTATGTGGCCCAAAAGGGCCCAATACCTAAACAGAATCAGAAGCCTAGGGTTTTTGAAACCCTAGGCGCTGCAAGCGCCCAACACAGCCCCTTAGTCGCGCTGCAGTTAGCGCGAGTCACACCTTATCGCCGTCGTGTTTCTCATCGTTCACCTGCAAAAGGAAAGAAAAAACAAAGGCAGCAAATATAGCAGTATAGGATATTTGCATTTATTTTTTTTGATTTATTTTTGGGTTATAAAAACCCTAATAAAATTTGTAAAACAGATGCATACACGCAAATATACACAGAGATTAATACAAAAAAAAATCAAAGACAGAAGGTGATTTCTGATTATTCTATTTGGTTTAGCTTTTTTTTTTTATTTTCTTTTCGATTCATGCAAATATTTTTATACGAATACTACTAGTAATAAAAAGCACGGGCTTACCTTTCGATTCGCACTGAAGAAACGAAGTTTCTGGCCTCCGGCCGCCGTATATGGCGGCGCTGACTGTGGCGTATGAGGCGGTGGCCCGTAGGTTCGATGATCGGAACCCAGGCGGGGGAAGGGAGGATTTGAGAGGGCTTTTGAATTTTTTTTTTAAAAAATAGATTCAATTGATTTTTTTTTACAAAAATGGTTTATATAGGCCATCCTACGACGCCGTTTTGAGGGTCACCTTTAAAGGTCAAAACGACGTCGTTTAAGGGCTAGGATCCGCGCATTGACCCGATACCCGGGGAGGATCCGCTTGTTTTTATAAAAGGGGCAATTTGCCTCTTTGGTCCTTCCTCAATTTTATTATTTTTATTTTCGTTTAGTTTAAATTTTCTTTTATTTTTTAATTCGCCCTAAAATTTATATTTTCTTGCAATCTGGTCCTCGGGCTATTTAAAGGCTAATATCAGAACGACGACGTTTAGGTGATAGGGTGTAAATTGCCCAATTGGTCCCTTATGTACGGTGTGCGTTTTAATCTGGTCCCTTCTTGCTTTTTATTTTACCACATATTTTATTTTTATTTTGATTTCGCCCCTGTTTTTATTCATTCATTTATTCAATTTTTTTTATTTTAAGCATTATATCTAATAATTTTATTAGTCATATTAAGTTATTTTATTAAATCCATTATTTACTATATATATTACATAGTATTTTAAAATATGAATATTTTATACTATTTTAATTATTCTATCATAAAATTTTCATATTTTGTTTATTCTAAATGTGTATATTATTTTTATTTTTAAGTATATATTAAATTGTTAAATTATATATATTTAGTATAAGTTATCCTTTATATTTTTTTCATATATTCTAAGTTTTTATGTCATTTATTTAAAATATATTGTTTATATATATTAACCGTTTAGAAATTGTCATATTTCTTTAATTCTTTTTTTTTGTTATAATATTTATTCGGTGTTTTAAATATATCCTTCATTTATTTACTTTTATATTTGATCTTATTTGTAGAGTTTCATACTCATTTCTTAAATTTTTTTATCTTTCATATAGATTTTTTTTATTATTGCTGCTTATTTTATATCTTTTATTTGTTACTCATGTTCTTTTATTTATTTATTATTCTTATGTTTGCTTTAGTATAATCATTTTATTATTTGTATCATTCGTTATTTTACATTATTCTTTCTTTAATTGTCTATATTAATATTAATTGTTATTATGACTTGTAATTATGGTGAATTGCTATTGGGGTATTTATGTTTTGTAATGTATTAATGCAAAATCTAACTCAAATCATTTTTTTATAAAAATACATTTTGCAAAATTGTCGCATTTTATTCAAAGTTTTTTCTTAAAAAAAATACGGCGATACATAATATTTGGGGGCTTCGAGGAAAATTGTACCCTAACTCATTGGGTTTCGATTTTTCTCGTTGAACTTAAGATATTAAATATCTTTTTTTTTTTGAAATTGAAACCCATAAACTTCAAATCAAAACTTATTCTCGGAAATTCAAAATGTTATATCCTAACTTATTGGATATAATGTTTTGTGTCTCGAGGTAAGATTTATCTATAAATAAAGACAAGCTTAGTTTCGAAGTCTTGAAATGTTGCATCCTAAATTATTGGATGTAGCATTTTATTTCTTTGAAATAAGTGAGTCTTGGCTTTCTTTCAAATAAAAGGATCATATTTTAAATTTTTCAAATTTTCAACATTAGGACATGATTTTATTAATTAGGTACCAATTTTTGGGCGTTACGAGGGTGCTAATCCTTCCTTATACGTAACCGATTTCTGAACCCGTTTTCTTGAATTTCGTAGGCCAAAATTTATATTTTAAACAAAAAATATTTTATAAGGTGATCTGATCACACCTAAGCAAAAAAAAAAAAAGATCGGTGGCGACTCCTGTTTTCGTTTTTAAAAGTCGATTCCTGTTTTTTAGAAAACATAAAAAAATGGGTTTGACAGCTTGGCGGCTCCGCTGGGGACACCAAGAGAGTCAAGCCGTAAAATTGATTATTTTCTGTTCTTTGTCAGAAATTTGAAAATTTGATTTGAAAATTACAATCCTTTTGTTGCATTTATTTGTGTCATTGCATATAATTGATATTTTCTTGCGCACATTGCATTGCATGACCGTTGTGGTCGTACCTTTAAGTGGGAGTGAGAAACTATGCTTTCGTGAGGTTTTCACCTCCGCATGGGCTAGTGGATTGCTTCCGGGATACATCTGTACCTATGTCTTCGTGAAGTTTTCACTTCCGCATGGCCATAGGAAAATGTATTCCCCTAAACTGAACTCGGTCCGTATGAGCCTATGATGGGTGAGGATCGAGGAATCTGCTGGTTCAGATACCTCAACTTTAGAGCTAAACCACACGTAGAAAACATAAGGACTCACCCTAAGTAGAACTATGCCAAACCTTAGTGGTTACCTAGATAGATGTTTGTTTATTTTATTTGCTTTATGTTTTATTTCATAATACTAACTTGTTGTGCTTTATTTTTGGTGCATGTCATTTCATATTTTATGAGGTATCGGTTCACGGTCAGTTTCTAAGTTAGAAAGCTGGTTATGGAGAACGAATTTCTTGATAAACTGGAAGATAATGCAGCCGTCCGCATATGGTCAGAGCAAACGCAATTAGAGAAAGGGAATAGCTTAGCTGAGGGGTATATGTCGGAACTATGGGATTTCACTCGTATTAGTATTACGCAAAATGAGTTCCAAGAGTTGAAAGAAATATGGACCCAGTGGGATGACGAGGCTAAGCAGCTGTTCTATCGTAATTATGGCGATCTACCCTACTTGCTCGACATCAAGGTAGATAAGTATCTATTCCGGGCTATGACTCAGTTTTGGAACTCTGCATATAGTTGTTTCACTTTCAGGAAAGTAGCTTTAGTGCCTACGGTGGATGAATATACAACCTTCGCTCTCCAAGGGTCCAAGTCGACAAAGCTTATTCTAGGGTTGCTAATGTCCCAACTTTTGTGAAGAAGTTAATGAATATCACGGGGATGAGTGAACAGTGGGTTGCAGCCAGAATTCAGAAGAAAGGTGAGGGTAAATTCATTCCTTGGGTGAGTTTGAGGGGCCTGATCTTAGCACATCCAGATGTAAAGAAGAAGATTGACGTCTTTTCCTTGTGTATTTATGGTTTGGTAATTTTCCCTAAAGCTCTAAAACATGTAGATGAAGCAGTCATTAATTTATTCGGTCGACTTGATAGAAGGGTCACGCCTGTACCTGCAATCTTAGCCGAGACTTTCAGATCTTTGAATGCATGTCGGAGAGCAAGCGAGGGTAGATTCATTGGATGTGTGCAGTTGTTATTAGCTTGGTTTCACAGTCATTTCTGGAAGGCGGAGAAAGTTTCTTATCTGGTTTTCTCTAAGAATTATTCTCCATTAAAAGAGATAGTGACTACACCAAGGAGAGAGGACGTATCTGAGGAAAACTGGATGGCACTCCTTCAAAACCTTCAAGAGGAAGACATCGAGTGGAGGGCTCCTTGGATGATTCTCGACGAAATTCTTTATCGGTGTGGGAATTGTGACTGGGTTCCTTTACTTGGAATTTGGGGAGCTGTTGAGTATGCTCCTTTGCTAGTACTAAGGCAATATGGATAAGACAGTTCGTACCAGCAACATATGGACTGGCTCCATGTGAGTTCTCGTACAGAGGGGATAACTATAAGAAGAATGTTAAGGAGATTTCTAGTGCTTGGAATCAGATTCGTAGGATGAAGAGATTAGTCACAGGCCCAATGACGACCCCAGTATACAGTGGATAGAGGATTAGAAGGATTAATGACAATATCCCTGAGCTGAATCCAGAAGGCGCCCGATCAAGAGAGGAATACTTGCAAGTGGTCCCATTATAATTAAAGATTATAAAACAAGATTTCGAAAGGATGAGTTCAGAGCTCGAAAAGAGGATGGAGAGGTTGGAAGAAGAAAAAATGTACCTGAGATTAGATGTGGATGTTCAAATATCAGAGGCCAAAAAATTAAAAAAATGGAAGAAAAGGGTCGAGGAAGATCTGGATAGACAGAACATAAGAAGTTATGTTTCTCAATTAAAAATATCGGATTGGGGAAGACTTCAGAACAGTGGCAACAAGAGATTTAAGAGGAAAAGGCCAAAGCTGACCATTGGGAAAGGAAGTTCCAAGAGATGCAGATGCGAAATGAGGCCCTAAAAAGGAGTTTGGCAGAAAGCCAAAAGGAGAAATGTGGATTAAAAGCTAGAGTGGCTGAACTGGGACGGTCTCTTCACCACCATCGAAGCCGTAATTCTGCAATCGAGTTGAAGTCAAGTTTGAACAAGATTGAGGAAATGAAGGGCAAGATCGAAAAATTAGAATCGACATTGTAAAATTGTGAACTCCGGATCGAGCTTCTTGAAGCAAGAGAAGGGCATTGGAAGGAAGAGCTTTATCATTCCCATGATCAAGTTAGAAATCGGGATTATCTCATGGGTGAAGCAATAGTTCAGATTCGAGTGGTAGCTGATCATTTAGAGACTTTGGCAGTACAGGCTAATACATTGAGCATGAAATATGAGCTACAGTCAGATCGTGGTCAAGAGCTAGCTTTGTTGTTTAGGAAAGTTAAAACTTTGGGCATTAGGGCGAAAGCATATTTGTAGTCTGTTTTATGTAAAGGATTTTGATTTCTAATAAAGTTTTCTAAATGAAATTGAATCTGAATCGGTGCCTTATTTTTTGCATTCATGCATTTGCATTACATCACATCATATGCATTTAAGTCCATAGAAAGATCCTAATTAGTTGAAATTATTACAGAGAGAAGAGAGAGAAAGAGAGAAAGTTAACCTAGAAACTAAACACCATTACGGTACACGCGTTAAGACAAAAAAATATGGATCAAAGACTCGAACAGTTCTAGAGAGACATGCAAGACCAGCTGCAAGAGCAGTTGGCAAAAATCCAGCAAGATATGAGGGAACAAATGATGGAAGCTCAAAGGAACATGGTGGCTCAAATGACTCAGCTACTGAATGGAGCAATGGATAAAGGAAAAGGTCCCATGACTAATGCTGGAGAAGATAATGAGGACTTTCCTCTGGGTTTTACCCTACTGCATGCACAAACACAGCTTGAAGAGTATCCCCGAAGGCCATCTGTCACGATTAGGCCTCAACAAGGGCAAACTGATACTGAAGTGCATATGAATTTCCAAGTTGGCACAATATCCAACCCAGGAGACAACCCTGTTAATCCTGTTATCCCTGACTTAGATATAGTAGAGAGGGAAATGACAAGAATTGAATCCTCAAGGCAGTTAGAGGATCGTTGTAGATGGTTAGAAGAAAATTTCAGGGCCTTGGAAAATGCTGATAACCACCATGGAATTGATGCTAAAGACTTGAGCTTGGTTCCAGATTTGGTGCTTCCTCATAAGTTCAAAATGCCAGAATTTGAGAAGTACAATGGGACTAGCTGCCCTGAAGCCCACATTACCATGTTCTGTAGACGGATGACCGGCTATGTTAATAATGATCAACTCTTGATTCATTGTTTCCAAGATAGTTTGGTGGGGGCATCATCCAGGTGGTACAATCAACTCAGTCGTGCTAGGATTAGCTACAAGAGGGATCTGGCCCAAGCTTTTATGAAGCAATACAATCATGTCATAGACATGACGACTAATAAAATCACCTTGTAGAATATGGAGAAGAAGTCAAATGAAAGCTTCAGGCAGTATGTGCAAAGATGGAGGGAGGTTGCCATGCAAGTTCAGCCACCGCTCCTAGAAAAGGAAACTACAATGCTTTTTATCAATACCTTGAAGGGCTCATTCATTACTCACATGATAGGAAGTACCACCAAGAGCTTTGCGGATATAGTGATGGCAAGAGAAATGATTGAAAATGCCAGAAGGGGTGGCAAGATTGAAGCAGGGGAAACAACTAAAAGGTCTGCTTCAAGAAAAAAAAGAGAATGAGGTGAATAATACGAGTACATACAACAAAAGGTACTCAAAGGCAATTACTGTTAGCCAGCGAAAAGTAATTGCTGCTGGGTAACAAAGGTCGGTAAGGTAAGAATCGGGCACAAGGTAAAACTCTGAAAAGTCCTAATTTACGCCAATCCCAATGACGTATAAAGAACTATATCAAAGTTTTTTTGACGCACATGTGGTGTCCCCATTTTATCTAAAATCGTTACAGCCCCCATATCCCGAATGGTATGACTCAAACACTCAATGTGACTACCATGCAGGAATACCGGGGCATTCAATAGAAAACTGCACCACCTTCAAAAAGGTAGTCGAGAGACTCATCAAGATGGGGATTGTGAAGTTTGATGATACACCTAGTGCGGAGAACCCATTACCTAACCATGGAGATAAGGGGATAAATGCGGTTGGCGAAAATATCGTGAGAAGGATCAAGGAGGATATTACGGAGGTAAAAACCCCATTGAGAATGGTCCGAAAAGAAATGGTAGAAAGAGGATTGATAGAATTCGATTCTATGGAAGGATGCGAAGGAGTAAGGGACTACTGTGAGTTCCAAAAAGCAGAAGGGCACGAAATCCAAGAATATGTTGAGTTCAGAGACTTGGTGCAGAGCCTTATGGACAATAAGGAATTAGATGTTTATGAGGAAGGCTCAAAGGGAGGAAGTATATGCGTGACAAAAGGAGAATTGGCAAACCAAAAAGTCAATTATCTGAGGATCATCATCACCCGACTAAGAAACACGGAAGGAGGAACACAAATGATGCCAAAGGTCGTAATCCAGAAACCTGTGTCCTTTCTTTATAAGGATAACAAAATGGTACCTTGGAATTACAACTGTAATGTGACAATACCAGGAGGGGAAAACTTAGCTAGCACTTCCAAGGAGGTCCAAAATGAAGGATTTTACACACGTAGTGGAAGGCGTTACAACTCAGTAAACGTCAGAACAGAACCAGTAAAATCCATGACCTTGGCAGTTGAGCGAGAGGAAGTATTTGAGGCACTTATCAATGAACCGGTAAAGGAAGAAGAGGCTAAAGAATTTCTGAAATTCTTGAAGCACAGTGAATACAATGTGGTAGAACAACTGCGCAAACAACCGGCTCGCATATCAGTGCTAGCATTGCTTTTAAGCTCAGAAGTACATGCGAGGCATTGAAGAAAGTGTTGAATGAGACCCATGTTACTAGAAATATATCTGTCAATAAACTTGACCGACTAGTTACTAATATAAGTGCCAATAACTTTATTTGTTTCAGTGATGATGAAATTCCACCTAGGGGCATGGGATCGACTAAGGCTTTGCACATCGCTACTCGTTGCAAGGGATACACTCTGCCAAGTGTGTTAATTGATAATGGATCGGTTTTGAATGTCTTACCATTGTCTACACTGAATAGATTGCCTATAGACAGTTCTCACATGAAGACATGCCAGAACATAGTAAGAGCATTCGACGGTACTAAGAGAAAAGTGATGGGAAGGATAGACATACCGTTGTTGATCGGGCCAAACACATATGAAGTGGATTTTTTGGTGATGGATATCAAGCCCTCCTACAACTGCCTATTGGGAAGACCCTGGATTCATTCGACAGGGGTAGTACCCTCATCACTGCACCAAAAATTGAAACTAGTAATAGAAGGTCGGCTAGTTACTATAAATACGGAGGAGGACATCATAGCAACTGTTACCAACGATGCGCCATATTTAGAGGCAAATGAGGAGGCCACTGAGTGTTCCTTTCGATCTTTAGAGTTCGTGAATGCAACATTCATTTTGGAAAGGAATGAGGTTCCGATGCCTAGGATATCCAGGACCACGAGAATGGGTTTACAAATGATAGGGGGAAAGGAGCCTTATCGGGAAAAGGGCTGGGCAGACATCTCCAAGGAGTGATTCAAGTTCTGATGTTGAAAGAGAAAAGAGACCGTTTTGGCTTGGGTTTCAGGCCAAATGCTAGACAAAGGAAGAAGGAAATAGAGAAGAAGAAAGAGAGAAGAAGGGTACGACTGAATGGGGAAGAAGTTAAGTAGGAATTGATGACATTCCCTCACATATCCCAGACTTTTGTATCAGGAGGGATAATTCACCTTAAAAGAGGATTGTTGGAAAATGAAAATCTTCACATCAATGCCATACATGAGGAAGAAACTGAGCAAACAAACCTATTGGGCATTCGCCCTTATGAACCTAGAAGCGTTTTGAACAATCGGACTGCAAAGAAACTTCCTGTAGTTTTTAGAGAATACACATAGTAATGTTCAGAACACACTTGTTGTTTTAAAGCCTAGGAACAATAAGATTTCTTTTGTGAAATAGGCTCATGTTCAGATATCTTTTGTTTCAATAAAATACATCTTTAATGATCAATTCGAGCGAATATTCCCTCATTTTTTTCTTTTGATCTTTTAATTTCAATCAAAAAATTTTTCTTTTGTTATTTTCATTCATACCATGTAAATAGTTATTCTCGAATTCATTTATTCTTTGTACATTCTTTTGTGCCTACCACAGGTCCTTAGATATCAATGACATGAGCAATGATACTATAGATTCAGAGGTCTTTTTTGAGCAAGACATGTGTTTAGAAGAATCTCAAGATTTTGAGGGTGACAGAGATTATGACTTGTCTCCAGATTTGTTAAGAATGGTAAAGCAAGAAGAGAAACAAATTTTACCCCATGAAGAGGTGGTAGAGAATATAGTCTTATAGGAAGGAAAGGTTGTGAAAATTGGAATGCGCATAGCCGAGGAGACGAAGTAAGACCTCGTTGAGTTATTGGGGGAATTTAAAGACGTCTTTGCATGGTCATACCAAGATATGCCTGGGCTAAGTACTGATATTGTAGAGCATCGCCTTCCCATAAGAGAAGAGTGTAAGCTAGTTCAGCAAAAGCTACGAAGGATGAGGCCTGATGTGGTGTTGAAAATAAAAGAGGAAGTCAAGAAACAGTTTGATGTTGGTTTCCTACAGGTGGTAAAGTACTCAGAATGGGTAGCCAACATTGTACCTGTTCCTAAGAAAGATAGAAAGGTTTGGATGTGTGTAGACTACATGGACTAAAATAAAGCCAGCCCAAAGGACAATTTCCCTTTGCCTCATATTGATACGTTGGTGGATAATACGACATGATACTCATTATTTTCTTTCATGGATGGTTTTTTGGGATACAATCAGATCAGGATGCACCCTGAGGATATAGAGAAAACTACTTTCATAACATTGTGGGGTACCTTTTGTTATAAGGTGATGCCACTCGGGCTAAAGAATGCAGGAGCAACATATCAAAGGGCCATGGTAACCTTATTCCATGACATGATGCACAAAGAGATTGAAGTATATGTTGATGACATGATCGCCAAATCTCAAACAGAAAAGGAACACATTGAAGTTTTGAAGAAGTTGTTTTTGAGATTGAGAAAATTTCAATTAAAGCTCAACTCAGCAAAGTGTACTCTTGGAGCTCGATCAGGGAAATTACTGGGTTTTGTAGTCAGTGGGAGAGGGATCGAGGTTGACTCAGATAAGGTCAAAGCTATACAAGAATTTCCTCCACCACGCACTCAAAAAGAAGTTCGAGGTTTTCTTGGAAGGTTAAATTACATTACTCGGTTTATTTCACAATTAACTGAGAAATGTGATCCCATATTTCGTCTTCTTAAGAAACACAACCAAGGCGCATGGAACGATGAGTACCAGAAAGCTTTTGACAAAGTCAAACAATATCTGTCAAATGCCCCAGTATTATCTCTGCCTAATCTAAATAAACCACTAATACTGTATTTGACAGTGTTCAATAACTCCATGGGATGTGTGCTTGATCAACATGATGAGTCAGGAAGAAAAGAAAAGGTGATATATTATCTCAGTAAAAAGTTCACGGAATGTGAAATGAGATATTCGTCAATTGAGAAATTGTGTTGTGCCCTGGTTTGGACAACTCGGAGATTGAGGCAATATATGCTATATCATACAACCTAGCTAATCTTAAACTGGATCCGTTAAAGTATATGATGGAGTCAACTGCTTTGAATGGAAGGATGGCAAGGTGGCAGATTTTGCTTTCTGAATTTGATATAGTCTATGTAAACTAAAAGGATATAAAAGGGAGCGCAATAGCTGAATTTCTAGCTAGCAGGGCTTTGGAGGATTAAGAACCTTTGAACTTTGATTTCCCCAATGAATAGCTAATGTATGTGGCAACTACTGAAGAGTGTCCGTGGAAGCTAAATTTTGATGGAGCGTCAAATACTGTGGGAAATAGAATTGGGGCAGTCTTGGTATCCCCTAGTGGTGATCATTATCCATTCACATGCAAATTAGATTTTGATTGCACAAACAACATAGCAGAGTATGAAGCATGTATCATGGGAATTAGAGCAGTTGTAGAGCGTAAAATTAGAGTGCTAGAAGTATATGGAGATTCTGTATTAATAATCTACCAGCTTAAAGGAGAATGGGAAACAAGAGACCCCAAACTAATCGATTACCAAAAAAATAGTTCTGGGTCTGATTGAGGAGTTTGATGACATTACTTTTAATTATCTCCCACGAGATAAAAACCAGATGGCAGATGCTTTGGCAACTCTAGCTTCCATGAATAAAGTAAACAAACAAGAGAATGTGAGACCTATTCAGATGATTATTTTTGAGGTTCCATCCCATTGTTACAATATGGAAGAAGAGGAAAAGGATGATTACCCTTGGTATCATGATATACTGCGCTATGTGAGAAATCGTGAGTACCCTGATCATGCAACGAAGAATGACAAAAGGATGTTAAAAAGATTAGCCTGTGACTATGTTTTAGATAGGGATATCTTGTATAAAAGAAGAAAAGATCAGGTACTATTGAGATGTGTTGATGCTGTTGAAGCTAGGAAAATCCTGAAAGAAGTTCATGAGGGTGTTTGTGGGACACATGCTAATGGTTTTACAATGGCCAGACAAATTATGAGATTTAGATACTATTGGTCTACCATGGAAAGAGATTGTATCAACTATGCCAAGAGATGTCATAAATGTCAGATTTATGGAGACAACATTCATGTACCACCTTCACCTGGGCATGTTATGACTTCCCCATGGCCTTTTTCCATATGGGGTATGGATGTCATTGGGCCGATCTCACGGAAAGCTTCGAATGGGCATCGATTTATCTTTGTGATTATTGACTACTTCACGAAATGGGTAGAGGCTACTTCATATGCTAGCGTTACTAAGTCAGTTGTTAGTCAGTTCTTGAAGAAGGAGATCATTTATCGATATGGAATGCTCAAAGAATCATATCAGACAACGTATTGAACTTGAACAATAGCAAGATAGCGGAAGTTTGTAGTCAATTCAAGATCAAACACCATAATTCGTCTCCGTATCGTCCAAAAATGAACGGGGCAGTGGAAGCGGCCAATAAAAATATCAAGAAGATAGTAGGGAAAATGACTGAGACTTATAAGGACTGGCATGAGAAATTACCATTTGCACTCTATGCTTATCGAAAGTCCGTCAGAACCTCTACTGGGGAAACTCCTTTCTCATTGGTCTATGGGATGGAGGCGGTTCTACTTATTGAAGTAGAATTACCTTCCCTTCGAGTTTTGTCAGAACTAAAATTGGATGAAGCTGAATGGATTCAGTCTCGATATGATCAGTTGAACTTGATTGAGGAAAATAGGCTAAGGGCCATTCGTCACGGTCAGATGTACCAAAAACGAATGATGTGAGCCTATGATAAAAAAGTCAGCCCAAGAGAGTTTCATGAGGGGGACCTTGTATTGAAAAAGATCCTTCCCATACAAAAGGATTTCATAGAAAAATGGATGCTAAATTGGGAAGGACCATATGTGGTGAAGAAGGCTTTCTCTAGAGGGGCACTGATTTTGACTGAAATGGATGGGAAAAACTTACCCAATCCTGTGAACTCAGATTCAGTCAAGAAATATTTTGCTTAAAAAGGAGAAGAGGCCAAGGTAAAAACCCACAAAGGGTGCTTTGATACTTCAAAAAAAAAAAAAGGAGAGACTTAGGTGAAAACTCGCAAAGGGTGCCTTGAGACCAAAGGGGGTTTGAGTTGAAAACCCGAATAGGGTGACTCAAATGTTGAATGGGCATGCAGTGATCTTGCTATACCTGAATCAACAAGAATTGAAGTATGTTGCATATCGGGGCATCAACAAAGTATTTTGGATCTTCTAAACACATGTTAAGCTCAAAACAGTCTTCATGGAGTTTGTATATGGAAGCCCGAGCTGCGATATCTAGGGCACCTGGTCTTTGTCCTATTAATTTTACTATCTTTGGATTCTTTTTCTTCTCAAAGATATGTTCCCAGTTAATTTCCTTTGTATTTTTGATAATTTATTTAACTCTAACTATCCTTGAGATCAATTTATTTGTTAACCATTATTCATAAGCACGTTGTATTGAAATAATGATTGATGAACTAATAATATTTTCAAAAAAAAAAAAGTTCTGCATATTACTCTGGAAATTTCTAGATAATACAAGAAACTAAAATAGGACGATTGTTTAAGAATTTCCATGTGTGAGGATTGGAAGTACTTGAGAAAGTCTAGATTGAGACTATTTCTTTAAATTCCTTGTCTAAATGTTGATTGGACCAAATAATGAATTGTTGTAACAAATCCTAAGAGAGGATCATTTTACAAGCATTCCCATTGGGTCATAACGTTCAGGGAATGGTATGACAGATCAAGTTGATGGGAAAAGATTCAAAAACCCTAAATTGCGGTAGAATGGATTGAAGTTGAAACAGATACCATGTTACAATAGGAATGGATTAAATCCTATAATCTTGGTGGGATGGTTCGAAGGCGGTATAAGCCTTGGTTCAAATGGAGTGGGCCCTAAAATTTCCATGGGGCAAATTATTTGAGGAAGAATATGATACTTCAAGAGAAACAAAGATGAAACCTTGACGAATAAATGAGTGATGACACCTGAAATAGAAATCATTCTCATAACATTTTTGCATTCACATATCATAGCATGTCTAAATAGGAGCATTTAACTCATTTCGATCAGGGCATCCTAATTATTAGGCATAAGCATATACCCATTCTACAGGTTATGTCCTCTAGAGGACAATGTAGTAAGGTAGATTGAAGATATTAGTCTGGTCTCCCTGAGTTTGCAGTGGAGCAGATTAAAAATAGCAGATCTGACATTCCTGAAGTTGCAATGAAGCAGATCGAAGACATCAGTCTTGTCTCCCTGAGTTTGCAGTGGAAAAGACCAAAAATAGCAGATCTGGCATTCCTGAAGTTGCAGTGAAGTAGATCGAAGACAACAGTCTTGTCTCCCTGAGTTTGGAGAGGAGCAGACTAAAGATAGCAGATCCTGTTTTCCTGAGATTGTAGCGAAATGGATTGAAGATACCAGTTTGTCTCCCTGAGTTTGCAGTGGAGCAGACAAAAAATAGCAGATCTGGCATTCCTGAAGTTGCAATGAAGCAGATCGAAGACATCAGTCTTGTCTCCCTAAGTTTGCAGCAGAGCAAACTAAAAGATAGCATATCTTGTCTTCTTGAGATTGCAGCGAAGCAGATCAAAGATACCAGTTTGGCATCCCTGAGTTTGCAGTGGAGCAGATTGGAGATAGCAGATCTTGTCTTCCTGAAATTGCAGCGAAACGGATCGAAGATACCAGTTTGACATCCCTGAGTTTGCAGCGGAGCAAACTGAAGATAGCAGATCTTGTCTCCCTGAGTTTGCAACGAAGCAGATCAAAGATACCAGTCTGGCATCCCTGAGTTTGAAGCGGAGCAGATTAAAGATAACAAATATTGCCTTCCTAAAGTTGCAGTGAAGCAGATTGAAGCTATCAGACTTATTAGAATAGATAGTCCAATACCTCTGAAATTGTAGATGGGATGGAAGTTATTTGAAGAAAGAAAGGACCAAGAAGTCAATACTCGGTAAAATCGGACAAAATTGGTTCTTTTATAGTCTTTGCTCTATTCTCGTTTCACGATAATAAGCAAAGAGGGGCAGCTGTAATAAGCCCATTTTGCCCGGGCCCATACCATTCAAAAAACCAGAAAATGAAAAAAATAATAATGACCATTTTGTTTTTTACAGTCCATTTACAAGCCTAAAACAGACTACCCAGACCCAACAAAGACCCAAACCTATGCGGCCCAAAAGGGCCCAATACCTAAACAGAATCAGAAGCCTAGGGTTTCTGAAACCCTAGGCATCGCAAGCGCCCAGCACAGCCCCTTAGTCACGCCGCAGTTAGCGCGAGTCACGCCTTATCGCCGCCGTGTTTCTCGTCGTTCACCTGCAAAAGGAAAGAAAAAACAAAGGCAACAAATATAGCAGTCTAGGATCATTGCATTTATTTTTTTCGATTTATTTTTGGGTTATAAAAACCTTAATGAAATCTATAAAACGGATGCATACACGCAAATATACACAGAGATTAATACAAAAAAAAAAAAAATCAAAGAACAGAAGGTGGCCCGTAGGTTCGATGACCGGAACCCAGGCCGGGGAAGGGAGGATTTGAGAGGGCTTTTGAATTTAAAAAAAAAAAAACAGATTCTATTAACTTTTTTTACAAAAGTGGTTTATATAGGCCATTCATATGACGCCATTTTGGGGGTCACCTTTAAAGGCCAAAACGATGTCGTTTAACGGCCAGGATCTGCGTGTTGACCCGATACCCGAGGAGGATCCGCGTGTTTTTATAAAAGGGGCAATTTGTCTCTTTGGTCCTTCCACAATTTTATTATTTTTATTTTCGTTCAATGTAAATTTTCTTTTATTTTTTAATTCAGCCCTGAAATTTATATTTTCTTGCAATCTGGTCCTCGGGCTATTTAAAGGCTGATATCAGAACGACGGCGTTTAGGTGATAGGGTGTAAATTGCCCAATTGGTCCCTCATGTACGGCGTGCGTTTTAATCTGGTCCCTTCTTGTTTTTTATTTTACCACATATTTTATTTTTATTTTGATTTTGCCCCGGTTTTTATTCATTTATTCATTTTTTTTATTTTAAGCATTATATCTAATAATTTTATTAGTCATATTAAGTTATTTTATTGAATCCATTATTTACTATATATTACATAGTATTTTAATATGTATATTATATACTATTTTAATTATTCTATCATAAAATTTTCATATTTTGTTTATTTTAAATGTGTATATTATTATTATTTTTAAGTATATATTAAATTATTATATTATATATATTTAGTATAAGTTATCCTTTATATTTTTTTCATATGTTCTAAGTTTTATGTCATTTATTTAAAATATATTGTTTATATATATATATTAATCGTTTAGAAATTGTCATATTCTTTAATTCTTTTTTTTGTTATAATATTTATTCGGTGTTTTAAATATATCATTCATTTATTTACTTTTATATTTGATTTTGTTTGTAGAGTTTTATACTCATTTCTTAAATTTTTTATCTTTCATATAGATTTTTTATTATTATTGCTGCTTATTTTATATCTTTTATTTGTTACTCATGTTCTTTTATTTATTTATTATTCTTATGTTTGCTTTAGCATAATCATTTTATTATTTGTATCATTCATTATTTTACATTATACTTTCTTTAATTGTCTATATTAGTATTAATTGTTAATATAACTTGTAATTATGGTGAATTGCTATTTGGGTATTTATGTTTTGTAATATATTAATGCAAAATCTAACTCAAATCATTTTTTTTATAAAAATACTTTTTGCAAAATTGTTGCATTTTATTCAAAGGTTTTTCTTTAAAAAAATACGGCGATACATAATATTTGGGGGCTTCGAGAAAAATTGTACCCTAACTCACTGGGTTTTGATTTTTCTCGTTGAACTTAAGATATTAAGTATCCTTTTTTTTTTTTTTGAAATTGAAACCTATAAACTTCAAATCAAAACTTATTCTCGGAAATTCAAAATGTTATATCCTAACTTATTGGATATAATGTTTTGTGTCTCGAGGTAAGATTTTTCTATAAATAAAGGCAAGCTTAGTTTCGAAGTCTTGAAATGTTGCTTCCTAACTTATTGGTGTAGCATTTCATTTCTTTGAAATAAGTGAGTCTTGGCTTTCTTTCAAATAAAAGGATCATATTTTAAATTTTTCAAATTTTCAACAGTAGGACATGATTTTATCAATTAGGTACCAATGTTTGGGCGTTACGAGGGTGCTAATTCTTCCTCGTACGTAATCGATTCCCGAACCCGTTTTCATGAATTTCGTAGGCCAAAATTAATATTTTAAACAAAAAATGTTTTATAAGGTGATCTGATCACACCTAAGTAAAAAAAAGATCGGTGGCGACTCCTGTTTTCATTTTTAAAAGTCGATTCCTGTTTTTTAGAAAACATAAAAAAATGGTTTCGGCAATGTTAGTTTTTCGCATATTAATCTGGTGACCCAAAAACTAAATAAATTCTCTAGTACTCCTTTAATTACCTTAACTTGATGCTCATCCGCTTGACCAAAGAGAATCAAATCATCTGTAAAGAAAAGATGAGACAGGGGTGGACTTGTTCAAGACAAACGAATAAGGGACCATCTACCAGAGTCAATAGACGAACGAATACTGTGGCTCAATTGCTCCAAACACAGGACAAATAGATAAGGTGACAACCTCCTTGACAGACACCCCCTGTCAGTCGAAACTTCTGAGTTGGAACCTCATTCCACAGAATCTGCATAGTAGAACTTGATATAGCTGAAATAATGACATTACGAAATAGGTTAAGAATACCTGCTGCCTGGAGAGATGCATTGATGAACTCCCAACGCACTCTATCATACAGTTTTTTCTAGATCAATTTCGATGTCAATCCATTCCCTATTCTTCTATTTAACCTCTTGTGCGATGATAATGTTATTGGTGATATTCCTACCCGCAATGAAGTCGACCTACTCAGGAGCAATAATATTTTGGAAGACAACTTTAAACCAATTGGCAATGACCTTTATAACTAGTTTGTAAAGGATGGAGTGTAAGCTTATTGGACGAAAGTGTGAAAAGACCCTATTAACCCAATTATATACAGAGGCACCGTCATGCTCCCATTGAGCCTGATAGAATAGTGCATGGAACCCATCATTGCTTGGAGCCTTCGGAGGTGCCAAATCAAATAGAGTTGCCTTAATTTCATCGTCTAAGACCGGTTTACTTAGGAATCAAACCTCTTCATCCTCAAGATGAGGGAAAACGCAAGCAATAAATCTGTTATCGGTTTTGGATGCTCGCCATATAACTTCTCAAAAAATTTAACTACCTCCTTTTTCAGTTCTTCCTCATAAAAAATCTAATCTCCAAGATCATTTTTTAGAGCGACAATTCGATCCTGGTCCTCCTCTGGAACGTACGTCTATGGAAAAATTTGGTGTTACGGTCACCCAGATACAACAAGTCACACCTTGCCTTCTAACACCATAAAAGTTCCTCAAGAAGAATAACACTTTCCAACTCCTCTCTTATGTAACATCCTAAATTAATGGGTCTATGCGTCTAGTATAAGGATATGTTTAATATGTCAATTTAAGTAATAGGGGTCCAAATTGGGCTCAGAATTAGGCAAAGGCCTTGGTTAAATTATCTAATTGGGAATTATAGAGTTAAAAGGTGGTGATTATGTTTAAAATACCAACGTGGGCTTGTGGCCCAACAAAAGGTGGCATTGCAAGGGAATTAGAAGGTGGCGCCATTAACAATTAAAGGGGCCCAAGTTTTGGCCGCCAGGAGCCCATGTTTTTGGGCCATTTTTGGCACTTAAAATGGTGCAAGGGGTGACGCCACACACCAGAAGTTAGGGGCCCAAAGTTTAAGTTTTATGGAGCCCAAATCTTTTAATTCAAGTTAGCTAAAATCGGCATTAGGGTTAGGTGAGGTGGACGGCTACAAGGCTCAAAAATAGGAGGATTTATATGGATTTTATAATTGATAATATAGAAGATGAAAAGGAGAAAAGATAGGAGCTATCTGCAAGGCAAGGTGATGGCCGAAAATCCACCACCTAGAGGAGTAAAGAATTCGGCTACTTCATGGATAAGGGGTGCCGAATTTTCCCTTTTTATTAGCTTGACTTTTAGTTATCAGGAAGGGTGTTTTCGGTTTTTAACAATAGGTGTCGAAATTTCTATAAATAGGGGAGGGATATCTCATTGATCCTGGCATTTAAACCCTAATTTCCTCTTCATTCTTGTGCCGAAATTTTTAGTCTCTCCCTCTCCAATTTCTTCAAAAGCCGAAACCTCTTTTCCGTTCTTTTTCCTCTTGAGCCGATTTCTCTAAAAAGCCGAAATCTCCATAGTTTTTCTTTATTCATCCTATTTGAGAATTAGTTCTATTCTTCCGGCATTTAAATCTTTTCTTTGACATTGCCGAATCTTCTCTCCAAGTGCTAGCCGAATTCCCTATACTAAGGTAAGTGTCGACTTATGTTAGATCTCATGTTCTATTTTGGTTCTTGAAAGGCAAAAGCCAAAAAGCTAATAGTTTAATGGTTCTATGTTGGGTGGCATTCCAGGATTTGAAGGAAACTTGGTCGTCTAGATCTAAAAGCCGAAAATCACTAGTCTCCAATTTCGGGATTTTAAGGGAAAGGAGAAAATCCCTAAGTTTAAGAAACGAGAAGTATCTGTCGTTCGAGATTGGCCACTTGGTTGTGGACCTGCTTCTGAAAAACACCTTAGGCAGATAGCAGTTGTGTCGACTACAGATAACGTCGACATAGAAAGCATCGTTTTATCGGTAATCAGGTGTGTAGATCTCTAACACACTCTTTAATTGTCATTTATGTGTTATGGGCTAAAAAGCCGGAAAGAGGCTGTGTGTAGACAGTCGAATGAAACCCTAAAAGGGGTTAGGCAAGGATGCCAGGTACGTAATCATAGAAATTCTCTATGTGTATCGAAATATATGAAAGCCTGTATGATGCATGGGGTGGGAATATGATATTGAAGGGGAAGTGCATGACAGGTCACTCGGTGATCGGTGGTAGAAATCCCACACATATAAATGTTAGGTCACATAGTGATCGGTGGCTATGCCACATTTAATAATTCCTGAATAACAGGAACAGGCAGTACGGCTGTCGTTTTGGTGTGTAGCGGATGAAGGGTTGATTGTAGAAATCCCCACGGTGTGATGGTTGGTACGGGCTGGTGTGTAGAGGATGGAAACCTAGGATGGGTTGGGTTATTCATCATTTATTATTTGATATATGATTATGATTGATACCTTCATGTATGGGCCAGGGCCCATAATGTGTTTGTGGGCTCAGGTCGTTGTGTGTATCGAGATTTATACACTGAGTCTTGGTGACTCTCACTTTCCTTTTTCTCTACTCTTTCAGATGAGCAGTAGAACATGGTCATGGGAGCCGAGACGGACTCGAGGGGCCATCAAGTTGTTAATTCTGCAAATTATTTCGATTTTCATTAGGTTTTATTTTATTCTTATTTTGGGAATATTTATGTAATAAGACCCCATAGTTTTTATTCAACTAAGTAGTTTTCAATGTTCCGCAACTTATGAATTTGTGTCAAAGAT
Source organism: Gossypium australe (assembly GCA_005393395.2). Taxonomy (NCBI): domain Eukaryota; kingdom Viridiplantae; phylum Streptophyta; class Magnoliopsida; order Malvales; family Malvaceae; genus Gossypium; species Gossypium australe. Next base: position 114,131,753 of record CM016616.1, on the reverse strand, counting down.
TTTATTATACTTAATAATAATAATACAAAGGTTCTATTTTTTTAAAATGTCAATTATTTATTCAGATAAAGTCTAATTAACTTATGACTTCCAAAACCAACAAAGCAAAAGTTTTCAATGTACAACTCGTAGCATACCAGATCTGGTCGAAACACATGGGCCGGGTTTGGGTGTGTTACATTTTGGTATCAGAGCCCAGTTCGAAACTCGGGCTGTGTAATGGGTCTAGTAATGTTTTGTAAAATAGAAGTGATTTTGAGAAAAGAAAGTTTTGGGTTGAAGATATGGCCTTCGACTCTACCGGCACCCGATCCACGCAGGTAAGTATTCTAAACTTTTGTTGTGATATATATGTGGGCTTAATGGGCTTGAGGGACGTAGACTAGTATGATAGTATTGATGGACCATAGGCTTAGATAAACAACTGTTCAATTTCATAAGACTTAATTTCTCTGAACAAACCTGTACCCGAGTCGTAAGACTAGGGTGTGGCAACAGGCATACACATGTCTAGGATTGGATCCGGAAGAGCTTGGTATTTAAGCAGTCCTAGTGGCTCACCTCCTCTTCGCTGGAATCTTACCTGGTGCGTAGTGACTGTTCACCTTAGCTGAGTTAGGGTGTGGCAACGGGCATACGCATGTCTAGGAGTGGATTCAGGGAGAGCTTGGTACTTGAGCAGTCCTAGTGACTCACCTCCTCTTGACTAGAATCTTACCTGGTGCGTAGTGACTGTTCACCCTAGCTACGAGGACTTGTTGATGGGCCAAACCCTATAATTAAAACCCGAAAGGGACCAGCCACCCTATTTGAAAAAAAAATTCCAACCAACCATGAATTTATAAAATACCTATGTTTTGGAAAACTTTTACCCGAAAACCTCATGTTTACAAGAGTAACCTGGTTTATGAAACGAGATTTTTCAACGTACCCCTGTTTAAAAAAAAACACGTCAACAACAACAACATCAAAATATCCCTGGTTTGTAAAATCACCAAATTACCCTTGTTTTGCAAAATGACCAAAATATCCCTGGTTTGTAAAATTACCAAATCACCCTTGATTCACAAAATTACTGAAATACCCTTGGATTGTCAAATTACTGAAATACCCCCAGATTGCCAAATTACCGAAATACCCCCGGATTACAAAATTACTGAAATGCCCCCGGATTGTAAAATTACCAAAATACCCTTATTTCACAAAATCACCAAGGAACCCAATTTTGGAAAATTACGAAAATACCCTTATAGGATAAATTACAAAAATACCCCTGGGTAGTGAAACAACGAAAATACCCTTACATGATGAATGTAAGTTCATGGATGCTAATTATATGTTGATGATTGAATGTATGTGTTTCCTAAAATTAGAGGATACGAACTTGAGACTGAATTGTGAATGCGAATTCGAAAGAACTACTCTTAAAACTACTATTCATAAGACTGTTCATGGTTAAGCAGTGGAAGAAAACTAATAATTCATAAAATTTCTAATCAGATAAACGCGAAGCGGTAGAATGAGTACAAGGGGTAGAGGACGTCCGCCACATGGTCGTGGTAGGGGTAGGATGACGGTGTCGGAACCAGTAGGATCTGGTCATGGATCTGGAAACGAGATGCTAGCTACGGAGGAGGAGTTTCTGGATCAGACTGCCGAAGATGACGCGATATCTTAGGCAATGCTAAGGGTTTTAGAGAGGGTTGCTGGGGCTGGTATGGACACAGGAGCCCAAAAATTTGTGCCGGAACGGCTTAGGGCCAACGGGTAGAAGTGTTTAGGGGAATCACTGGTGTAGCCCCAAGTTCAGCTGAGTATTGGTTGGAGGCGATAGAACGCATAATGGATGATTTGGATTTCACGGAGGAGGAGAAGTTGAAAGGAGTTGTATCTCTCCTGCGGGATGAAGCATATCAATGGTGGCTTACGGTTAAGGATGGAGCTGTGGCTGACCGTATCACCTAGGATCTCTTTAAAACAACGTTCCAGAGTAAGTATATTGGGACAAGTTATGTGGACGCGCAGCGTAGAGCATTTTTGAATCTGGTGCAAGGAAGTAGGTCGGTGGCTGCGTACGAAGCGGAATTCTTACGCCTTAGTCGTTATGCTCGTGGGATGGTAGCCACGGAGCATGAACGTTGTGTTAGGTTCGAAGATGGCTTGAGGGATGATTTGCGTGTTTTGATAGCCCCACAGCGGGAGAGGGAATTTGCTGTTCTAGTGGAAAAGGCTAAGATAGCCGAGGAGGTAAAGCGGACCGAGAAATTAAATCGGGATAGAGATAGGGGTGGAAATAAGAGGAATTTTGAAACACCCCAAACCCGGCCCACAAGCCCCGACCGGATCTGGTATGCTTCTTGAGAAAAACTCGTTTTGTCGTTTTGGAAAACATGTGATTTTGTGGTAAGAGAATAGATTTGAAGTACGATCTTGTTGAAAACCGGGTTGCGATTTAAGTTTGTTTCTTATTAAATCGTTAACTTTATGTTTTTAGAAAATTTATATATCAAAAGAAGAACCGAATTTAAAACTTATTATTAAGTTGAAAACCATAGGTATTTAGGTGTCAAAACAATTTAAGGTGTTCGTCAAAAATATATAATTATTTAGTTGAAGTTGAGCGTAGCAGAATAAAAATTTAAAACGTATAAATAAAATAGTTTTTGGCGGCCTTATTACAAAAACATAACCCAAAATAAATCCCGAAATAATAAAAGAAAACATAGTAAGTTTAATTAAAAGAAAACCCATATACTGAGTTGAGCAATGGCCACCACGTAGTTCTCGCTGACCCGGTCCATCGTGCTAAGTGTCACCTGAAAAAGATATCCCACGAGGGGTGAGTCAACAGACTCAATGTGCAACAGTACACTAAAAACCCAATCGATCATAGCAATAAAGCCCATTTAAATCACATTTAGCCATAAGCCCATAATATAGCAAATCAGATAATCACATGTACTTATAAAATGAAATGCAATCCCGAGCCCACCTAGATATCCATCCGCTACACACCACCCGTACCTACCAATCACACCGTGGGGATTACTAAATCGACCCTCCATCCGCTACACACCATCGAAGGCAGTCGCTGCAGTCAACTGCATATCGCCCTTATAAATTGTGGCATGGCCACCAGATAATTGTGACAAAGTCACCGGAATCATAATATGTGACTGAGGTCACCGGATACATAATATGTGACAGAAGTCACCGAATACAGAATATGTGACATAGTCACCGGATAATGTGGTAAAAACCACCGAAACACTTCCCCTTTATCAATATCACCCATATGCCCATGCAATAAACATATTATTTCGATATCATGCCATATACCCCCAAAATCATAACGGAATCATACACATTTCATATCCATGCTTATAGCATTATTAACGAAGTATTAGGGGTTTAACGTACCTGAATATCATGTACCATTGAATGGTACCCGCAACCATTATCATACATATTTCTTATTAACACATGCTAACATTAATACTATCAATCTATCGGAAATTTAGTGTAGGGCTACACACCTGATAACAGTCAGAACTATACTTTCCCGCTCGTCGATACCTAAATATTTATCACGCTTGATTAGAACACTAATACTTATAAAACTATACAAATGATAAGTACTCTAAATCCTTACCCTCGGAATCTCGAACAACAACTATATGCGATTTCTCTCCGATTGATGGTTCATAACCCGATGAAGAACCATGAACAAACAATGGCTCAGGGGTACGTACGACTTCAAATAATTGATTTTCGCCGGCAGAGGGTCCACAACCCGATGGAAAGTCTCGGATTCCCGACACAGCCCTTCATTTGAAATTTGAGGGTATAGCAGAACCACCCCTCTTCCAAACACTATTTACCACTCTTTTCGAACCTATTTTGTTTTCCCCAAAATCTTACGTTCACGGAAAAAAATAATGATCGAGCGATAGAGTCCCCTAAAACGAAATCGATTAATAGTCCATCTAAAACGATATAACAAGTAATATAGAAATCCTTACCTTAACACTTCGATTCAATTTTCTAACGAGTCACGAAGATTATGAATACCCCGAGTTCGGCCTTCTTTGACACTATAAAGATGAATAGGATTGTTTAAAGAAAGAATAAGCAGTACTATTTTCGATCAAAAGACCTTCTAAACAGTATGCATATTCGGCTAGAAAATAAAGAAATGAAAAGGGTTCTTACCACTTGGCTTGAAAGAATGATTATGAAGAGAAAATATGTGAGAAGATGGTTCGACTAAGAAAACAATTTTGATGGAAATGATGCTAGCAACATTCAACCATGGAGAAAAGTAGAAAAGAGAAAATGTGTTTCGGTTTTTGATAAATCGTGAAAAGAAGAAGAGAGAAGGTTGAGACTTGATGCGATTTGGTTGGTGACAATAGGGAGATTCGGCTTCAACAAGAGAATGAAGAGAAAGAGTATGAGGCTTTAGGGGTTACGGCAATGGTGAAATAAGGAGAGGGAGATTTCGGCCTTGACAAGGTAAATGAGAAGAGAAGAGAAGAAAAGAAAGGGATGAAAAATGGCCTTAGTGCTATGGTGATTTCGGCACTAGAGAGGAAGAGCTTGAGGGATTAGGCAAAAATTGAGGCCAAATGGTCAAAAACAATGACCAAAAGAAGAAAACAATAATGCTCACAATGCACCAATTGCATTCGATTTAGGGAGAGAAAATGAGAAGAAAGTTTTGTGAAAAAAAACCCCAAAAATGACCAAACATACTACCATCCTTACCTATGCTACCAAAATAGTCGGCCATCCCCCCTTAGACCACAAAATCGTCCATGTTCATGGACAAATTGACCATTCAAAGCTTCCAAAACAAAGCCCTTGATTCATGCCTTATGTCCCCCTAACTTACCAAAACCTTTTGATTCCTTACCTTAAGTTAATCACTTGCCTTTTTCCCTTAGTCTACTATCCATAAATGAAAGAGTCCATCCTTACCTTAATTAAAGTTTGACTGACACATGTCATACAAGTGCATAAAAAAAAATAAAAGTCATCTAATAGCTAGCCAAGGGATTCGAACTTCTTTCCTCATGCAACTACTCATGCGCCAACACCACCTTGCCAATTGCTCATCTTGTGCTAATTTTAAACACTTAAATTAACTTAAGTATCTGGGTCACTTGATCCACTTCACTAAAATACTCACTACTAAAAATTATTCTAGATCCGAATAATTCCAAGCCTTCACAAGACTATATTAGGCACACAATAAAATCATACCCGAGCTAACACAAGCAACAAGATGATACTCAAATTTTTAGGATGTTACAAATTTTGGATCGTCAGGGGCAACTGGGCGTACTCAGAAAAGGCCCAGGTCTGATGGACCGAAACGGGAAGAGAAATCTGCTACTGCTAACCAGACACCAAAGTGTGCTCGATGTGGCAAATTTCATGCCGGTGAGTGTTGGGCAGGCAGTGGGAAGTGCTTTTAGGTGTGGATCTACGGACCACCAAGTTAGAAACTGTCCGCAGCAACGGGACGGTGAAGGGACCATGGGTTGAGGGAATGCTCAGCCTGGCAGAGGAGGGCAGCAGCCACAAAGAGGTCGTGGTGCAGCCAGAGGTGGTAATGGTGCTGGTCGGGGTCGTGGAGCACCAGGTCAAGGGGAAGGAAACAGTGAGGCGAGATAGCTGGGGTTGGTCTATGCTGTCAGATGTCGAGAGAAGGCTGACGCACCGGATGTCATAACCGGTACGTTTTTAATTTTTGGCTTGCCTTACACTGCATTGATTGACATTGGGTCGACACATTCGTATGTAGCTAGTAGCGTATCTGGAGCTTTAAGGTTAGAATCTGAAATTACCTCTAGGGCAATGACTGCGGTTAGCCCGTTAGGACAATCTGTAGTAGTGGTTAAACTCTATCGGGAAGTACCTCTAGAAGTTCAGGGGATAGTTTTTCGAACGGATCTAATGGAATTACCGTTCGGGGAGTTTGATTTAATTTTAGGCATGGATTGGCTTGTGAAGTATCAAGCTAATCTAGATTGTGCGGCCAAGAGTATGGTGTTAAAAACCCCCGAGGGTGATGAAGTGTTGGTGATAGGTGAAAGGGGGAACTGTCTGTCGAATGTAATAACTGCCCTAAGAGCAGAAGGGATGGTGAAGAAAGGGTCCGAGGCAGTTCTATTGTTTGTTCGGGCTCTAGAAGCTAAAGATCTGACTGTTGGGGACGTCAAGACGGTAAAAGAATTTCCTAATGTTTTCCCCGAAGAGCTTTCGGGATTACCCCCAGATCGTGAAGTGGAGTTTGGTATCGATCTTCTTCCGGGAACAGTGCTGGTATCTATTGCTCCGTATAGGATAGCGCCAAAGGAGTTGGTGGAGTTAAAAGCGCAGATTCAGGAGTTGCTGGATAGAGGGTTTATTCGGCCCAGTGTGTCGCCTTGGGGAGCGCCGGTGTTATTTGTTAAGAAGAAGGATGGATCAATGCGTATGTGCATTGATTATCGCCAGTTGAATAAGCTAACAATCAAGAACAAGTATCCATTGCCAAGGATCGATCACTTGTTTGATCAGTTGAAGGGGGCCTCAGTCTTTTCAAAGATAGATCTGAGGTCAGGATACCATCACCTTAGGGTCAAAGAGGCGGATATTCATAAGATTGCTTTTCAGACTCGCTACGGTCACTATGAGTTTATGGTGATGCCATTTGGATTGAACAACGCGCCAGCAGCGTTCATGGACATGATGAACCGAGTGTTCCAACCCTACCTAGATCGGTGTGTCGTGGTGTTTATAGACGATATCTTGGTTTATTCGAAGTCAGAGGAGGAGCATGATGCTCATCTGTGAATAGTTTTGCAGATTTTAAGAGAGAAACAGTTGTATGCCAAATTCAGTAAGTGTGAATTTTGGCTAAGGGAAGTTACGTTTCTAGGGCACGTTGTGTCGGCGGAAGGGATTAGGGTTGACCCTCGGAAGATCGAAGCGGTGTTGGATTGGAATCCACCTAGGTCTGTGGCTGAGATTAGGAGTTTTCTTGGCTTAGCTGGGTATTACCGAAGGTTTGTTGAAGGATTTTCTTCGATTGCGGCACCATTGACTAAGTTGATACGGAAAGGAGTTCATTTTGTTTGGTCTGATAAGCAGCAGGAGAGTTTCAAAAAGTTAAAGAGGTTTCTGACGGAGGCTCCGGTATTGATTCAGCCGGAGGCAGGGAAGGAGTTTGTAATTTACTGTGATGCGTCACACGTAGGATTAGGATGTGTGTTGATGCAAGATGGAAAGGTGGTTGCATATGCATCTCGGCAGTTAAGACCGCATGAATCGAATTGTCCGACTCATGACTTGGAATTGGCGGCAGTGGTGTTTGCCTTAAAATTTTGGAGGCATTATTTGTACGGGGAGAAATCTGTCATTTACACAGATCATAAGAGCTTGAAGTATCTTTTGACTCAGAAGGAGTTCAATCTAAGGCAGAGAAGGTGGATCGAGTTGCTAAAAGATTACGATTGCTCGATCGAGTATCACCCGGGTAAGGCTAATGTAGTGGCGGATGCTCTAAGTCGTAAAGTAGTCTCTGACTTAAGAGCAATGTTTGCTCACCTTAGTTTATATGAGGATGGAAGTTTATTAGCGGAACTTCAAGTAAAACCCTCTTGGATCAGCCAGGTAAAGGAGAGGCAACAGACCGATGAGTTGCTAAAAGGGAAATTGCCGCTAATCTCAAAGGATGGGCCAGCAGAATTCAGTATGAATGAGAAAGGATTGTTATGCTTTCGAGGGAAAGTTTGCATGCCAAAAGATCTGGAGTTAAGGCGTAGGATTTTGAATGCGGCGCATGGTAGTGCATACGCTATGCACCCTGGGGGAAGTAAGATGTTTCGGGATTTGAGAGATCAGTTTTGGTGGCCGGATTTGAAGCAAGAAGTAACTGAATTGGTGGGTAAGTGTTTGACCTGTCAGTAGGTCAAGGCAGAACATCAATTACCATCAGGATTATTGCAGCCAGTGAAGATTCCACAATGGAAGTGGGAAAGAATCACCATGGACTTTGTTAGTGGGCTTCCCCTTACACCCACTAAGAAAGATGCGATTTAGGTAGTTGTTGATCGCCTGACGAAGTCCACACACTTCATACCCGTACCTGTTGACTATTCCTTGCAGAAGTTAGCCAAATTATACATAGCGGAGGTGGTGAGGTTGCATGGAGTACCGGTTTCGATCATATCAGATAGGGACCCTAGGTTCACCTCTCGATTTTGGAAGGCGTTGCATTAGGCGTTGGGTACGAAGTTGGATTTCAGTACAATGTTTCATCCTCAGACCGATGGACAGTCTGAGCGGGTAATTCAGATCTTGGAGGACATGTTGAGAGGATGTGTCATTGATTTCAGTGGTAGTTGGGAAGAGTTCTTACCGTTAGCAGAATTTGCTTACAACAATAGCTACCAGTCAAGTATTCAAATGGCGCCTTACGAAGCTTTGTACGGGCGGAAGTGTCGTACTCCTACCTGCTGGACAGAACTAGGGGAACATCGAATTTTGGGTCCGGAGTTGGTGACCGAGATAGAAGAGAAGGTTGAATTGATTCGGGTTCGACTGAAGGAGGCGTCGGACAGACAAAAGTCTTTAAGGATATAGAGTTTGTAGTGGGTGATAAAGTATTCCTAAAGGTCGCCGTGGAAAAAAGTAATAAGGTTTGGTCGAAAGGGTAAATTAAGTCCCAGATTTATCGGACCATATAGGGTGTTGAAGTGAGTAGGACCAGTAGCCTATCAGCTGGAGTTACCTCCGGAGTTAAGTCAAATTCACTATGTATTTCACGTCTCCATGCTAAGACAATACCGTTCGGATCCGTCTCCCATTGTGCCTGTGGAGGAAATCGAGGTAAGACCCGATCTATCCTTCGAAGAGGAACCAGTAGAAATTCTGGATCGTGATGTCAAGGTGTTGCGAAGGAAAACAGCTCCATTGGTTAAGGTGCTGTGGCGGAATCATGGTTCTGAGGAGGCTACATGGGAACCCGAGGAAGCAATGCGGCAGCAATACCCCCATCTTTTCTGATCAGGTAATTTCGAGGACGAAATTTCTTTAAGGGGGTAGAACTGTAACATCCTGAATTAATGGGTCTATGCGTCTAGTATAAGGATATGTTTAATATGTCAATTTAAGTAATAGGGGTCCAAATTGGGCTCAGAATTAGGTAAAGGCCTTGGTTAAATTATCTGATTGGGAATTATAAAGTTAAAAGGTGGTAATTGTGTTTAAAATACCAACGTGGGCTTGTGGCCCAACAAAAGGTGGCACTGCAAGGGAATTAGAAGTTGGCGCCATTAACAATTAAAGGGGCCCAAGTTTTGGCCGCAAGGAGCCCATGTTTTTGGGCCATTTTCGGCACTTAAAATGGAGCAAGGGGTGACACCACACACAAGGAGTTAGGGGCCCAAAATTTAAGTTTTATGGAGCCCAAATCTTTTAATTCAAGTTAGCTAAAATCGGCATTAGGGTTAGGTGAGGTGGACGGCTACAAGGCTAAAAAATAGGAGGATTTATATGGATTTTATAATTGATAATATAGAAGATGAAAAGGAGAAAAGATAGGAGCTATCTGCAAGGCAAGGTGATGGCCGAAAATCCACCACCTAGAGGAGTAAAGAATTCGGCTACTTCATGGATAAGGGGTGCCGAATTTTCCCTTTTTATTAGATTGACTTTTAGTTATCAGGAAGGGCGTTTTCGGTTTTTAACAATAGGTGCCGAAATTTCTATAAATAGGGGAGGGATATCTCATTGATCCTGGCATTTAAACCCTAATTTCCTCTTCATTCTTGTGCCGAAATTTTTAATCTCTCCCTCTCCAATTTCTTTTCTTCAATTTCTTCAAAAGCCGAAACCTCTTCTCCATTCTTTTTCCCCTTGAGCCGAAATCTCCATAGTTTTTCTTTATTCATCCTATTTGAGAATTAGTTCTATTCTTCCGGCATTTAAATCTTTTCTTTGACATTGCCGAATCTTCTCTCCAAGTGCTAGCCGCATTCCCTGTACTAAGGTAAGTGTCGACTTCTGTTAGATCTCATGTTCTATTTTGGTTCTTGAAAGGCAAAAGCCAAAAAGCTAATAGTTTAATGGTTCTATGTTGGGCGGCATTCCGGGATTGGTCGTCTAGATCTAAAAGCCGAAAATCACTAGTCTCCAATTTCAGGATTTTAAGGCAAAGGAGAGAATCCCTAAGTTTAAGAAATGAGCAGTATCTGTCGTTCGAGATTGGCCACTTGGTTGTGGACCGGTTTCTGAACAACACCTTAGGCAGATAGCAGTTGTGTCGACTACGGATAGCGTCCACATAGAAAGCATCATTTTATTGGTAATCAGGTGTGTAGATCTCTAACACACTCTTTAATTGTAATTTATGTGTTATGGGCTAAAAAACCAGAAAGAGGCTGTGTAGACAGTCGAATGAAACCCTAAAAGAGGTTAGGCAAGGATGCCAGGTACGTAATCATAGAAATTCTCTATGTGTATCGAAATATATGAAAGCCTGTATGATGCATGGGGTGGGAATATGATATTGAAAGGGAAGTGCATGACAGGTCACTCGGTGATCGGTGGTAGAAATCCCACACATATAAATGTTAGGTCACATAGTGATCGGTGGCTATGCCACATTTAATAATTCCTAAAGAACAGGAACAGGTAGTACGGCTGTCGTTTTGGTGTGTAGCGGATGGAGGGTTGTTTGTAGAAATCCCCAAGGTGTGATGGTTGGTACGGGCTGGTGTGTAGAGGATGGAAACCTAGGATGGGTTGGGCTATTCATCATTTATTATTTGATATATGATTATGATTGATACCTTCATGTATGGGCCAGGGCCCATAATGTGTTTGTGGGCTCAGGTCGTTGTGTGTATCGATATTTATACACTGAGTCTTGGTGACTCTCACTTTCCTTTTTCTCTACTCTTTCAGATGAGCAGTAGAACATGGTCATGGGAGCCGAGACGGACTCGAGGGTCCATCAAGTTGTTAATTCTGCAAATTATTTCGATTTTTATTAGGTTTTATTTTATTCTTATTTTGGGAATATTTATGTAATAAGGCCCCATAGTTTTTATTCAACTAAGTAGTTTTCAATGTTCCACAACTTACGAATTTGTGTCAAAGATTTTATTATACTTAATAATAATAATACAAAGGTTCTATTTTTTTTAAAATGTCAATTATTTATTCAGATAAAGTCTAATTAACTTATGACTTCCAAAACCAACAAAGCAAAAGTTTTCAATGTACAACTCGTAGCATACCAGATCTGGTCAAAACGCATGGGTCGGGTTTGGGGGTGTTACATCTTACCTCTATTTCAACCTAGTTTTGTTACACCCCAAAATTGGGCCTAAAAGTTTTGAGAGTAATTTAGGGATTTGCCCTCAAAATGTGCTCAAAAAATTTCAAGCATGGTAAACAAGAAATGTCTTCGTCTATGGCTTTTAGGAAGTTAATTAATGTTTTGAAAAAGAAGTGGAAAAGACCTTTAATTTTAAAATATGGACTAGTTTGTAAAGGGGTTAAAATTAGGAGTACCTTAAGGGTAAATATACCAAAGTCTAAAATTGACCTATTCCTTCCCTTCACCTACAGTAAACTCACAAAAACTATTCTCCTCACCTCTTGTTACTATCCCTTGATTTTCCAAACTTCAATCCTTATAATTTACATCATCTTCCAAGCATTAAATCTCTCTAGAATTAAAAAAAAATAAAAAAAATCATTGATTTAGCTATTGTTCAAATTGTGGGTTTTCTCAGATTGACTGTCAAACATTCATTTTTCTCTCAATGAAGGTAATGTTTCCTTTTCCTATTAGTTTTTGATGAAATCTAGCCTTTTAAATTGAGTTTTTATTCATTAAATCAAAAGTTATGAGTATATGTAGAAATTTGGGTTGTTAATGGTGGAATTCGAGAATTTGAATGAAAACGATGTTTCAAAGTGTTTTTAAACTTGTTTTGATGTGCTTATAAGGTTTCTAAACTTTTGTTAAAGTTTCGTTAAAGAATTCTAAGGTTTTTTTTTAGTTTTCATGAAAATGGCTATTGTACGAAATTTTAGAACCATGAATCTGTGTAGTTTTGTGTAGTTTGAAGATTGAGAATAATTTTTAGGTAATTAATTAGAGGATGGGAATCATTTTTAGGCAAAGGGATTGAGTAAACATTAAGATATTTGGGTTTTGGATTTGCAAGTCAAAAATTTCAGTTCTAAGAGAAAGGAACCTTAGACCTGGGGTTTTGATTATTTGGGTGTGTCTATAGCTGTAAATTACTTATGTTTGTTGTGTGGTTAATTTTGGAGAAGATTCAAAATTGTTGAAGCCTTCGACGATTAAGGATAAAAAAAATAGGGAAAGTTAGTTTAATGGTAAGTGTTTGGAACCACTACTAGTAGACATGATTCATAGGGTTAATTGAGAGCTTAGGAGTAGCCTAAACCCCTACTCTAAGTTCCGAGTGTAAGCTTTCTTATACCCGTCATTTAATTCACAAAATATGTTATTGTATGATGTGAATTGAGTATTAAGTTGTGATAATGTGACATAGGATATATACTTGTGATGGCTATTGTGAATGTGTTAATTTTGGGTATGTTATACATACTGAATGTTAGGGATTATGTTGTGCTTATAATGTGAATATGCAGTGAAAGTGTGCAGAAAATGGTAAGTAAAAATACGTGTATAATTGTAGAGATTTTGGCCTTGTGATCTTTGAGACCATTGGATATAGTTGGCATGCATAGGATTTTTGAGTACTTACCCTTGTGTTGTGTTTTTTGGGCATTAAGGTTCGGGATGTAACAACCCGATTTTGGGACTAGTCAGAATAGTAGTTTCGAGACCATAAATCTGAGGTTAGAGAAATTATTTTAATATTATTTCAAGTGTCAATGCATGATTATATTAGTGTTTGAAAATTTTGGTAAATTAATTTTAGCGATTTCATGCTTAATTTTGAAAAAAGGACTAAATCGCATAAAGTGCGGAAGTTTTGTTCTAGAAGCTAAAGGTGTTAAATAGCTATGGAACACTAAAGTAGAGGTCCTTATTGAGTAAATAGACCAGTGAAATTATGGTGGTTGGACATGAATTTTTAATTCATGAAATTGGTCAAAGTTTGGTGTCATTAGGTGACTAAATGAATAAAATAAAATAAAACAAAGAAAAAGTTATCATCTTTTCCCATCTTCTTCCTCTTCCATTGAAAATTTCATCAAACTTAAGGGTTTTGAGAGCTCAAAATTTCAGCCAAGCTTTTCTCTTGCAAGTAAGTGATTTTGGTAGTTGTTTTTGTTAATTTTTGTGTTTTTGAAACCCCTATAGCTTAATCTAGCTAATGATGGGACTGTTTTGTAAAATAGTTGAGAGTTCAGGGTCTTGCCATGAGAGTATTTATATTGTTTTCTGAAATTTTATGAAAGAAAATGAAACTTGGTTGTTTAATAAACAACTTTTGTGAAAGAATTTTTCATGAAAACACCTAAAAGGACCATTTTGTGAAGTTTATAAAATAGATGGTAAATGTGTGAAATAATAGAAATTGTGAGCTGCTACAACTATAAATTAGATTCGATTAGGCTTGTTAAAGGAGGAAATTTGATTAAAATCGTTTTACGAGTCTAGGGGCAAAATTGTAATTATGTGTAAGTCTAAGGGCAAAATAATAATTTTGCCAAAGTAGGAATTTTGGAATATTTTTATTCATGTGGTGATTAAATAAGTAAATTTTGTCATTATAGATCAAGAAAAACAGAATTCAGACCTAGATCGGGGGAAAACCAAGCTATTGGGCTAAATCGAACTAGTCACCCATATTTTGTATACCAAGGTAAGTTGTACGTAAATAATACAACTCATGGGCATGTTGTAACAACCCGATTTTGGGGCTAGTCGAAACAGTGGTTTTGGAACCACTTATTCGGGGCCTGAGAAATTATTTTTAATATTGTGTTATAGCATGCTTATATGAGTGCATGAAAATTTTGGTGAATTAATTTTAGTGATTACTTGCTTAATTTCGAAAAAGGACTAAATAGTATAAATTGCGAAAGTTTTGTTCTACAAGCTAAAGGTGTTGAATAGCTAGAGAACCTTAAATTAGAGGTCCTTAATGTGCAAATAGGCCCTTATGAGAGTGATGGTCAGCCGTAGGGGACAAAAAAAACGAAAATTGGTCAAAGTTGGTGGCATTAGGTGACTTAATTGATGAAATAATATAAAATAAAGAGCAGAAAGGATATCACCTTTCATCTTTCTTCTCTCCACCGATTTTTCCCCAAGAAAACAACCATGGAAGCTTGAAAATTTTCAGCAACTTACAACCCTTGCAAGTAAGTGATTTTGGTGGTTGTTTTTGATAATTTTTGTACTTTTGGAACCCCTATAGCTTAATCTAGCTAATGAGGGGACTATTTTGCAAAATGGTTGAGAGTCTAGGTTTTTACCATGTGAGTATTCAAGTTAGTTGCCGAAATTTTATGGATGAAAATGAATCTTGGTTGTTAAATAAACAACTTTTGTGAAAAAGGTTTTTCATGAAAACACCTAAAAGTTACCATTTTGTGAAGTTTGTAAAATAAGTAGTAAATGTGTGAAATAACTAAAATTGTCAGCTATTTTAAGCTTAATAAAGGTACGACTAGGCTTGGGTAGTGAAGAAATTTGATGAAAATCGTTTTACGAGCCTAGGGGCAAAATCATAATTATGTGAAAGCCTAAGGGCAAAACGATAATTTTGCCAAAGTTGGAATTTTGGAATGTCTTTATTAATTTGGTGATTAAATAAGTAAAAATTTTCATTATAGATCAAGAAAAACGGAGTCCGAACTTAGACCGAGGGAAAACCAAGTTATTGGACTAAATCAAACTAGTCGCCCATATTTTGTATATCAAGATAAGTTGTACGTAAATAATACAACTCTGTTGTTATTATGCATTAAACAATTGGTATTGTATAAAATATTTGATTATTGTTATGAATATGCTTAACTAAATTTGATGTGGTATACTTCCGGTTGAACCTTAGGAATAGATTGGATATCCACGTCATGACATTTGAGTGACATGTGTGCTAGTGTAAGACCATGTCTGGGACATGGCATCGACATTGAGATGAGAGCTATTGTAAGACCATGTCTAGGACATGGCATCAGCCTCGATATGTAAGCCAGCGTAAGACAATGTCTGGGACATGGCAGCTGCATTGAGATGAGAGCTAGTGGAAGACCATGTCTGGGACATGGCATCGGCCTCAATATGTGAGCCAGTGTAAGACCATGTCTGGGACATGGCATCGGCATCATACCCTCTCGTGTGAGGCTTGTCGGGTATCCTTTGGTATTCCAACTTGTTCAACGAGTAATTTAAAGCTTGTGTCAAAAGTGAAAAAAGTTACAACTATATTGTAAGTGATACAGATACCTACACGAAATTCATGAGAATGAGCTTAATTTATGTTGTATGATTAGTAAGGATGAAAATGCGTATGTTATGCCTTAAATCATTTGAGATTTATGTGCAAATTTATAATGCGTTATGAGTATGATAATGCATGGTAATTATTGTTGAGTATTTATATGCGACTTACTAAGCTTTATGTTTACTCCCTTTCTTTTCTATTTTCTTATAGTGATGCTAAGCTAGCTTGGGGATCAGCAGATGTCGGAGGCATCGATCACACTATCAATCTGAACATTTGGTATAGTTAGATTTATCATTTTGAGTATGACATGTATAGGGGCCTGCTCTTTGTCAAGTGTCATATTGATTTGGCCAAATGTGTTGGCTTGTCTTGAAGATTGATTCATTTTGTATAAGGCCAAGGATGATGGCTAATACTTGTTATTGATATATGAAAATGATGATGTTTTCTTGAATGTGCAATTTGCACAGTGAAATATATGGTGTGTTAATGCATGAATGAGTAGGTTGCATGATTAGATTGATGAAGTATGTGATAATTTTTGCATGTGAATAGAGTGTAGTAGCCTTGATGTGTGTATGTCTTGATGTGGCTTATATTGGTGCAAGTAAGGGTGGCAAAAGGGCTTGGGAAATAGCCTTGTTTATGTTCACATAGGTAGACACACGAGCGTGTGTCTAGGTCGTGTGTGACACACGGTCTGCCCCATGGGCGTGTATTTCGGCCGTGTGTCCCCCTGCAGCTAACTTGGAAAATCAGAATGCCCATTAGTAACCACACGGGCTGAGACACTATCGTGTGTCTCAATCGTGTGGAAGACACGGCTATAGGACATTGGCATGTGCCTAAGACGTGTGAAGTTTGCACCTTAAATTCACCACTCGACCTAACACACGAGCGTGTGCCTTGGCCGTGTGACCTTAAAATGTTCCTGACGTCAGAAACATAATGTCAAGGTTTTAACACACGGGCTGAGACACGGACTAAGGACATGGCCATGCAGGCCACACGGCTGTGCCCCAAGTCCACACGGGTGTGTGCCCCTATTTTTTTTAATGAAATTTTTTGAAGTTTTCTAAGGTTCCCAGTTTAGTTCAGAATCGCTTTTAATGTATGTTTTGGGCCTCGTAGGCTCATATTAAGGTCTTTAAGATGAAGATTGAAAAGTTTTAAATTTGAACGAAATTTCATAACCCGAAAATGTTTGTATGAATGTTTTTAAGTAAGATAACACCTCGTACCCTGTACCGGCTTTGGATACGGGTAAGAGGTGTTACATTTAGTGGTATTAGAGCTATGGTTTAGTCGATTCTCGGACTAACCTAGCGTGTGTACGAGTCTAGCTATACATGCCATATATGAATTATGATAGTGTGACGACTCTTGACAATTTAAAATGTGTTTTATATAGTAAATGGATCCCAGCGGAGTAGTGGCGGATGAAGTAGATAGTAATGCTTCAGCTCTTGTAGAAGGGACCGCGACAGTCGAAAGTGGGCCCGTGACACTGAGTCAAGGCGAAGGGGCTAGAGAAGCCTTCCTCCATATGATGAATGTTTGGTATTCGAAATTTGTTCGTGCAAACCTGAACGCTCCACCTCCTCCACCCCCTCCAATCCCTCAGCCTGCCCCTACAGCTCCCTAAGTAGTGGAAATGATTAGAAGGGAAAAACCTCCGGTAGACATAATTCGAAAGCAAGGGGCTGAGGAATTTAGAGCGAATATAGATTATGACCCAAAGAGAGTAGAATTCTGGCTAGAAAATACCATTAGGGTATTCGATGAGTTGTCTTGCACACTTGAGGAGTGCATGATGTGTGTTGTGTCACTCCTGCGAGACTCGGGCTACCAATGGTGGAACACCCTTGTGTCGGTTGTACTAAGGGAAGGGATAACTTGGGAATTCTTTCAGGAAGAGTTCTGTAAAAAGTATATTAGCTAGAGGTTTATAGACCAGAAAAGGAAGGAATTCCTTGAGCTAAAACAAGGTCGAATGACGATAACCAAATATGATCGTGAGTTTGTAAGGCTCAGAAATACACTTGAGAGTGCGTATCCACCGAATCCATCATGTGTAAGAGGTTTGAGGATGGATTAAATGAGGACATCTTATTGTTTGTTGGTATCTAGAACTGAAAGAATTTGTTGTGCTAGTAGAGAGAGCTTGCAAGGCTGACGAATTGGCTAAAGAGAAAAGGAAACCGATATTGAGTCTCATGACTCAAAGAAAAGACAATTGGGGAAATCATTTTAGTCCTTGTCCAAGAAATCGAGAGAATTCACTACCTGATCAAATGCTTCAGCGAGATTCTCGAGTAGAAATAGGAGTAAGCAATACTCGGTGTCTAAAGCTCAAACCACTTCTATTACGAGTGTTGATAGTGCTCGACAAAATAAACCGGAGTGTTCACAGTGTGGTAGACGACATTTCAGTGCATGTCAAGGAAATGATAGAGGCTATTTCAAGTGCGGTTCACTAGGCCATTTCATTCGAAACTGTCCTGAGATAGAGGAAAAAGACAGAAAGCAAGATGTGCGAGCGAGTAATGCACCTTTGAGGGGTAGATCACAAAAGAACTCGGGAAGTGGGGCTAGCAGCAGAGGTGCATCTAGAGATTCCGTCATGAGGTCCGAGGGCCGAGCGCTTGCAAGGACTTATGCCATTTGCGCTCGCGAAGAGGCATCATTACCGGATGTGATTACGGGTACTTTTTCTCTTCACGATATTTCTGTTGTTGCTTTGATTGATTCGGGATCTACCCATTCATATGTTTGCATGAAATTGGTGTTTAGCATCAATATGCTTGTTGAGTCTATAGAAATTGTGATAAAAGTGTCAAACCCATTAGGCAAGCATGTGTTAGTTGATCAAATATGTAAGAATTGTCCTTTGACAATTAGAGGTCATTGTTTTCCGACTAACCTCATTCTGTTGCCGTTTGATGAATTTGACGTGATTCTTGGTATAGATTGGTTAACTGCACATGATGTGATAATAAATTATGGAAGAAAATTTATTGAACTGAAAAGTGAAAATGGGGATATTATTCGGGTTGAATCAGGTGAACCGGATAGCTTATGTGTACTGATTTCTTCTATGTCTGCTAAGAAATACGTGAGAAAAGGGTACGAGTCCTATCTTGCATTTGTGTTGAATACCCAGAAGTCGGAAGTAAAGTTTGAATCAGTGCGTGTGGTATGTGAGTACTTGGATGTGTTTCCGGAAGAGTTGCCCGAGTTGATTCCAACTAGGGAAGTTGAGTTTGGTATTGAGTTAGTCCCTGGTACGACACTTATTTCGGTTGCCCCATATAGGATGGCATCGTTGAAGTTAAAAGAGCTTAAGGTTCAGCTACAAGAGTTAGCGGATAAGGGCTTTGTGAGACTGAGTTATTCTCCGTGGGATGTTTTGGTACTTTTTGTGAAAAAGAAAGATGGCTCATTGAGATTATGTATAGACTATGACAGCTCAACAAGGTTACAGTTAAGAACAAGTATCCTTTGCCAAGGATTGGCAATTTGTCTGACCAATTGAAGAGAGCCGCAATGTTTTCTAAGATAGACCTGAGGTCCGGTTATTACCAGTTGAGGGTTAAGGAGCAGGATGTGTCGAAAACTACATTTCGGACGAGGTATGATCACTATGAATTTTTAGTTATGCCTTTTGGTTTAACAAATGCTCCTGCTGTATTTATGGATTTGATGAATCGTATTTTCTGACCATAATTGTAGAAATTTGTTGTTGTTTTTATTGATGATATACTGGTTTATTCTCGTGATGAGACCTAACATGCTGAGCATTTGAGAACGATTTTGCAAACTTTAAGAGATAAGCAGTTGTATGCTAAGTTCAGCAAAAGTGAATTTTGGCTTCGAGAAGTCAGATTCTTAGGACACATCGTGTCGGGTGATGGAATTAGAGTTGACCCGAGTAAGATCTCGGCTATTGTTGATTGGAAACCTCCAAGGAATGTGTTAGAGATTAGAAGCTTTTTGGGTTTAGCCGAATACTACAGACGATTTGTTAAAGGATTCTCCATGATTGCTACACCGATGACGAGGTTGCTACAGAAAGATGTCATGTTCGAATGGACAAAGAAGTGCCAACAGAGTTCTGAGAAACTAAAAGCATTGTTGACCAAATCCCCCAGTTTTAGTGCAACCGGAATCGGGAAAAGAATTTGTGGTGTATAGCGATGCATCCTTAAATGGATTGGGGTGTGTGCTTATGTAAGAAGGCAAGGTAATAGCATATGCCTCGAGACAACTGAAGCCGCATGAGAAAAACTATCCGACTCACAACTTAGAGTTAGCCGACATAGTGTTCGCACTGAAAATTTGGAGACACCATTTGTATGGCTAGAGATGCAGAGTATTCGCCGACCATAAAAGTCTAAAGTATTTGATGACTCAAAAGGATTTAAATCTATGGCAGTAGAGATGGTTAGAGTTGATAAAGGATTATGAGTTGATGATTGACTATCACTCTGGAAAGGCGAATGTGGTCGCCGATGCTTTGAGTAGGAAGTCATTGTTTGCCTTGAGGGCTATGAATACCTAGTTGTCTATGATTGATGATGGTTCGGTCATAGCAGATTTAAGAGCTAGACCGATGTTTCTGCAAGTGATTTTGGTGGTTGTATTTGATAATTTTTGTACTTTTGGAACCCCTATAGCTTAATCTAGCTAATGAGGGGACCGTTTTGCAAAATGGTTGAAAGTCCAGGGCTTTACCATGTGAGTATTCAACCTTGTTGCTAAAATTTTATGGATGAAAATGAATCTTGGTTGTTAAATAAACAACTTTTGTGAAAAGGGTTTTTCATGAAAACAACTAAAATGGACCATTTTGTGAAGTTTGTAAAATAAGTAGTAAATGTGTGAAATAACTGATATTCTCAGCTATTATAAGCTTAATAAAGGTTCAGCTAGGCTCGGGTAGTGAAGAAATTTGATGAAAATCATTTTACGAGCCTAGGGGAAAAATCGTAATTATATGAAAGCCCAAGGGTAAAACGGTAATTTTACCAAAGTAGGAATTTGGAATGTCTTTATTAATGTGGTTATTAAATTAGTAAATTTTTTCATTGTAAATCAAGAAAAACAGAGTCCGAACTTAGACCAAGGGAAAACCAAGTTATTAGACTAAATCGAACTAGTCGCCCATATTTTGTATATCGAGGTAAGTTGTACGTAAATGATAAAACTCCATTGTTATTATGCATAAAACAATTGATATTGTATAAAATATTTCATTATTGTTACGAATATGCTTAACAAAATTTGATGTGGTATACTTCCGGTTGAACCTTAAGAATAGATTGGATATCCACGTCATGACATTTGGGTGACATGTGTGCTAGTGTAAGACCATGTATAGGACATGGCATCGACATTGAGATGAGAGCTAGTGTAAGGCCATGTCTAGGACATGGCATCAGCCTCGATATGTAAGCCAATGTAAGACAATGCTGGGACATGGCATCGGCATTGAGATGAGAGCTAGTGTAAGACAATGTCTGGGACATGGCATCGACCTCGATATGTGAGCCAGTGTAAGACCGTGTCTGGGACATGGCATCGGCATCGTACCCTCTCGTGTGAGGCTTGTCGGGTATCCTTTGGTATTCCAACTGGTTCAACGAGTAATTTAAAGCTTGTGTCAAAAGTGAAAAAAGTTACGACTATGTTGTAAGTGATACAGATACTTACACAAAATTCATGAGAATGAGCTTAATTTATGTTGTATGATTAGTAAGGATGAAAATGAGTAAGTTATGCCTTAAATCATTTGAGGTTTATGTGTAAATTTAATGCGTTATGAGTATGATAATACATGGTAATTATTGTTGATTATTTATATGCGACTTACTAAGATTTATGCTTACTCCCTCTCTTTTCTATTTTCTTATAGTGCTGCCAAGCTAGCTCAGGGACCAACAGATGTCGGAGCCATCGATCATACTATCAATCTGAACATTTGGTATAGTTAGATTTATTATTTCGAGTATGGCATGTATAAGGGCTTGGTCTTTCGTCTAGTGTCATATTGAGTTGGCTAAATGTGTTGGCTTGTCTTGAATATTGATTCATTTTGTATAAGGCCAAGGATGATGGCTAATACTTGTTATTGATATATGAAAATGATGATGTTTTCTTGAATGTGCAATTTGCACAGTGAAATATATGGTGTGTTAATGCATGGATGAGTAGGTTGCATGATTGGATTGATGAAGTATGTGATAAGTTTTGCATGTAAATAGAGTGTAGTAGCCTTAATGTGTGTATGTCTTGATGTGGCTTATATTGGTGCAAGTAAGGGTGGCAAAAAGGCTTGGCAAACAGCCTTGTTTATGTCCACACGGGTAGACACATTGTCGTGTGTCTAGGTCGTGCGTGACACATGGTCTGCCCCATGGGCGTGTGTTTTGGCTGTGTGTCCCCCTGCACCTAACTTGGCAAATCAAAATGCCCAGTAGTAACCACATGGGCTAAGACACAATCGTGTTTCTCAACCGTGTGGAAGACACGGCCATAGGACAAGGGCATGTGTCCAGGCCGTGTGAAGTCTGCACCTTAAATGTGAAAATAAATTCGCCACTCAGCCTAACACACGGGCATGTGCCTTGGCCGTGTGACCTTAAAATTTTACAAATGTGAGAAGCAGAATGTAAAGGTTCTAACACGGGCTGAGACATGAGCGTGTCATGGCCATATGAGGGACACGGGCCATGGACACAGGCGTGTGCCCCTGTTTTTAGTGACATTTTCCAAAGTTTTTCCAAAGAACTTGGTTTGGTCGCAAACCGTTTCTAAAGTGTGTTTTGGGCCTCGTAGGCTCATATTAAGGATTTTAAGACAAACTTTGAAAAGTTTTAAATTTGAACGAAATTTCATAACTCGGAAGTGTTTTTATGGATGTTATTACGTTAGGTAACGCCTCGTACCTTGTTCTGGTGTAGGATATGGATAAGGGGTGTTACATTTAGTGGTATCAGAGCTATAGTTTAGTTAATTCTCGGACTAACCTAGTGTGTGTGTGAGTCTAACTATACATGCCATATATGGAATATGATAGTGTGATGACTCCTAACAAATTTAAATTGTGTTTTTATTTAGTAAATGGATCCCGACGGAGCAGTGGCAAATGATGTCAAAAGTGATGCGCTGGCTCCCGCAGAAGGGACCGCGCCAGTCGAAAGTGGGCCCGTGACACTGAGTCAGGACAGAAAGGCTAGAGAAGCCTTCCTCCATATGATGAATGCTTGGTATTCAGAGTTTTTTCATGCAAACCCAAATGCTCCACCTCCTCCACACCCTCCAATCCTTCAGCCTACCGCTACAACTCCCTAAGTAGTGGAAATGATTAAAAGGGAAAAACCTCCAGTTGATAGAATTCAGAAGCAAGGGGCTGAGGAATTTAGAGCGAATATAGATGATGACCCAGAGAGGGCAGGTTCTGGCTAGAAAATACCATTAGGGTATTCGATGAATTGTCTTGCACACGTGAGGAGTGCATGAATTGTGTTGTGTCACTCTTGCGAGACTCGGCCTACAAATGGTGGAACACCTTTGTGTCAGTTGTACCAAGGGAAAGGATTACATGGGAGTTTTTCCAAGAGGAATTCCAAAAGAACTATATTAGCCAAAGGTTTATCGATCAGAAAAGAAAGGAATTCCTTGAGATAAAACATGGTCGAATGACGGTAACCGAGTATGAGCGTGAGTTTGTAAAGCTCAGCAAATACGCTCGAGAGTGCGTATCCACCGAAGCCATCATGTGTAAGAGGTTTGAGGACAGATCAAATGAAGACATTCGACTATTAGTTGGCATCCTAGAATTAAAAGAGTTTGTGGTGCTCATTGAGAGAGCTTGCAAGGCCGAGGAATTGGCCAAAAAGAAAAGAAATGCTGATATTGAGTCTCATGACTCAAAGAAAAGACAGTTGGGAAAATCATTTCAGTTCTCATCCAAGAAATCGAGAGAATTCACAAATCGATCAAATGCTTCAGCGGGATTCTCGAGTAGAAAGAAGAATAAGAATAGGTAGTGCTCGACAAAATAAACCGGAGTGTTCGTAGTGTGGTGGGCGACATTTCGGTGAGTGTCGAGGAAATGATAGAGGCTGTTTCTAGTGTCGTTCACTAGACAACTTAATTCGAAACTGTCCTGAGATAGATGAGAAAGATAGAAAGCAAGATGTGCGGGCAAGTAATGCTCCTTCTAGAGGTAAACCACAGAAGAACCTGGGAAGTGGGGCTAGCAGTAGAGGTGTGCCTAGGGATTCCACTTTGAGATCAAAGGGTAAAGCTCCTGCGAGGACTTATACCATTCGCTCTCGCAAAGAGGCTTCATCCCCAAATGTGATTACGGGTACTTTTTCTCTTCATGATATCTCTGTTGTTGCTTTGATTGATCCGGGGACTACCCATTCATATGTTTGTATAAAATTGGTGTTTAATATGAATATGCATGTTGAGTAACCCTTTAAGCAATCATGTGCTAGTTGACCAAGTGTGTAGAAATTGTCTCTTGACAATTAGAGGTTATTGTTTTCCGACTAATATTATGCTACTACCATTTGATGAATTTGACATGATTCTTGGTATGGACTGGTTAGCAGCTTATGATGTGATAGTAAATTGTGGGAGAAAATTTATTGAACTGAAATGTGAAAATGGGGATATCCTTCGGGTTGAATCAGGTGAATTGAATAGCTTGCCTGTAGTGATTTCTTCTTTGGCGGCTGAGAAATGTATAAGAAAAGGGTATGAGTCTTATCTTGCGTTTGTATTGAATACTCAAGTGTCGAAAGTAAAGATTGAGTCAGTGACAATGGTATGTGAGTATCCGGATGTGTTTTCGGAGGAGTTACCCAGATTGCCTCCAACTAGGGAAGTCGAGTTTGGTATTGAGTTAGTCCTAGTACGACACCTATTTTGATTGTCCCGTATTGGATGGCACCATTGGAGTTAAAAGACTTGAAGGTTCAGCTACAAGAGTTAACAGATAAGGGTTTTGTGAGACCAAGCTATTCTCCGTAGGGTGCTCCGGCATTTTCTGTGAAAAAGAAAGACGGGTCGATGAGGTTATGTATAGACTACAAACAACTCAACAAGGTGACTGTGAAGAACAAGTATCCTTTGCCAGGGATTTATGATCTGTTTGACCAATTGAAAGGAGCCACAGTGTTTTCTAAGATAGACCCGAGGTTCGGTTATTACCAGCTGAGTGTTAAGGAACAAGATGTACCGAAAACTGCATTTCGGACGAGGTATGGGCACTATGAGTTCCTTGTCATGCCCTTTGGCTTAACAAATGCTCCTTGTGTTTATGGATTTAATGAATCATTTTTTCCGACCGTACTTGGATAAGTTCATTGTTGTTTTTATCGATGATATACTAATTTATTCTCGTAATGAAAGTGAACATGCGAAGCATTTGAGAACTATTTTGCAGACTTTAAGAGATAAGCAGTTGTATGCCAAGTTTAGTAAAAGTGAGTTTTGGCTCCGAGAGGTCAGATTCTGAGGACACATCATGTCGGGTGATGGAATTAGAGTTGACCCGAGTAAGATCTCGGTTATTGTTGAGTGGAAACCGTCGAGGAATGTATCAGAGATTAGAAGCTTTCTAGGCTTAGCGGGTTACTACAGATGGATTGTTAAAGGATTCTCCATGATTTCTGCACCGATGACGAGGTTGCTATAGAAAGATGTCAAGTTCGAATGGACAGAGAAGTTCCAATAGGGTTTTGAGAAACTAAAAGCATTGTTCACTGAAGCCCCAATTTTAGTGCAACCGAAACTGGGAAAGGAATTTGTGGTGTATAACGATGCATCCTTAAATGTATTGGGGTGTGTGCTTATGCAAGAAGGCAAGGTAATAGCTTATGCCTTGAGATAGTTGAAGCCACATGAGAAAAACTATCTGACACACGATTTAGAGCTGGCCGCCTCGTGTTCGCATTGAAGATATGGAGACATTATTTGTATGGGGAGAAATGTCGGGTATTCACTGACCATAAGAGTCTAAAGTATTTGATGACTCAAAAGGAGTTAAACCTACGGCAGCGTCGATGGTTAGAGTTGATGATAATTGACTATCACCCTGGAAAGGCGTAAATGTGGTCGCCTATGCTTTGAGTAAGAAGTCATTGTTTGCCTTGAGGGCTATGAATACCCAGTTGTCTATGACTAATGATGGTTCGGTCATAGCAGAGTTAAGAGCTAGACTGATGTTTCTGCAAGAGATTTGTAAAGCTTAGAAAAGTGATGAAGAGTTACAAGCCAAGATAACTCAGTGCGAGACGGGTATTGAATTAGACTTTCGGATTAGTACCGACGGTTATTTGATGTTCCGAGAGAAGATCTATGTACCTAAGGATGAAGAGCTTATTAAGAAGATTTTGCAAGAGGCCCATAGTGGTTGTTTTTCTATCCATCCGGGTAGTGTGAAAATGTATAATGATTTGAAGAAAATGTATTGGTGGTCAGGAATGAAAAGAGACATCTCAGAGTTTGTCTCTAAGTGTTTAATTTGTCAGCAAGTGAAAGCCGAACACCAAGTACCTTCGGGTTTACTTCAGCCCGTGATGGTTCCCGAGTGGAAATGGGATCGTATTACCATGGATTTCATGTCTGGATTGCCGTTGACGCCAAAGAAGAAAGATGATGTATGGGTTGTGGTTGATAGGCTAACTAAGTCGGCTCATTTTATACCGGTGCGTACCGATTATCCACTTGAGAAATTGGCCGATCTGTATGTTTTTGAAATCGTGAGACTTCAGGGGTACCTTTATTGATCATTTCAGATAGAGATTCGAGGTTCACATCACAGTTTTGGAAAAAGTTGCAAGAAGCGTTAGGGACAAAACTTAATTTTAGTACTACTTTTCACCCACAAACTGACGGTCAGTCGGAAAGAGTAATTTATATTCTTGATGATATGTTGCGGTGTTGTGTTCTTGAGTTTCAAGGAAGTTGGGAAAGGTACTTACCGTTGGTAGAGTTTGCCTACAACAATGTTATCAGTAGAGTTTGAAAATGGCGCATTATGAGGCTTTGTATGGGCATAAGTGCCGAACACCCTTGTATTGGACTGAACTTAGAGAAAATCAGATACATGGGGTTGACTTAGCTAGAGAAACCGAAGAGAAAGTAAAAGTGATTCCTAGTTGTTTGAAGGCCACTTTGGATAGACAGAAATCCTACGCGGACTTGAAAAGGAAAGAGATTGAGTTTCAAGTCGGTGTTAAGGTATTTTTGAAAGTATCCCAGTGGAAGAAAGTCCTCAGATTCGGTAAGAAAGGAAAATTAAGTCCACGTTTTATTGGACCTTATGAGGTGACTGAAAGAATTGGACCGGTAGCTTATTGACTAGCCTTGCCATCCGAGTTAGAGAAGAGCCATGATGTTTTCCATGTGTCTATGTTGTGTCGTTATCGTTCTGACCCTTCACACGTTACTTCACCAACAAAGGTTGAAATTTGAC